>CM075859.1:29709840-30909840 GCA_037975125.1 Latrodectus hesperus
TGAAACATCAAAAATACAAATTAATTGGTACAGTTATTCAATTATTTATCTATCTATCTGTTTAACTATTTACCTGTATCCAAATATATCTGTCAATTTATCTACTTATTTACCAATCCATTTGTCTATCCGCTTATCATACTATATATCTTACTGACTGGCTATCTACTTATTTATATCTTTTTAATTTCTTATAAATCCCTTTTTTCTTTCTTATATTTAGTGCAATTATTTAGTTAAAAGTAGGAAGTAAGCAATTTTAATTATTATCTAGTGAGATGTTACATTTTATGGAGCTGAACAGTTCTTGTTGTAAACTTCATCGGTCCTCAAAAAGTCGTTAAATAGAAAAAAACAACATATTAAAAAAAAAAAAGATTAATATATGTTCTTGCTTTAACGGAAATATTGCTTTTTTTAGAGAAGTTGGACCTTTGTTAGAATAAATTCAAGCTAAGAATTGCTGCATCAAAATGTAATATATTTGTAGGATTAAATTTAAATTATGAAATGCTGCATATAAGAGAAAATATATATGTAATAAAATCCATTCATTGGATGAAAATCATTTCCAATTGAATCAAATTTCTAAAGAAAGAATTAAAATAGAATGGTTTCTATAGACACGTTCTACAGACACAGATAAAGAAAAGGACCTGATTTTCTTAATTCAAGAAGTAGTTGTTTAATGAGGGTCGAATTTTGAATTAATATTACAATTCAACGTTTTGAAACGTCCAATTAGTGTTATAGGAAGTCACAAAATTGTGAAAGAAATTGATGACAAATATTAAATGATTAGATTCAATATTCCTACAATACAATGCAACCCTTTTCATGCAGTTAACGGTGCTTGGCAAACTCTTTAGAAATGAGGCCAAAATAAAGAATTTAATCGATCATTATTTTTAAAGGTTTTAAACCTTTCTGAAACATTGAATCGACGTTATTAAAGCTGTGTTTGATAACAGCAAACAGTTCAAGTGAAATAAAAGCAATTACATTCTCAAATTTAAGATGTATGGGTGTTAATATTCTTAAGAAGTTTATCGATCAATGATAAAGCAGTTTTATATGAAATTTTGGGTGTACAAAATATAGATTCAAAACAATCAATCACTTTCATAAATTAAAAGAAAGTGCATTGCTAAATCTTTAATTTTGCTGGAAACCAATTACTTAGTTCAAAAATCAGCTGTTAAATTTTAAGTAAATAAAATTGTTTTCAATATAAAATTTAGATCACTATGTAAAAAAGGTATACAACTTCTTAAATGTTGTTGTTACATATGGCCAAAAGGAATCTAACCCATCAACATCTGGCCACTCTCAAACAAACACAAATAACTTCTAAAATGTTTCCCAATATGCATTGAAAATTAAATTTTGTATGATGTTTTATTGTTACATTTTTCTTCTATAAATTATTTTTATTTTGAAATTCTTAAAAATGATTTCATACTAAACTCAAACATGTCTATTAGCAATATCCTTACAACAATATCAGATTAATTTCAGATATTATTCATTTACGTATGTCAAACTACGATGTATGAGAAAAATGCGATAATTTTTTCTGAATATTATAGTAAAATCTAAAATAAATTAACCGAGTTTTTCTGAAATGTCTAAATAAGTTTTTGAATATTTACAAATATAATGAATAAACTGCACCTAATTAGTGTATTTTCAACAAGTAGAAAATTTATCATTCTAGAATAGTTTTGTGGAGAGAAACTATATTGTATCTCATGTTATTTGAACTATGATAAAACTATACCGATATACATTCACATTTTCATTAGAAATAGCAAAATATTTTTAATTAAAATTATAAATGACACTTTAATCAAATTATATGGAACGATAAAAATGATTGTTTCTTCCATATTAGTTTGAGACAGAAAATTTGTGTCTTTCCTCTTCATGATGATCATGTAATAAATTACTAATCTTTCCCTAATTTAGGTTTGCATACAGCTTTTCAACTAAATGCATATTTCGAATTTTAAGTAATGAACAGCGGTAACTAATTGAGTTATTTAATAGGAAAATAGAAATTACTGTGGAACTTATGACAAATTTCTATCATAAATATACACTCGAGAACAGTGAAGTCACTGCTTTCAACGTTAATAAAACAATAGGTACTTTTATGCCATCAATGCCGAAAACTGTTGTCATTTTGCAAGTAAATTATTATTATATCTATGCTTCATTTGAAAGTTGATACTCTCGTAATTATATTTAGATAATCAAAAGCAAATAAATTTATATATTTCTAATAAATTACCTACATTTTCTCATTGAAAACTCTTTGTAATTAATATGGTTTGACATTCTGATTGTATATTTGTTGATATAATTGAATATAAAATTAATGCGAGGCAGAAAGGTAGATCTAAATTGCTAGTTCAAGCTGAATTACATGCAGAAATTATTCAGAAGTTTCAAATAAAACCTCTTCCAGCTTACCAAATAATTCATTTAATTTTTTTATTGGCATTGATATATTTTTTCTATCTATATTAATGTATTTTTAAATAATAAAAAAAGTTTTTCCAAATATATCTAATAGATTTTTAAACTAAGAGTTCTTTATGTAGAAAAATATATAAGACTAAAAATATATAGCTTAAAATATAAGAGAAATATTCTAATCTATAAATCCAACAAAAGTTTTAATGTGACTAAACAGCAGAAAAAAAGATTAAAATTAATAGATCGAATTTTATATCAGTTTATATTTATTTTACTCATTTTTAAACGTTATTTGTGGGATTATTGATACTATCTAATAATTAAAACAAAAATTATTAGAATTACTTATAAATTATAGCTTTAAATAAAAAAAAATAATAGTAGTTTTTTTCTTTAAAGATTTATTTGAAAAATTAGAAAGTTATATATTTGCCTATAAATAAAACATTTCTATTTTATGTTATTTAAATAAATTAACGTAACATTGTTCGATATGAATTCTTAAATTCAATCTAACTTTGTTTTCTGTAGGTACTATTTATGCAATTGTGGCAGCAGCTAGGCGATGCATTACGATTATGAAAAAATAGGCTTGATTAAAGAAAATAATTCAGAAAATATATGAGCTCGCCTCCTAGCATGAAACCCCACTGGACTTTTATGGTAGGTAATGAAATAGAGGCATTGGTAACCCCATACTGCTTTTCTTTTGCAAGTAGCCATTAGAATGAGAATATTTCGTGATCACTCCCATAACAAAAATACCCAGAGTTCCATGACCTGTTCATGACATTTGGGCATAACGATTCACGAAGTTTTGACATGGGATCACTTGTTATTAGTTCATTAAATACTAAAGAAATGAATTGTTGAAGGAGCGTTAACAGTAGGCATCTGAAGTGATTGATACTTCTTTCTTTAGGCTTAATAAATTGTCATTTGTAAGACGTGTCAGTCTATATTTCGCAGAAGTTTCTTGTAGGTATAAACAATTTCTTATACGAAAATGTTTTCTTATAAAATTAATAATATATATTTATAATTATCCTGATTTTCTTATAATTTTAAGCATGTCCACGCAAGCAAAAATATTCAATTCAAGAATTAAAGATTTTAAAAGGAAAATAGGTCCATCAACATTGAACATTCGTTGGTTTGTTTGTCGCCCTACGATAACATATTTTCAATGAGGTTTAAGGGAACACGGGAAGTTGAAAGTGAAAAACTTTAATTTCTATGAAAAAGACAGTACCGATCTAGAAATCAAGGCTTTAAAGAAATTCTCTTTTTGTACGAAGTTGAAAAGCTGAATAACCGAAAGCAAATAGCTATCAATCTTATAGAATCTTTTTGTAATCAGGTAAAAATTTTTTCTTTTATATTTAGAAATTAGCATTTTTATATTAATATTTTTATTGTTGTTGTCTCAAATCCTGATGGTGTAGCTAAGCTAAACCATCTCCATAAAACCACAAATATCGTTAAAAATTCTAAAAATAAAATAGGATTCACCAAAACCTCGTTCACAGTAAAATTCAGACAGTCAAGAATATGGCATTTTTTTATCAAGAATAAATTTTTTATAAGAATTAATATTTTTAATTTTACTATTCTTTCTAAAATTTTTCTGAAATATTTTTAAAAAATGCTTATATTTTAAAATTTTATTATAATTACTCTAAAAATATTCCCTTCGTCACAAATTGTGTTAAAATTTGTTTAACATTTTTTAGCATAATCGTTGAAATGATAAACATCAAGCTAAGTGGCAATTATTTTTTCCTTTAAAAAGTTTTTTTAAAAAAAATTGTTTTATACACATTTTTAGACATTTTCGAAAAAATTTTATATTTTTTTGCAATGAATGTTCCATAAAAATGGAATGATTTAATATCTTTTAAATCCACACTTTAAAATTAGTATTTCTATCATAGGTAAGTTGAGAAAAAATTTCAAGGAAATAAATAAAAAATCAAAGTGCGAGGTCATGATTCGAAGTTCATAAAATTATTAAAAATTCGAAATTGAGACAAAAATGCAAATTCAGTTAATCAACAGTTTTTTTTTATTTTAACTATTTTGTTATCATTCATTTATATTTCTTCATATTTAAAACATTAAATTAATTCTTAAAACTTATTGAACAGAAAATTTTATTATTCTAAAACTAAATTGCGTAACATTTTAGGTAAGTAATAGTATAACTCACAGACTGATACATGATATGAAGCAAGAACTATTTTGGTCATTTTATTATGCATTAGGATAAAATATATTATTTGTAAAACTAATAAACAAAAATAGTATGTATAAAATCATTTAAATTAATATTTTCCATGCATTTAATACTGTTAGGGTCAGATCAATATAAAACATCATACATAACCACACAAAAATTAATGTTAAGGAAAATCAGTCATAAGAAACAGTAATAAATACAACAAAATTTTGTTAATATATATATATATATATATATATATATATATATATATATATATATATATATATATATATATATATATATCTGTGATTTTTTCTCAAAGTAACATTAACAAAATAAAACATCTCAATAGCTGGTTTGTAAGTTCTCCCTTTAGACTTTTTTGTTTCATTATGAACAATATTTTTTTGTATTTTTTATTTTGGAGTTTCGCTTTGTACACAGATGAACTGCGACGGTTGCTTTCATTCATACGCTGTTGAGCCATTTTTTCTTTAGCGGCTCTTGTTATCACCGTTTTTCGGATTTTGTGTAATAGCGTTTCCCATATTAAATGTACTAATTGCTGTAAGAACACTAGAAATGAAAATATCATTGGGACAATTTTGCCACAAATAACACTAGGCAAATTTTCATTTGTATTTTGTGTATCACCAGGAGCGCAACGGTTTAGTAGTTGAACATATGCTAACCGTTGATAAACAGGCAATATTTTTGATAGTATATTTTGATTTATGAAAGTTTCTAATTTATTAGAGATTGGAATTTTAATCTTCTGTGCGAAAGCATGATTGTAAAAACACAAAGAATCTTTGTAAGACACTTCGAATGTTTGAGATTTTCATTTGAGGAGTTATAATGTTGCAATGACGCAAAGATGGCAGTTTTAATAATATTGCTACTGGAAGCATTATCCTTAATAGCCCTTGGATACATACATACATACATAACTGTGTGGGGAGACCCCGGACTGTACCTTAAGGTTAACGGGTGCCGTCTCCCCAACACCTAGTATGCTCCACACCTCTACGAGGTCCGTGAGGGCGCCACCATCGTGGCATTTAACAAGGCAAAGAAATTGTGCTTACAAATTGGTAGCATAGAAGTTACGAAACATTTTAAGGGGCTTTAAGCCCTGTTGAACATCAGGCAATAGCATTAAATACTTTCTCTGAGTTAAAAATAAAATATAACATGACAAATACAACAAACAATGGAGAAACAATTTTCAATCAATGAAAAGACATTTAACAATTTCTAGGGTAATTATGGCAATAAAAGCATTATATACATTGAAAGCAAGATTATAAATAGTATGAACACTTAATTATGAAAAGGAAAAAAATGGCATGATACGAAAGTTGATAACTATATACAGGCAGGCAGCTTATACAAGTTTAATAAGCACCTTAGCTTTTAAAAGCATTTTAGGCTCAAAATAAATTATTTAAAAGGTTTCTAAGGTACTAAAAGGGAATAGGATTCAAAAAGTTTTTTAAAGTTCTAAAGCGGGCTCATAATGTTCGAAAAGTCCAAACAATTCGGAACATAAAGTTCATAAAATTTATTAAGTTCATATAAAAAAATTTATACACCATTATTAATTGTGGAAGAAACTTAATTAAGAATAGTTTTCTGATTCGTCTGTGGAATCTTCTATATCGTCTGTGGAAGCGTGGCCTAAATCCTGACAAAGTTCTAATCCTCGTTTGTTGAGATGAATCATTAGCTTTGTGAGGAGTAATCTGCGGTGACGATCTTTCAAGCAAAATCTCAGGAACTCTATGTTGGTCTGTTGGGAGTTCTTCTTTAGGTGGTATTTCTCAGTCTCTGGGCACTCTAGGACATAGTGGAAAGGATCCCCTTGGGCTCCACAGATACAGGTGGATGAAACTGCCTTTCCGAATCTTTGGAAGTACTGTGGAAATGGACCGTGAAATGTTAGCAGCTGGTTGAGGTATGGATTATCATACGTTAGCTTGCTAGAGACTTCTGAGAGTAGATGTTTGGTTATTCGACCTGTTGTTGCATTGTCCCACAGAGACTGCCATTTTTGAAGTGTGAAGTGCTTCAGTTGTTTGATAAGTGAAGATCTTGGATATGGAATCACTAATGCTTCGGATTCATCAATTTTTGTGGCTTCCTTTGCAGCGATGTCTGCGCACTCATTTCCAACATCACCTTGATGCGTTTTAATCCAGCTTAGATTGATGTGCGAAGTTGCAGCTGCTAGTTTTTCCTGTATGGCATGTATTATTGGTGATGTGTGAAGTGGGTTAAGTAACGCATGCAAAGTTGATGGGCTATCAGACCAAATGGTTACAGATCTGAGGCCTTGTGCATCAATGATGTTGATAGCTTCAAAAATGGCTATGGCCTCTGCTTGAAAGACTGAGTTCTTATTACTCAGCTTAATTTTGTATTCTTGAAGTTGTTTGCCTTCATGATAAATTATTAGGGCTGCACCTGTTTTACCGTCAATATGTGATCCATCCGTATAGATATTGTAAGGTGTGATTAATTGGGTTTGACCTTTTGCTGGCGAGGAGGGTTTGGAGGGCAGATTGTGGATGTGTATCCCCTTAAGTCTTAACGATGGATGGACACAGTCTTTATGCACAGGATATTCATAGTCAGACGCACAGCCTTTGGATATTAGTTCGTCAAAGGAGCTATTAAGGATAATGCTTCAGAGAAGCACCTAAATCCTATGTGAAAGTTGAACCTACAAATTGTTGAACTGCTGACCAGAGAATTATCATTCAAATGCCACACATTTTAGCAATGACTATACAATTTGAATTTTCAGTAGTTTCTGTTGATTTAATATGCTTACCGCTCCACGATCACTTTTTGCAGCGAGGTCTAACTGTACCGGGACCTATAGTTTAAAGTGGACCAGTACAAACATCAACTTCCCAAGGTAAGATTGGAACTTTAATTTAATATTATGTATACATAATAATAAATTAAAGCAAAATTAAAATAATCGAACAGGTTTCCTTAAATATAACCTATTTATTGATTTGCTAAATTTACAGATACTCCCTCATTTTATCAGTGCATTATAAACAATTGCTACCCTATAATCTCAAGTATCAGTTAACTTCTAAGACCTTTCCTGTGCTTTCAACACCCCCTTCTCTATAAAATACACTGAATGCAAAATAAAAAGTAGAAAAGCTCCAACAAGGGTGAGGTACCTAATCTAAAGTTGGAGTTTTACAACTACTTTTAAAATAAATATCAATTATATATATACATATATATAAGCTAAGCATATATCCCAGGAACCGCCTACCCTGTGTTGTGGTCAGAGTGCCTGACTGCGGATAGGGAGGTCCTGGGTTTGAATCCCAGTTCGGGCATAGATTTATTTTTCCTCTCTCTGTCTATCCTGTCTTTGTCCTTTCTTTGTATGAATGGTTGCCTACCCTATAAACGGGTTCCTATGGCATGTGTATACTTGAGGAAGTCGGACTCCAAACCAAAATATGGTTCAGTTGGAAAAGTGGAGCAGCGCACACCATATTGTCAGCCTGGCTGGCACAAGACAACAACAACATATGTACCAGGTTAGCAACTTAATGACTTTGATTTTATATAAATAGTTTTCGAGACATTTTAATAGAAAAATGTAACTCTAATTAAATTGTATTCTAAATTCAATTGAAGATTCAGCTTAAAATTTGAAAGTTTAAACAAAACTACATTTTTTTTCATAAATAAACACAATCATGCTAGTGTCTAGTAATGCATGTCAAAATTTAAAAGCAGAATTTTTTCCAATTGTTATATATATTTCAAACTATTAAATAAGAAAACATGCGATTATTTTTAAAAATCAGGCATTGCTAATTGTCTGATACTTTTAAAATTTAATGAAATTCACTATTTAAAGCATATTAGATTTTTGTGAAAGTACACTTACAAGAATTTGAAGCAAATTATTATTTATAAGGAAAAATAAATTATATAATAATTAAGAAGACGGATTGGTCTAGAGAATGTGCTCAAGCAACAATAAAAGTAAATAATTGGTAAAATTTACTTAGTTTAGAGACTATAGACAGTATTATAAGAAAATAATATTTTCTTTCCCTCTCAGTTTTTATTAAAGATAAAAAGCAATCGTAATATGAAACGAATTTTGTCCTTAATTGGGGAAAAAACTGAACTAAGGATTTTCCGATAAACAATTAAAATTATCTTATCGGAATTGTGTCCCTTTATTCTACATACATTTTTTTATAGGTCTTTCCTTAAAAATCGATTTCAGAACATTTATTTTTAAAATTTAATTGATTGAGCAGTTATATCGACCTTATTGTCCAGTTAATGGAGTATAGTAGAAATGGTTGCTATAAATATTTAACTGTAATAAAAAACCCTATAAATTTTAAAGTAAAATTTAGAATATTCACATGAAAAATATTCATGTTAACAAAATAAAATACGCTATTCAGTTTAAGCAGCTTTTAGAAGGCTTGCCTTTTTCGTTGAAAAGAAAATTGATGAAAACATTCTGTTGTTTAATTGGTACTTATATGGCTTTTTATAATGGTGTTTAAGTAGGATTTCAGAGAAAATTGAAGAATTTAATTATGATTTTAAACGACTTAATTTTGTTTGTTCATTTCTTTTGATTCTTATTATATAGAATTTATATTTGAAAATTTTAGAAATGTTTTTTGGTCTTCCTCTCTCTCTTTTATTAGCATTAAAATTAATTGATCAAATGTGCTGAGTATTTTGGGTCATATATTTATATATATATATATATATATATATATATATATATATATATATATATATATATATATATATATATATATATATATATATATATATATATTATATATATATAATTTTAAAATATATTAATATCAATAAATATATGAAAAGAGGGACTATGCACATACTTCTTTTTCTCATCAATCAAATTGATTTTTTCCTTTTTTCTATAAGATCGACAGGTCTTGTAGGGATAAGACCTTTTCAAGAAATTTCTTTTTTTCACTCTCAGTATAACATTGTTCCTCAATTAGTAACTCTTAAAATTTTGAAATCATATTTTACCCAACTGTTCCACCTGAACTAGGGCCTATGCTAAAGTCTGGTCCTAACAGGTATACAGTTAAAGATCTGAAATGTATGTCTCAATGAAATTTATATCTTTCTCATTGAATAATATTATAATTCATAATTGTATCTGTCTCCACAAGGTATTTTCCATTACAAGGTTAAAACTAATCTATGATCATTTTATTAAAACAGGCAAAATTATGTTTTTTCCATAAAAAAAAGATAAACAATACCAATTGAGCTCTGAACCTCTTTTGAAATACTAGGTTAGTTGGTTCATTCCTCATAAAACGGTTATTTTTTGCACAGCAGTGTAATTTGCACAGTATCTACAGTTTAGAATGTATTTTAAACCAACAAAACTGCTCAAAACAATTAAAGGATATTGAGGTTATGAGTTGATCTTGCACCTGCAGAATTGTTTGATTGACAGATATGTTATTGACAGAGGTAGTAGGCTATATGAGATAAAAATGACATTTTTTTGTCAGAAAAAAAAATTGTTTTATTGAGCATTTGAGTACAAAACGATAAACCACAATTTGTGCATATGAGAAAAACATATGAAAAAGTCAATTTCTTAAAAATTGTTTTAATAGGGATGTGTGGTTTTCCCAGACTGCCAGAAACGCTTAACACTTTTGAAGCATCGGGTTAGTGAGGTTATTAATGAGGGCCTTAGGCATTCTATCCATTCCTCTAGAAGAGCTCTTTCCAGTTCTTGGAGAGTTTGGCAGGATGGAAGTCTACCAGAAGCTCATCTGCTTAGAATGCCCCAAACATGTTCCATTGGGTTCATGTCCGAAGAAAACGCTGGTAATTTCATTCATATGATTCCTTCCTGCAAAAAGAAATTATTTAAGAAGTTAGCACGACGTGACCGGCAATTGTCGTCCATTAACATAAAGTTCTTGCCAACTGCTGCAGCGTAAGGTATTATAATAGATCTGAAGACCTCCTCCCTATATACATATCGATGACTTGTCACAGCTCCATTCCAAATGATATGGAGAACTTTGCGGCCATCATTGAAGATGCCATCATAGACCATTGCTCTTCCTCACAAAATCTGACACTTTCATGCACAAATGCAGAACTGTTTCTAGTGCCACGTTCTTTATATAGGAAAATAATCCTATTATTAGAATGAAGACATAAACGGGACTCTTCAGAGAAACAATATTGCGCCATTCAGTCCTCCTCCAGTTTACATGCTGTTGTCCACTTCCTGCAGGCACGACGGTGCCTTGCTGTTAATGTGACATAAAGCATCTGTCGGTGATCATAAGTCATACAGTGTGAAGACGGTTTTGAACAGTTTGTAATAAAACTGGGGTACCAGTAGCTGAGCAATGTTTTTGTTGAAGAAGAATGACATTCATTTTACGGTATCTCCCTTGAACTCAATTTTTCAACTTCATGTTTTACAAGTTGAAATTCAAATCTCTCGCTGCCACTTAAGTGTCATCTCCGACATCAAACTCGAAATTTTCATACTGAGAACCATTCAGTTTCCAGTTCGGACTAAAATACTAGGAGAGAGATTATATTTTGGTGATAATCCACACACAATCTATCACATTCATCACACACATCCACTTTAAAGACATATTTTCTTTTGTGCATAAAATGTCTCCTCTCTCAAAATAAATATGTATGTTTACATCTTCATTAATTTTTATAAAATTTCTTGTTTATTAAAAAACATTTAGTTTCTTTCTTGAAAATCATTTATAATTATCTAACATTTGTGTTATATTTGTTATTGATAGTTCATCATTACAATGTCAATCAATTTTTTTGTTGAATCTCTTAGCTAACTAAGTCAAAAAATAGCATTTAAGTTATTTTCAAATTTGATTTATATTATTAATTTTATTTATTTTATGTGGTAAAGAATATTTATTTCTATCTTGTGGTTTCATATTTGTCTCTTAATTAATCTTCCTATATGTATTTGAATTGATTTTTCAATGATTTCAGTAATTTCTAAAAGCTTTTTTCCTGATGTTTCTGCAAAAAGAAAAAAAATTATGTACAGTGAGTGTAAAAAGTATTCCTACAGTACAACAATTGATTTAAAGGAGATCCGTTCATGAAAATTATAAACATAAATTCCATTTTAATTAATTATAACTATTAAGAGAACATTTTTTCACTAGTTTCATGTGAAATTTACACAAAAATAATTTTTACACCAATAAATATTTACAAAACTGTAACAATCCAACATCTTGTGGTGTAAAAAGTATTCGTACACTAAAAGAAATGCAAATTTTTTTAAGTTATATTTTGTTATTGGTTTAGCCATTAAGATGTAGTTAATTAACGTCATTTTGTAAGTTACTTAAAATGTTCTTTAATGGAAATTTTAATGTAACGAGAAACTAGAAATTCGGTAATGGGTCGTAAAAGTAGAGACAAGTGTTTCCGAAAGAAAACTGATTTTAAAGCTCCGTAAAAATGGTAAATTGTACAAGATTTCTGATCTGGTTGGTAGACCCCGTTCAACTGAGCTGTCAATAATAAAAAAAGTTTGCTGCCACTGGAATGGTGCAAAACAGTTTACGTAGCGGGTGACCATGTCTGTTGACATAATCTGACAGACGGTTTCTGGCACGTTCATTAAAGAAGGATCCCAAAATAAGGGCTCCTGCATTAACATTAGAACTGAAGAACATGGGAACAGCAGTCTCCTTAAGTACTGTTCGAAATGCATGCAGAATGCATGGCCGTGTTGCGAGACGAAAATTCTTAGTTAGTGAGAAGAATT
The DNA here is from genome assembly GCA_037975125.1 of Latrodectus hesperus. Lineage (NCBI taxonomy): Eukaryota > Metazoa > Arthropoda > Arachnida > Araneae > Theridiidae > Latrodectus > Latrodectus hesperus. Next base: position 29,722,401 of record CM075859.1, read on the forward strand.
GGAAGCTGCGATTGTTTTTCGCCAAGCAATACGTTAATGAAAGTCCAGATTTCTGGAAAAAGATTATCTTTACAGACGAAATTAATTACAATATATTTGTATCGGACGGGAGACGAATGGTATGGAGAAAACGCAATACAGAAATGCATCCTATGAAATTAGTGTCAACAGTGAAACATGAGGGTGGAAGTCAGCTTGTTTGGGGGTGTATGAGTGCTTCTGGGATGGGCAAATTAGTCTTTATGAAAGGCATTATAAATCATCAATTTACATTGTTATTTTAAACAATAGTTTAGCACCTAGTGCAACAAAAATGATCTTGAATATTGATTACGTTTTCATGCATGATAACGACCCCAAGCACACAGCCCTAAACACAAGGCTCTGGATACTATATAATATCCCAAACTTCATGAAATTTCCTCCTCAATCACCGGACATCAACCCCATCTAGAATTTATGGGACATTCTTGATAAAAATATCAGATCCAGACATATATCTAATAAAAATAATTTGGAATCAGCTTTTAATCAAGAATGGGACGCCATATCCAATTCTCAATAACAGCAAAATTGGTGGAATTGATGCCAAAGAGACTCAAGGCAGTTATTCGAGCTGAGCTAAAGAATATCCTACAAGGTGTTAGCCGAAATATTATGATTGTATTGGCCAAAATATGAATCATGTATGAATACTTTTTACACCACAAGATGTTGGATTGTTATAGTTTTGTAAATATTTATTCATATATAAAATTATTTTTGTGTAAATTTCACATGAAACTAGTGAAAATATGTTCTCTATATAGTTATAATTAATTAAAATGGAATTTATGTTTATAATTTTTATGAACGGATCTCCTTTAAATCAATTGTCGTACTGTACGAATACTTTTTACACTCACTGTAAGTGATGGAGATAAATATAGGTAAAAAATTAGCAATAGTATATACATGTACAATTGTACACAAGTAAAATTTTGAATGATTGGGGGCTATAAATTTGTCAAAGTAATCGGCTTTAAGCTTTGGATTTGACGTTTTATTGCAGTCCATATATCACAATGAGATTAAGATTTAGATTATAAGATTTGTCTGTGGTTAATGATTGAATGTCATTGTCTTTGACATATTTTTTAATGTAAAATCAAATATAGTATTCAATGAGCTTAAAAATATATATAACCACTGAAATTTTCAAAATAACATTTTTCGTTCAGATTGTTTAACCATTATAGCTGTATGATAAGGGGACATTGTCGTCTTCAAGTACTGGTTTAAAATGTTTCTAAATCTTCTAAAACAGTTATTTAATAACAGTGACAGTTATTTTATAAGTTTTATATATTTTTAGAATTTATTGACCCTTCTAGATTTTAATTTGCTCAATGTTTTAGAACGCAATGTAGATTTATGAAATAATATTGACAGTGATTTACTGTTGACAAAATACGATTTTGTTGCAGTTCTTTTTTATGAAATGGAAATCGATTTACATCCAGCTCAATGAGGCTAATTATGGTAATTTTAGACTCTCCAGAAATTTAATTTTAGATATGCATTTATAATATATCCACATTTTTGGCAATTCTCAATTTTATTATTTAGTCATATATTTATTTATTTTTTTGACACTAATAAGCAAGACTTCTTGATTTTATTTCTTTTTATTCAGTCAATACTAGAAATTTTTTTTTCGTTCACATCCTTTCTTGGAGTTTCTTTCAAATCTTGATAAATCTTAAGTCATTATAAACTATTTTCAAAATGTGGTATAGTCTTTCCATTGTGCAAAGGGAATGCTCAGGTACTTTTCAATCCAAACTTTTGTAAATTAATAAAAAATATAGCTTACAGTCAATTTATCACATCGATTTCTTGTGAAATTTTCTTACTCGAATATTTTTCAACAAAGTTAGTCTATTGCCTTAGTCGAATTACATGAGAAATGTTGTAAACTGTAAATCTGTGTGGTCATAATTTTAAACACAACATTCTCCGTTTCTGAATATGTTGATGAAAACACTGATTATAGTGTAAAAAATTAAAGTTTGCCATATTTAAAGGAGAAAAATTTCTTTATTAAAGAAAATATAATAAAATTCAATTTTTAATTTCTGCTATCTTAAAATACATGAAAATCATAAAGTTGATTTACTGTTGATAGCAACTGTAGATAATATTATCTGAAGTGGTTAAAGTCATTCCAATTTGTTATCTAAAGAAAGTTGAATTTGTTACTAAGAAATTTTGTGATTTCTCTGAATGCTGAATGAATATACATATACATATATATATATATATATATATATATATATATATATATATATATATATATATATATATATATGTATATGTATATATATATATATATATATATGTATATGTATATATATATATATATATATATATATATATATATATATATATATATATATATATATATATATATATATGTAATTATATATGTATATATATATATATATGTATATGTATATGTATATATATATATATGTATATGTATATGTATATATATATATATGTATATGTATATATATATGTATATGTATATATATATATGTATATATATATATATATATATATATATATATATATATATATATATATATATATATATATATATATATATATATATATATATATATATATATATATATATATATATATATATATATATATATATATATATATATATATATATATATATATATATATATATATATATATATATATATATATATATATATATATATATATATATATATATATATATATATATATATATATATATATATATATATATATATATATATATATATATATATATATATATATATATATATATATATATATATATATATATATATGTAATTATATATGTATATATATATATATATGTATATGTATATGTATATATATATATGTATATGTATATGTATATATATATATATGTATATGTATATATATATGTATATGTATATATATATATATATATATATATATATATATATATATATATATATATATATATATATATATATATATATATATATATATATATATATATATATATATATATATATATATATATATATATATATATATATATATATATATATATATATATATATATATATATATATATATATATATATATATATATATATATATATATATATATATATATATATATATATATATATATATATATATATATATATATACATATATATATATATATATATATATATATATATATATATACATATATATATATATATATATATATATATATATATATATATATATATATATATATATATATATATATATATATATATACATATATATATATATATATATATATATATATATATATATATATATATATATATACATATATATATATATATATATATATATATATATATATATACATATATATATATATACATATATATATATATATATATATATATATATATATATATATATATATATATATATATATATATATATATATATATATATATATATATATATATATATATATATATATATATATATATATATATATATATTCAAATTTAAATGTATTTTTAATAAAAGTTTATAAAAATGTTAAAAAATCTACAAAGGATTGAATAATATGTCATTTAATTTCATATCAAATTAAAGTTTCATTTAAGAAAATTACACCCACAAAGTCATTTAATACCACTATTTTTGCAAATAAGTTTTTCTCGAAAATGTTCAAAAATTCATACAATACCTAAAAATATCACTTTAATGAATTTTAAATTAGCATTGAAAAAGTGCTTAGTTTATATTTAAAATCCTGAGGAAATTTAATTTAAAAACTTAAATTATTCATGTCATAAATTTTTAATTATGAAATGTCAAGTGATATTTCATTAGCTTTCTACAAGATGAAACTCGGTTTTCTACTTACTGAAGCAAACTTTTTCGAGGAAAAAATGAATAATTCATGAATAAATTCTTAAGGATGTTATAACAGGATTACAGAAAAAAAGCTCTAGCTCCAGTAACTTTTAAAGTTGATAGAACTCTTTCTTTTACAAAAGGTATTTTTCCTTCTTCCTTTCGGATGAGATATTTTAGCTTGTCAGCATTTTATATATATCTATATGATGAGAGTCTTTTTAAGCCTAACTGTCAGGGTAAAATGTTAGATAAGAGAAAAATATAAAGAAACATTTTCGTTTGTATTTTGTTTTGACTACTTTACAAAAGTCTTTAGCCTTTTTGCTAACCAAAATTACAAAAAATATTAAATATGAAGCATTTATGAAATTATAGAAAAGTTTAAATTAATTTCCTTTACACTATTACACCCTAAAATATATTTGTTTTACATTTTCACGTGCTAAAATTTTTATATCTTAAAATTATTTTCATTCAATTTTATCACTCTAATAGAATAGATGAAAGCCGAAAAATTGTATTTTATTAGCATAATCGAAAAAACACTTATATATAACTTTACCCCTTTTTCCAATTTTTCTGAAAAATTGAGGTAACAAATAAGTTAAATTGGTTTAAAATTAAAGTAAAAAGGTATATAACGAAACTTATGACATAATGAGAGTTTTACTAGCCGAAATAATATAAACAAAATTATATACAAGAAAAACTTCCTTTAAATTAAGACTAAAGGAATATAGAACAGATAGAAAATATATTTCTTATTAGACCCTAGTGAAATAATAATTTTCATTTTTTCTATTTTCTATAAGAATGTTTTACTTTTTAAAATTAGAAATATAAAAAAAAGCATGCACTCTTTGTTAGGGGTGCATCATTTTTATTATAATAGATTCTAAAACAATTACTTTCCGTTATTTTCTTAGGACGTTATCTAACGTTGCTGATATTTCATTATGTATCTCTAGCTATTGACGAATAAATTTTATATATAATTATTGGTAACTTTTTAAAATATTACATTTTAATTAACACATTATTGCCACAAATGTTTCACTAAGTGACGAAACATTTCTTCGAAAATCCAGGAAATATAACATCATCATCTCCGTTACGGCGCTTTCTATTCCCTAATTTAGGAAATAGACAGAATATAAGAAAAAATCTGGACTGCAAAAAATAATAAATCTGTTTCAAATAAGTGTAGTATATTAGATTGATAATGTCGCTTCCACAATTTCTTACCAGCTCAGAATTGGGGATTTATAAAAAGCAGTACAATATTTTTCAGCTGTTGGACTTTACACTATACAGTATCAAAATTAGTAATTAAAAGTCATTTTTTATGATTCCAGCCTTAATTTTTGGAAGATTGGCCACCAGAAATCGTTTTACAGAATTTTAGATTCTCTTTGATTTATATGATTTTCACATTTTCCTTTATTTCCTTTTACTCTTAAGTTTCCTGTTAGTATCTTAAATTTTTTTAATGTTTTCAATTGATGGCACATTTTCTTATAAAATACTCGAAATCTCATTCACCGTTTAAATGTAGTTTAAGACTTGAATTCGGTGGTTTCATATTTCTCGGAAAAAAAAATAAACGAAATTTTGTTAATGAAACTAAGTGAACGTTTTCTTTAGAATGAAAATTAAATTGTTAAGAATGGTTACAATAATATAACTTTCAGAATGAAGTCTTGGATAAATTAAAATTGTTGTCAGGTATTATAATCCATCTGCATATAAGTATAAAATAGGAGGTAAATGTGTATTAAAAACAATTATATTGCAATAAATTCATATCAAAGTTCATAGCTAAAAATCATAAAAATGATTTTTAGTTACGAAATTTAATACAGTATAGTGGAAAGTTTTTCAGCTGAAAGATATTATACAGCTTTTTATAAATCCCCAATTTTGAGCTGGTAAGAAATTGGAAGCTACGTTACCAGTATAATATTCTTAACTTATTTGAAAGGCTGAGTATTTCTTTTTTAAATATTTTATTTATATTCAAAAATATGTATAGTTAAAACGTTACATAATAATTACTCTCTTTTCAAAATATAATAAGTTAATATCTTTATTTTATTTTCGCCTTTATTTAATTTTTATATTTGAATATGTAACACACAGAAAGCTAATTTTTGAAAAATAAATAAAAAAAAACTCGTTGTGAGTGATGGGAATTTTTGTTAAAGTCAATATTACATTACATAAAACGTAAGTTAAAAACAATGAGACTCTCTAGAAAAGAAATTTATATTTATCTTTCCAATTTTTAATCTATCACATGTGTGTGTGTGAGATACTTTTCCCTCATAAACTATACTTTACCTATTTCTATATGTCAACTCCTTGCAACACCTTTTAAGCAGTACTTTATATAAATTGATATAAAATCCCCTCCGACAATCAAGAAGATGGGAAAAGAAAATCAAGATCAAAAGGTTACTAATAGGAGCGGAATTTTTAAGGTGAGCGCATTGAGCGAGGTCCGTAACGGTCAGGAAGTCCGTGACGGTCAACTGGTCATCTTTCAGGGTTGCGTGTGTGTGTGAATCGTGATTTAAAACACTGGTCCTCTTCGCTGCACAATGCCAAAATAGAACGTTATTTCTGAATTACGAAACTATCATTTCTCGATCGAATGTTCCAATGCTTCACCATACGAATTGAAACATTTAGGACGTCATTAATATCTTGCTGATACGTGACATGAGATACTGCTGATAATAGCTCACTTAATAATTCTTCCAGTTAACCTTAACGGTATCATAAAAAAATAATTGTGAGCAAAGTTTGAATTATTATTAGTCTTACCTTTGCGCGGTTTTTTTCACACATGCATTAACACTGAACTCCATAAATAACTTTAATTTCAGATGTTAAAGATTTATGAAATCAAAAAATATTTTCCGGACAAAGTTATGAAACTCATATTATGACATAGAATAAACAGTTAGTAAATACATGACGATTTAGCATTAGAATTATAAAGTTTTTCAAACAAATACTGCAAATACACTAGTACATGTGTATGGAATAATATTAAAAATTTTTCAAAGGAAAGTTTTATTATAAAAGTTATATTTACCAAAATTTACAATTATAAAGTGATATAATTACTTATTAATCTCTATCAATTGTCTAAGAATAACTATTAAAGGTTAGACAGCTAGAATAAATTATAATTAATAAAATAAGGGGCTATTCTATTGTTTTATTGGTTACAGTAATAATTATTTAATTTTAAAAATTAACTATATATATATATATATATATACATATATATATATATATATATATATATATATATATATATATATATATATATATATATATATATATATATATTATAAAAATATAAATGCCTGGTTATCTTATTGTCTTGAGAATTATCATTAAATTTTCTGTGACTTTGTTTTTTAATTTTAATCACTGAATTCTAGAATTTTACTTAAATTAATTTACATAATCTATTACGATTTATATTTTTTATCATGGTGAATTTTACGACGAAACGTTTTTTCAATTTTAATGTTTCATATAAGCAAAATTATATTATAAATCTAATATTTAAAACTATCAATTGCTTTAGCAATTTAAATTTGATTTATTGAAATTGATTTGAGAAATTTTTGATTTCTGGTATTATATAATGTTTTGATGATTAATTTATTAAAATCCTTATTTTTATGATTGAATAAAACTCACACAGTAAAAACAGTTTCTTATCATTAAAGATGTATTAAGCTATTTAGCACATTCTGGTGGCTCTAAATGCTATTTCAATTTACCATTAAATTCATCGAAAATTAATATTCAATAACTCCCACGCTTAATGATACATGTAAGATGTTACTAACAATTGATTATATCTCATGAAAATGAAAAAAAATATTATTATAAATTCTCTTTGATTAGATTCTACTTTATACAAAATTATAAGTATTTTACTGTTTTGTAATAAATCTATAAAGCTATTAATATTGAAATAAATTATTTTACGTAATTATAAAACGATTGCTAATATAAGAATTAGAATAACTATTGTCATCAATATATAGTGTTTTGCTAAATCCTATTTATGAAGACAGATATTATTTAGTTATTTGTTATAAATTAAGTACATTATATTACACTTAGCTATAAGAATAAACTGAAAAAGATGGTTGTAATTTCAATCATCATTTTAATTACAGCTACAGTTGAAGTAATTGGTCAGCTAGCTTAGCTACTTTATATTCTGATAATCATAGATATAACTATCACTGACGTTATTAAATAATTAATTCCGGCATGAACAAAAGTTATTTTTGTAAGCCTTTTTACATTTTTTTAAAATTTTTCTTTATTTTATTGTAAGCTTTTTTTTTTATAAGGATTGGAATTAAATTAGAATTTTTAATGAATGAAAATTACTTAATAGCTTTATATATGCATCTAAATAATAATGCATCTTAATATAAATTATTCAAAACTTCGTGAAGAATTTTAATAATAAATAAAATTTAACTTATTGAAAAATACTGTAAAATCTGTAATTTAATGTGCATTACATTACTAAATTATTTATAGAATTATAGTTTATATTCCGTTAAATGAAATGTTCAGATTTTCACTGCTAAAGGTATTTAACTATCAAATTGTTTTTTCAAATGAATTTCGACGTTTTCTGCTGCTGTTCCAGCGATAAGTACATTTCTGCAAGTAAAGTTCGTCTTTTACTAAGAACAATTAAAAAAATCATTGACGCAGCTTAATTGAAAACGGTTGCACCCTTTTTTTAACCTCCGGGTATTTTATTCACTTTTAAAAAAGGAATTTCTGGGAATCCATTAAAGCAATTAAAATCCGTTTTTTAATCTGTTAAGTTAGCCATAGTACTGTACTTTTGACTGCATTTTAGTATTCTACCAAAGAATTAAATAAATATCAGCCAAAAAATTACTTTGTTCTTCTAATTAAGATTAAATTACACTCCTTTTTTTAAAGTAATGCAACGGTTTTCTGAGACACCAAGTGAATTGTTATAAACGAAGATTTTAAAATATAAATAAATGCCTTTTAAGGAATATGAAAAGAAATAAACGTGTAATATAAATAGAAGGATTACTTCGATTTATAATATATTAATTTCTTTTCTTTAATGTGCCAAATCTAAAATCATATTTTTGTATTGTTTAATCGAAACATTGATATTGATAAATTATATATTGTTAAAGTGTACTTTTCTACACAATCATTAAAGTATATTTTATGGAATTCCTTAAAAATTATTAAAGAAAACATTATATTTCAATTTTGTATACTATTCTTGAAAATCTTATATCTCAAAATTTGTCCTGATATTTTAAAGACACAGGATTAAAAGTAAAGTGTATCAAAATAATAACCTTAGATTATTATAAATACATGTTTTTATTGAAATATTGTTTCAAAATTTACGGCACAATATTTTTATTTTAGGTGAGGTATTCTGAAATTATTTTACTGAGAATTTATTTGTAAAATATACTGACAAAATATACCAATTCTGCTTTTAAAAACTTTACAAATTAAAATGTGTCTTTACTTGTTTTGATGATAGTTTAAAAAATATTCGTTTTTTTTATTACAGCAAAATAATATGCAGGAAAAAAAGGTCTTCAATTTTCGTATCTAAGCACATAAGACAATATTAAAACATCTCAAAGGCAAGAATCTTAATTCTTCACACAATATTAATTTTTAAATACTAATGCATTAAATCAAAAATCTCGCTTAAACAAAATTCATGAAAAAATAAAGTAACATATTTGGGAAATAAGTGTACCAAAATTTTATTTTTGCTTTGGAATATTAGCAAGAGTATAAGACACGTCTGCTTTATGGTAGCATTTTATATCAATTGCCTCAAAACTCAAAGATCATCAGCTGTTTCATATGTTGTTGTTTGTATCAGCATGCTTACCTGTACCTAGTCCTGAAATAGAACCAGTTTGATGTAGAGTTCGTGATTTTAAAACAGGGACCAAGCAGAAGACCCCAATACTTGGTCTGCTACTTGCAGAGGTATTATTTCACTTGGAAGACATTTAATCTGTCTCAACCTCTTTTAGCGAACACGAAGAGTCTTCGGTTAAGTCGGGTTCCTAACTCATTACCTTCCAATAATGAAAACGACGCCCTAATCAACCAGGCCACTGTGACCTATTCTGTTTCACATGTTGTGGTCGCCTTTTTATTTAAAGAGTCTGATGACCTTTAATAGAGCTGAAGTATAATTCTTCATAATTTGAAAGCAAGAGACCAAGCAGAAAACCCTCAGATTTGCTCAGCCACTTCTGAGGTATCACTTGATTGGATTGGAATATTCTTGGAATTCCAATTGGAGTTGCAAGGCAATTGATACTTATTTTACGTCTACCAGCCACCACCAAGTGAATGAGAGAGATTTTCTTCTGGATCGAATATAGAATTCGCTATCTTCATATAATGAAGATGTCTTTGCCAACGAAGCCACAAAGCTAATTTTAATCTTTATTGAATCTTCAGTTATAATGGTTGGCATTTAGAAAAGCTCAGAAAATTTATCATTGAGAAAAACATGATTAATGTCTTTGCGGTATGAATATTTCGGTAACGTTTCAAGATTGCATGCATATAAAGAGATGTAAAAGATTTGAAAAAAAGATGACTCAACTTGGATTACTTTACAAGGTGATTGCTTCTTAAGGACTACACTATACCAAATTAATTTCCGTCGGATGAGTTTTTTAAAACAGAAAATAGAAATAGGTTGGACTTGCTGTCAGACTGCTATTGGATAACACCTCTGAAAGCTAGAAAAATGTATAATGAAAGATACATAATGATATTTTTTAACACATCGGAGAGCATAACGCGTAATAACTGGAGACGATTAAAAGGACATGAACAACAGCAACACGTTTCTTTCTGTTAAAAACAGGCCCTTTTTCTGCGTAGCAAATGAATAAATCCAGAATCTATCCAGAAAGATATGTGTATACAGAAACCCAAGATTTGTTCCCCACCAGTGGCTGGTATCAAGCCAAGATATTCTACTCTGCTAAGGTGCGACGAGCAGAAATGGCATGCTTAAAAGTGTCAAGTCACAAAGAAATCAAGAATAGTGAAGAAATTAAGTCTGTGTAAAAACCTCCACTGAAAATTTGAAAAGTTTGATAGAAAAAATTGCTAACTATCCTTTACATAGATATTACATCCTATTCGAAATGGAAATAAAATAGACAACCTTCTATTATATATAATTTTAAGTTCATTTCAAGTACTAAAGTTATCCCTCCTTCTATTTCGAAATGTGAATCCGTTAACAAATAAATATAGTGTAGGTCTTGGAGGAGAATAAATCATATACAAAATTACAGATACTAATTTTAATTTATTTTCTAAGTATCTCACAAAACACATTAGGAATCAAAAATGGCTTGAGAAGCCCATAAGTATATTCATAAGAGACTGGTGTCTCAAGCATTCAAAATAATTACACAAAAATCTGGCTTTAGAAGCCCAAACAATTTAACGAATAAATAATTTCGAGACTGATGTCTCCAATAACAAAACCCTTATTCATAAAATGACCTATTTAATCGGTTATTTAAGCAAAAGGAGACTGGCGTCTCCATAAGCATTATAATCCATTAAAAATAGGCTTAGGACGCCCAAAAGATAGAAATTGTTACAGGGTGAGGTCCTCTCTGTACTGCACCCTCGCTAAACTAAAAAAAAAAGAACCTCTATCGTCACTGTGCCACCCTTTTCCTCTGCAGTCGAGAAGAGTGGTGGGGTAGAGAAATTAATGCCCGGATGTTGTCTAAAGGTGCTTCCGATTTCTACACCAATGAAAACATAAAACATTTATAAAATTTAATTATATGCATGCTTCTGATTTAGATCTTTTTATTTGCTTTATCAAAATACAATTTAGGTATATAAATTTTTATTAAAAAACTTTTTCTGCGCTTTTAAAAAATTTCTTTTTACTTTAAAATATTTTAAAAATGACGGAAAGGGCAGAGGGAATAAAAGTGATAAACTTTTGCTTTAAAGATAATAATTTCATGGAAACTTTCGATAAAGCGAAATCATAGGAATAAGGCAAATTCTTAAGCGGAAAATTGCGCTATGTATACGTTTTTAGAACGAAATAATACGTACAAAATATTTTTCTGCAGGAGTTGAAAGCAATTGTCGTAGAAAGGTGTACATAAATAAATTTTTCTAGATCATGAATTAATGAGAATTCTATTCTAGTTCTATTTTACGCGAATTCTCTCATTTATCAACATAGATAAATAACTCATTTAATAAATAACTCCCTGATTTATAGTGTTATTTGATCAGCATGAAAAATTAATCCACATTTAATTTAATTCCAATTTAATTTAATCCACATTTAATTTAATCAACACTTAATTTAAAAATCCACATTTGATTGAAAAGGTATATTAATTTATAATTAATTCCACTCTTTTTCATGTTGTTTTAACTTAATGTAATGCAGTTGTTTATATCTTTAATTCGTATTTTTGTTTTATTGCTTCCTTTCAAATGCTGTAAAAAGTAAAAAATATCATGTTACTCAGTTTAAATGGATTAAAGTTATTATCAGTCAAAAGTTAGGTTGCTAATGCGTCAAAAGAATTTAACTCTATTAAAAATGAAAAAAATGAGTTTAAAAGATAAGAATAGATCGCTCTTAAAGTACAAGTTAGGAGAACATATTAAGTAAGAAGTGCACTTATTAATCTTTAGAACGCGGAGTGCTAAAACGTTATCATCCATTATTATAATTATAAAACGCCTTTTCGTATAAATCCATTTTTCCAAAGTAATGATGTATATTAATTATTGACCTTAGAGAGTAATGAAGATTTTTGTCTCAAATAACATTTTCTCAGTCTCCAACTCATTTAGTTTAGAATTTCATTCAAAGTTTACCTCATTTAAGATTTATTAAGAAACAAAATTTTAATTTTTCGCGTTAATTCTCACAAAACACGACCACTTAATTACATGGATTTTGTGCATAATTAATGTATTAAAGATTATTATTCTTATTTTCGAAGTACAATTTTTTTCCAAACTGTCAAAATGAATTAATGTTTCTTAAACTGAAAGTGGATAATTAAATGTAATGAAAGAAGAATAGATAAATGTTATTAAACTTAAGAGCTAAGGAATTTAAGGTAGTAGCCAAAGGGAATTGTGGGATATACGGACATCAAAAAATGAATTAAAAAATACTTAGAATATATTCCGATGTTCATATGCAAAATGGATGATTACCATATAACAATTTAAGAATTATTAAATAATGAATAATATTGCAATGCAAAAATGCATGTGCGCCTGATAAAAACTAACTATATTTAACAAATCGGAAATACACATTCTAATATATTAATTCTCGCGACTTATCTCAAGTATACTAAATATAAATGATGACTTTATTTGAATATGGAATATAAAATATTCTTTAATAAAAACAAAAGCAATTCGTGTTGAAAAAATTCCAATGCTTTAAAAAATCCATCAGCCTGAAACAATCTGCTTAAAAAATTGAACACCAATTATTTGAATTCCACAAAAAATAACATTTTTATTTCTTAAAATTATCTGAACTTGTTATTTCACGACAATATTCAAAAATTTTAAATTTTAATAATTAAAATGTATAGTTTAATTGCTAAAATTAATCATCGTCTATTTACTATTTTAATTACAATGATCAAAATAACCATCTAAATTAAAAGTGAGCATTAATGGCCAATGAAGATGATATTTAAAGACTAAATTAACAATGGAAAAGTTAGAACAGCTCACACACATTGTTTTATTTGAAATTTTTTAATGAAAAAACATTGAAGCGAAACTATATTTGAAGTAAAATTTACCATTTTTAAAGTAATTTGTACACAAAACTAATAAATCATAATGATACTGTACAATTTTTTTTACTTCAAATATTCAATGCATTAAATATTTTAAATATTCTAGGATTTAACTTAGAATATTTAAAATATTTAATGCACGGAATGTTTGGAAATATTAATTAAAAATTAATGCAAAACTTCAGTTAAATTATGTAATAAATTACTGTTATATTAAAGCACATTTTTACTTTTTAATATACATACTTGATATATAATCATACATTCCAAATATTTATAAATATAATAAATTGAGTTACTTTTTTTCAAGTTTTTCATTTCTTTTTCTTTTATCTTAAAGCGTCGGGAACTATTTATTGTTTATTCATTGGAATCTTTTCACAAGTAAATTCGAAACGCTTCCTTTTGTCCCTTGTGCCCTTGATAATAAGGGATAAGATTTTATTCCAATCTTTTTCTCTTATATTTTAACATTTATTTATTTTTTTCCAATTTTCCAGTTCTTAATTTCTATTTTTACTTATTCCATTTGAATTCCTCTGGTTGTGTTCCTTTTTTTTGTAAAGGATTCCCCCCTCCTCTTTTTCTTTTAAAAAAATATTTCTCTAGTTTAACCACTTCTGGTTGCTTCATATTTTCATTTATTCCAATAAAAATTTCTAAATGAATTTCATTATTATTATTTTAATAATTAATTCAGATATTACTAAATTTCTATTTTAATTAAAACTAATAATAATAATATATTATTGTCCTTATTTTTTATAAATTACCAATATTTATATTTTAATACATTAAGAATATTTTTAAATTCAAATTTTAATTATCAGAGATTTGGTATATATACTTATAATCTATGTATATAAGTATTTATATAAAATATATATACTTATATAAATATATATAGATATATTTATGTATGTGTTAGTAAAAGTTTTGAATCCAATAAATTTATTAATATAATTTACATTAAGAATATTTTAAATTCAAATTTTAATTATCAGAGATATTTGATATATATACTTATAATCTATGTATATAAGTATTTATATAAAATATATATACTTATATAAATATATATAGATGTATTTATATATGTGTTAGTAAAAGTGTTGAATCCAATAAATTTATTAATATAATTTAAATTTTTTATCATAAATTTGAATGCAATATAACTCTAATTTTCTTCTCCCTCTGCTTCACTGTTTCTGTTGATCTTTGTTAGAGGGGTGCGTGACATAATCCTTATGAATTAACCGAGAACGAGTTATCTTCACTGTTTGCAATGTCTGACATTGGCAACAAATTGAAACAGTTCTCCTATGATAAATGGTGTCTTGTCTGTGTTAACGTAATGAAGTTTCCATTTGTCTTTCGCAGAAGTTATGTTCACGAGGTATGGATACGTGACGATTACCGGACGCTTAAATGAAAACACTCTCCTATATCTCATTCCGAATAGTTTCTGATATCTTTAGGTATTGGTTGTCGAATTGATAAATTACTTTCTTCAGTGTTTGCTTAAACTGAACAACCCGTAAAGAACTAAGATATCTTTTGATTGTATTTTAATAAGAGAAATAAAATGACGTAATATATCTGATTTTGTTCACAATATATATTGTTAAAGTTTCAATCAATTTTATTACTTTTTTTGAGATATAATTTATTTTAATCCTGTACAATGATAATTATATGTTTCGGATTGAATTTTTTGGTAAATTTATTATTGTAAATTTTAAATTTAGTTTCCTATTCTTTCACTTACTTTATTATTGTTTTTAATTTTTTTATAAATTGCCGAATTTATCAGCTTCTATATCAAATTAAATGCACTGAAAAGAAAAAAAAATAGGTGAATCACTCACTTACACACATGCGCACTCACTCACTCTCTCTCAAACACATACACACACCCATTAATTTCAATAACCATTACAAGAAACGTAAACTAAACATTCATTGAACTTATGAAATGTGTGTGTGTTTCCAATCAATTTCTTGAGTTCTAATTTCATCTGAGTTATGAGAATAGAGATTACAACTTATAGTGTTTCGACAAATGTTTTCTAATGCGCTTTTAATGTGTCATACATGTAGAAAAATTTTGTTAACTTCATCTATGGCGTATATTTAGAAAAAAATATAAATAATTAATCTGACAACGAAATCGAATCTAAAATTGGTACACATTTTTTCGAATATTACTCTCTTAATTTTTGTCAAATTACTTACAATTGTATTAATAATGTTTATAATTTATACTTATTGTAAACAAAAAAAAGCTAAAATCAGTTTTGTTGAGAATTGGTTTTAGTAAATAATATGCGTTTACTTTTGCGTGTGTGCTGCATATTGTATCTTTATAATTAATATACTTTTTTCAGAAATGTTTTTCTGAAAAGTATATTAATTATAAAGATAAATATATAAATAGCTGTTATATAAAAATTGAGTTATTTTTAAAAAATTAATTAAATAGTAATTATTTTTAAGTTCCAAAAATTTTGCAGTTAAAGCTAATTAATATTTGAGAGCTATTTACGAAACATTGATAAAAGATATATTTATATAAAACATGAATCTTATTAAAATTAAACAAATAGTATGTGTGAATATAAGTTAAAAATAATTCACGAATCCATCCACTCGTAATTTGATATTGCTCAGTGATTTCTTTATTTTGATATTTAAAAAAAAAGCTATTTTTTTATCTGAAGAATAGTAAAATATTTCCTTTGTTAAAATATTCTAAGACATAAAACGTGCCTTGGAAATTAAAAAAAAAATCCTATAAAATAATTTTTAATCACTCAAACAATGTTATGGATCAAGCAATTTAAAATAAATTTGTTCATATAATTTAGTTTTTGAAATTATTTACATAGTACTGGAAGCATATATAAAAATGTTAAAAAAAGACTTAAATGATATTTTGTTTGCTTGCATTGGATTCCAGCTGCCAATTTCTGTTATCTAAAACGCTGCAGTCAATTACCTCGTAATTTTCAACTATGGTCAAGAGATGAGGTCGACACCTGAACTGGTGTCCTCTCCGTGACACGCTACACCAATAAGTTTCTACCTATTTTATATGTGATTTAGATCCAATTAGTGGACACGATGCTTCTATGGGTCAGTTAAAGCTCATCATCTACCTGTCACGAGAACGACTATTTTTCCAACCAGACTACCACACCCTTCATATAATTTGAAAATCTTTTTTATTGATGACACTTGATTGTAGTTAAAAAATCTCGAGACATTTGTGACTCTAGATATGCATTTTAATTATATCAGATCTTCACCGATAGCTTATGGTGTATTTTTAATATAAAGGAAATATAGAAAAACAATTACATTTGACAATGTTACTTCCACTTGCTTTTCTCTTTCTTTGACTTACAAATTTAAACTTCAGTTAAACTTCCATAAAATGTTTTTGGAGATAAATCTTAATTTGTGAAATATTCTTGACCAATAGCTTTGGTAAGAATAATTAAAACGCTTTTTAGAATCATTTGATGTTTACGGGCTTTATAAATCATTAATTACTTTTGTGTGTGTGTAAAACTAGATTTCGAAATATATAAACTAAGTATTTTTAATAAGCAACCACACACTTAAAATTTGTGGGGAAATTGTAAATGAAAGAAATTATTGTTTACGATTTCATTGAATAATGAGACTTACGATAGTCAATTTGCATTGTGTTTACGTTTCTCGTATCGAATATTTTCCGTGCTTTTTACCTGTGCCTTCATAATTGGTAACAAAATTTGCAAGAGATCAATGTCCCGTCCTCGACACGAGGAGAAGATATTGGCATATTCTGAAATGCTAATCGATATTCCAATTCTTCTTGCTTGTAGCACCATTAAAAAGAAACAAATTACGTTAGATACCACTATTCTAATTAGAATTTGAATTGAGTATATTCTATTGCATCTTCTACGAATGACCTTGCGTGCTTAAGTGAAATATGTTCCTACTAAATTAGATGAATTAATTATCTTTTGTGCATTGATTTTGCTAAATTACTAAAATGTTTTAAGAAAAATGTTGGTACTCTAATTTTGAAAAATAAGTATTAAAAATACTATTATCGTTTATGTTTCTATTCATAGCTCTATAATGTTTCTGCAATTAAGGGAAGAAAAATTTTCAAAAGCTAAGATTTTTATCAAATTTCCAATGAAAAACATTAATGTGAAATCATCTTAATCTAATTTGAAAATATTAAAATCAAAAATTCAAGGTACCTTAATTGTAGCCACATGTTTTGGAGTGCAAGGTCCTGGATAAGATTTTAACCATTTTTGAGCAACAATGAAATGGACAATGAACTTCTTTTCCCCTCATGCACCTCTGAAGATATTTAGGAGTTTTCCAAGTTTTCTCCTTTGTGACACATAAATGAAACCGACTAATCATGTAAAATCTTCTCAACTCAAGATTTTCGTTGATGGTTCGAAATGCTCCAATTCGATAGTTTGAAATGTCTTAAAACTCCTAGATGATTTCTACGTTGCATCAAATATCATGCATAAGATGCATACAATTATATGAAAAGGTCATTGATTGTGATATAAAGAAAGCTTAAGCCAAGCTTTATTAGCATTTATTATAATGTAAATTTTATTCATTAAGTTCATAAAAAAGTTTGCTGCCACTCTAACGGTTCAAAACAGTTCTCGTATTGGGCGACCATGTCTATTGACATCATCTGACAGACGGTTTCTGGTACATTCATTAAAGAAGGATCCCAAAATAAGTGCTCCTACATTAACATCAGAACTAAAGAACATGGGATCAGCAGTCTCTGTAAGTACTGTTCGAAATGCATGCAGAAATGAAAGTTTCCATGGCCATGTTGCGAGACGAAAATTCTTTGTTAGTGAGAAGAATTGGAAGCTGCGATTGTCTTTCGCCAAGCATTACGTTATGAAAGTCCAGATTTCTGGAAAAAGATTATCTTTACACACGAAAGTAAATACCCCGTATTTGGATCGTACGGGAGACGAATGGTATGGAGAAAGCGCAATACAGAAATGCATCCTAAGAATTTAGTGCCAACAGTGAAACATAGGAGTGAAAGTCTACTTGTTTGGGGGTGTATGAATGCTTCTGGGGTGGGCAAATTAGTCTTTATTAGGTTAAGTTTTATCATTAGAGTTATTGATTCGATAAAGGACGCACAATAGAATTTAGAATTATCTCTTACTCCATTTCCTATCTGTTGTTAAATAATTTTAATTTACAACATGAGATTATCATTCAGTTGTGATTGCACGAGTTAATAGGCATTTATAATTCATGCATTTTTTGCTTAAGGAAGAAATAAAAGCGCTTATCAGAGAAAATGACAGCTTGAAAGCAAAAATAGTTGAACATTCTAAACAATTAAAAAAATGTTGTAAAATTGTCATAGTGGTAAATTTTGTTTTACCAAAATTTATGACAATTTTACAACATTTTTTTAATTTTTCAATAAAGACTATCATTTTTTTGCATATCAATCAATGTCCAGTGGTGTCAGTAAACTATACATTTAAATATATGGCTGGTATCAAGAAAATTTAAAAAAATATTCCTCTCTGGAAAAAGTTTGTTTTTAAAGTGAAACATTCCATTGCTAACATATAATTTTCTCAGATATCTCGATAATTTTCATTGTTACTTGCTACATGTACATAATGCAAACAACATCTTAACTATACGATGAACGAGATGAAAAATTCTTAACAGGTTTCATAGTATTCATTGAGTTGAAATTTATTCACGATTAGTATTTTCTGGTCGTTAAGAATGTGGAAAAGATCACTTGGCAAAATGGAGTGTCAAGTAAAAAATGATGACAGCAAAATGATACGTCAATACCATTCACTAAATTAATATGCCAAATGACATCAACGATGAGAACAAAGCAAAGGGATTGCAAAGTTCAAAAACGGCTTGGCATCATAAAAAAATTATTTAATAAAAGCCAAGATGATCATTGAATCATATGCTTACTTCAGTTGAATAATATTTAACAGTTTTTTTTCTTTTCAGTGTTTCAGTGATTCAATATCATTGTATACGTCTTGTGCAAATATCATGCATAAGCTGCATACAATGATACGGAAACATCATTGAGTGTGTGAAAGGATAATACACAACCATGTATACAAATACATATTAAAAAACAATGTTTTCTGTATTCAAATATATAAGGCAGAAATTCGGGTTTATAATTCACTTTGGCTAAAGTATTTTCTAAATTATAGAGAAGCTTCTAGAATTTCTATTTGGATAATTCAAATAACAGATTGTTGTTATCTTGGGCCACAGCTAGGCTAACAATATGGGGTGCGTTGCTTCACTTTTTCAACTCAACCGTAATTTGGCGTGGAGTACAACTTCCTCAATACACACATGCCATAGGCTCCCGTTTATAGGGTAAGCAACCATTCACAACCCATTCATACAAGGAAAGGACAAAGACAGGATAGATAGAGAGAGAAAGTACATCCATGCCCGGACCGGGATTCGAAATCAGGACTTTCCTGTCCGCAGTCATGCACGCTAACTACTAGACAAGGTGGGCGGCCAATAATGGATTTAACAATAAGAATTATCTTCTTGAAATGAGTTTTTTAAAAGTCACAAATATTTTACAGTGGTTACAAAGATAACAGATAACAAACGAAGTTTTTCTTCACATTCTAATTATTGGATTTAGGATAAAGTTAGAATATTATTTGACCAAAATACAGTCTAAGTAATAATTTGCGGATGGAAAGTTTTGCTAAGTAAAATGTAAAATATATATATCACATAATATCTTATATAATACTTAGCAAAGCTTTTCATCTAATAAGAATGATTAATTTATACGCCAACATCCAATTAATCATCCCTTCAAGAAACAAGTGTTGAAATAAATGTGAAATTTCCAATAAATTATATTTGATGCTTTTATTGATTTTATAGTTAACACTTTCACATATTGGATGTTTCTCCTTAATTGCAATCCAA
This sequence comes from Latrodectus hesperus, assembly GCA_037975125.1. NCBI lineage: Eukaryota > Metazoa > Arthropoda > Arachnida > Araneae > Theridiidae > Latrodectus > Latrodectus hesperus. The sequence continues at coordinate 29,743,310 of CM075859.1, forward strand.
TTATTCGACAAGTGTACCTCAATTCTATCATTTGAAAATGTTCTATTCAATCTTACATGAAAGCTCGTAAAAATATATTTCACTTAGAGTCTTTGCTTCATGAAATAAATATTATCGTAGATATTGCACATATTTTATTCTCTTAGAATTACCGAGAATCTTCAACAAGGGTCCCTACGTTAAAATTTCATGAAATGGAGCCGAAAGAAATGATTACTGAAATTAGCTTTGAATTTAAGACACGTTTTTTCCCAGAATGATAGCAGTATAAAAGAAATTACTACAAGAAACCTGAGAACTTACAAATAGAAAGATAAGAAATGTAAAAAGTAATAATTTTAGATGATGGTTTGGGAAAAAAACATTTATGATTTAGAAATAATTCGAACAGATAAAAATGAATTTCAAAAAATAATATTCAACGAAGTATATATATATATATAATTTCCAAGTACCATTAAAAGTTAAACGTATTATAAAAATTAATTTTTGTGCAAGAGTTTTTCACTTGAATAACTTTTAAATGAGTAGGAAAAGTAAATTTTGTCATTAATTTACCTTAACATGTATTTTTTCCCTAGTTTACTTGAAGTTTTCATATTTTGATGAGAATGTACAACTGAAAACTTTACATTGGTTGGAAATATGATAGTTTGTTCATACCTTTGCAAGAGAAAAAAAGAGATATTAATAAGAAAAAATACTGTTATTTTTGAAGGCATGCCGCATAATCTGCTTAAATTCAGCATTAAGCAAATTATATTTGCTTTTTTTGACTCAACGAATAATGTATATATATTAAAAATAATATAAAGAAATATTTTGATGAAGTATAGAAAAGTATACTATTGTATCCTGGATGTATTAGAATACGTAATGTGTATAATATGCAAATGCGTAACATTGGAAGATACCACATCTAAAATCTCTAGCTTCTAAAGAAGACTAATTTTTTTTAAAGTTTTTTGCTTTTAAGTTTGTTTTCCAGATAAATGTTAATTTGTAACGTTTTATTGATAATGAATTTATTATTTACCTGTATATTTTGTTTTACAGTTCTGCTAGGCTCTTATGCATTTCTTGAGCTCGAGAATCTATAAGAAAAATTTTTCTTCCTTCCAACGTGTTCTTAGCTTCGACATCGAAAAACGATTTTCTGTCTGACTTTTCTCAGGATGCAAAGTTGAGTATATTTCAGATTACATCATACAGACACGTGACACACTAGCTTATTAAAAAAATCTGAAAGATATTTTCTATTTAACAATGGTGAGAAACGTTGATCTATTTTGGTTGGACTCTCAGCACATTTCTAACAAAAAAATGCGTCTCTATCATAATTGGACTCAAATATTAAGAAATTTTTTTGATCATATCTGCAACATCGAAAAGTAATACTTCTGAGTTTTCAATTGGAAAGTCATTATATCAATTATCCGTATCTATTCTTAAAAAAAGATCAGTCATATGCGGGACAACATATACTGACTTCATCATATAACATATGACTCAGACAAAAAAACAGTCATTTACTCACTCAGAAAATATGGAAAAGTAAGAATCTAATACTTGATGATAAGAGCATTTATTTCAATTTTTTATGAGTCCAAATTAAGAAATCGAAACTGACATAATGGAAGAGCTTTTGAAAAACCTATCTTTAATGAGACTTTTCATTGGAGAGTAAGAGTTTCAGAGAAAGGCAAAATTCAAATTTGACAGGATTCTCCTTAATAGCTTAAAATAGCTTAAAAGATTTCACAAAAGCACAAAGGAAGGTTGGAAATATACATATTCTGTTCTCTAACCCTAACCAAGTCACTTGACCAGAGTTCAAAATTAAGAGTTTGCTTTAGTAAATATCAGTAACTGTACATTTTAAGAGTTTGACATAAATATATTCTATTAAAAAATTTAACTAACAAAAAAGTATTTTTAAGTCAGCCGTCCAACTTGTCTAGTGGTCAGCGTGTTTGACTGCGGATAAGGAGCTCCTGGGTTCGAATCCCGGTTCAGGCATGGATGTACTTTCTCTCTCTATCTATCCTGTCTTTGTCCTTTCCTTGTATGAATGAGGTGTGGATGGTTGCCTACCCTACAAGCAGGTCCCTATGGCATGTGTGTAGAGCAAAGTCGTAATTTCACTTTCATGGTGCTCTGATTAAACGAAAGACGCTCCCAATTGACTTAAATTCGCATAGCCAAGGCATAGCGAGCTTGGCTTGTCCAAGTGTCATTAGTAACAACAATTTTTAAGTCATCAAATGTGTAAGATTAATCCAACATAAGAAAAATGTGGAGGGCAAATATTCAGTCAAAACTAATAAATAATTCAAAGTAAAAACAGATTAATAAATTTTTAAAATTTATGTAAAAATTAAAAAAACAAATAAATATTTAAATATTCCTTCTTAAATTTTGATTAATTTCCCATATTTGGCATATTATACATAAAATATTACTTACTGGCATATTATGCTCAAAATATTAAATATTGAATATTCAGATTCCTTATTTTTCATAAGCATTTAGTTTAAGTTTTGAGAAAAAATGCTTTCACTTTTTAATTACTTTTTTCTAACATGTTTATTTTACGTATATTTGAGTTTTTATAACTTTAGTTTTTTCAGTGGGGCCTTTCAATAATTTTTACTTGATAAATGAATGAAGCAAACTTTAAAATATGCTTGCTGTACAAAAATTTTTCTTAGCTAAAAATTTGAAAATTTGATGTTCATATTGAATTAAACTTACTGCATTGAATAGTCTTCTTTTAACTGTTTCGCATGACATACTGCATTCAGACATGGTTAAGTCAGCTTTCTATAGGCTATTTTAAGCTTTTTTTCAAATGCTCAGAATGAAAAACACCGCATGCCAATGACTTCCGAAAAAGTACGGAAATCAAAAATTGTCACAGACATTTGATTTTAATATAAACAAGTTCAGGTTTATATTTTTCTTTTATTCTGAGTTTTTCACATTTCAATGCATTTGTTAAATACAGTGTGAATCATTTGTTTTTAGATATTTGCAATTTTTTTTATTTTTCTTGAAGATTTCCTATTTTGAACTCCTAATAAAAGATATTTTTGTCACGAAAAGCATTGTATTCGGATACCGCTTTTAGATTCTATTTAATTTTTTTTTAAAACTTGATCAATTTTCTAAACTTTCTTAAATTTAAGTTTACTTTTATACCTGACTTCTTAAACCTTTTCCACTCGTAATTACTATTTTTTATTGAGAAAAGGAGTTTTTGAAATGTGTTATTTTAAGTTGTAGGAAATTTTAATGGTTTATTCATGCTTGTTTATACATCTACAAAAATTGGTTTTCCGTGAAATTGATTGACAAAAGCATTCTTTTTCTGATATTCACCCAACGTTATTACTAAAGAAATGAGAAGGCAGTTTACACTAACAAAACTTAAATCTCAAAAATTTTGTGACAAAATGTTTCTCTCAAAATTTAAAAACGCAATCATCTTTTTGATTAAAAGTATCAGAAAATGTATTTTAAGATATAACCATTAAATATTAAAACTTATTATTTTACTGAATAAAATAGGTGTAACCTGAAAAATAATAATTTCTCTCTCTACTATACTTATCTCCCTTTTAAAAAAATTGAGGAAATTAAAGTGTTTTTTTGTTGGTAAACTAAGCTATTTATTTGAAGTTGGGAATTAATTTTATGGATAATTTACTCTATGGTGAATGAGTGAATAACACAGCTTTATTATTATTTTTTTTTATAAAAAACAAGTATGTTCAAGTTTAAATGATTCATGCTTGTAAGACATAATGTTGCATACAAAATAAAGCTACTTAAACATCGATTTTAAATTTTGTCTCTTTATAAATAAAATTAAAATGCCAATATTTATGATGTTTGAATCATTTAAAAAGTATTCATATTTTTTCTTAACTCTCTAAGAAATAATAATTGGTTATAAGCAATTACTAATTAAATAAACATAAATTGAGATAATTATAAGGGAAATTTTTAACTGACGATTGCGTCAAAAGAGAAATTTTATGTTGATTGTGTCAAAAGAAATTTTTTTATCTGACGATTGTATCAGAAAAGTAATTGCATTATCTAAATTACTTTACACAACAAGAAGTATATAATTTAAAATTTTTAGCTCAAAATATTAAAAGAAATACCCTAAATATATATTTTGCTAATACAATTTAAACTTCTTAAAGCTATATTTTGTGAAAATCAAAGTTTGGAAATATATGCTGAAGAGTAGAATGGAGAACTAACTACATTTTATGATCGATATGTAAATCAGTTATAATTTCTGCAAGTGTTTGCAAAATATAGATTAATTAATTTTGAAATAACATTTCTAACAGGGCTTAAAATACTAATCATATTAATGCGAAATGGAAAAATAATCTTTATTTAATTCTTTAGATGCAATGAAGTAATAGTTACAGATTTTTGATGAGTTCGAAATTTTATGGTACGTAATTATTTTAAGGAAAGTATAATAAGAATTTTAGAATAGATAAATATTTTAAGATCATGACTCATAAAAGAATAGACTGAGAAAAAGCTCTCTAACTGAAGAAAATCAGTGGAATAATTTTGCCATTGACTATTTATTCCACAATTTTAAAGTCCAGATTAGAAGATAGCACATTTATAGTAAATGAGTGATAATACATCAAAGTTATGATATGATAAAAAAATTTTAAAATCATTTGTGTGATTGAATTAAAATTTATAAAATAAAGAAGAGTGGTCTGTGGAACTGTGTTATATTAGATGGAGAATGAAATTGAAGGTTATAATAACACCACACACACAAAGACATTAGGCATTATATTCTTAAGATAGCATCTGCCATCTAGCGAGCAAACATGAAAATAAAGTTCCTTTGTAATATGTATTTTTTAATACTCTAATTTTTCATAATCTTTTCAAAATGCATGTATAATATACGAAGAATTGACATTTTCTCTGTAATATATAAAATTCCTGATTTCTTAGGTTACGTATGAAATATTTAAACTATTCAATGTCTAACAGACACATTTATTGCTGGAGGAATATCAAAATTGAACCTTTTGTAGAAATTAGATCATGGGAAACATTAAAATTAAAGATACTTATTTCAGTGAAAACGCATTAGTGATTGAAACGCAATGTTAAACTGGGAAAGAAATACTTTTAACTGAATAGTAAATTTCACTCCTTTATGATCAAATCAATGTAAAATTTAATGTATAAAATAGTTTATTGTAAGAAGCCTACAATAATACGAAAATATGAGCGAAACAAATCAACAATAAACCCAATTAAAATTTATAAAATATATAAAAAAATATTTTTCAAACAAATAATGAGATAAAATTCATACATAAAAATAAAAAAACAGAATAAGTTGATTTTCTTAAGTTTAATTTTCGTCACGAATTTTTTTAATGAATTAAAGTATTGCTAAATTCCAAAATTTATACATTAATTATGATAATTATTACTAAAGGAACACACAATTTTATGTATTAAAACAAAAATAATGTACTTATTCAGTGTAAAAAAATAAATAGATATTGTAAAAAATAAAATAAAAAAAGCATTGAGAAATAACTATTTTTTTCAGAGTTTTATTTGCTTTACAACAGATGGCGACACCCTCAAGTAAGAATCTGCTATTTAATATGGTACTTAAAAAAACAAAATCCTAAAGAAAATATTTATTGCTTTTAAATAAAAAAAATAATAAATAAAAAAAATTATACGACTATTAGCTTTTCCTCTTATAGATTTAATCAGAAAAATTCATTTAAGGAATATGAATAGTGGAAAGACTAATATTTTTTTATCCATTTAAAAGCAGTATGTTGCCATTTTTATCCATTTAAAAGCAGTAATATTATCCATTTAAAAGCAGCAATAAAAATTCATTTAAGGAATATGAATAGTGGAAAGACTAATATTTTTTTATCCATTTAAAAGCAGTATGTTGTGTGTTGGATTATAAATTTATCACATAACCGAATTTAAAACAATCATCTGTTTCAAAAAGTCAAGGTATTCTAAGTTAGAAATATATGGAAGTCGTGCGATTTCATGAAAAAGTTATATTAAGCTAACCATAGCTAGATTAAAAATTATAAATAAACCCCAAAAAAAAAAATTTTTTTTTTTGCTATTTTAAAACTAAGGTTCATTGAATTATACTACAGCAAATTGTTGAATCATATATCCATTTATATATTTAATATAAATTATATTTTTCATTAAAACATACCACTGAATTAAGAAATTTAGTTTGCATAAATTGCATAACAATATTTAGAATAAAGGATATTTCTCTATACAAATTGTGTAAAACACAAAAATTACAAAAAAATACAGCTCATAAAGATTTCATGTGGTTTACTCGGATTTGAGCTCAAGTAAATTCAATAAAATATTAATTTAAATTTTACTTATATATATATATATATATATATATATATATATATATATATATATATATATATATATATATATATATATATATATATATATATATATATATATATATATATATATATATATATATATATACGTTGTCAAAATATAAATTGTCTCTGAAATGAATAAAAAATATTCTTCTTTACTTGTTTAAGAATCATGAAACATTGTGGATAGTTAAAACTGCAATTTATTTAAAAAATTCCACCTTACATACAAAAAAAAAAAAAAATTAGTGAAGGGATAAAATGTTAAAAAATACTTAGAAAATTATTTTGTAGAAATTTTTCTTGTTGACTTTTGGTAATAAAAATAAATAAATAAAATAAAAATAAACGATTTAAGCTAATCTGCATGGTCTAAATTCAATCTGAGCAGATTTTCATTGGAATATATATATATATATATATATATATATATATATATATATATATATATATATATATATATATATATAATTCCTACAAAAGTGCAGGATCCAAAATTTGTTTCAAGTTTGTTAATTTAACAGGAAAAATTCCGGAATTATATTTAAATTTAGCCTAAATAATGTAGCGTACCTTAAATGCCTAATATTAACAAATACTCAGCTAATAACTTGAGAGTGAAACTGAAATTATGTATTTTATTTTCAAAATCTGTTTCAAGGAAATAAATATAAATGACTAAAAAGTTATAAGTGTAATCTAATTTTTATACGAAAAAAAATCTCATTAATAACATAAAAAGCACATTAACTGGTATTTCTTTTAAAAATTACTAATTTCAGCTAAGAGATTACTATATACTTTTTTGAGCAATTACTTTCTTATTTGAGCTATTTTAAATTATTGCAGTCTGATAATAAGGTTTGTTTCAATAAAATCAATTATCTCTTCTCAATATAAATTTCAGAACATAAGATTTAAAAATTACAACTTGTTTTTTCACAAACTGCTTTTATTTTTAAATACTGTAAGACATGTATTACACATATTTTCAATTGGACAATAAATAGTAATGAAATACGTGTCATATTTCTTAACTCTTGAGAAAAATTCAAGGAACTTTTACTATAAGTACGCTTAGCCCAGCGGCCTCCAGTTTTGTAAATGTTGAACAATACTAAAGTCCTTTTTAGAATTCGATATTTCCCGGACTGTCATCAAAGCAAAACTATAACTTGTTTTCGTAAGTATATTAAAAATTCATTGCGAAATTTCAATAAAATTTCATTAAAACATTTCGTAAATAAGTATATTTTACAAATCAGTTTCTTTTTTCTGGAGTAATTTACTCAACCTCTTTTACCAGGAGTAACACTTTCTAGCTATAGGACTATTCATTGATCAAGATAGTTTAGATTTGAAGTAACTTAATTTTTAGCACAGACTAGCTGTATGGGCCCCGCTTCGCTACGTTCTGTTTAAATCACTCAACACCTGGCTTAAAATAAAGTTATAAATTAATATTTACAGCCTAAATTTGCCACATGTATATAAAGTTTAGATTTCACGAAGGGAAAACGGATTTTCAAGATTCCGCCTATTTATGAACTTTTCAGTTCATGACAAACACATTAAGTTATGCAATGAAATCATAAGCAGAATATGCATTAAATATTTAATGCAGTGATTCTCAACCTGTGGGGTGCGCGAGCTCACTAATGGGGGGGCGTGAGCATATCCAAGAGAAAATGTTATTTAAAAAATTGATTAAGTGACTGAAAGGAAAGAACACACCCACACATACAAAACAAAATATATTTCGACTTATTTAATAATTAACTTATTAAATTAAAACAACTTACTAAATTAAAAACAAATTTAATAATTATTAGTGACTTCCTTGGGTCTGTCTTTCAGAGCAAAGATTCTTCGAAGGAGGGTTTAATATAAGAAATAGACACTCTCAGTTCTTTTTCTATATTTAGCCGAGATCTATATTTTGTTTTCAAAGAAGCCACCGCAGAAAATCCAGTTTCTCAAAGGTAAGATGTTGAAAATGGTAGTAGAATTCGAAATGTCCTTGTTTTTAGTGCAGAAAACTCATCATCCACTCCTGCCCAAAATTCAAAGAGTGATTTAATACTGAGTTGTCTTTTGGCTTCGGCACTTGCCGTGAAGTCTATGAAGGTTTCTTCCTCTTCAATTGAGTCCTTCAGGAGTATTTTGAGAAGGATCCCTTCACACCAACTTATAACTTGATATCAGTTTGTCGTCAGCAAGAAATACTTTTTAAAATTCTTTGCTAGCATTGCTAAATGATTTTCAATGGTTACAAAAACAACTTTTACATGTTGTTCTTCAGCCTTGTAAGTTTTAATACAATCATTCAAATTTGCAAACATTGTTAAGTTTTCTTGCTTTAAATTTCTGCTCCACAATTCCAATTTCCTACAAAAAGCATTAACTTTATCACTCGAATCCAATATCTGAGTATTTGCTCCTTACAGTTGAAGATTCAATTATTTAATTTCTCGAATATGTAGACAATTGTGAACAAACACACATGTAGCTCAATTTCATCACCAATAAACTATCGCGAAATATTCTTAGCTTCCGGTCTGTTTTCCTTTTCTAGGAAAACGGCGATTTTTCTTTTAATTCATTAACACGTTGCAAAAATTTCCCTCGTGATAACCATCATGCCTCGCAATAAAATAGTAACGCTGAATGTACTGCACCCATGTCTTTACAAAGTGCGGAAAAGTTTCTTGATTTCAGGGGTCTCATTTTTATATAATTTACTACGGTTACAAGCGTAGTAAACACAATATTAAAACCAGGACCCATTTCTTTGGAAGCCAAAGCTTCCCTGTGGATCATGCAATGTGTCCAGACGCACTGTGGTGTGTTTTGTTTCACAAGTGCTTGAATACTTTCAAATCTTCCGGACATAGAACGAGCACCATCGGTGCATATTCCGACGCAATTTTTCCATTCTATGTTTGCCTCGTTCATAAAATCATTTAAGATAGCAAATAATGCGAGTGCTATTGCTTTGAGTTCTATTGGTTTGCAGAAAAGTAATTCTTCTACTACTCACAAATCATCACAAAATCTAACATAGGCAATGAAATGAGCATTTTTATTACTCTTTGTTGCCTCATCGAGTTGTATTGAAAGCAATTTGTCACGCTACTTCGACTAAAGCTGACACTCTACATCTTCAGCTATATCAGCAATTCGACGGGCAACAGTACCATTTGAAAGAGGTATCGACTGCAATTGTTTTACAAAATTATCTCGAAACATAATTACTACAATCTCAATTGCAGTTGGCAAAATAAGCTCTTCACCAATGGTGTAAGGCTTTTTACAACTGGCTATTTTATATGAAACTTTGTAAGAGGCAATTAAAGCTTTTTTATTCACAGACAAAGTTTTTTTAAACAATGATTTTTGATTTTTATGTGATTTTGATTTTAATTCGAAGAATTCTCTGGGTTTGTTTACGTACTCACTATGAAGCGTTTCCAAATGTCGTTTAAGTTTATTAGGTTTTATGCTGTCTGCCACCAACATTTTTGAGCAAATGATACACAGAGGCCTTTCTTCATTTACTTCAGTACTAGTGAACCCTAAATTTAAGTATTCTCGAGAATATTTTCTTGCTTTTATTTTCGGAACCACGCTCGTCTGTGTTCTTGTTGATTCTTGTCTATCGTCTAATGCCCGCTTACGCCCGCTTAAAAATTTATCCATGATTCATGCATAAGTCTGCTGCCGTGAATATTTAATACGTTGAATTGCAATTACACGAAAATATATATAACATACACATCCAGAATCGATTCAATAGCGACAGAAGGATCGACTTGAATGAAATTGTCTGGAATTGAAATTAGCGTCATAGAACTTTCTCCTTCTCCCTATGAGAAGACATTTGTTCACATCTGCGCACGCTCCTACTTTAATTTTTAAGCTGACCAGACAAATTCCAGAAAAATTGAAACTTCTCACGAAACCGTGAGAATGCCTGACATGGAGGGACGCAAGAGCAATAAAAAGGCATAGGATTCCTGTTTTTTCAATGCTGAGGATCGGTGTTGCAAAATATCAATAAATTTCCATATTCTTAGTAATTTGTAAAAGTTGATAATTAAGGTTGTAGTGTAGGTTTAGCGCCAAAATAAACATTTTATTGTATGCGATAGGGAGGGGGCGCGCGATGAAAATTATGATTGAAAATTGGGCCATGAATACTAAAAAGTTGCGAAACACTGTCCTAACTAATGGCTTAAGAATTTGTCGCTAGCAGTATACACAGGTCCTTTTTAAGATTATTGACTGTGGCTGATAGATTTTCGAACAAATTTGAAAAATTGCTGAGCTGTTCTATCATTACGCATTACTTATCTTCATTTTAATATAAAGTTTTATTTAAGTAACTGCTTCTTGATGGTAGCACTCCCATTTATCCATCAGCAATGGTAGTATTTATGCCAATGGAACAGTACACACCAAATAATGTTCTTTAAATTAAGGATTATACCTAATTCAATGTCCTCTACCACCATAATTACGAAAATATGGATTAGTAGCTCAATTTTCTGAATTCTTTATGGGTGAAAAATAAATGAAATATTGTACATATGAGAAATTTTAATATTTGTTGAACTCAAATGCCTTCCTTTTATAAAATTTGGACTCTTCTAAACTGTGCTATTTTCTTAACATTGGGTTATTCCTAAGTTATTGGTATCTACCATCCCTCTGACTAATTTAAATATGATTAGCCCCATCGTGTGGATCATTCAATGAAACTCTTGCTGTGTGTGTTGTAGCATTCTATATAAGTGAAATTTCAAATGAATAAAAGATTTTCGTACAGAATACACATGTGGTTTTAGGAAATTTGATATGTATTAAAATTAAATTATTTACAAAGAGCATTTCATAAAAAATGGCGGTTTTTATTTTTATTATTAGTTATTTTTTACGTAGTAACAACACTGCGAAATTGAATAGTAAAAATGCAGGTGATTTTTTTAAATGTTAAATGAATAAATATAGATTCTAAATAAAACAGAGAGATAACTTTATTTTATTAGTCTGCTTCTTCTACAAATAATTATTTTTATTTGTCCTACAGAAATGGACGGAATTGATTCAAATTTTCAAATTCGTTTGTAGTATAAAATTTTGTTAGCAAAACATTCCAGAAATTATCAAGCTAAATAAAGAAACTTATTGGAACAAATGTTTTCGTGTGTACAGTTTTTAGATAACTTAGTGATTTCAAAAAAGAAAGTTTGTCTGCAGAAATGGATATTAAGTATGGCTGATAGGAAAGTATAATGATTGATCGAAATGCTAACACTGTCCGAAAAAACTTGCAGGAAAAATTGCGAATGTTCTGTGAGGAAATAACGGCGTCAAAAAGCATTTCAAAAACATTAATATTTCACATTATACGCATTATTCGCAACACTTTTCGCAGAAATATTTTTCCAGATAAACTTTCTTTTTTGAAATTATACTTACCAAAGCATTTGCCTTTGTAAAGTTTCTTTAATTAACTTAAGTGCTTTATCCAAACGATTTTTGTTGTTGCATCTGCATAGAGGGAAGTATGCTGATGCAAAAATAATCTTTTGTGGGTAAAACACAACTTCAGAAACAGTTAAGATATAGATTATAAAACCTTTGTACAGCACATTTCATTTCTCATCTCTGAGTCCCTTTTTTCAATTTCTGCAAGTCATGTAAAAATTTTTTAAACAAGATCGAAACTACGAAAATAAAATCATCTGCTTAGTTTAGAACACTTATAAAAGTTTAGTTAACATTCTGACAAAATCATCTGTAATTTCATGTTTTAGTTTCACGGTGTTGCCATTACATAATAATAAATCTGTTTTTATTGAATTTTTATATAACAATAAAACTCTTCTAAATCATTCACATCAATCACCTCAATTACAAAAATAAGGATATCTAGTATTTTGAATTCTTTATGAGTATAACTAATATTTAGTAAAAGTGAAAACTTAAAAGCGATTAACGATAAATGTGCAGAATACATTTTTGTTTCATGGAATTTTGGATCTATTCAATATGTTATTTATATAACTCAGAGAATTTCCGAATCATTGAATTTTATAAAATAAATTATAAAAAAATAAGAGCATCTACCCCTTTATTTTCATAACTGAAGCCTTTGAATCTAATGATTTCATTCAAGTTATTCCAAACATAAAGCATTTTGTGAATATTTTATGAGTGTAATGATCCCTGTTGTATTTTATACAGATTCCGTTTAAATGTATAATGAATATTTACCTAGAATTTTTATTATAATGAAGATTCGAATAAATATGCAAAATTGAAATCTGTAAAAATATTAAAAAATAAGCTGAGATTTCATATATTTTTTATAAAATACACATTTTTATATTGAAATTTTCACATGTAAACATTAGAGAACACAAAGAAGCCTATTTTTGCGTAATAAGTTCTAATTTAACGTCAGTTTATCACAGAAATCAAAATACACCACGTAAATAGATAACATATTGGGCAATAACTTTAATCTCTTGATAAAATAAAGTCAATGTCATTTTAACGAAAATCTAAAAAGATACCGATATCTATTTTAAACCAGAATAGAAAATTCCGAGTTATCTCAAAAAGTTTTCTTTGACCTTAAAACTTACATGAATTGGAGAATTGGGAGTTAGAGAGAAACATTTTCTTATTAGAGTATGTTGTATAGTAATTCTGTTATGAAAATATAAGAAGAAAATTTTTTTGTTAAAAATTAATAATTCCTTTTTATTTCATGTAAATTTTCACTTTAAGAACTTTTTAAAATATAACTCCACTCTTATGAATTGTTGCTCCAAAACACAAATTTTTTTTTCAAAATTTTCATAAGCTTCATATATATGATATTATATTGGCTACATTGGAGGCATTGGGATTCAAATGGGTCTCCGTTTTAGTCTCTTATTGAAATCATGTAATTACGAAATTACAGGAAATTTGTTCTGCATAAAGTTTTGAAAATGAGAAGGGAAGCCCATAAAATGTAAAGATATCACATACTTCGGCAGATAATTTTTGGTGATTTAGGCAATAAAATGTCCTCTAGAGAGGTGATGACCAAAAATAACAGTCCAAAAAAAAAAGACTACAATAAAGAAGCTGAAATCTAGAGATTTAATCCAATCTGATTAACATCAGAATCCTTCCACATCAAAATTTACGGACCGTACTATGCAAAAGAGTTCAGAGATTTAATTTACTAGCAGCGGAATTCAATTCGTAAATAACTAATGTCTACTTAAGAAACAGTATCTATAAATTTTAAAGTATAAAATGTCAAACAAATATCAAATAGAATTGTGATTAAAAATAACAAAATATTAAACTAAAAAAAATCGTAGAAAAAGATCAGAAGTGATGTTCTAGAAAAAAAGATTGGCACTGAATGTTATTCAGTGATTAAATAGTTTTCATCCTGGATGATCCAAGTGATTTGCAATTTGATAGGCATGATCTTTATAATGATATAGAGGCACATTTTCGACAAAATAAGCTAGGTGTGCTTTCATTGTAGTATGAGCCAGATTTCAGATGTGCAAAAAATGGGTAATGCATTTGAAGATAATTGTTTGATTGCTTCAGGTAAGAAAAAATTACTTTTCTTCAATCAAACACAGTGGAGTCATGTTCTCCTTGTTCCAACAGAAAAATATTAATAAGTATACTGGTTATATATTTTTGAATGGTTTTACTGTAAAGTTGTACACATTATCGATTGACAATAACATAGCCTCGTACTGAAAGCGTTAGAAAACAGAGTGTGAGTACATTTGCATGAGTAGCATATGCATGTAGAAAGTTATACAATTGTACAGCAGATTTGAAATTCAAATGAGAAAAATAAAAAATAACTTCCTTAAAAATTTGTAGAAACATTCTGAGTAAGATTTAATAGTTCATTTTAAGGAAAATGATGGAAAATTTCCTTATTAACCGAAAATTGATTGATACTTGTTTCAGTAGATTTATCTTATTTAAACACAGCTTTCTGCATAATTTGGATTTTCTTCATAATTCTTGTAGATTATATACTCATTGCATTCAGATTATATTTAAATTATATGAACTGACGTTATTTATAGAAAATTTTATACAAAATACAACTTTTCAAATAATTTTCGCTTTTACTGCTGAACTCCATTTCGATATGTTATACTTTAAAAAGTGTTTTTATTTTTAACTATCTTTCTGCTGTTATCCTCACAAAAATTAACTCTGGTGATTTTGTTATTAATAATCTTCTTAAAAACTTCGTAGTTATTTGAATATTATATTTTCGTCCAACTATTTCCTTTCTACAGTAAAATGTTCTGCAGTAGAGTCATTATTGCAAAACGAATCCTTTAATATTGTAATACTTCATTCTAAAGAACTTCTATAAGTCTAAAGAATCTGGAATCTAGGTTTAGCGCCAAAAATACTCAAAATACATTATTATTGTATATAATTATGCGGTGGGGACGGGGGGGGGCATGATGATAATTATGATTGAAAATTGGGCCGTGAATACTAATAGGTTGAGAAACACTGATTTAATGTATTCTGTATACCAAAATGAAATAAACTTAAAGAATGTTTTTAAAAATCACTTTTTATTACAGTCTCACAGTTAAACGTGAAGTTCTACAGTGGGTTCAAAAGTTAGTATTTTACTGTTCAAAAGTGAGTATTCCATAATGTGTTCAAAATAAAGCACTTTGTAACTTTGTAAAGTAATTTACTGAACAGCTTTGTCAAAATATTTTGCTTCAAAGAGAGAAGTTCGTGAATTTTCGGAGCGCAATGTTGAATCGTTTCAATTAAGTGCATTGCGCCATAAGCAGCTTTGTAGGACATTTAAATGGTGTTAATTAAGTTTTGAATTAATATTAAATATATTTTAAGCAAAATGTCTAAATAAAACACAGTGTTTGTTTTAAATGAACTAGAGATTCACATCTTGACATACACGAGCTGATAACCGAATGGTTAGCTCTCTCGCATTCAGTTCAATATTTCGTGGGTTTGATTGTTTTTAGTGGTTCGAAATCCATTTCAAACCGTTGATCCCAGCCTAAAGTTAGCTCTCGTTTGCAAAATATAACCTTGAGCGACAAATAACCAAACTTGACATCTTGTTTCAGTTCATTTCAAGCAAGCACACTGCATTCAACCATGGATAAAATTCCGGCTGCCAAACAAAGAGAGGATATTGTTTATACATCTCTAAAAGCAAGAATTCAACAATTAGAACACTTCGGTATGTTCCTAAATTTTATTTTTATTTTGAAAAAGGAAAGCAAGTATCACAATTGAGATATTTCCTTAAATAAAATAGACTAAAACAGTCTATTTTATTTAAGGAAATATTAAACAGTTTTTCAACAAACATAAATTCAAAATATCTCTGATTTGAAAATCTCTTTCACAATGAAATATCTTCGTTTTGATATTTAATGATCAAAAGTGAAAAAAAATTCTTTTCATCATCAAACAGTTGGGGAAATTCAGATTAAATAGAAATAAATGAAATTCCTTTGCCTACAAAAATAGTACACAAAAATTCTGATATTCAGCATTTCAATTTTAATGCTTAATATCAAACTATGTGTAAATCTTGTACACAAAGTAATATTCATGAAATATACATCACACTAATCTTAGAGCAATCATTCAATGTGATCAGTCGTTTGACTCTGAATATAAATGAGGTAAAGGAAAGTGATTATGGAGAAACGCTGAATAATTTGTCACAGAATTGAGTATCAATTGTACAAATGATTTTCGGAAATTCTGTATATATATATATATATATATATATATATATATATATATATATATATATATATATATATATATATATATTATTATATATATAATATTATATAGATATATATTATTATATTATATATCTACAAGTTGCTAATTCCTATGTTTTATAAATGATTATGATATTATTCCAATTCAGCAAGTTTTTCTCTTTTTATTTCTTTTTTTATAGCTTTTATTCCTTCCACATTTCTAGAAATTGTTCGTTGGAGCTGTTTTTCTTTTTGTATTCAAAAGCTATTTTCTACAAACTAAGACTCTTCCAAAATAATCGGAATAATAGCTAGAATTCTTGAAATTCCGGAAAAGAATTATCTCAAACTCATAAGAATAACAGAGTTCCTGTTTTACTAGCATTTCTTCTTTGATTTCCTATTCTGGATTCTAGAAAGATATTCTCTAGGACGGAAAAATAATCTTAAAAATAATGAGAGTAGAAAAATAGAAAGATTTCTTGCTCAGCAATTGAAATAATCAGATGTGAAATATTTTTTCTTTTTATTTTAAGAAAAGGAAAAATATACGCATTTATTAATTTTTTTATAAATTCGCTCTGTTAATTTAATGTTAACTTATAAACAACTGAATAATTTATGAAACTTATTTCAAAATTCCATGTATATTGAATAAATTTTACTTTTCAATTTATATACATTTTTAAGCAACGCGAGCTGTGAATATTTTTTATTTATGTGTATCTGGATTTGGTGTATTTTATTTCTTCTCTTTACTCTATATTAACATATGGAATTATTTCCAATTTTAGTTATGCATTCCCTCTCTATGTGCATTTTAAGGAATATATCAGCAATTTTTCAACGTAAACACATACCTATGCAACAAGTGACTAATTGAATTTAAAATCACAATATATAATATACCTTTATAATTAGTTATTGATTTAAAAAATTAAAAGAGAGTTATTTATTTTTAATTACAGTAGTATTTTATATAAATATAAAATAATATAAAAAAAATTATGATAAACTATTTTCCTAAAAATTGCTGTTAAGAATGAATGAGTAATTTATAAAATATACTTCAGTTGAATAATTTCTAAATTCTTGGAAAAGTGTGAAATGATTTTATGTAAGCAATTTTAGAAATGGAAGAATATTTTATGTATTTTCTATTTTTCTAAATGTGTTAAAATGATTTGAGATGATTTTTAATTAAATTTGAATCTCAGTTCACATTTTCTCTTTAAGAGCTAAATCATTATAAAATCCTCTGTGCATACTATATTTAGCTTACTCTCTATCAGCAAATATTAGCTTAGCTAATATAAATATAGAAAAAATTTAATTAGCAAATAAAAATTTCGCCATTACTGGTCACGAAATTTAACAATTTGAGTACAGATTTTATTAAAAATTTTTTGACATAAATTTTATTTTTTGATTCAGAATATTTACATGCATTCTCTGAGCATGTATTCTCCTTTTAATCCAATTTCAATGCTATTAATTAATGATCTAAATTTTTCACAATTTTTGTAGCGTGTTTTGTATGTCAAGAACTTAAAAATGTTACACTATTAATATGCTAATTTTCTATAATTTTCTTCGAAGGATAATGGAGTAAAAATTAGTTGATAAGTCACATATTTCAAACTCATTTTATTATTTATGTAAATTTTATTTGTGTTGTGGGTAAACTCAGTGTTGTGAAGTGGAAATCAATATTTCAATCATTTTACCTGAACTCAAACTTATTTTTGTCTCCTGAAGGAAAGAAAACATTTTAACGCATTTGGATACCTTATAAAATGTAATTCATCTCAGTTTCTTTTTAATTTGAGATTAATATCCTATATTATTCACCAGTACACAATAATGAAATATAGAAATATATATATATATATATCTATATATATGTATATCTATCTATCTATCTATCTATCTATCTATCTATCTATCTATCTATCTATATATATATATATATATATATATATATATATATATATATATATATATATATATATATATATATATATATATATAAATGATGATATTTATATATATAAAATATTTTTTATATACTGTTAGATAAGAAATAATTTTGGAGAAAAAGAATCCTATTATTATTAAAAGTATTTAGAAAAACAATATTAGATAAATTATTTTCATGAAAAGTAAAGAATTTAAAACTTTAAATGGTACATGATAGTTAGAATTATGAATTATTTTGTAAGGCGACTTTTGTATCTGCAGTTGTGCTTCCCCCATTATAAATATTTTTTTGCTTATGTTATTAAATTCATAACTAACAAAATATATGGGAGACACTCAAAAAGATGATAAAAAAGGAAGATTGTTTTCATCACTAACAAAAATTAGCAAAGTTATGATAGTAGTATTCTTATTAAAGCATATTTTCAACCTTCACTCACTTTTCATCCACATGATAATAACTAAATAAGATGGAATAGCTTGATGAGAATTGAGTTAAAGTATTTGTTGTTTGAAATATATAAACTGCGCTCATTATATAATCGCAATACCATTTCGCTTCATTTAATGCTACCAGGTAGCTGCATAGCAAAATAATCTGTTTCTTAAGATACAATTATTTTAATATTAATTGCTTTTAAGTAAATTGTGAAAAACATTGGAGCAAAATTTTGTGAATTTTGAAATAAAACTTGTCATTTTATTCCAATAAGCTCGTCCGAGTTTTCTGGTAAAATATAGAATTATTCTAAGTTCCGTACTGGAGAAAATATTTTCGTAACGATTAAAGAAATGAAAATCTTTTTCAATATATTTATTTATCTCTTTGACAAAATTTTAATTATAAGCAATTATGATATGAATCTTACCGAAATAGAACCCTCTTTATTAAAATCATTTTTCATTGACATCCTTAAGCTCTTGCTCTGCGCGCGTGCAGCTCTTTGATAAAATAAGACCCTTATATTTTATTCAATAAATGTTTTAAAACAAGAATAAACTATGAATAATAAATGAACACATTCATATTACCGTTGATAAGAGATTAAAAATATTGCTTGTTAGAAACTTGCCGGCAGATAAAAAGGAAAAATAAAATCTGCAGAAACCCAATACATCAAATTTGCATATAAATAATCAAAATACAAATTGTATTTTGAAGGAAAAGAGAGAGAGTAACTTCCAACTTTTGAAGCTTTGGTACTCATTTTAATTACTTAAATGTTTTGGAAGAAGCAAAGGATATTCTATTTTGAAAGTTTTTTAAATATTGCATAATAGAAAAATCAGCTGTCTGAATTTTTATCTTCAAATTCCTCGCCATTTTACTATAATAATATACTCGTTTAAGTCATTGAATTTCATAAGTTTTTTCATCATAATGAGTGATTGGTAGAATCAAAAATGTTTATAAGGAATGCTATATTATTGAAACATTGTTTTACAACAAATCTATCACTTTTAAATGTGAAACATAAATCATAAAATTTCATTAAAAGAATCTTATAGCTATATTTAATTATAATTAATAGAATGTGAGAGTTTGCAAGGAACAGAATTATACTAATAATAAAAAATTTACTAGATAATAAGAAAAAACAAAAAAGAGCTTAGAATGAAAAACTTAGATTGAAAATAAATTAACATAAATGAAATCGATATGAAAAATTTTAAAACTTGTTTATTTATGTTAAATTTATAGAGGTGACTTCCACTTAATTTAATTAATTCTTCTTTTATTAAATAATTTTATTAACACAATGAAATATTTTTACCTTTGTTCAGAATATAATTAGTTTATTCTTATCTTCAAAACGTCTAACTACTTTACAAACGTAGTTCATATAGTTAATTCAAATATTTTAAATTTAGAAGGCAATTTTTCTTCACAAACAGTGCATTTACAGCAGAGCAGCAATTTCCAAACACTTGTCACGGGTGTTAATGCCAGACGTCACTTCCAGTGGTGTTGCACTCACAAAACCTGGTCAATTATTAAGTGGAATAACAAAGTAATATTATCTGAGAATTGTTTTCCCACTTTCCACTATAGCAGGATGGTTACACGTTAGAAAGACACCTTCACAAGCGTATGAGCAGCATGGTTGTTTCCTTCTGTCAAGCTTGAACATGCATCTGTTATAATGTGAACAAGGGTGTCCTGTTTTTTTTTCTGAACAAATTATAAACTTGAAAGAAAGATTCACTGGGGAGAAGTACGAAGAAAGTTTAGCTGTCCAAGTCCATACTATGATACAAACTTGGCTTCCTGCAACAAATAGAATTTTCCAGGAAAATAATACAGCTATCCATGCTGCGGAACTTATCCAATCATGGTTTGATATATCCCCCATCACATGGATGGCTAAAATTAAAGTTTATTTAACTTTATTCCATAATAAATGAAGTAAAACATCTACTTTGGCTCGCACTCACCCGTCTTCTAAATAATTATACTGTTATGGTCTGTTTTACAGTATTCAATACGGAATCAATATCTATTCATTCATCTATAGTGGTGTTAAAATATGTAACAGTATAATTTATAAAACAAAAACACATGATTGTACTTTTAACTACTTCATTTTGATCTCAAATTGTGAAAAAAAGTTGAATTTACAATACTATAATTCCAAATTTAAAGGATGTCATTATAATTCCATTCAAAGAATATATTGTAATTTCAATTAAAATTATTATTATGAAAAACATTTATATTATTCAATGCAAATTACTTTAGAAAATTCCTGAAAAACATGTTTTTTTCTTCTTTTAGTTCACAAATGATCTTTCAATTCTTAATTAAATTATGAGGAACCATTTGGAAAAAGTTTTAAATAAGCGTGATTTATATGCTAATTATAATTTTATTTTCAGATTTGTAAAATAACAATTTAAGCAATTTTAATATCATTAAGAATATTTTGGTTACTAAAAGAAAAGACAAAATGTATTTGTAAAAAACCACCAATTTTCAAATCTTTACAAAAAGCGTGTAAAATCTTATATATTTCAAGCAAACAAGTTTTAATCTTAGAAGATTAGAATGAATTTGATGAAATGAAATAGTGATTCATTTTATAAGATTTTACGGACTTCTTTTAACGATGTTTGAAAAAATATGCAAAAGTATTTGAAAGTAGAAAAATCAGACTTGAAATAAAACATAGTATGTAAAAAATTCTAGAAAACTGATTTAAGGTAAAATTAAGAAAACGTAATGCATATTCTTATAAAACTTGTTTTTATATGATAACAGCAAAATTTTAAATTTAGATATTTTTCAATTACTTAATTTAATGTTTTCATTTTTTGAGGACTGTAAGGTAGACTATAACAATAATAGTCTGTGATAAACTAATGATGTATGTATTTTCAAAAGTATAAAATATTAAAAATAGAAAATTTGAGATGCAATATTATAAGGTATTAAAATATTCTAAAAAAGGATTTTATTTAAGAAAAATCGAAGTAAAAAAGCGATGTATTTCCTTGTTAAATTAATTTTAATATTTATTGTGGCAACAGTAAAATTATATCAATTTAAATATTTCTTAGTTACGTAATTTTGTGTTTACTTCACTCTAGCACTGCAAAGTAGATTGATGGTAGTAATTTAAAATATATCTCAAATATCCTTAGAACAAGACAAAAATGAAATTAACTCGAAGCTTCTCCTTTTCCTTAAAACATACCTAATTCACCATGGAAGACATCATGCTAAGAAGATTTGTTAATTTGTTAATGTACACTCGTAGGTGTCTTGATCTTAAGCCCTGGACACAAAAATAAAGCTTATAACAGCAAGACTTGCAGTTCAGCTTTAATTGAAGAAGGTAGGATGGTTATGACTGATACTTTTGGAGCTGTATGCTGAGATGCTTGTAGCTCACACTGAAGAAAATAACTGGAGATGATTGATAATCAATTGATTAATAGTGCTTAAGAAAAGCCGATTGAAGTCTTTTTATCAATCTCTTGAGGATCAGAGACACTGAAGTAAAGCAGATAAGACTTATTAACAAAAGGTATAGGGGAGGTCAGTTCAAGGAAGGTGAAGGCTCCAAAGATTTAGTTTTTATGTTTTAAAGATTAAAATCTTTAGGTAGTCACAGAAATTCACAGCAAACAAGAATTTTATTTTCTGGTTTTTGAAGTTTTTGAAGATAATTCACATATTTAAGAGAACGATAATGCTCCTATTCGCACTCTTTTCCGCAGTTGGTTCCTCAGGTCCTCATATAAAGAGCATTTTAGTTAAATATGATCTGTATTTTGAGAATAATCTCATTGGGAATGATCTTTGTGCCTGAAGTTAAATCTAAAGGTCACCGAATTGGTAAGGAAAGATCTTGTTCTAGTTCTGGCCTTTACGTCTTTTAATCGGGATTTCATTAACAGCCTATGATTTTTATGTGTAATTCAAGAAATAATGAGTGAGTTTATATTTACCAGAGCAATTTTTTTAACATAAAATTTTCTAGTACATCTATATGCCATGCTATCATATAAAACGTCAAAAATCAACTTGTAAGGTAACTTTGAAAAGCTAAGTACAGTTTCTTAAAATAATATCTTATTTTTGTGAATTATGATATGCATTTAAAATGTTAAATGGCCAATATCACAAAACTAAGTTAATAGCGCTGATAGTAAAGGTATATATGGTGATGTGTGTATCTCTGAAGTATTTGTGTGGATGGTATCTAAGAATCTAGACTTCCTCATATTTAAAATAACAAAATATGTATAAAATATTTTTTGATCAAATCTTATGATGAATTTTGGTTATTCGAATCACACATATATAATTTAAAGATCAATTGATGACTTTTCATAAAATTTTAAAAAAAACTAATTTTGCATTATTTTTAGAGGGATATTTTGTACAAACTGATGTTTGTTAGACTTATATTTTAATCAAGTTTTATATCAATGTAAATATTTTTCTAAGGGGAAAATATTTGCCGGTCCTATTAATCCAACAAAACATAGAAAGTAAATTACATAGTTCTGTATAACACATTACAATCTATTTTTTTCTGTAAATATCTGATTTTTTTTAACAATAACTCTTTCAGTAAATTGATTTCAATATACTTGCAGTTGAATTTATGACTTTATTTTGATAGTTATTACATAAATCAATTTGATTTTATTCTGTTCCTTAGTTGTCAGAGAAATTTGAAGTGAAGCTGAATTGTATACCTCCACCTTTTTTTGATAAATATTATAGATTTGACAAAATGTTTGGTTTCATTTCTTCGAAGTATAGTCTTGTACTATACTTCGAAGAAATGAAACCAAACATTTTGTCAAAGTAGAATTAATTAAAAATCAATAAATTCTACAAATGAAAAAAATAAATAATGCGAGTTACATTATGCCAAATGTGTAATTTAAAAAAAAGAATATTATAGTTTGTAAAGTGCAATTTCAACTTAATTTATGTACAAATATAGTCATGTTCTAGGCAGGAGTCAAATGCATCAGCTGCTAACTTATAAAATCATTCTATACATTTCATTTGATTTTATCACAGTCCACATTGTCTAAGTACCCTTTTATTAACTATAAATTAAAAGTATTTTAGAAACAGTGTTAATATTTTTAACAAATACTTTTTTTAGAAATAAAGCTAAAGCTAGAGCGTTTTATAAAAAATAAATCAATAATCTTTTATTTATATTATTCAACTTTTTTGAATTATTAACGTTATTTTGCAAATAAAATTTTAGTTTTCTTTAATCTAAACAAATTATGTTATAACTAACTGTATATTGGTTTAATAAAGTGTTATATAATTTGCTAATTTGTCTATTTATGTTGAGTAAAAGTGATACTTTATAACATAAGATTTATGTTTTGGCACTTATCTAAATTTTTAAACTATTATTTAAAAATTTAATAAGTATTTCGTCGTAATAAATTCCATTTTTTCCTATAACTAAAATTTACCACAGAAGTAATAATATTTTTTAATTGAAAAAGCGTTTGATATAGATTTGAAAAAGTATCAAGTATATTCTTTGTTTCCTAGTTAATTTTTACTGTTTTTCAAATTTTAATAAGGCGTTGTGAGTATTCATTTACAATATAATATTTGTTTCATTCAAAATACGGTATCATAATTAGAAAAAGTAATATATTAAAAAGTAGTATTTTTATAGGAAACTTTTAAATTAAAATATTAAATAAATTTTACATTTTATTACAACTGTTTAGTCCAATTACATGTGAAGTTTATTATTATGCTTTTTCAATTGTGGTGTGTGAAATAATTAAAAAAAATTTTTTTAATTGAATTTGGTATGGAAGCAATACATTTTTTTAACATAAAACTTCATCAGTTCAGGTTTATATCACAATATTTTAAAAAAATAATACTACGCTTATAGAACACGAAATAAATATTTATATTTTTACAAAACAAGAAAAAATATTCAAGGAATAAAAAAAAACTTGCACAAAACTTTATTTCTACTTAAAATGTTATGTCTTCATATTTTAACAATTTTGTGTTTATTAATTCTACAAGAACTGTAGTAAATTTTATGCTTCCAGAAATTGAATACTGGAAAAAGCAAGGCATTGTGAGTATTCATTTACAATGTAGTATTAGTTTCATAGCCAGTACAAAATGGAATATCATATTTTGACTAGTGAACAAGAAAAAAATGCACCAGATGACTATGGCATTTCGGATGTAGTGAAATATTGGTCATTGATAGTAAACATGAATGAATTACATGAAAGCATGAAAAAAGAATGTAAAGGTTCTGAATTGCCCAAAATCTAGAATCTGCTAATGCATGGTAACATGGCGTTGAATGTCAGTGATTCAATGTCATCATGATTTCAATCCACAGGCTTTTGAAAGTTTGCCTTATCGTAACCACAACCAAAACTTTCGCGCATTCCATAAATATTACCAGATTCTAGAGTTGATAATTTTAAAATTGTTGTAAATTTCTTTTGAAATATTGCTTTAGTGAGTCATGTCTAACGTTGTGGAAGTCATGAGAGGAAATCTTGGCTGGAGACAGTATTGAAGCTGGTCGTTGAGTGCAGTACAAATCCATTTTCT
Source organism: Latrodectus hesperus (assembly GCA_037975125.1). NCBI lineage: Eukaryota > Metazoa > Arthropoda > Arachnida > Araneae > Theridiidae > Latrodectus > Latrodectus hesperus. The sequence continues at coordinate 29,768,668 of CM075859.1, forward strand.
GTACTAGCAGGTGTGAAATCCCCGTCCAAATAGTTAGGGGCCGGACGGCTAGAACCTCGACATTTGCATATGTCTTGCATCTCGTGCAGCATTTCCAATAGTATCATTCTCTGTGAAAAAAAAAAGTGAAGTATATGAGAAAATATAGATCTAATCTATTATAAAAATTTCCAAGAGAGTGAAACGTATGAAATGATCTAATTTATGAAAATTATTCTTAATTTTAAAATAGTTATGAGAGAAAATAATGATCTAATCATATTTGTTGAACTCACTGCAGAACAGGTCATTATAATTTGAAATAAAATTGCCAAATAGTCAAACTAGATATTTTTATTGATATAAATTTATCATTAGACGGAACTTTCAGTTAAGATCAGCTTGATCTGCAACAATGCTAAAATTTTACCTATATGCTTAAATGCCATTTTATAGAAATACTATCATGAATGTTAATAAATTATAATTGTGATAAGATCTATAGTTTTCATTAGCTATATAGTCTGTAAATGGCATTATTTATAAACTAAAATATTAATATTAATTGCAAATAAAAATACATAATTGAAGTATTATTTTTTAAATTGAAGTATTCAGTAAAATATCTGTAAGAAAATACAGATTAATCTGAAAAAGGACAAAATATTAATCATTGTCTATACTGTATTCTTGTGTATGAAAAGACAACAGTAAATGAATTAGTAAATATAGTATAGAATTTGATTGTAATGTATATTTTTATAAGATTTAATGATGTAAAATTCAAGTTGACGGAAGGTGTAGAAATTTATTTCGTTCATTTGGAGAGAAATTGAAGCTTTAAGGTGAAATTTTATTTTGTATATCTGATAAATATACTCGATAATTTTGTAATTTAAAATTTTGTAAAAAAATAGTTGTGTAATTACAAAAGAAAAATACAAAACTATCAGGAAATATTTACTCTGTCTTATATTAATCACATCAGTTTGTCTAATGTACTTTAATTTTATAACTATAATTTTAAAATATCATTTCTTTTTACTTTATGTAATTCAAATAAAAATAAATGAACCTTACCTTTTGAGCATAAATCACTAAGAGAAAGGCTATGCATGTAAGAAAAAATTGAAATTTCATTCAGAATAATAAGACTAATGAAAGTCTAAGGAATAGATATAAAATTTCATACATATAAACTAAAAACTTTAATAATTAAATGAACTTTTCCCATAATTTTATAAAACTTTAGAAAAAATTAAAAATATTTATGAAAAAAATTATTAATGTGTAATTACCTAAATTACCAATAATGGTTCTGATAATAGTACTTTGAGATTTAAATTATATATTTTGATTAACATTATAATTAATTTTTATCATAATTGTTATTAATTTTTTTCTAAATTCTTAAATTCTTAACATTTTTTTAAGTTTATCATTTTATTTTAGTGAAAACTCATTTCAGAAAAATGATCAACAGGTTTTTAATGTAATAATGTATATATATGATATGTACTATACATATAGATATATACATATATACTATGTGGATATACTATATGTCTGATATGTGATATATCTATATATATATATATACATATATATATATATATATATATATATATATATATATATATATATATATATATATATATATATATATATATATATATATATATATATATTTGAAATAGGAAAATTGGTGCAAAATATTGAATGTTTTTGATTAATTTTACATTGAATTAATTTGACTTCAAATATTTGACTTAACTTAAAAAATGTTTCATTCACAAAATTTTATTTGCTTTTAAAGGGTACAAAATGATTGGTCTTAAATACTTAATTTAATATGAATTAATATGAATTTAAAAATGTTTTTTTTACTTAGTTCATCTAATGGTTTACCTACGACAAAGGGAAATACATTTTTACATCCTGTTAGCACAAGAAAATTTTAAAACAGGAAACTTCTAGGTGTATAAATCCTTGGACAATTTAAATAAAGGGAGAAGCACTAAATGGTCTGCGATCTTAAGAAATATCAAAAATTATGTTAATTATATGTATAAGAATAAATATTTAGAAAACACTTTCAGATATCGGTTGATGAGATAATAATCAAGTTATTTCGTCAACCAATACACGCAAACATAAGTTTTATAATCTACAGAAAGATGCTTACACGTTCATCTCTTGGTATCTTTTTGGTTCTCCAAATAAATTCGAAAACCGCAACTATCGCAGCCATGCCCAGACCTGCTAAAAGAACCACAAAGACTCCGCCAACATTCGGAAGACCTAATTCACTAGCGGAAGTAGGTTTTTTATCATCATCTTTACAAGTCCCGGCATCTTTCCACCATTTTTCTTTCAGCATGTGTAGAACACCTTCTTCTTGCAGTTTCAGGATTTCACTCGAAATCAAAGCTCGGTATGGAGAACCTATTAAAAATCAACTTTCTCAGTCAAACTAAATCAGTATTAATAAAGAAGTATTAACTTTATGTTCAAATATTAATTTTAATCAATGTAATAAACTAAAATTAATGATTTGTGTTTTAAAATATTTCCAGTAAGTCTTTTCAGTAAGTTCTTAATTATGATTTATTGATATTTTGAATCAAACTTTTTCAATAAGGTGGGCCATATATTAAAACACAAAACTCTCAGCAAAGTCTTCCGAAGTAAATTTCATTATAAACTTTTTTATATAGCTTATAACAATTATAAATCGAAGTATAGCTTACAGAGTGTTACTCGTAGCAACTGTGCAATATAACCTTTAAAATATAGTATTAGTGAATTCTCATATTTACAATATTCCCAATGCAAGTTAATTTAACTAGCCATATTTATCTAACATACATTATAAATATATATTAGCGTAATGTATGTGAACAATTAGTTAATCATTTAACTATCCAGTTAGATAATTAACTATCCAATTCCAACATCACTCATTGTGTTGGTTGTATACCTGGAGGTGTGGCAATTCCATATCCTTTAGAATCCAGAAGCCCTCCGATCTGCGTCAGATCGCACTCTCTTTCTACATAATACTCGATGGTAGTGGATTCCATGAGAAAAGCAAAGTTTCCTTTTTTGACTCTTTCTTTGCCTTCATCATTATTTTTTGTGAAAACGCTTGGTTGAGCTGTTTGCATCACTTGCCACATTCTCTTATAAGGTTGCAACTGAGAGCCCTGAAACAATACAAATCAAATTGAGTCAGCAGTGTCATATGATAATAATGCAAAACTTAAATAGGTAATCGTGTTATTTGATTTCTTTGATAAAGACTTCCTTCAGAAAAAAACATAAATTTCAATTATTGTTACCTTTCGAATACTGCCTACCACGATTCAAGTATTCAACATCAAAGACAATCAATCAACAACTGTGTAATGGTTGGTCACTATCACATTTGTAGTGGTGAGTGTATCATTCACATACTGTTTCCTGAATTAATCAACTTATTCCCTTAGATGTCAGTTCAAATGATACTTTGTTAAGAGATTACTTCAGAAATGCAATAATCAAAAAATACACAAAATGACAAATTGTACTTTTTATTTACCTCTTTATTTGGTCACAAATTTAAAGTACTCTATAGCTGTTTCAAATAAATTTTCATCAAGTCAAATATTGAATCCTCGTGAGGTAATTTTAAAATTTGTCTGTGTTAAAGATTTGTGTTTGTTTCCATTAAGTGCTTAAGCCGTGTCTATTCAGCATTACTTTCTGTGCCTTAATCATATTATTATTATTATTGGTTTACTTACATTATTTTAAAAGGATCATTAAGGGCTATAATATTAACAATGCTCATTAAATGAAATTTCTACAATGCTCATTTTTTATCACTGAAATCTTGCATTGAAGTGTGCAACTTTGCAAAATCATTGTACCATGTTCTGGTACCATTAGCCTTATTACTGTTTACGTTTTGAGCACCTGAAACTAAAACCAGTGTAATTTGGCACGATACTAGGCTACTATTATTAATGAGGACAAATATTATCCATTTTCAATTTTGTTGTTGGCTCTATTTTTATACAAGGATAGGTATCAAGGGAAGGAATCTAGAACTAAATGTAATACTCATATAATAACAAACTTTATTTGAAGAAAGGCTTACTTTATTCTTAAAGTTATAATATCCCACATTAAAAGCACAGTAAATTTATGCGATGGTAAAATATTTACACTTTGATTTAATACACTCTTATATGAAAATTACAAGGGACAGTTTACGTGGTTAATTTTAAGCATTGAAATTAGGAAATGTTGATTAATTTTTGTTAATTGTAAAGAGAAAGTTCATACTTCGAAAAATGCACGGGTTGATCCAGATTTAACACAGCCATATTGTATTTCTGATTGCCGAGCTAAATCGTCTGCACTCTCTATAGGACTTTTCATACGTTCAGCTGTCAAGAACGCTGCTAAATTGGCTGTGTAGGATGATATCATAATAAGAGTGAAGAACCACCACAGGGCAGCGACAGTTCGAGTAGATGTAGCTCTGCAACAGATAATAAAATCTATTTTAATTTTGCAAAAAAGTGATCACAAATGCTCTGATACTAAATACAAAGTAACGTACTTTGGAGCTATATCCGAACCTTGCTGCATAAGAGATCCAATTGTGAACCAGAAGCTGTTTAGCAGAGAGAAAGTATTCTCCAAGTATTCCGTTTTTGGATTGCATGGATGAGGACTCACCCATTCATAAGGCGAGAAACGGGCCAGGACAAACAGGAGTAAGCTCACTCCTAAATAAGCTGTAGCCATGTAAACCCAAACTTCGAAGGAAAATGGTGCTAGGAAGGAAAACAGCTTTGGGCTGCTTTTTACTGGTTTCTTGAAAAGAATGCTTATTCCTAAATTCATGAAAGGCATGGTAAAATCTACCACTTCTTCCCGTTCAAGTGTAATAGTCAGATCTGCTATTGCTAAATCTACTTCCTGAAAAAATTGATACATTTAAATAAATGGTAAAGTTATGCAAGATATTTTCTAATTAAATCTTATGTTAAGGTTAATATTTCTCAAATTATTCCATACTTAATACAGTATTTATCTAATCATTATCTATATATTCTCTAATATGAGATTAACTATAATCTAACTGTAGAATCATAATAAAATTTCTATAATTATCTGATAATGTAACCCCTTTCTATTCTAAAGCAAAATAAAGAACAGGAAATGTAAACAAACCATTGTTTTATATAAAATTTAAGTGATTAGCATTACCAAAGATAATTATTACACGGTCATTAATTTTTATGATCATCATAGTTAAAAATATGTTGAAAGTGTGCAGTTAAAGAATAGTTTGTTCTTATTCTATGGAAATATGAGAAAACAAGTTTCTTCATACTCTGTTAATCACTTCACCAATCATTCCATCCCACGTTCCATTAGCATGTCTTTTTCCATAATTTCTGTCACCAACTAGTCGGTAATCAAACTGGCATTTCAGGCGCTGGCATATTTCATGAATTAAATCGACACAAAATCCTTCATACATCTGATTTCCTTGTAAATAATCACCTTTCTTCCTCATTGTGTAGGGTTTGCTCTGAAAAAAATGACATTTTAAAAAGGAAATTTTTAAATTCGGGGGAAATACTTGATATATTTTGAAAGAAAGCATTTCTTAAATACTTATTATTATTAATATTTAACATTTAGTAACGCTTTTGAACAGTTTACTTAAACTATTTTTAACAGCTTTTTTGAGAATGTGATGAAATTTTAAAACTCTAGTCTGAAAAATAAAATACATTTATTACAAAATTTGTAGATGATTTATTTATCTAATCATTTTACATTTTAAATAATATACTTAGAAAGTCATCAATTAAAAAAGATTTTACTTAAAGTATTACCATACATAATATTTATTTGTTTTTTTTTTTGCTCAGAAAAGCTAATTCGATTCTCAACCTATAGCTTAAGAAGTTCTGGATCTGTAAAATATTTTGTGTTCATAGGGTCATCTTTCATGATATTGTAATTTCCTTCCCAAAGTTCAAGGTGGTACATTGTCACCTAAGAATCAACATAAACTGTAGGGGGCGTAAGATCTGCCCCCAAATTTTTCGTATGGATTTATTAAAATTCTGCCTTGCGATCGATGTTCGCTACTGTAAAATACCTACAACCGAGAAGGCAGTTGATAAGATTAAATTGCAGGTGAAAACCCTCTTTAAGTTAGTCGTTTTTTGATCACTGAGAGTAAACTGGTTTTGGGAATAACATTGATATTTTTTCTTGCTTAGAAGCAGATGAAACTTGAGATCCCTTTATAGCATCCCAAGGTGCCGCGCTGCAACTGCTTTGTAAAACTGATATTAGGAAGATAATATTGTTAAAGTATAATCTAATTTAGAAGGTTCATAATGTACAAAAATTAATTACATCGAAAGTAATCATCAGCAGTTATTAACATTTTAGGGCATTAAAACGAACAGAAATTCTATAACTACGTAACTGTAACGTTATGTTAATTGCATCTCTGAATCGTTGAATCGTAAGAACAATGAGATTGTATTTTTGAAACCCATAAAGGAATTTTTTATTTTGTTTTAGAATTTGTTTTAGGAATGTTTTAAAGAACATCATAAAAAAAGAAAACATCATCATTATCAGAACAATAATATTTTTGTTCTGCTATCTATATGATAAACATCAAGTCATGTCACGGTAGCATGTCTGTTTCTTAAATAAAACATTTATTTTAAATTATGGGAGGAAATTGTGAACTCAAAGTGTTTACTCAAGTTATATTTTTCATTCAAAATATTAAGGCAGATTTTATTAAACATAGGCAAACATGATATGTTATTACTATTATTTTGTAATAAGTTAATTGAAATTAATTTGTTTTGTCTTACACTGATATTATGTTGATATATGATATTATGTTTTGTGTAGAAATACAAAATTTTTAAGATATATTTTATCGCACTGTGTAAACAAATACATTATAATTACTTTATAATGTATTTGTTTGCACACTGCTATTATTATCTCATGTATTGTAATAGTACTAAATTATATTTTATTTTACTCACTTCTATTGACGTTACACGAAGTCGTATGTTCTGCAAATTGTCCTTTGCTTCAGAATAATCTTTAGAATAGTTCCTTGAAAAGACTAAATGTTGCTTAGGATTCCATTCACCCACCTATAATAGATTAGTTGAATTTAATCCTCTTAAAAATAAAACATGGAAAGAATTAATATTTCTTAGACGGTATGCGTATCACCAACGAATTTTGGATAGGAATTACTACTTCGATAAAACAGAAAAGTTTAATAAATTATAAAGTATAGCCTTAGAGATGATTCAAAAATGCTTATAATAAGATTGAATCCAATCATTTTTACATCTCGTGATAAATATACATTGTATATTTAATGTTTCCTGAATTATTTTGTACTAATTATGCGAGTGTTTTTTACTACACAAATGAAATTCAAAATCCGGATTACTAAATATCGGTAAAAATTTAAAAGAAATTTTACTGACCAAAAGAAACCAGATGTTACACCAAGTTTAAAACCTTATTGTTTCATAAGTTACATATAAATTTATTAAGAATTGAAACAAAAAATTAATTTTTAAAAATTGTTAAAATAAACATTTAAACAACATATGGCTATTTGTAGCACAATTTATGTACAAAAATAATTATACATAAAATAAATTTAAATTAATTTATTTTAACAACGTAGAAAGTTATTTAAATTAAAAAACAAAACAAAAAAATAATAACTAAAGGACACTTGTATTTGGTGAATTGTTTTTTATTGTTTGCAAAGAGTCATGTTTTATATTCTTTTATTCTCTTAACAGTATTTTTTATTCACGAACCTAAAATTTTTTATAGTTATTTAGAATTATGCTTTATGATGATTAAAGCCAGCGCACAAAAAATAGATAAAACTACTAAACTAAATTTCGACTCATAATAGATTAAATGTTGTTAGTTCTGTGTTCAATGATCTTAAGTTGTGAATATATGATAAATGTTTCGCTTTGAAAAATATGTGTCCACAAAGTCATGATGTATCGAAAGCATAGCGCATTAGATTATCTTATCAACTGAATGAAATGATAAAGAGAAGATTAATTGCATCAATAAAATATTTTCTCGATTCTTCTGATGTGTGTTTAGATAAAAATATTTTATTGACTTTATATCATTCATTGAATCATTCCTACAGAGGACTTTTTATATCCAGTTTGATAGATTGCAAAATAAAAACGAAAAATTTCGATATCATTAATAAATTAGCAATAAATATCCTTCAAGGTAATAAGACAGAAGACTAATAAACAAAAATTGCTAAGAGATTCAGTTATTTTGAGGGTGATCACTATTTCTCCTGGAACTAGCTCCATTTGAGATTCAGTTATTTTGAGGGTGATCACTATTTCTCCTGGAACTGGCTCCATTTCGAGTAAATATTGTGCGAAAATATGGAGGTGTAAAATAATATATAAAATATTTTGTTATATTTTACGTATTATTTTACCATTTTATAAAAGTAGTGTTGATAAAATTAGATATTTAAATTCTCATTTTACATAAAATATCTCTATACAAAATAAAAATTTAAATTTCTGTTTTGCCTTGGGATTTAACTACTATTAATTTGTTTAACGCTTGATTTAAGAATGTAATGGGAAATCCTCATGAAAGAATTTCAAACATTGATAAAATTGATTATAAAATACAAAAAAATTGAGCACAATTTAACATAGACTTGGTTAAAATAGAAAAATATTTGATGTTTTGATAAAAATATATTGTATTCACAATTTCATGGATTATAAAATTTTATAAAGTAGAAAATAAACAAATTCTATAAAAATAGTTAAAAATTATTAGCTACTTAGTATATGAAAACATAAAATCATAACGTTATTTTTACAGTGATTTTGTAATCGTTTGGTTATAATATGCGAAAATCATCCCATATCATTTTTGTACTTTAAATATCTACATGCCTGAATCACTTAGAAAGAAAAGTGTGTTTATGAAATTCTGCAAAGCGGAGGTTATTCAGTAGAAATAAACGGAGGATTTTCCATTCCCTCTTATTCAAAACATTTTCAAATTATTAAATCATGAAGGTCTGATTTAATTTAAAAGTCAAGTGAAAACCATCTTCAAAATTCCAAATTTAAATTCGGAAACAAATGTTTTACAATTGTTAATTAAAAATGTTTGATATAATGAGCTGCAAATATCAAATTGACTTCACTGATCAATTTTGATTAATAAGTATTTTCGTAAATCTTAAGGTTACAAAAGAATTCTTGATTAAATATACAGTTAAGAACCATAAAACTAAAATTTAATTCATTAATATTAAAAAGTAATTATTATTTCAGAAATGGCAAAAATTTAAAAATAAAGGCAATTCCTGGAAGCGTCCTATCTGATAGAACGATGAAGGGGAATAATGGAAGAGATGATTCTTTTTAGTAGTCTCTTCTAGCAAAAGTTGGAGCGATGCCAATGAAAATCTACCAAACATGACAACCTTGACTTAGCGGGCTTCAGAAACATAATTTATGGTCAATTCTGTCAACTGGCCTCATCGCTGTTATTTCATTTTCTCACTTCTGAGGCAGTAAGTTATCAAAATGTAAACCTCCATTATGGATAATGTTACAGAGACGAATATTTACAGATGATTACAGCGTTTATTCGATGTTTTATTATTTTTCATTCTTTCACTGCAAGATATTCTATTTTAGTTTGTTGACTTATTTTTTAGCGCGATAATTTTTTTTTATCTTTTATACTAACCAATGATCTTTAAGATATTCTATAAAATAATTCCTCTGACATACCTGCGTTGAACTGAAATTACTTATATTTTACATTCCTCCTAATATGTATGGCTTATTTGAGAAATCTACAAACAAATATTCACATAACTTACTGCTGCTTTTTAAAAATATAAATCCGAATGAAATAAAAATATCAACACAATTATGCCAAAATAAAAAAATTAACTGTAATATAACTTAACAAATGTGTTAACAATGTTCAATAAAATCGTTTTTTATGTATGAAACATGAATTCAAGAGAATATGCAAAACATACCCATACAACTAACAAAATAAACAAAAAATCATTGTATTTTCTTTGAAATAGTTTTATGCTTATTTAGAAAGGAAAAATATAATGGTATACCCTAGCATTAACAAAACGAATAGCTGTTAGCCAAAATATCAGCTGTTCATTAAACTAAATATTAGTTTTACTTCTTATGACAAAATATGCTTATCGTTTCCTACAGATTTTATTAAATATTTTGCATATATAATGGTATTTAGAATTTAGGTTTCACTGATAAAAGGAATTGAATAGTTTAATTCAGTGTGAACTGATAATTATTAAATACAGTGAAACCCTTAATCTACGTTTTCCCCACATTTTAATTTTTTTTCATCAGATGCCAGTTTTTTCGTATCCTAATAATGTTAATTTAACCAGATTGTAAGTTTGTTGATATGGAATTTCCCACATTTTACGTTTTCCTTGAAAAGGGAAAAAAAGAAAAAAATTTTCGTAACTAAGCAATATTTTTCCTTTTGTGTTTTCTTAAAACTAATCCACACAGTTGAAAATTAATCTATGAAAACAAACGCATTCCACAGACAGACTGTCTGTATACTTCCCTGAATACACTAGTGGCGGGGGAGCAAAGTACAGAAGCAACACACTTCAGTGGTGTAGGAATGAGATGGACAGGGGAAGAGACACTCCAGTCAGATGGGGTGACTCCTTTCATTTCATCAGGAAATGAGGGGGATCCTTACCCTTATACACGTTTTCAGATACGCCTGAAATCCATTGTATAACGCTGGATAACATTCAGTTGCTGTTTAGCATGCAGTGGTCGCATTTCTAAACTTTTCGAGCCGAAATGACGAGTATAAAACGCAAAAATTTTTCTGTTGCTGAGAAAACCGAAATTATTAAACAATTTGATGCATTTCGCAGAACCAAAGCAGCGTTCGCTCGATCACAAATAATTCCCGAGACAACCCTGCAATCCATACTACAGAAAAAAGAATACATTGAAAAAAATATCAAGGAAGTGGGTGAAAAAATTCCAAGAAACGTAAAATATTGAAAAGAATCGCCGTACGACGAGCTGGAAGGTATCTTATTAAAGTGGGTTAAGCTCGGACCGCGGGACAAAAGCTCGTGCCGCGAATGTACTTATAAATGGCCCGATTCTAATGGAAAAAGCTCTAGAAATAGCTGGTAGGCTTGGTGGTTTGAAAGACTTCACAGCTTATAATGTCTGGATAAACATAATGAAAAAAGACATAATGTTGTGTATAGATTGCTTTCGGGGGAATCATCAAGTGTAGATGCAGCTACAATAGAAGAATGGAAGAAAAAGCTACTAAATTTGTCCAAAGCATACAAACCAAAGAGCATATTTGCGGACGAGACCGGACTTTTTTTAACCTCCTATCGGATAAAATTTACATTGCTAAAGGAGACTCCTGCCATGGAGAGAAGATGTCCAAATTGCGTCTAACGGTTTTACTGTGCTGTAGTTCTGATGGAAGTGAGAAGTCGACGCCTCTTGTTGTTGGAAAGTCGCACAACCCACGATGTTTCAAAAACGTGAGAAATTTTCCGACAATGTACGAAACAAGCAAAAAAGCGTGGATTAGCCAAGCCCTTTTCGAAGACTTTTCGCGCAAACTAAACAAACAAATGAAATTGCAGAATTGTAAAATAACTTTGTTCATTGATCAATATACTGCACATCCGGATTCGTAGCTGTCTAATGTGCATGTCGTGTTTTTGCCTGCAAATTGTACGGCATTATTCGATCTTTCAAGCTTTATTATAGAAAACAGCTTGTCCAGAAAGCTGTAGCTAAACTAGAAAATGGAAACCTAAATAAAGCATGAAAATTTAAATTAAGTGTTCTAGAGGCTATGCATTTTATTTCTGCGTCGTGGAGAAACGTTACTCAACAGTATATTTCCCATTCTCTTGAAAAAAGCGGAATTGTAGTATCTAATGAACCGGAAATAGATGGAAAATCAGCTGCGGTGGACTCGGAGGAGGACAACGAAACAGTTAATATCCATGACTTCGACGATTACATCCCAGAAAACTTAGTAACGTGAGAACTTTAAAGAGCTACTGCTCCATCCATAGACGACATTATGGACTTTTCGTCAGCCGATGAAGATCAACAAGAAGAACCGGAAGCACAGCCTGTCCTTTCTTTCAATAATTAACTGAAGAGCTTACAAACAGTGAAAAACTATTCAAAGTATTTTAATCCTAGAAGATGCTGCATTCACTTTGAACTTAATGAATAAAAAATAATCCACTATTACGGACTATTTTAAACTTGAACATCAGGATTCCAACTAAATGTGTTAAATATGATCTTTAAAAAAATGGTATGTATAATAATGTTCTTTTCGTAAAATACCGACACTATAGCTTTTGAAAGTGTCATGTTTACTTAACCTTTAGTATTTTTTCTATTTGAGTTTTGCATTCTATGTATTTCCCACAGTATAAGTTTTCCCGTATTTTATATTTTTTTACCCAGCCCCTTGAGAAACGTAAAATTGGGGTTTCTCTGTTTATACAGATTTTTCGACTTCAGTACGACTAACGTAGCTACTACGCTACCTAGAATAAAAGATGAATATTCGGTAATCAAGATAATAAAACAAAATGCAAAACCACAGAAAAAATGATTTCATTTCGATAGTTGTGGCCAGCTTAATGAAAACAGAGCTCTAATTTGTAGTAATGATGACAAATTGATAAAATAAACAGTCACCAATATCGAATTATATATATATATATCAATTAGTTAACTTAAAGTAATAGAAATAATTGATCATTGTATCAAAATTATTTAAAAGGTAGAATACTGCGATTTAAATCTATAAACGATAAAATATTCTTGAGAATATTTTGTTCTAGTGTCTTTCTCTTCCGCATATATATATATATATATATATATATATATATATATATATATATATATATATATATATATATATATATATATATATATATATATATATATATATATATACTTTTAAATACAAATTTTCCTACATATATTCGTAAGAGTTTTGTTAGAATTCATTTGAAAATACCTGATTCGAGTCAAACTGAGGGTTCCATCAACATGAAGAATGCAAACAAATTACAATCTGCCGACCACAATTTAGACATTATTATAGAGAACATTTTATGTTTAAAGGCTTCAAATTAAAATACTTTCCCCACTTTAGGAAATAATATTGAAATATATAATTAATTTATCTTACTCACGAAAAAATTCCAGATTATTTAGACTTATAGAAATTCTTTAGAATGAAGTATTACAATATTATTGGATTCATTTTGCAACAATGACTATACTGCAGAACATTTTACTCTAGAAAGGAAATAGTTGGACGAAAATATAATATTCAAATAACTACGAAGTCTTTAAGAAGATTATTAATAACAAAATCATCAGTTAGTTTTTGTGAGGATAACAGCACAAAGATAGTTAAACACAAAAACACTTTTTAAAGTATAACGTATCGAAATGGGGTTCAGCAGTAAAAGCGAAAATTATTTGAAAAGTTGTATATTGTATAAAATTTTCTATAAATAATATCAGTTCATGTAATGTAAATATAATCTGAATGTAATGAGTACATAATCTACAAGAATTATGAAGAAAATCAAAATTATGTAGAAAGCTGTTTTTAAATAAGATAAATCTTTTGAACCAAGTATCAATCAATTTTCGGTTAATAAGGAAATTTTCCATCATTTTTTTTAAATGAGCTATTAAATCTTATTCGGAATGTTTCTACAAATTTTTATAGAAGTTTTTTTTGATTTTTTCCATTTGAATTTCAAATCTGTTGTACAATTGCATAACCTTCTACATGTATATGCAACTCATGCAAATATACTCACACTCTGTTTTCTACCTCTTTCAGTGCGAGGTTATATGATTGTCAATGGATAATGTGTACAACTTTAAGGTAAAACCATTCAAAAATATATAACCAGTATACTTATTAATATTTCTCTTTTTGAACATGGAGAACATGACTCCACTGTGTTTGATTGAAGAAAAGTAATTTTTTCGTACCTGAAGCAGTCAAACAATTGTCTTCAAATGAATTACCCATTTTTTTGCACATTTGAAATCTGGCTCATACTACAATGAAAGCACACCTAGATAACTTTGTCGAAAATATGCCTCTTAATCATTCTAAAGATCATGCCTATCGAATTGCTAATCACTTGGATCATCCAGGATGAAAACTATTTAATCACTGAATAACATTCAGTGCCAATTTTTTTTACATCACTTCTGATGCGAATTTTCGTCGATTTTCTTCGATTTTTTTTAATATTTTGTTATTTGTAATCACACTTCTATTTGATATTTGTTTGACATTTTTATACTTTAATATTTATAGATACTGTTTCTTAAGTAGACATTCGTTATTTACAAATTGAATTCCGCTTCTAGTAAATTAAATCTCTGAACTCTTTTGCTCAGTACGGTCCGTAAATTTTGATGTTGAAGGATTCTGATGTTTATCAGATTGGATTAAATCTCTAGGTTTTAGCTCCTTTATTGTAGTCCTTTTTTTGGACTAATATTTTTGGTGACCACATCTCTAGAGGAATTTTTATTGCCTAAATCACCAAAAATTATTTGCGGAAGTATGTGATATCTTTACATTTTATAGGCTTCCCTCCTCATTTTCCAAACTTTATGCAGAACAAATTTCCTGTTATTTCTTAATTACATGATTTCAATAAGAGACCAAAACGGATACCCATTTAAATCCCAATGCCTCCAATGTAGCCAACATAATATCATAACTATAATGATTATGAAAATTTTGAAAAATATAATGTTTTGGAGCAACAATTCATAAGGGTGGAGTTATATTTTAAAAAGTTCTTAAAGTGAACATTTACATGAAATATAAAGGAATTATCAATTTTTAACAAAAAAATTTTCTTCAATTTTCTCATGATAGAATTACTATACCTTATCTCTAATAAGAAAATGTTTCTAACTCCTAATTCTCCAATTCATGTAAGTTTTAAGGTCAAAGAAAACTTTTAGAGATAACTCCGAATTTTCTATTCTGGTTTAAAATAGATATCGGTACCTTTTTAGATTTTCGTTAAAATGACATTGACTTTATTTTATCAAGAGATTAAAGTTATTGTCCAACATGTTATCTATTTACGTGGTGTATTTTGATTTCTGTGATAAACTAACTTTAAATTAGGATTTATTACGCAAAAATAAGCTTCTTTGTGTTCTCTAATGTTTACATGTGAAAATTTCAATAGAAAAATATGTATTTTATAAAAAATATATGAAATCTCAGCTTATTTTTTATTATTTTTACAGATTTCAATTTTGCAAATTTATTCGAATTTTCATTATAATAAAAATTCTAGGTAAATAATCGTTATACATTTAAACTGAATCTGTACAAAATACAACAGGGATCATTACACCCATAAAATATTCACAAAATGCTTTATGTTTGGAATAACTTGAATCAAATCATTAGATTCAACTGCTTCAATTATGAAAATAAAGGGCTAGATGCTCTTATTTTTTCATAATTTATTTTATTAATTCAATGATTCATTAATTCTCTGAGTAATATAAATAACATATTGAATAGATCCAAAATTCCATAAAACAAAAATTTTTTTCTGCACATTTATCGTTAATCGCTCTTAAGTTTTCACTTTTAATAAATATTAGTTATACTTATAAAGAATTCAGAATCCTAGATATCCTTATTTTTGTAATTGAGGTGATTGATGTGAATGATTTAGAAGAGACTTATTGTTACATAAAAATTCAATAAAAACAACAGTTCCAATTTGCAATACTCCATAAAAACAGATTTATTATTATGTAATGGCAACACCGTGAAACTAAAACATGAAATTACAGATGAGTTTGTCAGAATGTTAACTAAACTTTTATAAGTGTTCTAAACTAAGCAGATGATTTTATTTTCGTAGTTTCGATCTTGTTTAAAGAATTTTTACATGACCTGCAGAAAGGGAAATGAGGGACTCAGAGATGAGAAATGAAATGTGCTGTACAAAAGTTTTATAATTGTTATCTTAACTGCTTCTGAAGTTGTTTTACCCAAACGATTATTTTTGCATCAGCATACTTCCCTCTATGCTGATGCAACAACAAAAATCGTTTGGATAAAGCACGTAAGTTAATTAAAGAAACTTTACAAAGGCAAATGTTTTGGTAAGTATAATTTCAGAAAAGAAAGTTTATCTGCAAAAATATTTCTTCGAAAAGTGTTGCGAATAATGCGTATAATGGGAAATATTAATGTTTTTGAAATGCTTTTTGACGCCGTTATTTCCTCACAGGATATTCGCAAATTTTCCTGCAAATTTTTTCTGACAATGTTAGCATTTCGATCAATCATTACACTTTCTGATCAGCCAGACTTAATATCCATTTCTACAGACAAACGTTCTTTTTTGAAATCACTATGTCACCTGAAAACTGTACACGCGAAAACATTTGTTCTAATAAGTTTCTTGAGTTAGCTTGAAAATTTCTGGAATGTTTTGCCAACAAAATTTTATACTACAACGAATTTGAAAATTTGAATCAATTCCGTCCATTTCTGTAGGACAAATAAAAATAATTATTTGTAGAAGAAGCAGACTAATAAAATAAAGTTATCTCTCTGTTTTATTTAAAATCTATATTTATTCAGTTAACATTTGAATAAATCACCTGCAGTTTTACAATTCAATTTCGCAGTGTTGTTACTACGTAAAAAATAACTTTCATTTTTTATGAAATGCTCTTTGTAAATATTTTAATTTTAATACATATCAAATTTATGAAGCCGCATGTGTATTCTGTACGAAAATCTTTTATACATTTGAAATTTCACTTATATAAAATGCTACAACACACACAGCAAGAGTTTCATTGAATGATCCACACGATGGGGCTAATCATATTTAAATTAGTCAGAGGGATGGTAGATACCAATAACTTAGGAATAACCCAATGTTAAGAAAGTAGCACAATTTAGAGGAGTCCAAATTTTATAAAAGGAAGGCATATGAGTTCGACAAATATTAAAATATCTCATATGTACAGTATTTCATTTATTTTTCACCTATAAAGAAGTCCGAAAATTGAGCTACTAAATCTCATTTTCGTAATTATGGTGGTAGAGGACATTGATTTAGTTATAATCCTTAATTTAAGGAACATTATTTGGTGGTTATTGTTCCATAGGCTTAAATACTACCATTGCTGATGGATAAATGGGTGTGCTACCATCAAGAAGCAGTTACTTAAATAAAACTTCATATTTAAATGAAGATAAGTAATGGGTAATGAGAGAACAGATAAAAAAATTTTCAAATTTGTTCGAAAATCTATCAGCCACAGTCAATAATCTTAGAAAGGACCTGTGTATACTGCTAGGGACAAATTCTTAAGCCATTAGTTAGGATATGAAAGTCAGATAAACTGACATAAACGAATGTGATCGATTGAGGACTCACTATAATTTTCGGAATCATACGTGCACGAGCTTAATGTAAATAACCAGTAATAAATAAAAATTAAGTCAATAATACTATTAGCGGATGAATGAAGTCACATTCGCCACATCGTATGGGTTTTCAGAGATATCTCGAAGGAGAAGGCATTTGTGATTTCATTATTTGCAGAAACCTTAACCTAGTATTTATGTCCAAGGCATCTGCAAGTTCCTTAATTCCACTGACATTTCAGTAGATTTCTTTTTGGTTTAATATATGAAATACTGGTTATTTTGCAACTAAGTTTCTCAGAATGCAACTAAATTTAAATGAAAATGATAACCTTTATAAAAGAACAATTCATTCAAATTATTATACAATCCTAGTACTGTAAAGTGATATTTAGATTCATGATAATTATTTTTCATAAAATTGCCCAACATTTGAAAAATTACTCATGTTTGACTAAAGTTCATCAAATAATTATAATTTTGTTTCATAAAATTTTAGGATTTGTGTAATAATAAATCTGCAAAATCAATTATAAACAAACTGTGTAACACATGTCATTTAAAAATAATGTTTGCAGAACAGCCTCTATATTAATCATTCTACAAAGTATATATTGTATATAAATTTTCCTATTTCAATGAGAAAAATTTTATCTGTATTAATATTTAAAATTAAATGTTTATATTCACAGGCACAAAATTTTTTATCTGAAAGATTACACCTTCGTTGATTTGATTTTCCGTTAGATATAAGTAAATTGTTTTGATATAAGTAATTATGTTTCATTTGACATAAGTAAATTTATTATACATTTAAGGTCGAGCGCATTACTCTAAAAATTTTGTAACGTCTAAATTTGGGGAAATAGTTTCAACTATGTGTAACTTGTTGGATACCAAAGTCTGTTATACATTCAGTTTATTTGAACATCAAATTATATATATATATATACAAGTGCATTATTTGGTTTTATTATATTTTTTGTCGAATAGTCTCATGAATATATGAATAAGCATTTGTTAATAAGTAATATGTTGCACTGATAAATTGTAATACACGTGAAAAATAAATGAAAGTAAAATAGATGTTTATAAACTTTAAGCACTACCCGGTCAAAAAAGTTTCAGTATTTTGAAAGTATCATCAGAAATTATTTATATGATGCATAACTTAAATAGTTGAGCTGATAAAATTTACTAAATGAGACATAACAAACATAAAGTTGAATACCAATTATCTCAAGCGCCTCCCATATGCAGTGTTGAAAGACTGGTCGAAATACGATGTTTATTCATTCTGATTGTTATGCTATTCCAAATTTGACTTCAATGCAACATAAAATTTAGCTATATTATCTGCCTGGTAAGTATATGAGCCAGTTATTTATCTTACCTTTTCAGTGTACATTGGTTTTAAGTTAAATGCACACCAGGAACGTCTGTTATTTATTGTAGAAAGCGTATACATTTGGAGGAACATATGTATGAGCACTGCATACTTAGAATACAGTTACAGGAATACGTTGCAGAAGGGCTAGGATCCCGAGTTTTTGTATTTTCTTGATATAACATCTATTCAGAATCCCTGATAGTTTACAACTGCCAGAATCATACATAACATCTAATATCATCCCCGATTATTAAGCAAAGTGTTCCTTAAGTACGTTTTCCTCATTAAAATGTGTCGTAAAATTTAAACTTATTTTTCAACTGAAAATGCATATTCGATAAATATTTATTTTTATGAAAAATATATAGATGTGTTCAAGATTTTCTAAGATATGCTGTGTACCATAAGATTTGAAACAAAATTATTATTTTTCAAATAATACGATAACAAGTTTTGGAAAAATATTGTGGGGTTTTTATGATGTTTTGCTAGTAGAAGGTCTATAAATGTAAGTAAAAATGTGAAGAATACTCCCACATACTAGACTCAACTATAGTAGAAAGGTTTAGGAATATGAAAGTTTTTAAATTAAAATATAAATAAAAATAATATCTTCTTATATGATAGATATATTTACTTGAGGTTCTATAATTTATTTTGAGGGCTTAAATGAGAGTTGCTGAAGTCTATTTTTCAACAAAATAGTTTACAAAAAAAAAATCTCAAACGTACAAAAAGAAGTCGACTGCCAACCTCAGTACCTTGACGATTCCCTTCGTCTTTAGCTCCATCAAGTCGAGGCTGAAATGACTTCGTCGCCCTTGGCCATCCACTTGAATCTCCCCCGTTAAGCCTTTCATGCGAATCTAAAAATAAAACAATCCATTCATTAATGAAATTTCATTCAAAACATTTTCCTATCAAAGTTTGGGATTGCTTATTTACATTAGTACTTTTTAAACTAAAGATCTACATTATTTACCTTTATCAAATTTAATAGAGGAAATGTGATTGAAATTCTTTTCTTTTAATTTTTATAAAAGTTAGAACATAAAGGAATGGAACCGTAAAAAATGTTTTTATTGAAAGAAAATTACTATTTCAAAGACATTTTTGAATTATTTTTAATACCAGTTACACAAATAACACAGCTTCTGTAAATAAACTCTTTTTCCTAAGATTTAATGTGAATTATTTACATATATAAATTTGAAACAAATAAAGCATAATAGATTTTGCGTGTGTGAAGATAAAGTGAATTGAGAGATTATTGATTTTTATATAATTTTAAAATTTCAAAATCTAAGGTATTAATGAAAGTGATTGCTTTTTAATAATAGTTTTAAAAACGATTACATTTGAGGAGAATGTTCATTTTTAGTTATGTGTTGGCAGTACCAATTTTCCAAGCTTTTCTGCATGGAAAATTATTATATAATAAATTATCAGACACTAAAGTTATGAGTAAAGATAATGTACATAGAGGAAATTTGTTTTGATTTATTAAATATAACCTCCAAAGATAATATAACCCTCCTCACTGCTAGGTAATTCTAAATATGTTAATGCATTATGTTTCGCCTAATTGCTAATTATTCCATTACAAATAGAATAATCAGCAATTATTCGAAGCATAATTCCTTAACAAATTGCTTTTAAAGATATTCTCTTGTGTAGATATAGAGATAACGTTTTTTTAAGAGATATTGATCTATAAGTCCAGTTTGGTCAGGTCAAACATTATAAATCAAAATGATTCATCATTATTAACATAATATGATATACACAGAGATAAAGAACATGATCACTCTAGTCAAATTTCTTCATCGAAAATGTGCTCATTTATAGCCATGTTAATCAAGGATAGAAAGAACTATCTACATTTATTTGATTTTAATTAGGTGGTGAGTTAAAAAAACTGGAGAACCTTCTACTCAATGTTTCAATGGGAAAACTTATTGGAATAAGTAATTAAGATACAAGTTTTTCAGATTCAAATCTGTTGTAAAATCTTTAGTTCACACTGTGATAAGCACTTTAAATATTCTAGGCTAATAAATTTTTTTATTTTGAGAAATCATTTTTATTCTTCCGACTGAAAATTATATTACTTAACCATTTTCTGACTTTCCTAATTAAGATCAATATAAACCATAAAGGAAAAGTACACACAAGTACAAAAACATGTCATTTTTTTAAAATCTTTTAAAGGACTGATTTATCTTAAAAGTCTGAAAGCTATTGCAAATTTTTCATCTGATTTAATTAATATTTGGCATTATTATAGAAGCCCTATTTGTTTCATTCGTTCATGATCATTTAACGATGGATATTAAAGATTAGTTTGTTTTAAATTTTTAAAAATCAATGCATTTGAATTTTATGTACTAGTTGGATAGGTGATCCAAAAAGTAATAATTTTAGCGAAAAAATAATAACAACAAAATTTTTAAGGATTTGACAAATATTGCTAAATGAAAGGTATAAAATTTTTTTTAAAGTTTTTAATAAAAATTCTTTGTCTTCAAGTCAAAAATAAATAATTAATTTTAAAGCAGAATTAATTTTTTAAACTTTTATCCAAATTTCAAATCAAGTGACCTCTATAATAATAAAAATCTAACTGTAAACATTTAGTTTTGAAAAGTTGTCAGCATATTCTTTTTACCTGAATCTTAGTAACTTTAAAAGAATCATAAGTGAAGAGTTTCGTTAAGATACTTACATCTACTATATTTTAAGACAATAAAGATTACCTCAATCTTTTTTATGTAAGTCTAAACAGGTATAAAATTGATTTGACTCTTATCACAGTAATCCTACTTTTTCTTCTATTAACACGACAGCCCTTGATGAACCAAGGCTTCCCTAGAACTTTCTTGCATTCTGATCAATTTTTTGCAATTGATTTCCATTTTGTTAGTCCTAGGATCTTAAAACCTCCCTATACACAGTCTGTCCATTTCAACCTGAGCCTACCCTTTTTTCTAGTTCCCAAAAGTTTACTATTGAAAATCTTAAATGTTAATGATAAGGAGTCCATTCTGCATATGTGGCTCACAAATTTCATACAACTTATCTTAATGAATTTTTGATGATATCTGTATCCTTAAGTAATTTTTACGATTCAAAATTATGTCTTCGCCTTCAGACTTTCTTTGCATTTACTGCATCAAAGATTTTTTCAGAACCTTTCGTTTAAAGACAGTAATTGTTCTGCCTAGGATTTAGTTAACGTCCAAGTCTCAGATCCATAGGGAAGCACAGATCTGATAAGTACTTTATATAATGTGATTTTAGTATTTATTCTGATTAATTTAGATTTAAAAAAGGTACGTAAGCCAGGAAGGCATCAATAAGCTACCAAAATTTGTCTTTTAATCTCAATGAAAACACCATTTTGAGAAATGATATATGAGCCTAAGTATTAAAAATTAAAATAACTACTTCAAATTTATAATCATCAGCCTCTAAAAATTTAAGTCACTGTATCTATAGTAATTGGCATATATTTAGTCTTGTCTTCATTAATAAGAGGATGGATTTTTTCTACTGATCTTTTAACAATATATGCCTTTAGCATAGCATTCCTAATGCATACTATGATCACGATATCATCAGCATAAGCAAGGAGTTATCCAGATTTGGTGAATTTGTCACCTCTAGTGTTGATGCTTGAGTAGCGAGCTGTCTATTCGAAGGCAAGATTAAAAATCAGGCTAGCAAAAATATTTTCCTGTCATTTGTTATTTTATTCAAAAATACTCTGTTAAACAGCCGCATAATTTTACACAAGAAACTTTGCTAGTCAAAGTGGCTGAGCAACACAGTCATTGGCCATCTTCAAATTAATAAAGAGACAGTGTAATTCAATTCCAAACTCCATAGAATTTTCAAGTATTTGGTGCTAATTGAATAATTGTTCAAATATGGATTTTCACTTCCTGAATCCACATTGATAGTCACTAATTACATCATTAACCCAAGGTGAAATTTTGTTAAAAAGGATAATTTATGAACATTGCTCAACAGGTTAATGCCTCTGTAATTGGAGCAAAGTTGGGTCTCCTTTTTTAAAAAGAGGGCATAAAATGCCACGGGTCAAATCTAACGACAGTTTTACATCATTTCATGTGGAAAAAATGATGTCATGCACCCTTTTAATTGTGAAATGTAATCCACAAAACTTCAAAGGTTTAGCAGGTACATGATCAGGACCTGAAGCCTTATTAAACTTCAGTGATTTAAGGGCCATCTCAAACTCAGTTAGAGTTGGTAAAGCAACCTGTATGTTTGTCCTTGTGGAGGGTCACTAATTACACAAGTCGGATGGGGAGCATTAAGAGAGTTGCTAAAATATTCTAACCATATATTATAAATAGCACTAGCATCACAAAGGATTTCACCTTTTATCACAGTAATCCTACACCAAACTAAAAATTGCTTAATTTTAAGTACTATTTATCTTCATTGCAAGCAAGTTATATTTTTGTTCCAAAATCTTAATACATTTTTATTGAGTCTAAACGGTATAATAGAGATTCGTTTTTACGTCTAATCTTTTAGCTGTCTATCCATATAATCAAATACAAGGATTAAAGTAGATTCCTTACTCGGTATTTATTTCACAACAAATGTTTGCTTTCAATTTTAAAAGAGTTTTTTTTATGAATGTTGAGTTACAATATAATATTCTTAAATTTAGAAAATTGATTTTGTGAGGCAATACCCTTTGATAGCTATAGTTAAATGTATTACAATTTTGTACTCTTTATAGAATTTATTTCAAAAATAAAAGTAATCGATGTACACAAAAATATCGACCAAAGTATATAGTTACATAGTTTGCTATAACTTTTCCTTCAAAATCAAGGGTCCAGCACAAATTATATACATCGTATTTTTACTGACATATTATAGTATTAGTTTACAATAGAAAAGTATTGCTAATAGAAAAAGTAATAGATATATATTTTCTAATTACAGTAAATAGTATAGATTTATAAATATTTAATATTTATTTTTAGCATGAAATGTTAGAGCGATAAGATTCAACCAGTTTCATATGTTTTAGTGTATGCTTGTTTACTTAAAACATAATATCAGAAAGATATACAATAAGTTATTATGGGACGGCATTGATTTAGGAAGAATGCAGTTGGAACAAAAGAGAAATTACAAGGAAATATATTCCATACACCCCTCTAATAACCACCATTTAACATCTAATGCTCATAACTGTTATAATTTTCGAAACTGGCTATGTTTTGACAGTTCAAAATTCCGATTACTTTGTGAATGCAATTTGAAGATGCATTTTCAATACACTGCAAATAAAGTGGTGAAGTGTCTTTGGCTAACATGTTCTTCTGTAAGTCAAATTTTATACTGATTTAGTGCTCATTCTTCTCAGTCAACAGTATATATGTACAGTGATGTTATCAGATACTCATGTACCATTGACTACCTCCTTGGTAACCCAGTCCCATTTTTATGACTTTTTTAAATCACTAAGTAAAATAAGTTTATCTAACTGAATCTTTCCAGAGGAAGGATTTGCGATGTTGTACAACCAAATCGTGCTTAAGAATCCTTTCTTTCATTTTACGAGTTATCTGGGCTATAGTTCCGTCCAATTTTCTTATGTATCTTGTATACAGGGGACCGAGGAGGAAGGCGCTGGGTGTGTGCCGAGGGTTAACAAGCATACGTCGTTCCTCTTAAACTGGCTTATTAAAAGAATAAGGAAAAATACATTAGATGGAGTCTATTAGATCATCAAAACGTCACTGAAGGTTGATGTCTGTTGGCACATTGTTTAAATTCAAGTCCATGAAGGTCTTCCTTATTTTGGTTATGTGACGTTGAGAAGGTTTATGTCAGATGTAAAACTGAAGATGTTGTATAGACGGTATGTCTGCTAGAGATCTTATTAGGTTTCTGTGGCTATATACTGTGGAAGTCGAAGATGTAGTGAATTGGTGAACCTTCTTTACATCATGAACTCATAAGGATTTCACTGCATCATAGACAATATAGTTCGCTGCTTTTACTTAATTTTGTTTGATTGTTAATCTTATGTTTCTGTTTTTTACACAATGCTCCCTTGGATTGAAATTACCAAATTATGATGTTACTAATTAAACTTAACTCAGTTCAGAGTTATTAATTAATCTAGTTCGTTAATTTATAATCTCAATAATTGAAAATCAGATTTTTAAGCAAAAACCTAATAAAATCCTAAAACTTTATCAATTTTATCTTTCAGTAATGGAATAATAGTTATTAAAAGTAATCACAAAAATGTAGTTATAATTGTAAGAATTTGAGGATTATTTTTATTTGTGATTCATAAACACACACAAACAATAACTTACAAACAAAGATAAATTTTTAAAATCAAAATTATTATAATAGCATTTTATCTGATGCAAACTATTTTTGAAAATGAAAATATATATATATATATATATATATATATATATATATATATATATATATATATATATATATATATATATATATATATAAGTACATAGATAATAAGGGGTTTGTGCATTACAACCAGTAGATTCATAAAACAGTTAAACTTAGTTTTATTGTAAGTTTTGTTAGTTTACATCAATTCATTTTCCTGAACAATAGCACTTTCTTTACAACAGTTTATTTTATGCTGCAATTTATTTGGGATAAATTAATTAAATTTCATTTGCTGAGTTTTATTAAATCTACAGATTTATCATACAAACTGAAACTTACAATTTTGTTGAAATAAATTTGTCATCAGAAGATTGAAATTTAACGATAAATTTCATATGCTTTTATGTTTTTATATTAATTGAAGATTTATCTTTGAGATAAGAGATAATCACATATACAATTTCTGCAGTAAAAGTTTTAAAATTTGATAAAAAAATCAATTAATCTTTTAAGTTCTGCGCCATGCTTTATATTTAGTCGATCATTGTTTTGAATGCAGAAAAATACAGATCTTGTTATTTATTAA
This sequence comes from Latrodectus hesperus, assembly GCA_037975125.1. NCBI lineage: Eukaryota > Metazoa > Arthropoda > Arachnida > Araneae > Theridiidae > Latrodectus > Latrodectus hesperus. Next base: position 29,794,686 of record CM075859.1, read on the forward strand.
GATATTATCTTAAAATTGTTAGGAAATTTCTGATTATAATGAGATTATTAGACTTCAACTAAATGTTTGTATAAATATTTAACTAAATATTGTTACAAGTAATATCACATTTTACAATGTGTATCATAAAGGAAAATGTAGTTCAACTTTATATGTTGTGGCCATATTTTCATTTTGTAAAAATAAATATCTACTTTGATTTGGCTTTCTTGTTAATAAATCCTTGTGTAACGTAATTACCTTTCTAAAATATATATATTTGAATGAAATTAAATTTTAAATTTATTATTATGTAAATATATCAGTAAAAGTGTATAATGCAACAAATATTTATTTTATAGTTAACCCTAAATTTTTTGTAATGGAATATCTAGGATTTGTATTTTTTCAATAGAACATACATACTTTTTGTATTACATTATTAAAAAACACAACATTGTATTCAAAGTATAGTATTAAAAATCAGTTTTAGAACCCTAATGTAGGCTCGAAAGAAAGAAAGGTAAAAGAAAAACGATAGAGAGAGATTGAGAATAATGCAGCAATCAAATTTTCTGATTTCATTGAATTAAGTGAATAAACATAATGTAACATGTAAGTCCTAGTAACATAATATAACTGGATCTAGAAATTGTGTTAATACTTTAAATGAAGTTTCACAGAAAGCGTAAAAAATATTAATCTGCGTTTGAGTTATAAAAATATTCACCTCAAAATTTGTTTTCCTTCATATACCAAGTTAAAAAGTCTTCACATGAACGCAGAACATTAGTACAGCTTCTGCTCCTTTTAGTATTGACGTATCTTGTCCTTTTTAGACCTTGCGCCACAAAACCTAACCAACCAAGATACCATTTGTACTTTTTTATTTTGACTGTAAAAACATCCCCTAGATCCACAATAGCTAAACTCAACACAATGGCAAGTTACTAGGTTTTGTATCGTTGTGATAGCTAAGTCATTATAATGCTATTTGATACATCATACTGGTATAAAAAGTATACTCTTCTCAAATGTATTTTCCATCATTGAAGAATACCAAGATGGGAAAAGACAAATTTCTCATTAATGAATGTTGGGGACTTGTCAACTATCCCCTTTTTCGAACTAAATGTTAACATGAGCAATGCCTTAAAAGTTTGGAATGTGATGTAAGTAACATGAAATTAAAAATTTACTATTAATTTCTTATTAAAATAAGAGCTATTACTTCAATTATTTTGTATATGTTTTTTTAAAAATTAAAAATGAGGTATATAATGAGTTTTTTACGTATTATTTCAGTCAAATTTTTAAGTATTTCTCAATCAAATATTGAGAATCCTTTATTACAATAACTCTATTGCTATCTTAAAATTATAATACAATACTGAATTTCATTTTGGAACTTTTAAAAGTTATTCTTTAAAAGTTCCAAAATAAAATTCAGCATTGTATTATAATTTTAACTCTGTTTGTGTTCAGTTAACACTGTAATTTATTAACTGAACACAAATCACCAAGAATATTTTCACATACATTATAGGAAGATTTACAAATTCATAACACATATTTCTTATACATTTTTATAAGGTTTCTTAAAATTCTTATATTGTGACTTGTAGCTTGCTTAGTTTTGTAACAGATTTGTAATTGATTCATACAGATATATTATCGGAACCACATTTCTAACAATTTCCATACCTTTCAGCACACTCATCCTTTATTTCTCCTAGAAACACTAACGAAGATTAAGTTCTTAGACTTGATTGTTTCAGTTCGTTACTAATAAATTTAATCATCCCGTCAACAATTTAAGAATCGTGCCTTCCACTTATTTAAAAGTAATAGCTGTTTAATAACAATATTATCTTATATATACTATTGCAACATTATTTGTTTCGTAAGATTTTATAGTTTGTTAATTTTTTCTAAAATCATAGCCCAACGAAAGGTAATGAAGTCTAAACAAACCTTTTCTTTCAAAACATTTAAGTGAAATATTATTTATCTAGTCTTAAACTAGGAAAAATAAATGCTGTTTTTTTCATGGAGTATTGAAGTTCAACTGGTATGAGAGGTTGTTATTTAATGAATATACAGGGAGACAATTTTTATCTTAATGAATACTAGTCATAAGCTATCTGAATATTTCATACCTTTTGAAAACTGTCCATGAGGTCTGTTCCATAGGGCCAAATAGATGGATTTTCGCATGTGACACTTCTAGAACCGATGGATTGGTGAGTTACTGTCCGGCTGATACTGTCTAAGGCTCTTGCATAGAAGTTCACTGCATCTACCAGAAGCGCAGTTTCCGTCTGTAGCAAAATAAAATACAAATCAGTTTTCTTAAAAATCATCTCAAAGAAAAGACTCTTATAATGTATCCAAAGCTTAATATAGTAAGCTTTTAAACATTTTAAATTAATGGGAAATTAAAGTAAGAAGCCTTTTATAGTGAAATACTCATTTTCGTGCAAAGTTAATTCAACAACAATGAAACACTCGATAAATACTAAAACCCTTTGGGTACTAACATAAAATGATCCTATATAAAACTGTCAATTACATTTATCAAAAAATGAACAAGTAAAAGCAAATACATCTATCCTTTCATTTCTATAAATTTATAAAGTATCACACTATTTTGTCAACTAATATTTCAGATTCAAATAATAAAGTGATTTATAGTATGTTTGTGTATAATATAGTTCACATAAAATTGATTTTAAAAGTGTTTCTCTAAAAATTAATTTCAAAAATTCACGAGCATTATTTTGCCTTGAAATTATATTTAGATACAATATAAATCAGTTACATATTATTTAAATGATTCTGATTTTACTTCTCTTTCGAATTTTTTGTGTTTGAATACTTTTGGAAGCTAAACATATGCTTTTAAAATGCTTTCCTCTATTTTCTATATTTCTCTATTATACACATCTTCAATTTCTGATTAAAAAGATATACGTATGCTTTCAAAGCGATATATTTAAGTAGATAGAGAACCATCTATATTTTAAAATCTAAGACTGAAGGCAACTTTAAAGGTTTTTGTAATGGAGTTCTTGAGGAAGAAAATATAAAATTGTGTTTACCCATCTTAAAAATAATCTTCTCTTAAATATATATAATCTTCTCCAAAATATTCTTCTGTTTCCTCTTAAAAGGTTCTTAAAAGAGAGGTTTAAGGGGATTCACATTTACGAAAAACCTTTTCAGTAGATTTCACTTGAAACTAAATAATAAATCTTGATTTTTTTAATACTAAATACCTCTTTAAAATATTTCATTTGACAGTAATACCTTAAGATGTCACTATTGTTGTTATAAATTTATGAATCAGTTTAAAGATTTTTCTCATGAGATACTGAGAAACTAAGTGGATTCTAAGTAGCTTTAATCCTACTAATTTCTACGAAAATAAATCTTATTTATCTCGAATTTACAGAAATTTTAAATTTAAGTGAAATGATATTACATCTTCTATATAGAGCTGGAACAATCTTCTTATACAATTAGTTGGCTTAGGACTATTTGACTTAAGGAGAATACTTTTAAAAATAGACTTATTTAGGTTTTTTCCCAAAGTTTTGTATGTGCCAAGTAAATGGTTGACCAGAGTATAAAGATATAGGCCTAGGCATTAAGACATATCCTGTTGTTTAAATTTAATGGATTCAAATCCTAAGAATTAATTTATATAAAATTATGGCAAGACATAATAGTAAAACTATAACTTCAAATTTAGACAGGTATATCTTGATTTATTCATAATGCCAAAAACTAATACCGAATTATGTAACAATTATTAATTTAGATTGGGAAGTTGAGTTGAAAATATACTCAAAACATCTCATTTTACAGAAGGAACAATACTAATATATTTTTTTACATTAAAATTTATTCCATTTGTCGAAAGTTTTTGGAAATATTAAATAAAATTTAAATGTAAGCATTATTCATAACCAATGATAATTAAAAAACATTGGTATACTTTAACTTTTATTGTCTTGTGTCTAACATTATTCATGTTCTTCAAAAAATGCTTCATGTTCTTCAAAAATTGCAATCTGAAGCCGGCTCCCCCGATCACATCCTAAATTGTCTAGGATTTGCTTTGGCGGATGTTTACCCATGTCTGCTTTTGATACTCGATTTCTCTAGGGTTCACGGTGTCATGAATCTGATCTAGCTGCCGTTAGATCTTTGAAGGATTGGAAACAACAATAAGAACATGTTCTTCAAAATCCAATTTTTCAAAGTTTTTCTCTTTGCATCTCAGCATGAAATAATAATTGACTCTCTACTTACTACTTGATGTTGTGTTAATTACTTTGAATAGCAAAATCTAGTACACAATGAATGTAAGAGTTCTTTCTATAATTTTAAGATCTATGTTTTGTTTTTTGTAACTCGTAGACAGTTGTTGTTATGCCGAGATGGAAGGACAATGAAGTGTGAGCAACAGAAAGTAAAAATGTAGCTGATGCTTTGTTCTTGGTTTTTTTTAATGTCACATCTTTTTTTGCTTTGAGTTGAATAAAACTGCTTGTTTTACGAGTCTGTAGTTTAACTATAATATATTTTCAGATTCTGGTATATATAACATCTAAATGATGACAAAAAAGAAAAGAAAAAGGAAAATCGTTGATACTCGAGAATGTTGTAGGACTATTGCAAAATGATGGATAGTTAATTCATGGTATGTAATAACAAATGTGTGTATAAATGATCTTCTATGATAAACTTTCCACAAAAATGATAATTTGTTTTAGGTATAGTTCATTGTAAATTTTTTGTGTTTGTTATAAATTTTTCCTGCTTTATTATGTTGTCTTATAGAGAGGATCTTATTATAAAAGAGTTCAACTGCCAGTCGAGTGGTTAGCGCTCTGGCTCTTGGTTCAATAGTTCGTGGGTACAATTCTTACCTCGGTTTTGGATATTCATTCAAGTACAGAATCCCCATTAAATACCGATATAGTTGGCATTTGCGGGGAAATTATCGTTGAGTGGCAAACTAAACCAAACTGATGTTGAAAAAACACGGGTGTTGCTTCTTTTATAACAAGGTTCCAAAGCTACCAAAAATTGCCTTCTATTGGTCACACAATATGCTATAACATAAATGTTTCATATATTTTAAGTTCTATCCTGATGCAGGACTCAACATATCCCCTATGATGCATTTTTCACAGCACTCTGGCAAGAATTTAATAATAGTATAATCTAATCAGGAGCAATTACAAGAACTATTCATGCATACAAAGCAAGATATTTAAAGTAAACTGAAATATTTTAAGCCAGATCAGTTGATTTATTTAAGGTAGTTATAGCCTTACTAAATAATAGGATGTCATTTCAATAAATATTTTCCCTATTACTGAATTATTTACTGTTGTTACAACTTGATATTCTTGCATTGCATGTTAATTTACCGATTACAAAAATCAAATTTCAGTCATTTTTTAAAACTATCTTTCTGGCATTGCATTAGAGAGGATCTAATACTGTAATCGGAAAAATCTAACATAATGTTTTTCAACTACATTTTTATATAATCATCTTTGGGTTTCGGTTACTAGAATATTCTCAATTTTATATAGTCAATCATTTTAATACCAAGTTAAAAGAATAAAAAAATTAAAACTTAAGGGAATCTAATAAGGATATAAACAGTTTAATAACATTTCAAACTTTTATCTTACCGCTAAAGGAGCTTCTTTCTTCAGTGAGTTTTCTTTTCGGCCAAACGTCCAAGTGCGTGCGTCTCGGCCATAGTATTGGCTCTCTGACGTCACGATACGAAACGCTGATATATTGGATCTACTGTGTTGGAAGGCAGACAAATCCAATGTATGAAAATCCTATAACACGTCAAAATAACTGTTGAGTATCCATAAAATGTTTGCAAAATATGAATGATTCCTTATGATAATAGCTTTAAAGAGAGTCCGAGTAACTTATGCAATACAATGGCGCTTTCCAAAAAGAGCACACAAAAGTAATTATGCGCTCTCCAAAAGGAACGGTCTTATAACAAACAATCATATTTAGAAGTAATTTACCAAATTTATGATTAAACTGAGGATTATTTCAAAGAAATATTTTTATAGTTTCCCTAGTTGTGAAATTTACACACATTGTATTTATTTATTTTTACAAATTACTAAGTTAAAATTTTTTATTTTGCTAAGTAAATTTTATTTAATTCACTCGCAATTGGTGGTTAATATTTGAATAACATTAAAAAGGAAGAAAAACTTTTTTTAGCTCCTTTATTAATGAAAAATAATACCCTGTGGGCTTATAAATTAATTAAATATGAGATTAAATTAAATCTTAGTATAATGAATAATATATTTATTCATGACAGTTGAATTTAAACGAAAGATTTTGTGAACAAATATATCACATTTGCATCTTACTTTATTCTAAATATTTGCTTAAGGTTATTTTAATGACGAAAATATTTGTACTTGCTTCTTTTCAAAATATATTTATTTACTTTCATTCAGTAATTGAAAGAATTTTGACGAAAATTATTATGAACATAAAAGATAATTGAATAATAATTCAAGTGAAAGAAGCAAATGTTTGGACATTGTGGCGAGACATATGGTCATAAATTAATCATTTATTTCAAGATGATGATGAAACAACGTAAGAGAATGATCTTAAGTTGTAAACAAAATGGAATTTTTCTTGATAAAAGACTTCGATATATATTGTTGTCTAATAAAGAAACGTTGTAGCAATTTTCTTACCAGTGATGTAACTAAGTAGTTGTGGTACTCTGTTAACATGCCTGCCTTTTGAGCCTGTAATAAAAATAATTCATCATTGTACTTCATAATTATTCGATGAGAAGAGGTAAAAGCAGTTTTACTTACTTCTGCTAAAACATCTTTTATTCGTGATGTTGGTACTTCCAGTACTATATTCGTTTCACCCTTTTTTCTGATATCTTTGAGTATTTTGTTGTACTGAAAATCTGCTGTGTATTGTTGTAAAGAAATTTGAACTTTGTTTTGATTACGCAGCTTCATCAGCTCTTGTAGTTTCATCAATTCTAAAATAAAATCTCTTATCATATATACTTTTTAAAACAGGAAATTTAAGAAAAATTATTAAAAGGAATTTAGATTCTAATTTGCCGTGATTTTTTACTTTATTAAACTTTGTCCTCAGAAATTATATCTACAATATGGAAGTTTAAAAACAAACGGACAAAATATAAAGAAATACTAAAATGCTTTGGCATTTACTTGGTGTTACATTATCTCCACACTTTAGCAAGGCTAAATCAGGTCTATATAATTTGTCACTCTAAGAAAATCTAACACTAAAATTGAGCTTGTGAAAAGGTCAATTTTGGAAAGCCTCAGACAATCTAGAATATGATCTGATGGTCAACACACTTCAAATAGGCTGGTAAAGCCTTTGTCCCACAAGGATAGAACATAGATCTCAAATGTCTACTGATAAGCCTAGTGATGGCCGTCTGGTCCCGCCTACAATACTTGAGTGATAATGTGCCCCCCGGGCATTTTCCATGGTACCAGTGGTGAACAGGTGGGATTATCCAAGAAGCGTTAAAAGCTTTTTTAGCTCTTGAGAATAGCTCAAAATGAATCACTGACTCAGGTAAAGAGTGATATAATCATAGATGGAGGAAATGGGGCAGTTTCTGTTTTCAAAAAGGAAATGACTGCCATTTACTTAACGGCTACATGTGGTAAACTGAGTAGCCTTAAGAATTTATATGCAATTTAGTTTGATACATTATATAATTTTATCGCAATAAATTTTTCAATTAATTTTTGAACATTATTTTTGAAGCTCGTAAATCAAAATAATATTTTTTTTATACATGAGTACGGTTAATGAGGTTTAATAAGATGTAATGCATAATCTTAACTTTACCATCGATTTCATGCCAAGATAGGCATTTGTTAAGTGGCAAATATTAAGCGTTAATTGATTTATAGATGACACTTAAGAAAATTACAAATTGATTATGTCAATTCTTTCAGAGTTCAAAAATGAGGCAAAAGTTTGATGCTCTTCTGTTAAAATTTCTCGAGCTTTGCTTTCAAATTTTCTTGGGTTGTAGGTGGTAGTGCATGGTAAGTTAAGATTTTAGAATTTGGTGAAACAATTAAGTCAAAAATAAAAATTGTCGTATTTAATGTCAGGGACAAACGAAAAAAAAAAATTGATAGCTTTTAAAGATGTTTTGCGTTTGACATAAAATTTTACCCTGTACGTTTGAAAACTACTATAATCGAATTTCAGAAGAAGTAAATCCATTCGTGATTCATTCAAAACGACTCAAAATCCTATAAAATTGTTTCGTTGATAAATTAAATTTTACGAAACATATTAGATAGCATGTACCAATACGATGGAATAAAAATGTAGCTGATAGACACAAAGATGGAGAAACAATGCATTAGAATATACTGAAAAATATTCCTTAACAATGTCAATGGAATAGATAAATATTAATGAAAACAGCGAGAATGGAAAAATGCATCTGAAAATAATTATGACAGAGTTACTAATTATGAAACACAAGACTATGTAAATTGATATCAATTAAAAGAAATTTGAAATCAGATAGTATAGATCAATATAAAGCTAAATTTTATTTATTCCATATGCCAGTTCAATGAAGCTAATTTTTTTGGATAGATTATGTCACTGGAGTGTTTCCAAACTCCAGTTAAAATTAAACTGAGAAAAATTACTCCAAAAGCTTTGGACCAGGAGTTCTATGCTGAACATTAAGCAGAATGAATGTATTATAATGGTCATGTAATGACATTTATAGAATTCTGAATATAATACTCCACGGATACAGTAGTTATTTAACTACCTTGGATTATGTAGAACTTATACTGTGGTTAAATGCTGCTAATTGATTAAAAGGTTAAAAGTAAGGGTTCGACATTCTGATGTGAAAGACATCATAAATATTGGACATTATGATAATGACTCTGTGATTCACAAAATGATAAAGCATTGATAATTTAAGACACAAATATGCACACGGTTTTATTTTCATTCTTTCTTTTACACAAAAGATTCGAGAGAATCACAGCGAAATTCAAGAATAAGTACCTAATTGACATAGTTTATTTTATTCAATTATATTAGTTCATTACGGATCTCATATCATATTTAGATTAGTCAGTATAGTTACCAGACTTTAATGTTTGTACTTCTGCTTCAAAATCAACATGCGAATCCTTGCGGTAAAAGAATAAATCATCAGTATTATCGCTATTCAGCATGAGAAACAACGTTCAAATGGTGGAAGAGTTATGACTTGATATCCACACACTTTCGAAATATCTAAATTACCTGGAACAGCTCCTTCAAGAACACTAGTAAATAATAGTTATTTAGTATCTTTAGCTCTTAAGTTCCTTCATCGGTGGTGCTTAGAGCATTTGATTGAGATTCAGATACATTTTTTCGTTATTTGTATTCGTTTAATGTCTGATTGTAATAATTTAAAGAACCGATTTAGATTAAAAGAGTTTTGTATTGTATGCGAAAATTATAATTCATATTATTTAGTACAGTTTTTATATCTGTAAAAATGCATAGAATTTAAAAAAAAATTAGGTAAAGTAGAAATGTTAAATAAGCAAAGAGTCAAAGAAAAGTAGATGTGTTAAATAAAATGCTGCTATTAAAACCAAAATTAATCTAACATTAGTAAGTCTGGAGAAAGCATGTAGAGATTAGAAATAAATAAAAATTTAAAAACTTGAAAAAGAAATTTAACGTTGAGCGTAGAGTAATTTTCACAGTTGCTTATTGGCCTTAAGGCCTATTGGCTTTTTGTGCATAATTTCATTTACTATTTTATACTTGAATTCGTGCAATAACATTTCCATTCTTCCCACGAGCAGAAATACAATTTGTGTAAATCTCTTTTAGGATTTCTAGAGTGCTTTTGAATTTGAGATTTTTATTAAATTAAAAATACTATGTTTAAAATATACACTTGATATTTCGAGTGTAGATCTTTATTATTTTGAATCTGAAAATTACCTTAAATTTATGCGAAACGAAGACAAACCTATGAAGATTTCCTATATTAAGAATAGAAACAAAATGGAGGAGAAGAATTTAGCATCATACAACTTTGAATATTTTATATACAATATTTTATTTAAGATATTCACTTAATTATAATTTGGTGCTTATTTTTTAGAAAAACATCCATTATATTCTTTTCATAAAAGTAAATAATCACATTTTGTTATCACATTTTTCGGTAAAAATTGTCAGAGTTTCTCTTTTATTATCAAAATGTCTCGAGAATTCTATTAAAATAATAATCCTCAAGAATAAAGAACAAATATGGCTTCTATTATGTCTAGAAAGTAGAAAAAAATTAAACTTTAAAAGAAGTACTTTCGAAAGGTTTTTCCCATTAAACAAGTTTAGGATTTTTATTTCCATCTAAGATCTGCAACTATCTAACAATTTTATTTTAGCTTTAGTATTTTTTATATCTTATATAAAAATGAGAATGGTCTCATCTGGCAGTATTTTCGGATTATTTGTCTTCATGTTTGTCATTCTTTCTTTACTCTCAATTTTGTTACATTTTTTTACATCTATATATCGAATAATTTAAAGGAAGATATTACAATAGATTTTGTAATTATAAAAGCAAGAAAATATTTAAGTATTAATTAAATTTACAACAAGTAATACTTAAAAAAGTAAATTTTAGTTTTTTAAATTTTTTAAACTTTTTTAAATTTTAGTAATACTTTTAAGTAATACTTAAAAAAGTATTACTTAAAAGTATTACTAAAATTTAAAAAAGTATTACTTGTTGTAAATTTAAGTAATTTTTAAAATACTTAAGTTATACTTTAAATAATACTTAAAAAAGTATTACTTAAAGTATTACTTTATACTAGTTATTACTTCTAAGTATTACTTGAAAAATAATCTTGCTGTGTGTGTGTGTGTGTAATACTAATAATTAAAATTTTTTTTAAAAAGGATAGTAAGACTATAGTGTCGAAAACGATGCTAGCCAATGACGTGATTTATATTATCATAAATGTATCTTACATAGGTTAAAATGTAAATATTATACAAAGGAAATATTGTAAAACTAAAACGTTGAAAATCAAAATTAATATAGTGAGATTTGTATTTCTCAAGTTTGTATTATAAACATTCACTCCCTACTAATGCCGAAAGAGCTAACATTTTAAAACGAACTCCGCTATTTTGATAATTTTGTTGTTGCATAACTGTATCGATCGGTGTATTACAAAACTTTATAATTCCTAAATGTTGAAATTAGCTACTTTCATTCAGGAGAAGTTAAACAATTTCAGAAGGAAAGTATAGAGATTCAATTTTCTTTATTTCAATAACTGGAAAGAGACATTTATTTTAAATAGACAAATTTATTGCGGCTTGTAGTAGGAAATTTTTCATTGGGATGCGTGTACCAGAATGCATTTATGATAACTTTTGTTCTGTAACTTTTATTCGGTAAAGAGAAACTCAATATAAGATACAAGAAAGTTTTGCACTAATCTAGTGCCTATAGGGTTGACAGCTGGCACCAGCGACCATACTATAGGCTAGTACCTATATTTATTATTATTATTTATATATATATATATATATATATATATATATATATATATATATATATATATATATATATATATATATATATATATATATATATATATATATATATATATTCATTTAACTTGAAGACACGCATATTTTAGAGCAGGGACATTTTCAATGAGTAAATTAAATTCATATGCTTTTAATACTCGAATCTTTCTCAGAAAACTAAAAATACGCTTGAAAGCTATAGTCCAGTAATTTATTAGAGAGTATCATTAATTTCATTAATATTTAAGCAGAAAATTCTTATTCTAATTTCAACTATGGGATAGGCCAACTAATTTACTCTGAATAGTTGTTATATCTTTTCTAAACTTTTTTTCACTTAAGATTCCTCCGTTTCTTATTGTTTGACTAATTATCCTTATCTAACCAAATTAATATTCCAAATTTTGTAGTCTAATAGCGTTTCATGACCAAAAATCTTTATTTTTTCGCTTAAACCCGACCAAAAGTCATGTTTAATCGGTATTATTTTAATTGACATATTAAATCTGTAAATTTTTGTATGTATTTATTTTCATGAATGAAACAGGAAAAGTATATTAATTTGAAATTGAAAATACTACAATGATTCAGAACAACCAAGTGTATTCTTAAATGGGAATAAACTATACATTCATATGATAAACAAAATTGATTTTTACACGTGCATTTCTTCTTAGAGGATGGTAGTTAGAACTGGAAATAATTTTTCATTAGCAAAAAATTAGAAGAGCATTTGATAGTTTATATTTGCAGTGATCCAGCATTTTAGCAAACGTAACCGTCTCAAATACACAGTACTAATTATGCTTATCTATTGTATAAAGAAATATGGTATATTTTGCAGAATCATATTATGCAGTGATATGGAAAACTTATGTTGTAATGTGAATTTCGATTATATATAATTAATTTTGCCAGAGAAATATCGTGGTAGGGTTAATACAGTGCTGTCAGCATAGATCATTTCGCATTGTTGAGTAAAAAAGTAATTTGTTATATTAAAAATATGCATACATTAAAAAACATTACAAGTTCATTGACAGGCACTCAAAACTCGCACAGTAAATTCAAGTATTTCAAGATTTCGATTAAAAGGATGCTGGCTGCAAAAAGATATTTCGTTACAATTTAAATAAGTTTATGAATAAATTAAAGAATTATTTCTGTACAATATCGTGCAAATGAATATTAGTTGTTAAATGCTCATAAAGCCTAAGAGCATGATGAAAATAACCACTGTAAAATATTAAGACAACCAAAAATTTTATTACAAGAAATTAAAAAATCATTCAAATTGAAATATAGTTGTAAAAAAGTGTAGAGGGATGGTTTTTCAATGAAATTAATGCCAATATATGACAGGTATACTTTTGCAAATGAAATAGAAACGCTTATCAATTAGCAGATACCATTGATCAGTACTTGTTATCGACTTCAACAAAGTATCACACAATTAACTTTGTCAAATATTTTCATCAAGGATCATCTTTCCTGTGTTTTTTATTTAATTACTCATAAGCAGCAAGCACTGTTGAACTAGTAAACACAAAGAACGATGAACCACATCAGCAATGCCATTTCTTTATCACACATGAAGAGAAGTATGTATGAATTTATCATGGGAAGAAGACTACGATAGGATCTAAGATCATGAGGTTCGTAAGAACTATAAATTAACAAAAGAATACCAGAAACCAATATCATCAATAAATGATTTTCCCAATATGTAACTCCAATGTGCTATTTGTAAAACACCCTAAATTTATGTTGTCGCGAAACATTTTAAAAATTGAAGATATTGCTTTTCTGTTCTTAAATGCATATAAACATGTAAAATGTTGTGAAGAAACCTCTTTTAGCAATAGATATCCTCAGTTCACTCTTTAGTGTACTCTGTAATTGTGAAAATATATTTGGAAATAAAAATATGATTCGAAAAATACTACAGAAATCAATATAAGGCTTTTCTCTTTTGGTTTGAAATTATGACATACATACTAAAAGGTAAATCTCTTCAAGCTCTCATTAGTGCTACCAACTGATTGCAAGCAACTGGCGTACTTTATTATTGATAGCACATATCATAGCTTTGCAAAATCAGCCATACATATTTACCAACACATTTCTGTTTACTGCTTCCTTCAGAAATTCACTCCATATAAAAGGAAAGTAAAAGAGTTAAATATTTTAAATTATATTGAAAAAATCAATTATAACACTTTATATTCCGGTCGGTAGAGGGTGTTAGGTTTTCCTTAAAGTTTCTTTTCTGTTGTCTCAAAAGGATATCAAAAAAATATATATCTGCAGATACGAAAAAATACTCATTTTCAAATTTTACTTATATTTAAATTCAATGGATTATTTGAATCAGTCTTAATAAATATGTAACTTTATAATTAATGTAAATTAATAAAAATGTAACAACGTTAATTTAATTATTCTCAAACTCATAAATTGCAAATTTTTTTCTAATTGAATAACATGTTGTAATTAATAGAAGCACTATAAGTTGTTCTGCAAATATATTGTAACTATCTGTCTTAGGTTTGAATATTATTTTTATCCTTGTATAAATTAAATAAGGAGAAACTAATAATTTATATGAATAATTATTTCAATATTATACCGTTATCAAATAAACAGGAGAAATTAATTTCACCCTTTAGAGCCAATAAACATCAAAATAATCGATATAATTAATTTTAACATTAAGTTAATTATTTCAGTTCTGTATGATTCTGGTATTTAATTAGTGTTCTTTAAGTAAGCTTACATGTAAAGACTATGTATTTCAACAGAAACTAACGCTTTTTTCATTTGTGTATGTTCTATAGAGTTAATTGCAAATAAATCTGAAAATAAATGATTAGGAATTACTAGAGTCATTTCATAGGTATATTGAAGTTGTAAAAATTTAACGAAAACTACTTTTCTTGCTTTAGTAATAAAATTTAACTTTTCCGAAAGTCCTTGAATTTCTAGTATTTTTATGTAAGTTTTTAAAGTTATTCATACATTGCAAAGAAAGTACTATACTTCAGTTTATATTTCTAGCAATGAATTATTTTCAAGTCAATATTCAAGCATTTTTTAGACGAGCCTCAATTAAAATTCAGAAGAACTTGAGACTGTCTGGATATAAAATGACATTAATTTATGGCAGATAGCGAAAAGACGGAAATTCAGGGAGATTGTTTCTAAAGACATTTTCAGCACTAAATTTTTCTCATAAATAATTGATAAATGAAAATACTTAGTTTTACGCGTTTCTTATTTCGTGTACTAGAATTCAAATTTAAATATTTTGTATATTGAATTCTGACTCAAATATTATCATATATAAATAAAAGTGTTTTAACATTTAAATACATAAATTTTATGATATTTATGAAAATAATAAAGACTAATATAAAGTAATAATATGAATGAATTTTTTAAGTTAGTAATAATAAGTAATAAGTAATTATTTATTACTACATTTTTAATACCTGAAATATTCATTAATATTCACTGTAAGCATTTCAATAAATTTTCAGTATCATATTAAGAAGCTGAAAAGAATCTTAATGCTGACGAAAAATTATCAATTCTGTAAGTAATAACCTCATAAATTATTCATTATTATCAGTGATGCGAAAGGAGAATCTTGACAGTTACTATGAAGATTACTATATTATAGTAACTAGTTTAAGCAAATATTTCAAGTTGTTACTAAATTAATTCACTAGTTTAAAATTTAAATTCTTATTCGAATACCATTATTTACACTTATATTTACATTGATTTAATTTTTCTAATAGCTCAGTAATTGTATTAATGAAAATAATATTTGAGGGACTTAAAATAGAATTACACATTTTTGTTCAAAACCATATTTTAAGTGATTAATTTATAGTTATGTTATTTATAATTAGTAAATTAATAAATTTTACTTTGAAAAATTCAGTTTATTATTATTTTTAGTTAAAATTGTGTGCTGAATTTATAATTACTGCAAGTACACCAATCAATCCTATAAATACTGAATAACTAAATATAAAAACCTTAACGTAAATACACAACTCTTTCCTAACGTACACAGTTTCCTTCATTTATTATCATTGGAATATTCTCATGGATTCAAAGTGTTATGTCATTGAATTTCGATACACAATTTCACTTAAATATTAGAGAAAGAATATTAGAAATTGTTTTTTTTAAATTCAATTCAAACCAGAGCTTCAAAAAACTTCTAATTGAAGGAATGGCCTTTGTTACCACTCTTATATTATCCTAGAACAGTTCCCTTTCTTTCATCAAAAGTTACTTTTTAACAGATTTCTCTTAGTTTTAGCTAAAACCAGATGAAATTTATTTTAACAATATTATTCATAAGACATAAGAAATTTGTGATGATAAATATTTTAAAGTGAAATTATTTAATATAATATTTGACTCTTTTTTATTACAATTCTATAAGCAAATGCCCAAAAATAATTGATATAACACGTGAACATTTTACTGAATGAACACTTGTGAAAGACGGTATCTTCTATTAAATTTATAGCACTACAAAATTACTACTGTAGGAAACACTTTAAACATTTTGCATAGCATTACAGTGGAAAATTGATCCAGTTTACGAAGCGTATCGTGCAATTTTTAGTTAGGTATAATTTATTAATCTCCACATAAATGTGGCTGTATAATGCCTATAAATTTTCACAACCTTTACTTTTCAGGCCTTATCACTGGCACTAAAATATAAAGGAACCGAACGCAGTGTTTTTTCATTATAAGCTCTGCTAACAATGTTACCAGAGAAAATAATTTTCTTAACTACCGAAATCATGCTATTACATACTATTCTAAATACAAATTAACCTAATTATTTCAAAATTCAATTGTATTAAAATAATTGTGTTGAATTACTTCTAAATACGTTTACACAAATATTTACAACCATAATTATTTAAGAATACTTTGGCTGATTAGATTTTAAATACAAATATGCAATTATTTCTAAATACAAATTGAAGAGTAAGTCTTACCTTCTGCATCCTCATAAATGATGGTGAAAGAGCGCCAGTTTTTGGACTCCACTAAGTGGTAGATAGCGGTCCCCAGAGACTTCGGGAAGAGAGATATGGTGAAGGGTGGTCTCCGGGGGCCCCTGTCCACGTCCCAGTGGGATTCCAAGTGAGGCAAGTGGAGAGTAGCCGCCGTTGACCGCACTAAGGCACTGGAAGCGGTGGAACTTGGGCCGAAAAGGGCCACTACGCCTTCCCCCAGCAGGGCGCACACTGCAACAAGAGCAACACACATGTAGATTCGGGGGGAATAAAAATAGCAAAGGTAGGGATAGATCACCCCGCCCACGATGTAAACAATGATGCGGCGGAGGATGCTATTTTTAGGACCACCCGACTTCTCCCGCTATTCAATCGGGTTAAGATTTTCTTATTTCTTGAAAATTTTCCCGCGGATGAAGGTTCAGTGGCCGCCATTTTGAAGGTCGATCGATGCCAAAGAAGTCGCACTAAATGTGATTCTGTTCTATTCGCCACTCCATATCCATGCAACTCCTTTGATTGGGACACTTTGAAAGCCTCACCCCCTTTTTTTTCCCTGCAGCAATTACTGCTTCGAAAACTAATTACAGATGATTACAGTGTGTAAATGCAGTCGTAACTTAGTAATATGTGTCCAAATGCTTCGTTACATTTCGTTTTTTATTAAGAAATGAAATACATTGTAAGAATAGCATAATTGCTAAAGTTCAAATGCAAATGCCAAAGGGAATTCCATCAGGCAAATTATTTTAGTAGTTAGAAAGTTAGAATATTTTCTACTTATTAAATACTCTGGAAATTATCGCTTCAAATTGTTCTAAAATATAGTCATGTAGTTTGGTTACTTATTGTATAAAGTTTATTTATAATTTATTAATTTTGTATACAGTTTATCAACCACTTTTCAAATTATTATCTTAAAAACATACATTTAATTTTAATTTGTAAAAATATACAGTAGATTAAAACATTTTCACGCATATATTATATACTTGATTTTATGTATTAAAGCAATAACTGCAATTAATTTAGTGAACCTCAGAAATAAATTTATATATATATATATATATATATATATATATATATATATATATATATATATATATATATATATATATATATATATATGTGTGTGTGTGTGTGTGTGTGTGTGTGTGTGTGTGTGTGTGTGTGTGTGTGTGTGTGTGTGTGTGTGTGAAATCATATTGTTATCACATTTATGGATAGTGGAAGAACGTCAAATAAGTCTAAATTGTTTAAGATATTAAATATATAATCTTACTCATACATTACATACAAATAATCACTTAAAATTTTCTTTACAATATTGAATGTTTTAAACAAAAATTTTTAACGAATTTAGATAATTAAATTCCATATTTTATGATATTAGACTAAATTATAAACCTAACATTTTAAAGATACAATAAGTTAATTCAAGCATTTCAAATCCCTTATTTTCCGATCAAATCCGGTAAACACAATTTAAATAGTAGTTTTGAACATGATACAATAATGTAGTAAACACTTCAGCTGATGTGTAAAAATCTTAAATCAAATATTCAACATTCATGTCTATATTTTAAATGTAAATTACTTTAAAGCATATTTTGCACAAAATGTTTTCTTAGTTTATACAGTCATTGGAGTTGAGGAAATAATGATTCTCTAACAAATAGTCTTTCTTTTTATAAGGAAATAAAATGTAATCACACAAATAAATAATAATTTATCATATTTAATTGTATAACTATTTGAAAATATTAATCTTATATAGGATCTTTCTTATTAATAACATATTCAGAACATGCTACTAGTACTTCTACTTGAAGAGTTTTATAATGTGTTTTGAATACTTGAACGCTTTTTAATTTAACTTATAATGGTAAAATTTACTCAAGTGTTTGTTAAGTACATTTTATGTGAACTTTTCATTTATTAACAAATGATTTCTTCCAGAATGTTACGAAATATGATACAAATTAAGATGGTTGACGACAAAAAGCTAAAGTATTGCTAAAAATTAAGATACAGGGGAAAAATACTATAAAAATTATCTAACACATTGTAATTATTTAAAATAACGTCAAGCTCTGGTTTCAAATTTTTCTAAGTAAGGCAACAATCAACTTGAGTAATGTTTAACATTAATATAAAATATTACTGAAGCCACTAATATCATTTTAAACAATGCTAGATTCTGCTTCAGTGATGTTATTTGCTCGGTAAAGTATGTGATGGCGATAATAAATAATAATTTATCATTCTTAGTTATCATTCAAGTATAGCTTAATGTATATACTTTATCATCTAACATATTCATATTTCACTTAAAATAATTCCAGCTTCTGCTTTAGAAATAGCATTGCTAGTAAGATACGTAATGAGGATAAACTTAGGAATTGCTCAACATAATTTAAAACAATGCTAGATTCTGCTTCAGGGGTGTTATTTGCTCGGTAAAGTATGTGATGGCGATAATAAATAATAATTTATCATTCTTAGTTATCATTCAAGTATTGCTTAATGTATATACTTTATCATCTATCATATTCATATTTCACTTAAAATAATCCCAGCTTCTGCTTTAGAAATAGCATTGTTAGTAAGATACGTAATGAGGATAAACTTAGGAATTGCTCAACATAATTTAAAACAATGCTAGATTCTGCTTTAGGGGTGTTATTTGCTAGGTAAAGTGCACAATGGCGATAAACTAAAGTATTGTTTAATACGTACATACTTAATCATCTAGGATATTCATTTCACTTAAAACAATTCCAGCTTCTGCTTTAGAAATAGCATTGTTAAGTAAGATACGTAATGAGGATAAACTTAAGAAAATCGCATCAACATTGGCATAATTAAAAACAATGCTAGATTCTGCTTCAGTGGTGTTATTGTCTAGGTAAAGAGTGCGATGGCGATAAGCTGCTTAAAAATTGAGATAAGTATAAGTAGTAGTATAAGCAAGCATTGTGTAATACATCTAGACTGTATCATCTAAAATATTCATATCACTTAAAACAATTCTAGGTTCTACTTTAGAAGTAGCATTGTTAGGTAAGATATGCAGTGAGATTGAACTTAAAAACTGCTTAAAATTGACATAATTTAAAACAATTCTAGATTCTGCTTTCTTAGTATTTTTTGCTAGGTAAAGTATGCTATGACCGTAAATTTAATTGTGTTTAAAATTGATCAAGTATTATTAAAGACATTCATATTGCTTAAAACAATGCTAGTTTTTATCATAGTGGTAATATGTGCTAAAAAAGAGTGTTATGTCTATAAACTTAAGTATTATGTAACAATGATAAAACATATTATATCTCTAAGTCCTTCATACTATTTCAAACAATGCTAAATTCCGTTTTAGGGTAAGTTTTTGTAAGGAAAGGTGCATGAGGACAAGAAGTTTAAGAATATATAATGTTTAACATTCCTATATGATAATTCTTAAGATATTTAGGTTCTAATTTTACACATTATTTAAGATTACGTATTTTCCCATAACTCATAAGCTTTACTTTTTCTATACTCAACACAAAAAGTTCCTTAAATCGAAATTTAAAACTTAATCAAATTTGAAAGAAAGCAATTATAGAGTAGTAGTTATTCCTCTGAGTAAAGTTATATATATATATATATATATATATATATATATATATATATATATATATATATATATATATATATATATATATATATATATATATATATATATATATATATATATATGTATATATATATATATATATATATATATATATATATGTATGTATATATGTATGTATATGTATATATTTATCATTTCAGAATTTAGCGAACTCATTACATTTGCTTTTATTAAATACAAATATATATATTCTATTAAATATAGATTTGCTTGCCAATGATTCTCGTGTTTCATTACCAAAAAGAAATGCATAAAATTCTTAAAATCAATTAATTCCTTTGTCCAATACTCTTTCCATCGCCCTCCTTAGTTCTGAGCCTTAGGAAATTATACTATTTATTTATAAATGTTAAAAAATAATTCAAAAATGACATTTTTCTTATCATTAATATTTGGACGTCACCGTTAAAAGGGACATTGCCAGTTAAGTGGCATTAAGCCAACATGTCACGGACGATGATAAAGAGTAAAGGGGTTGCCTCTGTAACTTATCAAAAGAAACTCTTTATTAAAAAATCATGTAGAACAAAATTATTTAAAAGAAGATATAGAGACCTGTAAATCACAGAAATGGGGTCGTTATATTATTTATTCGTTCTAAGTAAAGAAAATTTCTTTTGTAATTTAAATTTATTTAATATGCTTTTAGTTAGTTATGTGCTTAATGGATAATTTATGAAGCAGCTCTTAAAATCCAAGATTAATGATGTTTGCCATGATGGGGATGTACTTTAAGAGTAAATAACTTCTTAATGGCAATTGTTATTTAAAGTGAATGTAGGACATTATTTAAATGAGAAAAATTTCGTTAAGATCGCTTTCCATCAATAAAGTTTAGTTTTTAATATAGATTTTAGTTTATCGTTTAAGGAAACCCTCGTAACTTTTTATTAAAACTTTTTTGGGAATATTGTACATTAAGAAATGCGTTTTTGTTAGGATCATGTTAATCTTTGTTTTTTTTAAAACTGCTTAGTAAAAAGTTATTTTTCATGTTTTTAGAAAATTATTTTTATTTTTAATGTAGTAAATTCAGTGATAGCATACTATTGAAAATATTCACTTAGATACACTTCATTAAACTACTAAGAAAACACTTAGTTGTATTGCTCAGTATACCGTATTCTATGAATAATGTTGATTAATCAGAAATGTTAAGCACAAAACAAAGCTAATTTTTTCCCTGATAAAATAATGAAAGTGCATTTATCTCAAACTACATAGCTTTTGAGAAATTATAACACATTAAGAAGCATTTTTTTATGAATATCTTAGCTTAAAAATAAATATATTAAAAGACAACGAAGTATGTGATGCAATAAAATGCATTTAAAAGAGGAAAACTTTTCACAAGGTGAGAAGAAATACTCGTCTTGACAAGTATAATTGAAAATTTATTTTAGGATATTTGTGTTTATTTATGAATTTCATTTCTTCTTTAAGAGACATGAAATTGCCATCTTGCTGTATTATTAATTTTCTTTTTTTTAAATTCTTTTATTTATTTTTTAATTTTCTTTTTTCTTCTTCTTTTTATTTATTTTTAATTTTCTATATAAAAATAATTAAAACATAATTATCTAATACGAAAAAATAATAATTTAACCTAAAGCATAATTATAATATTTCAACAATTATGGTATTTCTGATAGAAATTATTAACACAAAGTTTATCTATGATATTCATTTTCAAAATTAACGATTTTTTCCTGGTGTTCGTATTAACTTACCTAAACATTGACTATTACTGAAATTTGCGTAATTTGAATTATAAAATTATTTTTATAAGATTATTAAAAAAATTGTATTTATTTTTAATTAGGAATAAACTCATCAACATGCCCGTATAATAACTTGAAGAAAAAAGGAATTCCCTTTATTTTCTGTTTTTACCCGTAAATATATAACATCGGCTTAACATGAAAATTACATTTGTTTGATAATAGTATGTCTTTATCATGAAATTATATAAACATACACAATCATTTTATACACTGTTTCAAAACTTATGCTTTTAAGCAATTTTTATTTTAGAAATAAAGGAAAATTTTAAATTTGTAAATCATTCAAATATACATTAAATTTTAAAAATAGTTTCGCATTTTGATTTCAATTAAAAATTCGCCTTTATTTATATTTTTATGTGATTTTAATCCAAATTGTTGATAATAAACAAACTTTAATTGTAAATTAAAGCCGAAAAAATATTTTTCTAATAGTATGGACTTGATTATATTCTTAAATTAGTTTTTTTGTCTATACAAATGACTATTAAAATGATTAATTTTTATCTAAAAAAATTAAGAATAGAATAAAATGCTCCGTTGATGCACAGAAATCATGTAAGCATTGAAAATTTCTTCAACGTTTTGAAAGATTTAATTCTAGATTTTAATTTAGGCCTTACCTCTTACGTATTTAAAATTTTCTCAGTTGCAAAATAGATGTTAAGATAGCAGCCCATATAAATTGTTCAAAGTCAATCAGAGGTAATTAGTTCTTCATTAAGAAACAGTCTGATTCAAGTGTTTCACAATTAAAGTTGTTGATCAAAATGGATGTTAGCAAATGTGCACATCGGATTGCACATCATAAGCCCAAAAAATGATAGGATTTGGAAGTTAAGTGAAGAAAAAAATTTAAATTTTCTAAAAATATGTAAATGCACTTAACATTTTCCTTAAAAAATTTATTTTACATGGGAAACTGTGCATAAAATATCTAGTATATACTTAAAGATATTTTCAATAATAATTTTTATTTTATGCTAAATGACGGATTACTTTTAAGGCTTATTTACTGTATGAATCTCTTAATACAGAAGTAAACTTATTGTATTAAAAAAATTCTAAAATTGATTGTGGAAAAATTTATATAAAAACGATAAAATTGAATTTAAATTATTGAGTAAAAATCATGAGATTATTTAAGTTTTAAATTAAGTCACATAGAATGCACTGGATAAAAGCATTTCTCTCTCATGGCGTTCGTAAAGTACTGAAACACTTTTTCAATCTTTGAACCGTAATTGGATCCTTTTATTCTAAGAGATTATAAAACATACAGTGGAATATTTAGACTGTGAAATTAGATAAAATTTTATTTCATTTCAATAAAAATAGCTCTTAAAGTGTTTCATAATAAAGTAAATTCAAATTACTTTTACTTAAAAATTAATGAGCATTTCTAAATTTCGGTTGTACTCAAATAGCTAAGCGCACACAAAAATGTTCAATTAAATGTCTTTTTATATCAATATATTTTTACTATGTAAATTCTCATTAAAGAAATCAATCACCTTTTCATGACATTTACACTGAAGCCACAGAACTTTATTCGACAACATAGATTTAATTGAAAAAAATTATGAATATTGTATTAAGTAAACTTTTATTCATAATAATGGATAAACTTTTATTTGATAGCTATGTGAACAATCTAAAGTTATATCATGATAGTTAAATATTGTTTTTCTTTGTTTATAAAAACCACTTTTGCCCTTATACGAAATCATAAAAGACGTGATTCTTTATATCTGTTTATAACCGTTAATTAAACAATATCATAGAATTAATGCAATTTTGAAACTAAAATATGTAAATGCTTCCTTAAGGAACAGTTTTATTTAAGCTTTCAAATAGTTTACGACTACTTTTTTCAATAAATATCAATGCTTGTATTACCAATATAAATATCAATATTCTTCTGTCATTAGCTATTGAATAAGCTGACACAGAAATGCAGTTTTGAATCTAAATTATTATCTAAATGCTTTTTTAATGAATTATTAATATTATTTAAGTTTTAAATCATTTCCGAATATTTTTAACAAATATAAACTCCATTGATACTAGTGTAAATGAGAATGTACTCTAACCGTTTATTTATATTCGTTACAAAATGCCATTAGAATTAATCAAATTTCGAAATTAGAATGTTATCTAACCACTTCCTCGATCCACTAATAATATATTACTCTGTCGAATCATTTCCGAATTCTTCTTTCAACAAATATCAATGCCAGTAGAGATGTCAATATTCTCCTATCTATTTATTACAATTTAATTAAACAATGCCATAGAATTAACGAAATTTCGAAATTAGATTGTTATCTAACCACTTCCTCGATCCACTAATAATACTATACTTTACTCCTTTGAATCATTTCCGAACACTTCTTTCAACAAATATCAATGCCAGTATAGATGTCAATATTATCCTATCTATTTATTACAATTTAATTAAACAATGCCATAGAATTAACGAAATTTCGAAATTAGAATGTTATCTAACCACTTCCTCGATCCACTAATAATACTATTCTTTACTCTTTTGAATAATTTCCGAACACTTCTTTCAACAAATATGAATGCCAGTATAGATGTCAATATTCTCCTATCTATTTATTACAATTTAATTAAACAATGCCACAGAGTATTAACGTAATTTTGAAACTAAAATGTTATCTAAATATACTTCCTTAATGACTAAGTTTTTTTTTTTTACTTTAAGCTTTGAATCATTTAAATATTTCCTTGTTAGGCCTACACCGGAATATTTAACGTACATCCATTTGCTGCTGTAATTTTCTTTTAATTTCCATCCTGTCGACTCTCCCAATGGAGATTGATTTAGTTTCTTTTCGGACCATTAATACTGACCAATCAAACGTCCGAGTAATTTTTCCACCACTACGTGATATGTCGAATTTATATTAATATCAGCCATCCATTGCTCAATAAGAAGGTTCAAAAGACGTGCGCTCATCGTCCATGAGTGAACGCCACCGTCAGCTATGTTTTCTTTTGCTTATAAATATAGGTGAGTTATTCTTTTGTGTAAATGGAACAAGTTTTGTAGGCCACAAAATTGTTAGTTTGATACATCCAATCCTGTCATCTTTGCTAAGGTAAGGATTTCTACTTTTAGAATTGTTATTATTTAATATATTAAGTGATTTTATTTATAATATATATATAAAGCAATAACGTTTAATTTTTAGTAAAGAAAAAATTATACATTAAAAATAATACATGCACACTTTTCCTGCTATATTCACCAAATAAGTTCGCATTAATTTGTATTATAGTTATAAAAATGAGTTATATATAAATATTGATATAGTTTTAATAGGAGCTATAATACATTAAAATATTTTTTAATTTTTATTTTTAGAAAATGGAAAATAAAGATCGTATATAATATCTTCATACTTTTCCTTATAATTCACAAAACTAGTTTATTTAGGCCTATAATATTTTTCCTTTTCTTCAAAAAGTTCATATTTTCAGACTTATTTGCATTATATGAAAAATGAGTTAAATATTAATATATCGAAAGAATATGAAGACCTATTAAAACTTAGACATTAAAAATAATTAAATTCTCATAAAATAAAAAAATGCATATTATGAGTCTAAAATCAACATATTTACCATATTCATAAAATATATTAATCAACTTAATCAATTTAAAATGTTTATAGTATAAATATGTGCCATTTTGGTAAAATAATACAAAGATAATAAAGATTTATCTTCAGATTTTTCTAATTATGTTGATTAAAATCATGTGCAAAATGTACTAAGAAAATACAAAAAATCAAATAACAGCTGAAATATAAAAGGTTCTGCAAAAATGATAATAAAGCAATGAATGTAAAAAAAAGAGCTTTTCAAGATTATAACCGTAATCTGTTTGAAGCAGTAAACAAATTCAGCGGTTATATAAGTATGAAATAATAATAGAAAGTTGCAATTGCGTAAAAAAAAAAGAAAATTATCATTATAAGGTTTCATAGCGCAAATAAAAATATTTTACTCTAAGAAATATAAAATGTTTTAATTGCATTGGTTAAATTCTATTGCGTTCCAATTATTTACTTGAAATATATTTTGCTTCTAGAAATCTCTACGTAATCCGAGAGCATTTAAAGAATTTAAAACAATCTTGGAATATTTGGTCTTCCAAGAATTTTTTCTCACAGTTTTTCCTTTAAAGGATTTTTTAGATACATGTTAAAGCAAAAAGTAAAATTGTTGATAAAATAAAGCATTGTTTTTGTAATTTATTTTCTTGTGCGCAACTGATATTTCGATGCTTTTTTGTGATGAAAATTATGATTTTATTCGATGTTTCAAAGCAGCTTGCCAAACGGGTAAGTCATTTTAAATATTGAAGACACGAAAATAAATTCTTTTTGAATTTTTTTATTTATTTATAAGCCTATCACCGCGCGCGCGCGCGTAAATGATTAACAACAAAAAGTTATGTGTCTAATATAATAAGTAAATCAATGAAAAACAGATGTTGAGTTTATTATTACTAAAAATTGAATGATCGAAACAAAACATACTATAATCTGGTGAATTCTAGAAAAGAATCAAAATTCCAAAACTGTAATCTTGGTGTGCTTAATTTAATTAGAATTTTTTTTTTCAAATCTACACTTAAAATGTGTCACTTAAAAATGCATTTTTATTCAAAATTTGAACCAGAGCAATTTTTAGGAAATGAATGAAAATTTTTAAAATGTTCATGAAGTTAAATTTAAATTTTGGAGTAACACATATGAGTTTTATTATCAGTAAAATGCTTATTTGGTAATATGTATTTGATAACAAAAATAAAAAAGTGCCGATTTTTATGACCAACAATGCATGATTCTCACTATTATATATATATATATATATATATATATATATATATATATATATATATATATATATATATATATATATATATTCGTTTTATTATCTATAATAATTATCAAGTTTAAAGAAAAATGAACATATTTATCTATTACTTGTTTCTGTTAAAATAATTGATTAATATCATAAAATATAACTGGTAAGACTTTATTATCTGTTGCGATCTTTAATAAAACTTTATTCTCCTCATTATTTAATAAAACTAAATTTTATGATACTTTTAATTATCAGAGTACATTTTATAGTGTTATACTCACACACACAGTAAGCGATACTAACCATTACTTTAGTTATTGAAAATTTACTTTGAAGTACTTTAGATTAAATATTTGAAGAAGAATATATATAAAGTTGCAAAAATATTTTCTCTAAAATTTAATATAAAATTTTAGAAATAGTTATTCGATAATGAAGCAAGAAAATATAGTTTATGTAAGCTGATTTATACTCTACACAGAACGTATCAAAATATTTATAATCTAAAATGATTTATATATACTCAATGGGAAATGTACAAACTCAAAACACATACCGATTAGAAAAAAGTCATCAAAAATAGTTTGCTTCTAGTTGTAGTTCTTATGCGACAAAATTAAGGGGCACTTTTAAATAATTGTGCATGGTTCATTCGTTTAAGTTTGCAGAGAGAAGACGAGTCTTAACTCACTATCTCAGTTTCTTAAAATAACAGCTGTTGAGGATAAGAACGCGTGCATTTCCGGACATTTTACTCTAAAACTACTTAACTTCAACCGCAGGAATGTCAAGAAGAATGCACAGGTGAAGAAATGAAACCCAAACTAAGTAGAGTGCCAAGTTCTACGATGGTTGAACATATGTATGTATAACTGTTACTATTATGACATATAAAAAGACTTACCCTGTTAATTATTTTAACTTTTTGTAATTATGGTATAGATTAATGATTAAATTAATATTTACATAATGCCGATATATTTTAATCATAAATCATTTAATCCAAAATCTTAAAATAATCATAAAACTAAAGATTTAATTGAAACAGTGTTTTCTTTGACTTAAATATTCATGGAATATATATAGCACTGATGCCAGAAAATATATCTGCTGATTTATCGTTATTATAGTTTTTCCTTAACATTATTAATTAAATGAAATATTTCTAGATAATTGCATATAAGTATTCAAAGCAAAGCACAAATTATATGGTTTTTTATTTCCTATTTATAACAATAATTCTATAATACTTGGTGTGTAAATTCAAATAAAACAAATAAAAACCTTCTTCAAAGCTTTGTTTAAAAAATGTTTTAGAAATGTATTGATTTGCGTTTTGTTCGATCAAAGCAAATTGTATCATTCAACCACTTAGTAACACTAGCAATCTAATTAAAATATTTGGAACCATTACTTAAAAAGTGAATTATTTATGAGAAATACGAATGTAGAATATTTAATTTTCCATAAATTGTTCAATCTCTCTTTTTTACTTTCAGTAATTTGTTGAATATTTTTGACTAATATAATTTTTTCAATGATTTTAATTTTCTCGCAAATGTACGCTTCTTAATGACAATAATAAAAAATAAACTTTCTGAAGATATTCCAATATAGATAACCAACGTATTTCATGTTTTTATAGTATAGCGTATTTCATGTTTTTATTTTAAAAACTTTCGTTGTAACGTCTTACGAAACAATTTCTAAATACTAAGCAAAATCACGCATATTATAATTTTGCTATGCTCAAGACTGTAATACCGGAAAACATATTACGATAACAAAACTCATCTTTATGTGATTTTAATTATTTATTAATTTCTATGTGGAATTTTGGTTAAAAGTAAGCTTCTGAAATATTTAATGATTAGTTTAGAGAGAATATATATTCTGTAAATCAAAAAAAACAACTGAAATTTTAGTCATGTACATTAAATTTTCCCGTTTTCGTATGTTGAGACTACAAATTTCTTTCATGGATCATTTCCTTAAAGTGTTCTTTTGGATTCTTTTGGAAATAAATAAATATATGTATGTTTTGTTATTTTTATACTATAAATTGTGCTGTAAGAAAATGATAATCGCATAATTTTTTTTTACATATTGCATTAAGCACTAAGAAGATGCAAGTAGAAAGTGATCTAATAAGCACGTTCTTACGGAATTGAATAGTTTTCATGTTAAAAAGAGAAAACAGTTTTTCTTTTTAACTTGAACAAAAAAATTAATGAAAATTCTTTTTAACATGAAGGGAAAAAATGAAAAGTGAAAACCGTGAAGAAGATTTCCTTTCCTATATTTGTAAATAACTATATCTATGAACATAATGCTAAATTTTGTTGCGACTTCATCGCACACGACATTGTTTCAAATTATTGCAGCATATAAAGTTCGGATCTTAATCTCTTCTTTTCACACTTAAGCGGCTATTGAAGTAGATGAAAGAAGATGATACCTGATTTGGAGGCATGGAAGCTACTTTGGGGCCTCAGCCGCTCGATCTTTGCGGATAGCCGGGAGTTTGGCAGGATGGAGTCATCCGCGTTAATCCTGTCCACGGCGTACCGGAACGCCATCTCACGGTCGTCGTCGAAGCTTTCAAAGAGCCCTCCTAGAACGGGAAATTAAATATTACCAATCATCTTGAACTTCGCTGGCGGCCGAATAAATCCGATCATTTGGGATGCTTACTTACCTATGCGGATCACCTCAGGTAAAGAGGAATGCAACCCCAAGTTCAGGATGAGGAGGAGGAGGATGCGGAGAGACGAACTCCCCATCTCGAATGTTCGGCTCTGTCTTCAGCTTCCGCGCTTTCTCCCGTTTAATGGATCTCAGCGTATTTCTACTACGCATGCGTTTCAGGATCCCCCCTTCTTCTCCCCGAGACACCCCCCTCTTACACCACAACACATCTGGGAGCTGGGCCAGTTATCGAAAATGCTAAGGCCTAAGCTTTTACAAGGGGCTGATGACAACTCGAAATATGGGGGAAATAAACACTTTTCACGCATTTGAATGAAACAAGATAAGGAAGAATACACAGCTCTCACAGCTCCAAACTGGCAGTGAATCTCGATATATCTGCAAGAAGACATGATTTATGTAAAAAATCAAACGTATCGGGTTGATTGGAACTTCGAATAGAATTTAACTCCTTTCAGTATGCAGTTAAACAATTAAAATTAAGTTGTCCATTCTCACGTGATACATGAGTTTCTCCCATGAGTCATTTGTGCATTATCGAAAATTTTATTTTTTATGCAGGCTAAAACATTTTCACATATTTTTCTGATAGCATCAAGCTTTTATTTTCAATTCTTTGTACAAGAGTTTAAAAAATAATTAGTTAAACTGAAAGCAGCATTCTATTACAATCTGTATACCATTCTTAATTCTCCAGAAACTTTTTGTGTGTATTATTCAATCAATATTTTTATTACAAAGACGTACGCGCAACTCATATGTTTTTAAAAAATTTTTCATTTATTTCATATTTTTATCGAAGTGAAATTTGACTGAGCTTCATAATTTGTAAAGTTTAAATATCAAAGTGCTTATGAAATGCATACATATAAAACAAAGTATAAATGCATATGCGTAAAAACGTACAATCTAAAATAAAACAAAAATAATATTTGAGAGCTTTGAATTTATCTGAATATAAATGTAGAAAATAATTTCCCCAAACTTTATCTTTTTTTCTCTGAAAAGGCTTTTATTTCAGCAATCCGATCCAATTTTTGAGATTATTCTATGTATCTGGAATCTTAAATTGTTATTTCTTTTACTCTCCCATTTACAGCTCGTTATTGATTTTTATTTGGAGAGCGTATCGATTTTTTATAGCAAGTATTATTCATGGAGTATACAAATCGTATCTGTTGATAAATATTTACAGGAAAGTTTTTTTTCTTTTCTATCTCAGACTCTTACGCCAAAAGTGAAGTAGTTTAGCATTTTAAATTAGACGATCTGTCAAAAGCACGCCAAAAGATATTCAGTTTTTCATTTTCAAGAGATATAAAAACTTCAAGTTCAGAAATATCGAAGCATTTTATTTTTATCCTAAAACTGCCCTGTTGGATCTTTTTAAAAATACTGTAAAAATTTATTGTATATATTTTATCACAAGTAATAAAATGGATTTAAATAAACTCATATTTAACAACATAACTAAGCATTTATTTTCATTTAAAAATTCTCTTCTACAATATAAATAAAAAAATTAGAGGTATAATTTTTTAGGGAATATTTTAAAATAGTAAATTCTACACTAAACATTTTTAAATTTCTTTCAATTATTATATTATATTATTAATGTAAGAGAACGCGTGGTGTCTTTTATGGTCATCAATGAATTTACTGGCTAATATTAATTTAATAGTCTTCTAGTTTAGTATAAAATACATTAAGCTGACAAGACTTTGATTTTACTTCATTACTTTGGCATAGAAATTCAGAAAAGAGTATACCACAGTTCAAAATATGTCTTCGTTTCTTAGTCATAATTAAAATTTTTATTATATTTTAAATTATCCACATTTCCATTTGGTAAGATTAGTATTTGATTATTTATTAGGATTACTGTATGCTCATACACAAATGATGATAGATAGGTGTACATCCTAATTCTCCTCCAGAGACAGTCCTTTGTTAATTTTGATCCGTCGTCAAGTGACTAGTTCTCCACGGGGCACAGGAGCCGTTAGTAAGTCGGACAAAACACACAAATTCAACCGATACACGGGTTTTATCAGTATATATATATATATTGGGTTGTTCGGAAAGTAATTTCGTTTTTCGTACATAGATTAGCTTTTTGCTAGTAAAAACCAACCACTTTATGACTGTGGAATCGTGCTGTTGAATCGTGACCAGAGAGATTGGTAAAAGCTATTGGACTAGAATAGACAATGTGCATACAATATTTATTTGCTGCACGTTTTTCATGAAAATGAAAAACGAAATGACTTTCCGAACAACCCCATAATATATATATATATATATATATATATATATATATATATATATATATATATATATATATATATATATATATATATATATATATATACGGTTATGTGAACAACTGCTTCACCAACTGGGATTTCAAGGACACACTGGTCAGTAAAAATAAACAGCTCCAAAATAAAGCACGAAATTTCGTTTCAAAAGAAAAGTAACTAAATTCTTGCATTGTTTTGTACTTGTGTTGATGTTTATTAAAAACCTGGCATATATAATCTGAATATTCATTTTCTAATTAAATAATTCAAATGTTTATTGATATTTTGAATGAATCTAAAGCAAAAGTTTTTGATCGCTTAGAAGATAACTAAAACAGTTAGCTTGCCAAGTTTGAGAATAAGATGAAATGTGTAAAAATATAATTTATGAAGCTACAATAAAATGATTTATTGAGTAACAATGATAGGTTTTTGCATACTGAAAATTAAAATTGTAAGACTGATGCGCATGTATTTGGTCATAATAGCTAATACAATATGCTGGTTTAAAAATCGGGGAATGAAAGGTTACTTGAATTTCATTCAATTCATTTGTTATTTTTGTTCAAAATATTCTTCAAAATACACTTATAAAGTAATTTCTCTCCTCAAAGTGACATTCCCTTTCATCTAAGTAGAATTTAAATTTTAAATATGTATATTTTGATCGAAATCTTGGAACTAGATATCGAGATAATTTCAGATATCAGAAAATATTAGAACAGCTTATTATGAATTCTGGGTTCTTAGAATGTCTTTTTGTATTCAATCAGTGTTACGGTACAACTTTGTAATTGAAGTTTTTTCCTCTTTTCATACAAAATTTTACAAATCTACGTTCTGATTTCTGAGATTGATGTCCAAGATTCCAACAATGAACTTTTTACATTCCCAGCCGCCATTAGTGAACACGAGAATCTTTGATTGGGTCGAACATAGAACCAGTGACGATTAACGAGAACGAAACTTTTTCTCAACTATATCATTGCGTCTCAGTATGTATGAAAAGTTGCATTTTTTATTTCAAAAATATACTTCGTGATGAACAACTTAAAATGATATAAAAGATGTGCGAGTTTCATTTGTATAAATGTTTACATATTATTAACAAATATTTTTATTTTAATCTATGTAATGACTCTCGCCTTTCTTTTTAAACGTGAAACAGAGTTCTCAGTTTAAACCCTAAATTCGAAAGCATAGGTATTGATCTTCAATGGAAGTCATTTCCGATCCCTTCTGGTATAATACACAGTTTTAGCCTTTAAAAACAACCTTTAGACTGTGACTAACCAAATCTCATTATCAATGAGATGCAAATTAGATACAGTCTATTATGATTGCATTACCAAATGATTTCTTATAGAAAAAATGCGGGTCAAATTATCAAACACACTTATGTCGAGGATTATATTTTTATGCATCTTTTCAGAAACAGGATACATAAAAAAATGGATCTGAAACCTTTTCATTTTCATATTAGTTCAAATGAATGATATATATCCATTTCTAATAATGTATAAAATTGCATGTACTTCTTGAGACTATTTTGACCTCAAACTAAACGTTTTTAAAAGAAATATGAAATTTCTGGGAGCTCCCCAGTTTAGTTTACAGTGGTAATCATCAAATGTATTTTAGTATGGATAATTAAGACAGTTACGTTTCTGTTAAGACACTGTTTTGTAATTTAGGGCAGTGAGGATGCCTTAAAATTAGTGCATCATTATTTTTTGACTATTACCACTTTACACATGTTTGGGTAATATTACACTGATATATAAGGGCGAGTCAAATGAAAGTGAGCCAACCCCTCCTCAGCAAGAATGGTTCGGTCCATCATCTGCGGAGAGACAGCCTTCATTTACGAAAGTGGCGTGAAAGTGTGAGGTTAAAGTTCTTTAAGGCGCTCTTACACTGGGTTGAAGACGGTAACGTGACACAATGGACACTCCAAAAGAGGAACAGCGTGGTGTGGTCAGGTTTTTGACAGCTGAAGGTGTTTCCCAACATGAAATTAGTCGCCGTATGACTGCTGTGTACGGTGAACATTGCATCGCATTGGCCACTGTGAAACGTTGGAGCAAACGGTTTAGAGAAGGACGTGAAAGTTGCAAAGACGATCCAAGACCGGGCCAAAGCCACCTTGCAATCATCCCCGACACAATTGCACAGGTTGATGAGCTGGTTAGACAAGAACGGAGGATAAGCATCGATGAACTGGCAGAGTGTGTGAAAATCAGTCACGGTTCGGTTCACACCATAATTCATGATCATCTCGGACGCCGCCGTGAAGGAGTCGGTTACAGACTTTTTGAATCGACAGCCCAAGGAGTTTTATGAGACGGGTATCACGCGGCTCATTTGTCAATGGGATAAATGTCTCAATGTTCATGGAGACTACTTTTAAATAAAGTACTCTGTTTGTCATATATTCGCATTGGCTCACTTTCATTTGACTCGCCCTAATATGTTTAATAACGTAAACGCCCTGTGTGTAAATTAAATCTATTTGTATTTCTTTTAATAGATTAACTAACTTATTTAAATGAATAATACAAAAGCTGTGTTTAGTATAACTAAGTATATTTTAATTTTTCAGTTTAGCCTCCCACATGTTATTCTTATAATAAAAAATTTACAAAATGATTGCTTATTTTATAACTAAGCATAAAAAAAATAATCTTTATAAAATGGTGTTTTTTTAAATTTAAAAAAATAAATATCATCAGTAATTTTAATTACTGATTTTCAAAGACTTGTAATTCAGATGAGAACTAGAAATACATAATGTCAGAGATTTCAGTTGATGTTACCATAAAATGAAAAGATTTAATTTTCTATATAAACAAAGATAAAACTCTTGTGTAGATAACCTTACACTGATGAATTCAAATATGTTCCTATTCCCTATTATATATCATTGGAATTTTTATAAAATTGCCCTTTACAGATGCTCTAGTTTTTGAATGAAATCCAGTGTTAGAATCATCGAAATCAATACATGTACTATGTATACAGTCAATTATAGTTCAATTATAGAGATTAAATCAATATTTTTAAAACTAACAGCAAAAGAGAAAACAAATTTTATTTAATATTATTGCAAGAATTATAAAGAATAAAATTTGTTTTTTTTGTAAAAAATATTTATAATGATTTACTATTAGCTCCTGATACCAAATTTATAAAAACTTTTTCCTCAACTCAAAACTAGTTCTAATTTGAAATACATTTCTGGAAATAATGAATGAAAATTTCAAGTGATTCAACATATGCTGTAAATAAAATAAAGCATTTTCAGAACGCAACTCAGCTGACTTATATAGATAATTTTCATTATTAAGAAATGTGGTTTTATATCAAATATAATTTTTACCATAAATTTACTATTAATATAATCCTTATCCTGTTGTTCGCTAAATTCTTATCCAGAAACGAATTGAGAATGACCGTATGGAAACAAACACCAGGAAGTTGATTTCTGGCTTAATTTTCGAAAGAATAGTTTTGGAAAATTTTGCTGTAACATTTATAATTAATTTAAACTATAATTAACGTTAAACTTAACTTCCTGTTACGTTGAATATGTCACATGATGATAATCAATTTAAAGGATACAACAATCTGGAGCTTTTTTCACTTCAAAAAAGAAAACACATAATTCCTTTTACATTTTTAAAATACTCATTTTTGAATAATTGTGAAGAAATTAGCAGAAAGTATGTACATAGCCCATCGGATCTTTCCTTTTACTTTTCTACAGTGTGATGTTTTCAAAAAATAAAGACAATTTCCATTTTGTTTTCTATTTTTGAAAAAAAAATTCACCCTTTGCAGCGTATACGTTTACACTTATCACTTTATAACAACCAATAGGGAATGCTTGGAATTCAGACGAAAAGAGAATCCTGGCTCTTCAGTATTGAATAACTTAATTTTTGCAATAGTTATGGCTCTTGGAGCTATTGCCATTATCCATGAACAAACTTTTGTAATCTTTATAGATTCTCAGGGCGCAATTATGCAATTAAAACACTAATTATTATCCTTATCCATCAGAACTCGTATTTAAAATGTAAGCAAATTATCGAAACAATCCTTAGAAATGGAAGAGGGGTCGTCCCTCAATCGATCTCCTCCCACTGAGGTATATATGGGGATGAACAAGCTAACAAGTTGGTCAGAGGGGCTTCGACGCTCCATCCACCTTTTCTCTTGATTTATCTTCAAGATTCCAAGCGATTTCTCAGGGAAATATTCCACAAAAATGAATTTATACTGTTACAGGGTTGGCTGATGGTAAATCTAGGGTCTGCCTACACAACAGCTAGAGTTGTGCCCGACTTTCTTTCCTCCTTAGGATGGAAGAAGAGGATGTATTAGAATTATCACTAGACATGATTATCTGCAGGACCATCTGTTCAAAATTGACCTTAACGATTATCTTCCCCGCCCTCTCGGTGATGCTATGCAAATGACTGGGGAACATCTTTTTAGTTGCCCCTCCCTCCTTCATGTTCGCTCACAAGATACTTTGGAAACATCCTGTAAATTCTACTTCCAAATTATACCAGAATGCAAGACGGCCTTTGTTCGAGAAGACATTGTCACAGGCGTAATTAAAAAAATATTTAATTACTTCATAATCAAAGAGAATTTTCGAGCGTTTAATATTTCATTCAATTTTTTTAAGATGATCTTTCCACCAGACCTTCTTTCGTATGATAGGCAGAATGTTGAGCAAAGCTTAATTGTCATACCTGAAACCTTAGCATATGTTTTTCCTTGAAAACTGGCTCTTTAATATAATATACATCCTGGTCGAATTGACAGAACATATGGTTATAATTCTCCTTGAAAAAGTACATATTGGATATATGCATAATTTTTCAGGTTTAAAAATCATCTAGAAAAATTCCAGATTCTACATAAGCAAAAATAACACCAGAGTTACTCTTTATTCCGTACAGACTATCATTGAAACAACAGAATGGTTTCAATAAAATAACGTTCTTCAAAAAGCACTCAAATTGTTACTAAATTAAGGAACTGTCATGGTTGCATAAAAATCTTACATCTTTTTGCGGGAAATTTTTTTAACAGTTTCAGTAGTAAGCCAAATCATATCAAAAATCTTGAAAAAATATACTAACAACAATAAACTTTGATTAAATAATTTGAAAATGAAAGTAATAAAAGATTGTGATTTCATATTTTATTGCTTTTATTTCTGAATTAAGAATTAAAATATGTTTGCTATATGTTCCGATAAATTAGCTCTTAATTTTATTAATACATTTACTACAATGACTTCAGTATTTTAATATCACACATTAGAGTTACATTTAGCATATTTTTAGCATACCTTATAATTTTGCTTATTTTAAATTAAATATTAATATTTTTAAATTAAATATTAATAAAATCCTAGTTAAAACAATTAATTAATATGAATTACTAAAATTATTAATAAACTAAAATATTTAGGTAAGATGAAATAAATTATAAAATGCAAAACTTATTCATATAATTCGGTAAGGAATCTATAAAAATAATCATCTTCGATAAATAGAGAAATATATATGTATTTTTTTTATAAAAATATTATATATTATTTACTCCTAAATTAAAACCAGT
The DNA here is from genome assembly GCA_037975125.1 of Latrodectus hesperus. NCBI lineage: Eukaryota > Metazoa > Arthropoda > Arachnida > Araneae > Theridiidae > Latrodectus > Latrodectus hesperus. Next base: position 29,832,421 of record CM075859.1, read on the forward strand.
AAGTATTTTAAAGTACTTATGTTTATTATAATTATAAATTTTATTATTTCCGTTACAAAACTCTTTTTTTGTCAAACACCTTTCCTAAAAATCAGGAAGGCGTTTCATTTTGACTTTTCACTATAATATATTTCCTCATATCAGATATTATTACGTTCATTATTCCATTAAATATTTCTCATCCCTTTGTTTAATGAAGTAGGCAGAACATTACTGGGCGGACTGATCCAAATAGGCTTTTCTCTAAGCGCACTCCATTATCTAACATCACAAGGCCTATCCTTATTAATCCTGATAAGACTATGAATTATGCTTAGAAAAGTAATAATGCTGTTCATTAAGAAACTTACATTTTTCAAAGAACATGACATCCTCTTATACGGATAACATACATTGAAATATAAAATGCCTTTGCCATTTATTTATACAGAATGACGTGCACATAATTGTGTTTGTGAAATATATTTTCCAAAATTTCTGTATAGGAAGGGATTATTTCTTAAATAACATTTTACTTAATTTACGTTTAATAGGAACTATTAATTTTAAGCAAATTGCGTTTTAAATATTAAAACGTGTTCAATCAAAATTCTACTAGGAAAAATAGCACTTCAAATTTATCTATTCGTATTAACTATATTAGACTCTTTATATTATTCAATACTTAAATTCTTATGTTGTGCAGAATGATATATTGAACATCAGAATTCCTTAAAATTAATTTTTTTATTTCAATGCATATTAATTTCCCTTGGTAACAAACATGAATTCTCTAAGGGACCTTTTTTCCTATGTTACATTTAAATCGGTGCAAAATTTTATGTATGACACACTAGGCAGGTTTATAGTAGCAGAATAAACTTTTTAATATGTTTTTTTGGTTATATTTTACTTTTTAATCATAAAATAACTTTAAAAAATTAAATTTTCATTTAAAAAATTCATTATTTAATTGATTATGTTCTATCATTATTGTGTAATGGCTTGAAATGCAAAAATGTAATCAAGAATATTATTTTATATTTTGTTTTATTTCTAAATATTAATTGATATATTAATTCTAAATATTAATGAATTTGTATGACATTATGAAAGATCAACGAAGACATGATTATTTCCAAGTATAATTCATTAGTCTGCTGAAAACTGAGTAATCACCATTATGATATTCGCATGTCATAAAAATACTCGTACGTCATTTCTTTTTAATTTTATCAACTCCAGTTAAAGATTAGTACAATACAAATATTCATTTCAATTCAAATGAAAACTTATTGTGTTCAAAAATTATCGTCATAAAAACATTTTATGTATCTATTTCTCCTTTTGAGAAGCAATGACGCCGACCAACTTGTCTAGTGGTCAGCGTGCCTGACTGCGGAAAAGGAGTCCTGGGTTCGAATCCCGGTTCGGGCATGGATGTACTTTCTCTCTCTATCTATCCTATCTTTGTCCTTTCCTAGTATGAATGCATAGTGAATGGTTGAATACCCTATAAACGGGCCCCTATGGCATGTGTGTACTGAGTAAGTCGGACTCCACACCAAAATATGGTTCAGTTGAAAAAGTGGAGCAGCGCACCCCATGTTGCCAGCCTAGCTGGCACACGAAAATGAATGAAGAAGTAATAACATGTAAATTCATTTATTAGATAGTTAATGATATATTTATGCATTACAATTTTATTTTATAAGTAATAAAAAAATATGTAAAAAAATTAATGGTTTTTCTACGCTTCGAATATAATTTCTGAACTCAGCTAAATATTTCGTAATTTTCTTTATTCTGGTTCGTCTTTTATATAATTTGTTATTCCCTTGTTCTTTTTTATAAGCTCTTAAAATTGCATTTAAGAAGGAGAAGACCATACATACTAAACAAAATCGTTACTGTAAGAAAATTCTTGTAATTTTCTTTTTATATATAGACGACAACTACTGTGGTGTAGTTAAGACTGCAAATAGGAAAAATTTAGAGATTTGGAAAATAATGTATTCAATATATATATATATATATATATATATATATATATATATATATATATATATATATATATATATATATATATGTAACAAACATAAGTTAACAGAGTATAAGCAACTTGTAAACTTGCTTGTTACAGCTTTACACCGTCTTTGGTGTGCAATTACGTAAATTAGAAAAAAGAATATTTCATCTTAGATAACAATTTGTCATTTTTATCTTGCTTATGATTTATATTTTACTTATTTACAGACTATAAAATTATATGGTTATTTTTGACTGGACTGTGAATAATTAATGGTTAAATAGTCGTACGTTAATTTATCGCAACATTTAAATATTTACTGATGTGCAACTTATTCGATGATTGTAATGAAATAAGAAAAATAATGTTTAAAACCTTACACTGTAGGCCTCAGCACACATTTGGGCTGTCATGCCTTATAATTTTCTTAGAAATTAATAAATTACTTGATTACAGATTAATAAATGGTTTGAATTACGGTCATTGTTCTCTGGTTGAAAATTATAATTAATATTTTTTTCTTTAAATTGTCATACCCTTTATCTATATGTAATATTAAAGAATATATCATTTTAAGTATTGATTTGTAATTCTTATTTTGATTAGATATTGATAAGATTACTGGGTTGCAGAATAATAAATGGTTAAATTACAGTAATTTTTATCTTTGCTTGAAATAATAAATCGTAAATAAAGTTGTTTTACGTTAACTTGCCTCAGTCTAAATTCCTTTACTTGATGTGCCGTATTGAAGTTAGAAATGAATTTATTCTCAATAGTATCTATATGTCATTTTAACTTGATTCAAAAAGTTAATAAAGTTCTTGCTTATACACATTAGCAAATGATTAAATTACATTTAATTTATTTTGTTTGGAAGAAATAGTTTTATAGTTTTACATTAACTTATCGCAGCCTTAATGGCATGCAGTATTGAAATTAGAAAAGAATATCTCATCTGAAGTATTTACTTGTCATTTTTTATCTTGGTTTGAAATTAATAAACTTACATTGGCTACATATTAATAAGTGATTAAACTACAGTCATTTTTATCTTAGTTGAAAGTAATAAATGGTTATAATTACCCTTAAGTTAACTTATCTATCTTATAGCTGTTTTTTTGTCAAATGGGATTTATTCCTTAACTAGTACGCAGTATTGTAGTCAGAAGAATGTATCATCGGTATCGTCTAGTTATTTTATCTTGATTAAAATTAATAATGTTTACTTCATTATTAAGAATCGCTATTCAATTTAATATTTATTACATTTTATAAAATGTTATCAAACTATACCAAAACTATTGAGAAATAAGTTTTTATCAATTTTAAGATTAAGAACAAGGTGCCTGTAAAGTCATTGCATATATCTGAAATTAAATTAAGTAAAAATGATTCAAATAATAAACCATTCCTTCCAGTTACGGAATATTAAATAGGTATAAAATAACGTTTTCAGAGGAGATTGGAAAATGTGAAGTAATTTCAACTTTCAAGAAAACAGCTTTAACATGATTTAATTTGCAGACATTTGAAGCCTCGTTAATTCTGGTCGTAAATTACACTAATCAGTACGTGTTTCTTCTCGCTCCCAAACTGTGTGTCTCTAAATCCCCAAATAATTCTGTTTCATAAAATTATTCACATGATCGTATTCTCTGGTGCTCACCATTCGTGAAAGTTTAAAGCGAGTCTCATCAAATAAAGTAGCTTATTCTCCCTGAGTCATTAGTGACCACATGACAGACTAGGACATTTAACCTTGAATTTCGTCTCGACCAAATGGCTTTTCAGTTGAGTAAAGGCAAACTCTAGACATTCCCAAATTATTCATCTCTAATAGCCATTTATGAGTTTGCTTCATTTAAAGATTTTGATTACTTTGAATAGGATCACGAAAGTCACCAATATTCCCATTAATTTTCTGCGAATTATATTTATTATAAATTTACAATATTTATAATGAATGTAATTTAATTTTAATCTTTGTTATATTTACCAGGAATAAATTTCCCCAGAAACTAAACATATTTCAGATTAGATTAAGAAACGGAGATGCGCTTTCGGTTTCCTATTTCTATTCATTAAATTTTCGAAGCACAAAGAGCCATTTTATAAATTTGAGTCATTACGATGTGATGAGGATGACACATGAGCTGGAAGTTTCCTCTCCATGCCATTTGGAGGGAAATTACAACCTGTGAATCTTTACACTTGCACAGTCCTCTTCAACAAGACTGCCTTCGGCTGAATAAAGTATCCAACACTTTATCCCGTGAATGACTCCTTTATTTATCAAACTTATGTGTCTCTCCCTATTAATGTGATATATTTTAATTAACTTATATTTACAAAAGTACAAAAATTTTAGCCTAATTTTAAGTTTTGACATATATTTAAAATTACTCTTAAATTTATTCGTAATTTAGGATTTTTGTTGAATTACTTTATAAAATAACTTAATGAAATGATTAACTTCATTTATTTCATTCATTTAATTGTATTAAGTTTTAATAGCTAATTGACTATAGAAGATGAATCAGTTTATAATTTAATGCTTAAAATTATTTTTTAATTTTAATAAGAATCATTGCACAAAATACAACGAGCGATAGAAAAATTGATATTCCTGATGAAATACATTTATATAATTTAATGATGGATCAATCAAATCAAAAAGGACATTTTTAAGAAATAGTAAATGACTGGAATTTATCAATTTGATGGATGAAGCTGTCTTGACAATGATTAATTCATCTTCAACAGAGCCTACGTTGTGATAAGAAAGGAATAAATAAAGAAAACATTGTAAAAAACTGTTCTCAATAGATGCATTATTTGAAATGTAACGCAGACGTTTATAAGGTGCTCCGCGAAACTGAAAACAAGATGGTAAGTGACAATAGGTGACACAGATATATGAAGATCTTGTCAGCTCGTTCAAGTGAACATATGAGCTGATATGCACAAATACACATCTAATCATATTCTATTGCTCAGAAAACGGAGGAGCAATTATATGTCTATGAACTTGCTGATGTGTATTATGCAAGTCGCCAGCATGTTCGCAAAATGTTTTCTTGGTTGTTTTAAGCATATGAAGAGTGCTCAGTAATAATTTGGACAAATAAAAATCTTGCTTTCGTTTATTTTCTAAATTGTTGTATCAGTGTGTGATACTTTCAACAATTAAACACTTTTATATTTCGGCTTAGAAAAATGTGTGGTGTAAGTATGAGCAAATGATTATTATCAAATTCAAAGAAACTGCACACAATAATGATACTATGAGTGAGCAACCAATCTATCAAATTTAGTTAGAAGCAATGTTCATTAAATATATTTTAAGCTCTAAAAAGAACTGTTAAGGTCAGTATTTTAATGTGCTAACACAAAACATTTTAATAATAGTGAGATTATATAAAGTAATGAAATCATTTCTAAAAGTTAAGAAATACCTAACATTGTAGCTGTCATGTAAATAGTTTTGTTGAATGAATGCCTTGGAGAACGGTTAGTGCTCACTTTTCAACAGAACAATTTGTGGATTCGAAATTCACGTCGACAAGGAATTTTTGTAGTGATTCGGAAACTTCTTTAAATTGTAAGTCCCTCTCCAATCATCCTTCGTGAAATGGCCTTTACAACGATACACCAATTTATTTGCCAGAGATCTTAATGTTTTTAGCATTTTTTTTTAGAAATTCTGTTTGAACATTGAAAAGTTGTGTTAATATCGTTCTCATAGTACAGGTTAGTTATAATTAAAGTGACCCTATTTATAAATCTTATAGAACATAATCTGGCAATCAAGGTTTGAGGAAACTTGATATATATATATATATATATATATATATATATATATATATATATATATATATATATATATATATATATATATATATATATATATATATAAATAGATAGTTAGATAGATAGATAATAGAAAAATGACCTCTGCGTGAAAAGTAATTCAAATTTTGGCCACTAAATAGCATTTTTAAAAAATCCTATATGCAAATTAATTAACCTATAAAAGGACTTGTAATCAGAGAAGAACACCATTCCATCTTCTTATGTCATAACTAATCATGGCCATAGAGAAGAAAGATCAAGCTTTACTAGTAAAACTAATTTGGCAATAGTAAAATTATATCTGTTGCAATAGTTTAATTACATTATATGAATATCGTTATTTGAAGGGATTGCGATGAATTCCTATGTCAACGAATGGTTTGAATAAAATGATTATGAAGTTTGAAGCAATTAGAGATTAAAAACGCTGGAGGAAAGCGATTATATATGAAACTGTTGAAGAAATTACTGTTATTAAAATAGCCTCCTTCCCATTTTTGATTTTATCACTTGAATTGGGCGATTCTTGGTTCAACAATAAGAACAATTCTGCATAACAGTTTGAAATGGTATCCATGATCGATTTACATGGTGAAAATTTTGCAACCTTAAAATCACCATCACGCTCTGAATTTAGTTATCGATTTTAGGTAAAAAAACTACTGATGATACGTGGTCTTAGAAAATTCTATAGTTAGATGAGGTTCTGTTTTCTTTAGATGTGGCAATTTTAATTGAACACTACTACAAAAGTGAAGCCTCATAAAATAGGCTTCACCTTCTTATATCTTGGACCAAGTACCATTGAATTTTGATTACGTGACTGCATTGTGTTGATTTACTTCTGATTTTGTCGTCAGATTGATTATTCTTTGATATTCCTCACTCCTGAAGTTCTTAAGCATGTTCTGTGTTGAAAGCAAGTTTGAACTTCTTCAACAGCACATCATTCTTGTTTACAGGTTTCAATGCCATAAGCAGACAGCCTATTGACAAAGCTGTTGTAAGACTGTAAATGTCCACTGCATAGAAAAGAACCCATCGCTAAGAGATTACAGAGATCCCCAGTCTAGTAGGGAAAGCATAACCGTTCCCGCAGCAGCACTCGGTCCAGATGAGTTAATATCCCACTTAGCATGGCTGAAGGCCTCCAAGAGACTGTCAATTCGCTTTACAAGTTTGCATTTACAATGTTTGCAAATCACTGTCTTCATGGTGCAACCTCACACATTGGCACTAAATCAAAAACAAATACTCCATTAACTCTGAGGAGAATCGTCTCATATTCAGAACTTATCTAAAAGTCTGGCCTCTTCGTTCACTTAAATCAAATCCTTGTGATTTCTGGTTGTGAAGATTTTTAAAAGATATTATTTATGAAGGAAAAATGTGGAACATTCCTTAGTTTTGCTGAGACTCATGCATAAGAAAGTCTTTCCTTGAGTTGAAATACAGCGTGACACACAATCCCTTCTTCTAAATTTTCTTCATGCAACCATTGAATGCGCTATGATGCATGATTCAATACGTAATAGATAACAATGGAACAAACGATGAATACATTCTATAATTGAATAAATTCTTATAACTCTGATAGAATTTTCGTCTTTTTTTAGGCATCAAAATTCATCCTGGTGGTCAAAATTTTAATTATGGTCTTATTGAAGAAATATTTTCCCATAATCAATGTGTCAAGCTTCATCGAAATCCTTTCGATAGAACATGGATAGGGGTCACTTTAATCATACCTTCCTACATAAATACGTTTTCCCTTACAAAAATAGTTGAATAAGTTTAGCCTAAATGATAGCCCAAAACTTTCAGTGAAGAAAAAGTAAGTATATTTATAAGAATCATACATTTCAAATGTGTGCTATTATTCCTATAAGAGGAGAGAAGAAATCTATACTCTTGTGAAAATGATTGAGAATTTCTAAATATTGTATATGAAGTGTAACTTGTTGTTTAACTAGCTATAAAAAAATATTTTTATATCAACATTAAAACATCAAATTAATAAACATTTACTTAAGAAAACAGATTGTCAAAATATATATTGCTACTGATATTGACACGATAGCGTAAACTTTAATTTTTGGAATGAGAGAGAGAGATTACTTATTTTCCCATCAATTATATAAATTACAATTTGGAATATATTTCTGTTAAAATTTCAGTTAGGCATCATACTGAAATTATTGAATAATTACTCCAAAATGTTAACAATAATATCCGGATTGCGAAGTAATCGAACAATCACTGTTTTTGTCAACACATCCCACACACAATCGAACAGGAAGAAAAACAAAATATACTATCAGCGTGCGTCACCGTTTATCTTCTTTTTATTCTTGAGAAAGAAATATGAGATAAGGTCTTTCCTAAGAAATATTTACCTCGTGGAGAGCACGCAATCGAGCTTCTCTCACCTGCATTTTTTTCAAATTTTAACTGTTATTCGTTTCATTCATGTCTCTATTATTTAAACTGTTTTAATTTAAATTTAGGTTTTACAATGCTTGAAGCGTATGGAAACGACGTGGTTTGGATTGTGGTTCTTGGTTTCTTAATAGCTTTTTTCCTAGCTTTTGGAGTAGGAGCGAATGATGTCGCCAACTCTTTTGGTACATCGGTGGGGTCAAAAGTGCTTACCTTGCGCCAAGCTTGCATTTTGGCTACGATCTTTGAAATTCTTGGAGCAGTTTTGATGGGTAAGAAATTTGAAATTCTACGAAATATAATTACTTACGTAGTCCCGAGTCACTTTTATTCTGCTGTTTACGTATCATTCTATCAATAACATGTCATTTTAGGTTTTAAAGTGTCTGATACTGTCAGGAAAGACATATTTGACGTAAACATGTATGAAAATGAAGAAAAGCTTTTAATGATGGGAAATATGGCAGCTCTATTTGGTGAGTAAAATTCAAATCTGATTTCAAATTAAGTCGCTTTGTAAAGGAATTTGTGACGTACAAAAAATTAATTAATATTTTTTAAATAATTAATGTTTAGAAAAGTATTATTTAATACATTTTGTAATGATAAGTACAAACAATAATTCATGCGCTCATAAACATAATTAACTTTTTCATTAAGGTCATGTAAATAAATTATCATTTTAGTATTAAAAAAGAAATTTTATAAATTGATATTCTATATGAAATCGCTATTTTTATGAGTCAGTCCAATTTTTGCACAAGGTATTGAATTGTAAATTGTGTCCCAGATGAAACTTATATCAGTGTTTTGGTCTCTTGCAAACTTAAAACATAGGCTGTGTTTCATTTTGAAATTTTTCATTATAGTGGTTGTAATTAATTTATACTGTAAAAAAGCTGTTTTTGAATTCCCTGTAAAATTGCTTACACAACGATGCACAATAACTTAGATTTCTGCTTACTTCAAAAAAAAAAAAAAAAAAAAAAAAACAGGTTCTTTATCCCCATTTTTTAAAATTGTCATCTATATATATATCATATAGAGTATATATATAGATATATATATATATTCAACATTGAATCCCTTTCTTTATTATATTCCTAAAGTAATTTTTATAAATTTTTAAAATAGTATTAAGAATATTTACTATTTTCAGATTTTTGAAAAATATATTATTTTTCCTAATGCAGCGAACATCAATTCGGTTTTTTGAATACGCGTCATACTGGAAATGCATCAGAATGTAGATGAAATGTTTCACAACCTTACACAATATTCAAACATACTAAATTTTTCAAGTGCTTCTTAATTCAGTTTAGTTTTTAGTTGATGTGCACTTTTTTCTGGTGCAAAAAAGCATTTTGTTAAACTTAAAGGAATATTAAAAAACTTAAAAGTATAGTAACGACAATTTTTCCAAATTGCAATTATATCTCGAACGCTGGGTGTAAGTTTTCCACTGGCAACCTTGGCCCGCTAAGCTAACGAGCTCGTAAAATAGGAAATGAATATCAGGACTTACAATGCATATCAAGTGTATATATATAATATAATTCATAAAAAATATTATAAATCTAAAAATTTCTAAGCACTTAAGAGATAAATTATTCCTACTAATTATAAACATTTTTAGTTTTAAAATTTTTATAATTGGTTAAAATATTTTATCAAAAAAATATTGCTATTATAATTTTATAACTTCTTCTTCTTCTTAAAATTGAGTTTGTATGTCATTGGGCACCTCTGCTTTAATCAGCATTTTGTACCATTAACTCCAAACCCAATGTTTCCTAGTTCCAGTTGCTCGGGTCACCCACTTTACTAATAAAGTCCGATAACCCTTTAATGGAGTCTAGGTGTAACTCTCTAGTATGGATGAAGCCTAAAGAAGTTAATTTAGGGAAGGGAAGAGCCTCACATTCGTAAATGACATGCTCTGCCGTTTCCTCTTGCATATGACATTTCCAGCAGATAAGGTTTTGCTGAAACAGTCCCATCTGGTCAGAAAGTCAGTCATGCTAGTAATAGCTTCCTGACTTTCACCAGAAGAAGATGGTTTGGAGGTCATTTCTACCTCAAGTGAAGGATTCATTGCTGCCCCTTTACAAGATTGCCTCTGAGTTCCCTTGTCTTTTTCAGCAAGGTCTACTTTAGAGGCTTCACCTGCAAATGCAGAAATGTTTGTTACTTCTTGTGTCTTTTCAGCCACAAGATAACAATTAAAAAAGCTCAGGTAATATAAGTCCACCCAGCATTGCCTGAGTTACTGGGCAAGTCAAATTACTCTAGAAGTTCGCCAAGCAACTAGAGGCTCCGTTAAGACACCAATACCGCGGTGCCAATTAGCCCTAGGCACGGATCGCATAACACCAGGGTTTACGGGAGCTGGTTCGCGGCCTCTGATTCTATATTCAAGGCTATCCTGTCATTCCTACAGGACATTCGGCTATCCACCACATGCCGACGCGCCTGGTGGCTGTGCTCAAGCCCCAGGAAGGTACACGTACCCCCTGGTTCCAGGATTTTATAACTTGATAAAGAACATTTGACTTTAATGTAAAAGCATTCAGTTATGTTATTACGCTGAATAAAACATATATTCTTCGAAATTTTAAAGGCAGTTATACATTTTAACAGGAACACACCATAATTTGCTGAACTTTTATTTGCAAAGACAACATTGAAATTTAATTGAAGCTAGTTTTGTATGGAAAACTAATTCGAGTACAAACAAAGAATTAAGTTAATCAAAAAAAAAAACTTTTTCTTTCTTGTTTTTAATGTGGCAACACAGAAATATTAGTAAATGCATAAACAAATTTATATGAAAAAAATTAGAGTTTCACATTTGTTTCTTGGCATGTAACCGAAATGCGTTTTTCATTTTTATTTTATTACAAATTATATATTTTCTTGAAAGACACTATTTATTCGATACATTACACATTCATATTACACGATAAAAATTATTAAATACAGTGTTTGGGCGTTATTAAATGCATCCGCTAACACGTTTTTTGGTAGCACTTTTTCTAAGCGTTATTAATGAAAATAAATTTTAATTATCTTTCAAAAGAATAAAGTAAAAACATATTAGCTTAATTGTATTAGATGTGAGAAAGTGTGAATGAATTAAATTTATTCTCATTTACAAAAACTAATTACGTTACCTATTTCAAGTATACAGGAAATTAATTCCTTAAATTAAGGAGAGCCAAAAGAGATAATTAAAGTATATTTAATGCTTTATAAAATTTTTATAGTTGTACTAATACGCACATTATGTCTTAATTGTGAAATAACATTTCGCAAGATTAGTACGAATGGAGCATAATAAAGTAAATAATAAGAATTCTTATAGGGGCTTATATAAGAAGCGTGATATGGAATTAAAATAGCAGTAGAAAAGATATCTAATGCATGAAGCACACAAAGATTAAACCATTCGGTTATTTTTTTCTTAGAAAAGTTAGTGAGATAGAATTAAAAACAAAAAACTGAATTTTAGGACTACTCGCTGAATTTTTCCATAAATAATGCAAAAATAAATAAATTAAATAAAAAAAAAATAAAAATAATCATTTCGTTTTGCAATCACTGTACGACTTACGTTACGGGAAAAATTCCAAGAAAGAATTTTTGTTTACCTGTACTTTTTTATATAAGAGCAGACTAATACTTATAATGATGTAAGATTATTTGACACATGTAATCCACAAGAACGCCTGCTTTCGTAATGCATTGATTCCAGTAAAAGACATATAATTTGTAAAAATGACATCTACTATTTTTTAACTATGTTAACTGTTAACTGAAGCTTGCTTCAAAATAGTTTCAATCAATTCAAAATAACTGTTCTACACACAAAATTAGGTTTCGTGTACATATCAGCTAAAACTAATTCAAGGGAGGCGTGGAATGGTTAAAAATATCCATTACTCATAATGAATTTAAGTATTGAATTAGGGACTACTTTTTAAACCACACTTCAATGCACTTTTAATCAGTAGCCTATTGGGAAAAACGTAAACACCCTCCCTCTAGGGAGTAAAAGTAATAATTTTTCAAAAATTAAAAAAATGGATATCGTTGTTTTTAAATAAAAATTAAACAATGGGAATGCAGACAGAAGACGAGATTCAATTCTGGGAGTGTTATTTCTATATCTGTTATGTAGACATAACAATTTTTTAAAATGGAAGATCCCACACATCTTCCTTTTTGAAGCTAACAGAATTACGGAATGGCGTTACATCTTTTATAATAATTACACCGTGTCATGGAGTGCTTTACAGAGAATTCAGATCAATATTGTTTAAAGTTTAAATTATTAAAGTTGTAATCAAAGCTTCGAAATGTTAAGTTAACCATTGGCCAACATCTTCACACGAGCTTAATTCCATGCAGCCTTTCTCAGCTCAATCCCTGGACATACAGAATAAGGATTTTATTTATATTGATGGACAACTATCTATTTATATCTTAATTGCTATGATTAATATTTTAAGCAGAAATAATTAAATATTTTTTTAATCAAAAGAAATCATTCATCTTTTGGTTTCATCATAAATTCATCTAACAATGGAGCATGCTTGGAAAAGAATTGTATCAAGCATTAAGACTATATTAGATAAAAGCATTAATCTACATTATTTTAAACTATATATTCGTAATTTATGACAATAAAAAATGATTAAAATAGATTGCTATGTGAGTTACATAAAATCATCGTGTAAGTAAAAAGACTATTAGAATTGTGGCTGTGTGATTTTAAAAACTACAACCTATAAAATAAAATACTTTGTGTAAGAGTGGAACTTAAATGACGATGAATGGTATGTCTTTCATGTCACGTTTCCAATATTTTAATATGTTTAGAATAGCTAAAAGAATACCGAGATATATAAAATATCCATACTTGACATATCCATACCAAGTGATACTTTTTATAATTTATAGATATAAAATGTTTAGACTGTTTTACTTATTTTTATGCCCATGTTCTAACAAAAAGTATTGTGTATTTTTGATTTAATTGTCTATAACAGCGTTTTACCAATAAGAATGATTTCTATATTATATTTTCATGATATTATTGTTTAACAACATTTTATTTAGTTAAATATTCATGAACAATTATTTTTTCATTGGTTAAGGAATCAATACAAACATATATTTTCTACTAGCTAAAGTTTCCTGCATAATACTTGTAAAATACCCCCCAAGACAATAGCATGTTTGATGCAAGATCCAGCCGGTGAGCTTCATGCCGTTAAAATGTCTTGAAGTTTTAAACCTCGTTGGGTACCTCCACATGAGTGACAGGAGATGAGAGTGCCATCTTAGGTGTCGACTCCGTTAATTGTCTATATTTCAAAATTAAAAGGAAGGTGGCTGGGAAGCCAGAAATTTTTAACAATAATCTAACCCGTTTATCATTAAAAAGTTCGAGCATATATTGTTATAAAAGTTTTCATTTATTTTGTAGTTTGACGAGAAAGTTAATTTTTTAAATAATTAAATGGATATATATAATTTGATATTAACTGATAACCCTCTCTCTTTCCACCCTCTCCACATATATAACCCTATCAATAATCCTATTATAAATATATACACTTATAATATATAACCTTATAATATATATGTAATAGGGTTAGCATCATTATGAAATGTTACAGGATTAAGTAAGAGTAATTTCAATTAAATGGAGAAGAAATGTAAAATGAATGCTATCTCTGAGTAGGCTACTGCAGTTTACTTGGTAAATGATGCAAAATGCCTCGTAAGATGATGAATAACTTCTTTAAATTATGCTCGCATGTCTTTCGGAGATTAGGGGAAGTGCTTGTCAAAATGATTCTGTAAAGCAATTCCTTGGAAGAAATCCCTCTACTTCTGTCAAACTGATAACCATTGCATTTGAAACAAGTTAGAGATGAAAGTAAATAAAGCTCTGTTACTATTAGTAAAAAGGAATTATCAATAACATTTTATTCGCCAAAGCCGACAGCCAGTGTGTATTATTAGCCCAAGTGCCATTCATAAACCATCCATCATTCTCCTCTCGGAACAAAGTAGGTCGAATAGATAGAGCGGGCTCAAATTTGCATAAATGATTTATGTGAACATCAATATTCGTCGCTTTTTTTTTAAAAGAGCGCTTTTAATTAATTGATCGGAGACAGGAATTGCATTTTGGAACATCGGGTTATGACGAAAACTCAATTTTCTTGATAAATCACCAAATTATTGAAAATTTTAATTTTCTATATTTTTCTACGCAGTCCTTTTCTGCAGTTATTCCTTGTTTCCTGACAAAATGATTGTTGACTTTATATAAAAGAGAGAAAAGATCTCCTGACCCAGAATTCTGGTTGTATTTGTTTCGAAAAATATGTATTTTAAAACGGATAACTCTACTATTGAATGTGAAACGAAATACATACAAATGAATTGAAAATCCAGTTAAGGGTTAAAGGTCCTGTAAGTGGCCCAGAAAAGCTCAATCTCCGAATTCTTACACTTATTCATACAATGTGAGTTGAAATCTGCCTAGGAAACAGCCTAATGGCTTAAGGCATTTTAATCCCCACCTCGTAAATTGGCTTTAGAGAAGAAGGGCATATACACATTTCCCAAGGGAGGAAGTCCGGAAAACTCCAAAAAAACCCACCCCAACAGACGTACATCCAAAATTTAGAAATGTAACTTTATCTTCCATTGATCGACAGTGACTAGGATTGAACCTGGAAACTTCCCCGAACTCGATCCCGTCACCACCTCCATTATTTTATAATTGTGTTTAACTTCAAGTAATAAATTGTTGTTAGAATCAGATTAAAAGAATATGTAGTGGTATAACTGGATTGTTATACGAACTTATATGGTTCCTTCTGTTCCAAGTTGTAGTATTGTTTATATTACATTATAAACACCTTATCTCTTATACCATTATATATTGTTTTCATCGGATCCACTTAGAAACAGAATAAACCACTCTATAGTGATATAAGTGTGTGTTATCATATGAAGTTACCCAATTCCTTCTATTGCAGGTAGTGCTGTGTGGAATATTATCGCTACCTTATTGCGTCTTCCGATCTCTGGAACCCACAGCATTGTTGGAGCTGTTCTAGGATTTACGTTTGTTGCCAAAGGCTTTAATGGTATCAGTTGGAAGACTTTAGGCTTCATCGGTAAGTCTTTTCATTTATGGCGCTTATTACATCTTTATTGTGTAAGTAAGTTGCTAGAAAATTTGAGCTGCATTGTAATGTACTTCAAGAATATATTCAGGCACTGCTAATGAAAATCACCTACATTAAGTTTATGTTGCTCATAATTTTAAGGATAATAATATATTTGTATGATTTGCTTTAAATGTTTTTCTAGTGTTTTTATTTTCTATATCTTATAAATAAGTTGCGTAATATTTACAAAACAGTTTGTTTAAGTTTTTTAAAATTCACATAATTCGTTGGACTAAAAGTAATTTTCCTCTGTAGCTTTTACATATGTAGAACTTTTTTGTCTTTGAATATAGAGTTAACCTTAGTAATTTTAATCTTTTTTATGTGGTAATAGTCATAATGAATGTATTCATTGTACATAAACTGCAGATTTAAAAAACTCAGAGATTTTTACATGTGAATATATCATATTTTTGAATGTGCATTCCATTTAAAGCATGAATAATGCCTTCAAGATATTTAACTATTTCCTAAAATGCAATAAATTACCTTATAACTGAGTTGAGTAATGTCAATATCACTCAATAAGTAACTTAATATTATAAATTTGGTGTGACTTAGAAATGTCCTAAAAAATTAACTTTTATAATTTCCCGAATGACAATTGGTAATGCAATTTTAAATCAATTGTTAAAAATTTCATCATTTTCAGATTAGAAACTGCAAGTAATTCTCTCTTGTCGAATTCAAAGATCACATTTTTTTAAAAAAAATAAATGAATGAAAGTTCTTTTGTATGAGATTATTCATTCCTGAACAATGATTGATGGAAGTTATTTTTATGATTTCTGCACGTATAAAACAATAATTAAAAAAAAGTTCCACCAAATATGTGTCCATTTCTCATTTTTTTTAAATAGTGGTTTAAAATGATTGCTAGAACATGTTTTAAGATGACAGAAAAAATTTTGGTATGGATGGAAGAAAAAAAGGAAAATATATTTCTAATTGAGAAAAATAAGTTCGGGAGCAATTATTCGAAAGCTAACAACCGAGAATGATTTCTCTAGATTGCATAAGAAAACCCTTGCAGTAAAAAAGGTATTTATAGATCAACCGTATTTTAGCATTTGATTACTTGAGAAAATACATTTAATCTTTAGACCAAATTTATTATCAAGTTTATCAAAGAAAGAATTTTTTCTAATATCATAAAGATTGCAGATTTTTTCTCCATACCTCTTCTGTTATAACGACATTTAATGATGTTTAATGTGTTAAAATTTCACTCATTTTTTGGGTCCATTAAATTTCCATATTTCTATAAATTTAAAATGCTGATTTATATTCATAATTTAATTGATTAATGTGCATTTGATTGTCCTAAATTAATTATGGAAAGATAATGTCATTCAGAATGAAAACTCATAAATCTTAATATTTCTTTATTTATTCGAGGTACGTTTGAATATTTTCTTTCAACATCTACCTAAAAACTAAATATTTAATTTTCATTAAAATTTTCTTTTTGTAGCTTCTGTTACTTTAAAACAAAAGCATTACTCATCTGTTATACTTAAAAATATTAAAATATGCTTCAATGTTAAGTTTTAATACATAATTGCTTTTAATAACAGTCACAAAAATATTGCATTTTCAAATATAATCGTGAACTTTTTCAAGCAATATTTTTATTTCATTTCCTATATAGTTTTATGAATCTGATTCATTTATTTATATTCCTATAAGAATGTAAAAAATTCCTAAATTAAATATACTGCTTTTGGTTCAGGAAAAACATTTGATAAATTATTTCAAAAGAGTTAAATTATTTAAATAACTCTTTTAAATAATTAAAATAAATTAATATAAATAAATTATTTAAAAAGAGACTTAATTTTAAAAATTAAAATATCACGTTTTAATAGTTCGAAGATATTACGCATAGCATTATCTAATTCTTAAACTAAAAGTTTGTGGGTTTGATTTCCACCTTGGACGTAGATGTTCCTGTGATTGGGATTCCGTTTTAAACCGTAGGTATCGGTAGAACTGAATTTCTTGAGTGAAATGTGATCAAAGAATGGCCAATTAACCAACCGCTGTTCACCACAGGGGGAAGATTTATGTATTTAGTCTTATTTATCTACTTCAATAATTATATATACACTGCTGGCCACCGTAAATGCAACACCCTGAAAGAAGCATGCAAATAACATGAAATTTACAACATGTATTAGTGGAGGTGATATGTGTGTCTGCGCTGAAATTCTAATCATTTACATATCACGCGTGCCTGTGGTGCCATTTCAAAGCACTATTAAAGCTTCGAGATTTTGACGAATTCAAGTTCAGCAATTGGGCTTATCTTGTGGTTTTTTAAAAACAAATGATCAATTATGCCTCGTAGAAAACTGCGATCATTTTTTGATCAAGTATCCGAGTTCGACAGAGGAAGGATAGTGGCCTGCCGAGAGTGTGAGTTATCTTTCTGGGAAATCGGTAGTTGTGTTGGACGAAACCTAATAACTGTAATGCAAATATGTGATCGTTGGATGTAGGAGGGTAGACGGACCGACGTATTCTATCGCATCCACATCAGCACACCACTTCACGTGAGGACAGACAAATTGTGCGCTTACGGATCGCTCAGCCACATCATAAACCATAGCACATCACATTCAGTCTGTAACGCATCATCCAGTGTCTGCGCGTACCATTCAACGCCGTTTACAGTAGAGTGGTCTGTCCGCATGACGTTATTTGCTTTGCCTTGAATTGATACCATTGAAGCAGAACAACACACGTCTCCAACGCCAATGATGCGATGAAAGAAGGATGTGGCTGGAAGAATCAAATGAAATTGTCTTTACTGACGAGTCACGCTTCTGTCTGCAACACCACGTATATCGCATTCGCGTCTGGAGACACCGTGGAAGGAGGATGCTGAACAGCTGCGTTATGGACCACCACACTGGTCCTGCATCGGGTGTTATGGTATGGGGCGGTATTGAATATCACTCTCTTACTCCTCTAGTACGCATTGTCGGTACTTTAAACAGTCAACGTTACATGTCCAAGGTGTTGGAGCTAATTGTCTTTTCTTACCTTCAGTGCTTGTCCACAGTCGTATTTCAACAGGATAATGTGCAACCACACGTGATACGCATTGTTCAAGGGTTCTTCGTCAATCCTCAGATTGAATTGCTCCCCTAGTCGGTTCGCTCTCCGGATCTTTCGCCGACAGAAAACATGTAGTCCATGTTTGGTCAACGATTAACCTAGATTACATACCCAGCTGCCCCACCAGATTAACTTTGGCAACGTGTTTAAGTTGAATGGTGTGAGCTGTACCTCAAGAACACACCCAAAGTCTCTTTGAATCAATGCCGAGGCCTGTGGCAGCGGTGATCTCCAACAATGGCGGGTACTTAGACTACTGATTTTGGCAAAAATCACATTTCACAGATGTCTAAAAATTTAATCATTTGATACTTGGTCAACATGTTGTCTATAAAATAAATTTTGTTGTGATATCTCTTGTCTTTCTTTGTGTTGCAATTTGCGTGACCAGTAGTGTAATTTGACTTATAAATCTTATATTGAAGTTACATTTTATTTAGCACAACATAAATAAAAAGTGTATTCAATTTTCAAATCTCTCTCACCATAATAAATTATTTTTTCGTAGTGAAAAACTGGAAGTTTCCAAAGAAGCATTTTACAAATTGTTATTGATGGAAAGTATAAGTTCTTAAAATTTTTGTAGGATCGAAATTAAGAGTTCTATAACTAAAAAAATTATGCTTGATATACTAAAAAATACTTTAGACATTTAAAAGATACAAGCAATGAGCAGACAGTAAAAAATTTGTCAAAAATTTATAAACAATAAAATCTTAGTAATCATAAACAAGAAAAGGGCAAAAAATTATTTGTTTATTTTTCATTTACATAGAAAAGAACCATTTTTACTCATTCCAATAAAAACAATTTATCTATGAAATTTTATTTGGAATTCAATTACAAAACATATTGTTATTTGGAATTTAATTCCAAATAAAATATTTAATAGAATTGTCTTTCAAAATATTTTCTTCAAGTTTACTATTGTCATGTGTATTTTGAAATATTGACAAATATTTTACGTTTTGAAACGTAATCTTGCTATTCAGTAGAAATTAAAGAATACAGTTGTTTCAATTTATTTCTTTTAAATCCAGAAAAAGGTTTGGAAAATAATTGCTCCTTTCGGATTTCCTAGTTTGATACAATATACTCAAAAGCTATTTTTTAAACTTTCTCAATTCGTCCAAGTCTATTATGTAGTAAAACTTTTATCAAATAAAAGGTTTTAGAATGTTTAAATGCATTCCTCAACAAAATTTAACAAACTGTACTGCATTATGATATTTTACACGAAAGTTAAAAGGATTTTAGTTATTATCAAAGGAAAATTAAATGAACTCCTCGTAAACATGCTAGACAATTTTATTTCATTAATAAAATGGTCGGTAAATGGCGATATTTTAATAGAATGACGTATATAAAAATTTTAGTATACAGGAAAATTTCGTCATGAAAGATCAATGTTTTTCTCACGTTTTTATTATCAAAGAAATCCTCACCTCTCTCCTAAAGTAAATAACATAACTTAAGATATCAAAAGAGGAAATGAGTCGTTGTCATGTTATCAAAAACTTAGATTAAAAGGAAATCCTTTCACAATGTAATCAAGCTTTCATTTGATATTTTCATCAATTTTCTATTTGAAGAACAATTGTCAACGGAAATAAATAAACCATGTCGCCGAAAGAGTTTGGATGATTCTGTGTAGATGGGTTTCATTATCTGAGCGAGCTTTCACCCAATGAAAGGACTCCCTTGAAAGCTCTCAGCCAGTCTCTCCAATTTCAGATTTTGTTAAGTATGTAAAGTTAATTAAATATATTATTCTAGGGCAAACATAATTTATCGAATTTTGAGTAAAAGAACGTTTTCTTTCTATGATCAGTTACAATGGGTTTCAGTTAATAAGAATAAATCTAACAAAAACATTTCTATATTATATTAAATATATATATATATATATATATATATATATATATATATATATATATATATATATATATATATATATATTTATATATATACATATTTATATATATATATATAAATATATATATATTTATATAAATATATATATATATATAAATATATATATATTTATATATATTTATATACATATATATATATATATATATATATATATATATATATATATATATATATATATATATATATATATATATATATATATATATATAAATATATATATATATATATTTATATATATATATATATATATATATATATATATATATATATATATATATATATATATATATATATATATATATATATATATATATATATATATATATATATATATATATATATATATATATATATATATATATATATATATATATATATATATATATATATATATATATATATATATATATATATATGAAATATACGCAAGTGAGTATATATTCAGCCAGTAATTAAAATACTGTGCTTCTGACTTCTGATCAAAAATAGACTTAAAAAATTAAAACCATTCAGAATGACCATGGCAAGTAGACTAGACTGCTAATAAAAGTAATTTAAAATTGTTTAAATAGATATCCAAAGATTGTTTTTCAGTACCATAAGTATTTGAGTTCCAGGTTAAATCAACTATACTATTCAAGGATTACGACTCGAAAGATATTTTGTATAAAAATTCAGGGACTCGTGCACAAACTTTAATTCAGTGAAAACTGATCACAAATCATACAATTGCCATGGCACTCTTTGTTCAGGGCCTGTCTGTCTGTCTCGACAAGGTTTTGTTGCATCAGGATGTTTCCCTTTACCTGGCCTTCAGTTGGGCTGCACCAATTAAGTAAAAGCAACCGGGTGGAGTCTTCGAAATTTTGAAGCAGGGACCAAGCAAAAGACTCCCAATATTTGACTTGCCAGCGATATCGTTTTACTTGGAGAATATTGCTACCATGACATTTTCGGTTATGCCGAAATTTGAACTCTATATTTTCTGTTAATCAGAACGATGCCCAACTAACCAGACCACCACTGCTTTTCTCAACAAGGTGTTAATTGTAAGATTTGGAAAGAAAAATCAAAATTGGATTTTAACTGTCATTAAAATTGTTCCAGAAATATCTAATCTTTACAATTTTTCTACATAGTAACACAAAAAATTGCATTTTCTAATGTTGATTGCAGAAATATATTTGTTATGAATATATGTATGACAAAAGTTTTTAATACACCCGAGTTCATAATTTATTCATTATCCACAACATTCTTTAGGAAACCCATGATCCAAAAAAACATGATTTAAATTTAACATGAATTATTTAAATCCCCTTTCATCATTTAGTTATTTTATGAAACTAATAAAATTATTATTAAAATATATTTAAAAGTATTGTTTCTTATCAATCATTTAGTTCCTAAATCAAATTACTTTAGCAGCATTACGAATTGTATTTTCGTGTGAATAACATATAAAAAATATTAGTTGCTACTTTTATAAAATTCCGTCGACTTGGAAAGTTGGGACAAATATTGTCAAACTGACAACAAATGGTTTCATTCTTCCTCAATGCTTATTTAATAAAAATTAAAACGAAAATAGAATGTCCTCAAATAAAATTCTGGCACTTTTTATTCACAGAAATAAAGGGTCCTAAAAGTTACTTAAATACTTTATTTTAACAAGAACTGTTATTTAAATGAAAAACTTAAAACTAACAACATTATACGCCATTCGATAGTTGTCAGCTGTTTGCATATTAATAATAAATCTGAATGCCATCGAAATGGAAATAGAGGAAACCCCAACCAAGTTCTTTTTCCGAAAGAACAGTTGTTCATAAGAAATGAAGTCTTGTTTACGGAAATAGAAATGATTTATCAAAATAACAACCATGTATTTTGTATATTTTCATTTACAAAAAATTGTTACTTGGTGTCATTTTTCTCCCTGGACGACGGGAATTTTATTATTTCAAAGAGAGAAAAATTTTGAAAGTGTCTTTGTATTAGGATCTCTTTCTATGAGATTTGTTCCCTTCACTGGTATACATTGTGAAGTGGAAAATATAAATATTGTGTTTCTTAAAAGAAACTCTTAAAAATTTTAGACAAATGATTTACACTAAAGTTCATCCCTTTTCAGCTACAAACTTAGTTTTGTTGCTGATTTGGTGATTTTTATTTAATATTATAAATTCTATAATTATCTCAATAACTTTATAAGTATGTTTTACTTAAGTGAGTTGTTCTTTTGTTGTAATTTATAAGTCAACTTAAGAATAATGTATTTTTTAGTTTCGTCTTGGTTTCTGTCACCCCTTCTGTCCGGAATCGTATCCGTTCTCATTTTCATCCTCATCCGGAAACTCATCCTAAGCAAAGTAAGAAGTAATGTAACAGGTAGGGATTTACTTCTATTTACTTAACTTACTTTTACAAAAGACAAAAAGGGAAGAAAATGCCGAGAAAGGGAAAAATATTTATATAAAAGGAAGAATAATTATCCTTCTTAGGATTTTCGATACTAATAAGGACTGTTTATTTTTACGTAAGGACAAAAATTATTTATTTTGCAATAAATTAATAATTCGATATCTTAGATTCAAAATTGACAACAATGGATATTTACTAAAACGGAATTTACAAAAAGCAACTATTGGTTTCTATATATATCTAAAAATTTATTATTGCAATAAAATTCTCTAATGTTTCTATTTTCATAAATTCCAAGCTATATTTTAGCAACTATAAAATAGATAGCTTCATTTTTCTCTCTATTAGTATTTTATCTCAAATGAATGTGTAGTTTCAGTTAACAATATTTGCTTATCCAAGACTATTTTTGAATTAATAAACAATTTGATACTTTTGTTTCAAGTAATAAATGAAGTAAAAAATGGTGTATATAATATTTGCGAGTATATCATATGATTAGAAAACTCATATGCTGCTTAAGAATATATTTCTTTAATTTTTCTACTACAATATATTTGCTATACAAATCTTAGAATAACTAATTTGTCACATATTTTGATAATTAAAGTTCTATAAATTATTTCTTTGATGAAACAAATAATTCTACATATCATTATTTAATTGATATCGATAAATGTGTTTTTATAATTTTTTTACATTCATATGTAATCAAATAACTAACAAATTGAAACCTGTATACATTACAAAAGTTTTTTTTCAGCCACTAAAGTTTGGATTCAATTCTCATCTCGATTGGGAATATTTGCAGTGGATCGGAGTGGGCTTTAAATTGTAGATCCAGGTGGAGTTAGTAAACGAATGCAGTGTGATCGTAGATCATCAAGCAAACTAAATCAATCAACTACTGATGTTAGCCTTAATAGACATCCAGTTAATATTCTTGGAGGCCTTTTATTACTACTGAATGGTTTATCCTGTACCTTGTGATCTTTTCATTCGAACAAAGTCTTATTTCCTACATAAACATTGTTCTTGATTTCAGTTTGATAGAACTATATTTTTCAGAGTTTATAGATTTGAATGATGTTTGACACTTATATATTTTAATAATTTTGATTTCAAAGTAATTTTTTTAAAATGTTTGTTACTCTAAAATATATTACCCACAAATTGTTTGTTGGAAAAAGTTAAAAAAAGAAGTTAAGACCTTTTACCATAAGTAATATCTTTTATATTTTCATTATGTTGTTCTTTTAAACGGAATGTTTATAGATTATACTGGATTTCAAATTATTTAATAAAAGAATAAATTTTCCACTCCATTTTTTATAATAATATTTTGTTATTTAGAATTTTGAGTTATATTAAAATACTGTTGTTTCACATTGTATTTTTAATATTTGATAAAAAAATTTTGTAGTACACACACTATATGATTTAAAAAAAAAAGGAATTGTGTGTCAACACTATAATATTTATATTACTCCTTACCATAGAAACAACAGCACTAAATATTTTGTGTTTGTAGGAAAGTCTCAATTTAGAATTAAGGATTTCCGCTTGCAAAATATGCATGGTCTCAAATTTTTTAATATTAATCCCAATCAAGGACATCTAGATTATATTTAATTGATTTTAAGAACAAGATGTGAATCTTTATGCTGTAATAGTCTGAGTTTTGATCAAGTTCTGTTTTATACCAAGCATAAGCATAATGTTTAAAGACTTCTTAATCGGGTTTGACTATCAAACACCTTGGCTGAAAGTTTTGTAGCAAAAGTTTTCAAATCAAAATAACCTAACTAAATCAATTAGTCTCAGCTTTGTTTATAAAATCACACCAGCTCATTATGAAGTAAAGGACTTATTTATTTCAATCATCTATTGAAATTAAATCACCTATAAAAATCTGGATTATGATGCATATAAATGTCTCAGACTTAGAGATGAGAGCACAAAAGTTGAATTATCTTTATCAGCTAGTATATATAAACTGTCATATTATCATTTTGTTCATAACTAGAGTGTACGCCATAATGATATACAGTTTTTATACAAAAGATAAAATTTACAACGAAACAGCTTGAGAAAGGAACCAAATTTCAACAGTATTTGTTTTTAGACAAATTTCTGTATGCATAAGCTTGTCAAATTGAAAAATTGTTATTCTGATTCTGAACTGACAGTCAATAAATTTTACCACTGTTTACTCTTATTTTAAGAGGTATAGAAATGCCCTCTAATGCAATTTTTTTAAGAAGTAATTATATAATTTTGATTCAAGAACAAGTCACATGTTGTTGGTATTCACTAAAAGTTATTGATCTGAAAGAGTTTTCTGTTGTTTATTCATCCAATAAAGAGAATTACCATGAACTTCTGTCACTTCTTAATCAAAAATTATGAATTTATTTCAGCCTTAATAAGATTGAGAGATTAGTCTCGTAATCCTTTGTCTAATCACCGAAGGTACTCATCACTAAAGAATATTATGCCAGCTCTTTTTCTTGACTAATTATGTACGGTGACATTATGTAAGCTGCAGTATAAAAAATAATAAAAATTTAGCTGTCCATTGATTTTATCATTCGATTAACTGCTATCTCATCAGCACACTGCAGCAACTGTATTGCACCATATTATGTCATAGTATAAGCTACTCATATCACACTGACCCACTTCTGTGGATTTACCAAGCTACTTCATTGTCCTCAGATTTGTTTCTAAAAAAATAATGCTTTGTATATCATACTATAAAAAAAGACATTAACAACCTATTTTGCGCATACAAGTACTTGCAATATGGGAGAACAGAAACATTTCATAAGATGGTATTTTTTTTCCAACACAATCAGTCTTGCTTGAAGGCGAAATTGGAATGTCTCAAGAAATAATTCAAAGTCGATGAATTATCATACCAATATTGATACAAATTCTTTGTTAAGACATATATCGACAGATATGCTAAGATAAAACTAAACTACTGACAGAAACATAAATATTTATTGTAAAACACGTGATTGAAACTACTGTCATCTATATTGCATTTAGATAATATGATTACACTGCCCTCTATATTCTCATTTAGGAAATTGCTGTTTCAAGCAGAAACAAAAGGTGTGCAGATGTACGTGGTTGTCTCTCACGATATTAACTGACATGTTATTCATTTTTATTCATTTCATATCATTTGAATATCTTTGACATATCCATTAATCCTACGTTATGTCAATCATGCTTAATATAATCTGCACTAGCATTTCAATATTGAAGAAGGTATATACTAAAATTTTTTACGTTTTTGAGAGGTTTTAGAATAAATTTTTAAAATTATATATATATATATATATATATATATATATATATATATATATATATATATATATATATATATATATATATATATATATGTATATAATAAACAACTAGGCTTTAAACTAAGTGTTTATATAATTCCCATTATAATCTTAATATCCCATTATATTTCTAAAATTAAAACTTTGAGCTAAAAGTACTAATTAAAAATGCTATAAATTAGTATATAATGGATGATTAAAACATTAGGAACTCTTTTATACAAATATACTGATGGGAATGCATTTTTATTTTGCAAAGACTTATCAAGTTTACAAAATAGCTTAAAAAATTGAGTACATCGAATAAAATACCATCAGCAAATTTCTTCGGATTAATAATCCAAACTGTGAACAAATTTTTCTACTTCATGTTACGAATTTTTATTTTCATTAAAATTGTACGGTTGAAGAGGTCATTTGAAGAAATGATACTTTGCTTGATCATTGGAAAAAATGATGCTTTGACAAAACTGGCTACATTTCTCAATTAGAAATCGTCATAGTTATGAGGAAATATTGCCGATATCAATAAATAAGTATGAGATCAAAAATGATATATGGATAAGTAAATCTATTGGAAACAATTCTAACAGAGAAAAAAAAAGTGTGTCAACACCAAATATTTGTGAACAGTTATCGAATAGTATGTTGACACATTGTGTAATTCTCTATCTGTTCTTTTAGTATAATAAAAAAAATTTGGAATTTTCACACCACATGACTTTCTACCATTTATTAGATGCAGGATGTTCATGTAGGTTAAAAAATAAATTTCCATGAATCGTCTCTATTTTCGCTATTTGAAAAGAATAGAAGAAAGACCATAAAAATGTAGATTGTAAGATTCGCCTAAGAGTGTATGTATGCATGCTTTATAAAACCATGATAATCCATAAACGTAGATAATCATTGTCATTTGATAGATGCAGCTACAATACTTAAATCGACACGTCTTGCTTTTTCACAAGCATAGCATTTCAATTTTTTAACTACAACAATTATTGACTTGATTTATAATGAATATTGACTGGTAAAAAGTAAAGTATGAAAGAAGTTCCTAGTATTTTTGGACCACAGAATGTATAGAAATCAAATGCCCCTATTATTTTACCCCTCATTCTATTCATATTTTGTTTGTTAAGTTTTACGTTATAAAGTTCATAACAAGAAATACATTCTATATTCAACATTTTCTGCCTATTAACATGTGTATTTCATTTTAGGAAAATCCTGGTAATGCTGGACTAACATCTCTGCCGTTTTTTTATGGTTTCGCAGTTTTTATAAATGTTATCTCTGTTGTATTAGATGGCTCACCAGGTATTTTTAGCTTAATTTCTGGACACGAGGTTTCTAAATTGTTATACTGAATTTATATATAGTACACGCACATATTTTTATATATTCTCTTAATCTCTATTTACATGCATAAAACATTAAGTATAAAAATTAAAAAAATCTGTTGATGCAGATATTTTTCCTTATTAAAATCTCTAAAACTACCAAATGCATTATGAAAGGTATTGTATGAAAAGTGATTTTATTTGGCAAATTTTGATAATGCTACTAAGTTAAATGAAATTGAACCATTCTATGAAGCAGCTTGATATAGTAAATACAGCCAAATACTTACATCAGTTTCGTTTAGTTTTGAATTATTTACATTAATACAAGCTCGAATTTACTAGATAGCAATTAACTTTTAAGAAAATAAAAATTTCTCCAACACTTTTGATAAGGAAAGTTAAATTATTAACAAATATAAGAATATTGCGATTTAAGCATTGTATTAAGATACATAACATTACAAATATCAGAACATTTGAATATTAAATTCTTTCAATAAATATTTAAAAGAAACATTAAAATGATAAATTTCGTTTAAGTGTTGAGAAGCCATGATTTCTTTCCAGATTTTATAACTTTATGAATTTGACTAATATCTTTAGAAATATATTACTCTATTTGCATTAAATAAAGTATGGTTCCAATTATTATTTAAAAATTCACCAATTAATAAATATAATACACGATCATTATTATCATGCTAAATACGTATCAAAAATAACCGGAAATATATAAAACATTTCGGTTCCAAAAATTAATCTTTAAAAGACGTAAATAAATTTTAAAATCTTTAATTAAAAAATCATTCTCTTAAATCATCAACACTCTACTCAGTCACAAAAAAACTATCGGCATTAAAAATCAAATATTTTCAATTAAATAAAGAGAATATTTATAATAAATATATTAAATAAAGATTATTTGTAAGCAATCGTAAATTATTTATACTTCAATACAATTTAATATAAGTATCAAAAAATACTAATTAATGGCTTTATTTTTTTCAGTGCTTTACTTAGATCAATTACCGGCATGGTTAGCTTTAACTATTTCTGCAGTTATTGCAATTATAGTAGGAATAGTTATCCAGCTTGTTCTTGTACCTAAAGAGAGATTACGAGGTAAATAGGTTTTATCCATATTTTTGAAGTTAGTAAGTTTTTTTTTAATTTTATGTTGTATTTTTAATTTAATTTTTATGCTGATATTAATAAAATTATTAATTTAAAATCACACACATTTATTTCTATGAAAATGAAATACTCTAAGCTCTTTTTCACCAATATGTTTGTAATCTAATTTTTGTTTCTAATCCCAAAAAAAAATCATTTTTAATAAATACTTACAGCCACAACATCAAAGGGACAAAATGAAATGTCCTTAGAAAATCCGATCTCAACAGATGAAGACTTAAAAGTAAGCCTTTTCTGTTTGTAAAAAGATATTTGACAGACTTAAAATAATTCCAGTGTTAATAGCATGACACTTCACTATTAACTCAGTGATTGTTTTCTTTTTCAAATAAAATGAAGTTTTAAAGAAGGAAAAAATGCGTAAATTTAAGATTCGTAAAAACAATATTTTAATAAACTAATTTCGATTAATTCTGTTTCTGACGAGAGAGAGAGAGTGATAAGAAATTAAAGTGCTATATATTTCTGGAAATTCTAATTCCTTCAACTAAAAACAATCAAAAGAAATCTTAATTTTTTAAGACTTTTAATTACTAATAAAGCAATTAATTAATTATGAATTGCTATACTAGTAATTAATTATTATGAAAAGTATGTTTTTAGGTTTGTTCAAACTAGATGGACATATTTTTATTGTTTTCATATGAATACAATAAGTAAAATTAATAATGTTAATTAATGTTGAAATCAAATTAATGATGGAAGCAAAATCTATTCAAACGGACAACTGATTCTATCCTTGAATTTAAATAAATACGTGAAAAACAAAAGCAATGCTACAAAGTAAGAAATAAAAGTACAAAGAAATAAATTTTATAAAATGTAAATGCGTTTAAAATATAAAATGAAAGTAAGATAAGAAAGAAAAACTGTTTTACCAAAATCAATATATCAATTATCTTTTCTCTCAATATTAAGTTTTAAAAAATAACTTTCTGTAGTGTAAGCAGAATAACAATAGATTTATTTTCTTCAAGAAATTTAGTGAAAATAACTGCTTTAGAGAAAATAATTTAAGATACTAATTTTAAATAAATGGATAACTAGATACTATTGTACTCTTCAGTTTCCTTTCAGTTCAGATGTAAATAAATTCTAATCTCAATCCATTTAAGCAGGCATTTCGCTACATTGAAAAGTAAGTTCTTTAGAAGTGAAAGAATGTTTGACTCTAATCATGAATTAAAATTTATCAAGAAAATAAGATTAAAACTGACAAAACCAGTTAGAAGGCATTCAAACAGCCATAGCAGATTGCTTTTTCATAGCAACACAGGTCACATAAATAAGATAACCTTGAAATACCCCAAGCACGCCCCCCATTCAGACGTGCAGAACTCAACATCAATACCTTGTTACGCGACAATAAGTGGGATCAAACCAAGAACCAACTACTATTAGAAACATTAGGCCATGATGAGTTGAAGTTGCTCACTTTTCTTTCATTGCTTTCCAGCAGCTGAATTTACGCGCAATCATGAGTTGGTCATTCATCATTCCCTGCTATACGGTACTTGAATTTTAATAAAGAATAACAAATCTATTTCAATGCTGTAGTCGATTAAAAGGGATAAAAGTTCTTATTTGGAAATTAATGCATGATTACGATTGTATTATATCAGCTCATGTCAATAAATTTTCTAGAAACAGAAAAATTAACTAAAAATTTAATAAATATGAATACATATTTGGAAGTGTAAATATTTATTTTGCTTTTATTATTAATTAAAGTTATAAATTAAAGATGCTATATTTTAACCAGGTAGGTTTAGGGAGTAAAAGTATTTATATTACTTTAATAAAATAAAATAAAAACTTCTTAAACCAAAAAGACTAAAATCCAAAAAGACTAAATAAATCATTTTGATTCGCATTGAATCAAAAGAGAAATATGCTTTTAGAGAAAAATTTCCAAATTAGATGTTTCTTTATAAAGTATTAAAATATATATAAATACATTGTATCTTTTCTATATTTGTTTGAAGTATAAATGTATTGTTTTATTCATTTAATACAGATTAACAATATTACTTTTATGAATTACATACATTACTTTTTTCGTTTAATGTTGAATAAATATATCATATTTTATTACTTCTTACAGTTATAATTTGTAACATTCTATTTTCCAAGAATTATATTAAATTCGTGTCCAACGAATGAACTTTTTAATATCGAGTTCCTTTCCTGAATGTATTTAAAATTGAATTCAAAATTTCAATTTTAAATTTTAATCAACATTTTAATTCAAAATTTTAACACTTAGAAAATAATAAAGAACGTAAAAATTACATTCAAAATTATGTATAATTATCATCTATGAAATTACATCAAGAAAATAAGTAAATAATCTAACAAAAGTAATTCTGAAATAATTTTTCTCTTTTAGTATGCATCCTATGTAAATTCATTTCTTTTATTTAATAAAAACTTATTTATTAAATCCTATTTTAAATCGCACACTTCTTTCATTTATTCTTTATCTTATTCCTTATCTGAGACTGGATTTATGCAAATTTATAATATCGCTACTCTTGCATTTGCTTCCTTTATTGGGATATTGATCCCTTTTACTCTTACCAAAAGTTAAATTGTCTTTTTACAGTTATTGAAAACTTAACTGATAAAAGTAAGCAAATGTTTGATATTAAAGAAATCAGTTAAAATTAATAATACAAGAAAATGAACGCTTCATTCTAAAGTTATTTTCATTCTG
This sequence comes from Latrodectus hesperus, assembly GCA_037975125.1. Lineage (NCBI taxonomy): Eukaryota > Metazoa > Arthropoda > Arachnida > Araneae > Theridiidae > Latrodectus > Latrodectus hesperus. The sequence continues at coordinate 29,864,076 of CM075859.1, forward strand.
TGAATAAAATTGACGTGAGAAAAGCTAATAATAAAGTAAAAAAATCTGGAACAAAAATTGGAGTTTAAATTGTCGTGTTTTCATTACAGAATTTTATAATAAAAATAAAATGCTTGAAAATAAAATCCTGCTAATAAAAGTAGAATACTTAGAAATAATGTTTTATTTGAGTTTTTATCTCTTATATTTCAAAATAAAGCTTGAGATTTACTTCATGATTTTTCCAGGAAATCTTGTGCAAAGTATTTTATTTACTTTTCCTATAAAAATAAGCTTTTGATTCTTGGAAAATCAGAGTCATCTTATACATTTCTGTAAAACTGAAAAAAAAATTATTGTCAATATTTAACCAATTTAAAGCAATTTCCTGATTTTATATATCAGTCTAACAATTCAATGGCAGACGAAAAATTCATTTTTTATGCTTCTTTACTAATTTCTATTTGCTCAGAGCAAAATGAAATGAGTTGAAAAAATTTAAATTGCCTTGAGTTATTTTCACTGAAATAATTAATATAAATTTGTGTAGCTTCAAATAAGTGTTGCCCGTCTCTTTTCCATTTAATTCTATGCATGAAGAATTCGACTTTCCTCTTTATTCCCTTCAGAATTCCGTTTTAGCTTTTATAAGTAATTAAAATTGATAAAAAACATTTAACATTTTTATTAAAGTTTCATATTAAACAGTTATACTTTTTTCCAATCATTGCTCTGAATTATAATAGAAGCAATTTTTTGCACTTTAAAAAAAAGCTAATTTAAATACAGCTAATCGGTTCCTCTGTATTTTAAATGTAAATAATGTACCAGTTTAATTTTTATATACTAAAGAAGATTTAATGGGCTGTGATGATATATTTTCGCAAAATGTTCTATTAGTCTAAAACAAATGTTGATGCATTATAATTATTTTTCCTTATTTAAAAAGTAAAGTGTATTTTTATATGAAAAATTTACGATACAAGCTATTATTAAGCATTTTAATTAAAGATTACTTTTTCTAAAGAAAGTAATATTTCTCTCAGTGTAATAAATTTATAAATTTGGTAATAATTGGATACAAAAATCTGTCTAGTTTAATGTTTTAGAAATGTGAATGAAAAAGATTATAACCTGATTCAAAAAACTAACTAACTAATTTAAACAAATAATTTAATTTTATTATTAATCAAGCTGTTCAGTTTTCCTATGCTACTTGTAATTATATACCTATTATTAGTACTATGTTTCATGACTACTTATAAACAAGAATCTTTCACTGTGAAAGTTACACATGAAACTCCACAAATTCAAAATAAGACTTTTGTAGTACTATTCTGAGATAGGGAACAAAACAAATGTTCTGAAAATAAGATGATCATTTCTATTTGATGAACAAAATATTTTCCGAGAAATTCACGACACGCAATTTTTATTCAACCATTATTCATTTTTGATTGTAAACAAGCCATATATTCGCCCAACTATTACTTTAAGGGAAATATATATATTTGGATGGATATTTTTTATCTAAATATCTCAAAATCATATACCTGCATTTTTATAAATTTTAAATAATATTTTTATTACATTTAAATAACATCTTTAGAATGTTGTTTACATTAATTTAAATGACATTGTTACCTTTTTCCAAATGGAAATTTATCTAATTGTGTTTAAAATTTTTAACTTATTTATTCTATTTTATATATTATTATTTTTTTAACTTATAATTTATTTATTTTAAATTTATGTAATATCTTTACTGATTGAATATCTGTTTGAAATGTGTAGAATTCATTTTTACGGCAGGTATTAAACTGTATAATTATCCGTTTATGCCAAAGAGGGTGAATAACATTATACATGATCTTGAAAAAAATGAATGTGTCGTATTTACGCATTACAATAAGCTCATACCAGCCACAATATGATAAACGTGTCGCAGATATACGGTGCCAAATTTTAACTAAACGTAGTGAATAGAACGGTCAATTTTTGATATATGAATACTTTGATTATTTTCGCCAGTGAATTTTTATTTTGTAAATATTAATATTAAGTTTTTTCATAAAAATTAGATGATTTACCGTTTTTTCTTGTTACCGAAAATAAATATATAAACATGTACGTTACGTTAATTTAGCTCTGCCATTGGTAGACCACCTTCGATTTTTTAAATGTGGAGTAGACCACGGATCCCAAAAGTTTGGCCACCCCTGGCTTATACGATGTGAAACCTATGAAAGTAAACACTATGAAAATTTTCCAGAACTGTCCAGGTTGGAAGCTAGAGCATTATGGCCTGGGGAATATTTTGCGGGCATTTTCTGGGTTCACTCATCATTGCAGAAGACACGATGGATCACTGCAAGTACGTACCTTTCCTTTTGGACCATGTTTATCCCTATATGCGGGATTTTCCTCTGGATGATGGCTATCCAGCGAGATGTCCTACAGCTGGCAGTGCACGTGCATATTTTAAAGAGCACCAAGATGAGATTATCATTATCCCTTCTCCAAAAAAATCACATGACTTAAGACCAATTGTGAATCTGATGGACCTGACTTAAGACCAATTGTTTGCGGCATGGTTTCTCACCCGCGTTATCTAGCGACCAATTGTGAATCTGGTGGACCTGACTTAAGACCAATTGTTTGCGGCATGGTTTCTCACCCGCGTTATCTAGCGTAGCTGGCCAAGACGCTGGAGTCGGCATTTTGCTCAACATACCAGTAAACACCTTTAGGAACCAAATTTACTCTCTTCCACTCAGTCACAGCAGCCCACTCTGCGAAAGGTGGTTATTTTGGTTTTTGACAGGTGATAACATTAGTGTTACTGGACTGTGAATATTATATATATATATATATATATATATATATATATATATATATATATATATATATATATATATATATATATATATATATATATATATATATATATATATATATATATATATATATATATATATATACACACTACTGTTAATTTAAGGCAAATATTGAGGTAAATATTGCATTTTAGCCGGCTTTTCAGAGAAAAAACTCTAAATGGTGCTTTCCAAAACTTTTTTTATGTAACTCCAAGTGTAAAATACTTATAAATCAAAAACACAAACAATTATTTCCCCCGCAATGACCAATATGATTTTTAATCATTAATCTATCAAAATCATCCAATTATTTTTCATTTTAATCGTTATTCATTTAGACGTTATTTGTACAGGTTATTTAGGATTTTATTTTCGAAATAAATTAAAAAAATCAGTACAATTTCTCGGAACTTATTTATTAAATTAATTACAGGATTATATATATATATATATATATATATATACATATATATATATATATATATATATATATATATATATATATATATATATATATATATATATATATATATATATATATATATATATATATATATATATAATTCTACCAATTTAATTACATTACCTTTGAAAATCATTTGAAGTCTTCTAGTTTAAAAACGTTCTTTAAATGAAGAAGAAATAACTTTCTTCTGTCTAACATAAGGTATATTTTTTATTTATTTCTAATAAATTTGAGACGAATATATTTTTAAGAAAAATTTTTTTCTTTCACTACAAAAAATATTTCTTAATTCTTCTTAATAACTGAAATTCTTTTTATGAGCTATTTTAAAAATGGACTTTTGGCTAATGATATCATTAGATGAAAAAAACTTATTAAATAACCTAAAAATCTATCTCCTTTTCTCTATAATTTAAGTGAATTAATTACTTTTCTTTCTCGGATGATTAATATCTCAAGCATTTTTAAAAACTAAAATACTAAATTTCTATACTTGATCAGAATTAGCTAATAACAAAATGATTTTACGCATAAAATAGAGTTTTATATAATTCCGTTCCCTATTCACTCACGTAGTAATAGAATTAATAAATTTGTCAATTCAAGCACAATTTTGCAAATCAATATAAAAAGAATACTTTTAGTGCATTTATTTAATGTGCGCATGTGATTTTCAATATCTACATAAATAATTAATTCCAATATGAGATACTCAATAATGATTGGTAAAGATATTTATTAGTTAAATTAGTTAACAATATAGCATTGCAAATAATTATCATTCATTACTTATTTTGTTTTTGAACTCATATTTTCTTTTTTTGCTTATTTTCTTAAACCAGTTAATTAATGTCTTTGATAAAGTTTAAGTAAATTTGTAAATAGTTTTAATCTTCTTAAGAAAAAGCAAAATTAATTAAATATTTATAATTAACTAAATTAATCAATATATTTTGACACATAAATACATTTATTTGACACATGTTAAAAAGTATTCTTCACTTCGATAAAACATAATGATGAAGCAGGAGGGTTTGACAAGTATTATTGCCAAACCCTTCAACAACTATGATCTGAACTTAATTCATTTCAAGCGCTCTTTACACAACGTTACGAGAATTTTAAATTTAACCTTAGAATTTTTTTACAAGAAACAACTGATTTGAAATATTTTCTTTATTCATTTGAAGTCATTAGCTGTTGAAGAAATTCTAAGTTTGATTGTTTTAATTAAAACGGAACTCTTGATGACGCAAATTGCAGAAAATTGCTGAACGATATTTTACTTAGAAATTACATTTTTCACTTAGATATTGACAATATTGGGATAGAAATAAACTTTAATGATCTTTAAGGATAAATATCTTTTATTGTGTGTTTAGCATTTATTTTAAAAAATTATTTTTCTTTTAATGTACGTATGTGAATGAAATGTAAGTAATTTTTATTTGTTGATAGTCAATTTATTTGTAAGTAAGAAGAAAATATTTTTACGTCATTCATTTCAACTAAAATATGTATAGTTATTATTATTTTCTAAAAAACTGTTCCCAAATGCTCTGAGTTAAAATAACAAAAAACATCTACTACAATTTTTAAGTATGTCATAAAAGCATTCAGTAACAAAAAATATTTATTAAAAATACAAATTAAATACTAATAATTTTCCCCACCAATAAACAGTTGATGTTCAAAAATAATCTTATTTGTGTATTAAATCAAAACTACTTAAAAAAAATAAAATTTACCTTTTAAAAAAACTTCAAAATCACCACTAATTTTCGTCGGGATTAAGAATTGAGTATTTCTCTTATTCTATAAGAGTATAATTAAACTTTTTTATATAAAAAATATTTATTGATATAACTGTGAAAAATTACTCCAGAAATGAACAGAATCTTACTCGGGATTAATGTAATTCTTTTTACAAATAAGAGTTTTACAATAATTTATTGATTACTGTTAATATAATTTTTGTTTAATGTTGATTAATATTAATTACAATTAAAACGCAGACTTGATCGCTAGGGTAGTTAAATAGAGATTGTAAAGAGTACAAGAAACAAAATTGATCAAAATGGACTAAAACATATCTGCTGAGGTAACTCAAAATATGTTATTTTTCTCTACCGTACTCATTTATTGATTACAGATTGTATCTCTGTAATTTTAAGAGAACAGAACATCCAACATTCCGCTAAATATGCTCAAGAGAAAATAATCTGCAAATGCTTTAATATGGAAGCTTAGATTTTATTATATGTATGACAAATTCTTAAAAAAGAACGTAATTATTTAGTATAAACTTTTAGGTACTTAACTTTTAACATCTTAAGTATCTGTAAAGATTTATAATAATAAACTTTAGCCATGAATATTTAACGTTTTCGAAGTATTTATTGGGGTGAGGAAGTAATATTTTTGAGATTTTTTGAAGGCACATTTTTAAATAACTCTGCTTTTTGACAAAAAAAAAATGTTTCGTGACAAATGAAATTAATTTCATTGATTTCTTCAGAAATTCTTCAGATCTCCTGATTGTTGAAATTTTATGAAGCTTCTAATGAAAATATCATACAAATAGATTTTACAATTGAAATATCCGTAATAAGAAGCTGTATTTATGTGTGATTTTATGCTAAACATGTATTAGATTTTCATTGAAATCAATTTTAATATTAACGCGAAAAATGAACACATTTTCATTCGACGATTACCACTTTTGTGTTAAAAAAATATTTAAAAAATGAAGCATAGTTAAATTAAACATCACTGTAAAAGTGATGATGCATCTTATACATATGATTACAAATTATATCCCAGTAAAGCGTTGTCTGAAATCTATCTTTCTTCAATAGCCATTATCAAACTGCAACTTTTAACACAAAGGATACTGTTCAATTTTCATTTTAAGTGTCTAAATAATAAAGATGAAATATCTCTACAAAACTTTAGAAGCTAAAATTAATCATATATTTTAATTTATCACTGACTTTATACAACGTACATTTATAAATAATTACATTTAGAATACCAGGAGCTAGGGAAGATCTAATTAACTGGCTTTCTGGTTGGTTGGTTTCAAAAAGTTATTATAATTCTCGTTATTTAATAATGGTTAGTTGCAGATGTCTTTTCCTAAAAGAATTTATATCGACAATGAAGACGAACCTCTTTTCATAGACATGTTTAGTATGTAAATAATTCTCTGTTTCCTCGTATCAAGTAGCTCTAATAGCTAAGTATGTCTCTCTCCCACCAATGCATTCATGTCGTTCTATTAAAAGGAAACTTTATTTTCTCAGATGAACTAATTAGTTTTGTATTCAAACACATTCATTTAATTTAAGTTGGTTTATTTCTAGAGTCTCGTGGTTCATTTAAATTATGATGAAATGGATGGAAATTAAATTGAAAGTCTAGAGTATAATGAATTTATAACCTTCTCAATTAATACGTCTAATTTCTTATTTTCGATTAGTTTTTGGGAGATTGTAACTAACACACGCACACATACAGATAATTAAATATATATATATATATATATATATATATATATATATATATATATGTTTTCCTTTGTTACGAAAGTAATTAGGTAATTGATAATCTGCTTATTACATACGTAAATGTTTATCATTTCTGCATCTTATATACGAGGTATAAGTTTTTTGAAAATAAATAAAATTGTTTCTTCTCTTAAACTGTTGAATAATATTATTTATTTTTTAATATGAGTTTTGAATAAAAGGATTAGAGATACATTATTTTGGGAATAATTCTATAATTGATCTCATTTTTTCAAAAAATATATCTGAAAGTTTGACTATATGACGTTTTAATTAGTGAGAAAAATTCTAAAACTAATTGTATTTTGAATTTAGTATTCGTATAAAAATTTCTAAAACTAAACAAACATGATTCACTGGTAATGTGGAAGAATTTAATTTTATAGAAAATACATATTACTCAGCAACTGCTTACTTTCAACTAAAACTTTCTGCCATGAATCAAATAAGGGATAAAAATATCGTAATAATTTTTATAAATATATATGTAACTAATAAAATATAATTTATTATATATTAATTAATTAATAAATATGTTTATTAAATATTCTCAATGTATAAAATATAATATCCTGAAAGAACTTTTCAATTACGATAAAAAATATTTCTAGCTTGTGAAATAAAAATTATTGTATTCTATGAAACAATCCAATGCAATAACTCATAAATATTATACTTTCGCTTTTCTTAACACTTCAGCAAGAACCTAGTGCTCTCAACTTTCCTTCGATTTCCTTTCCCTTATCTTTTCCTCGTTTATTTACAGGTGGAAGATGATACCCGTCCAGAAGTGGCACATCTTTTCAAGGGTTTGCAAATTATTACCGCAGTTTTCGGGTCCTTCGCTCACGGAGGTAATGACGTGAGGTAAGTCATCTTTGCGAGATGAGTTTTCTTTCCTCTTGGGAGCCCCCAAATGACTCTTCATCATCTATTTCAGCAATGCGATCGCCCCCCTGGTGAGTTTGTGGCTACTCTACACAAAGAATGCCGATGGCGAGACACCAATATGGCTGCTCATCTACGGAGGGATTGGTATCAGTCTTGGCTTATGGATCATGGGAAGAAAAGTCATCCAAACTATGGGGCAAGATCTCACAAAAATCACATCAACCAGGTAAATATGAGTTTCTAGAGAATATTGGTCAAAAATGGCTAAAATGCTAGTCATGGACGGCAATTGAACTTATTATAGTCTCCTCAGTTTAAAAAACATGCATTTTAAATAATATCTGAATAAGAAAGAAGAGTATGATATGATTATTATGTAGTTTGCGCTTTTTTGTATATAAGTTATTTTAATGTAAAGTGAGGAGTTCAAATTCTTACTTCACAATGAAGTTAGTATTATTTTAATTGAATATAAGAGAGAAGGTTATTTTTTATGATCGTATTTGCTTATGAATCCTCTTTTCCTGAAAAGGAAAAAATATTAATGGTTTTTTCAAGATAAATGAATTGATTATAATCTCAACAAAAAGCATATTTATAACCCATAAACCATTTATAATAAATACCAGTGCAAAGTTTAATATAGTGAGTCAATATGGAAACTTTATACTGTTGTTCATTGCAAATGATTAATATAATTATATCAGTCATTTGTAAAAAAATATCAGTACAAAGTCAATATAGTAACGTAATTATTTCTTTTATTCATAATAAATTATTTTTTTACTTAGCTATAAAATTTTTCTAAATAACATAACGTAGCAATCTTAAGCAATTATTTTATGAATCATAAGATAGTATAAAATTTTGTATCAGCTTTTCGTTATAATGTTTAGTTACTGTACAATATATACAAGTATACCAGATCAGAACTAAAAATATCATGAAAACACATTTCAAAGTTTAAATTAAATGTATGGATTAATATTTATTCCAATATCATCTCTTTATAGTGACAGATTTTTGTTTTCGAGGTTTAATCATTCATACCAGAAAATTTTAAATTATTATTTATTGCTTTCAGACAATTGTTTTAATTGCACTTTAAAATTTTTTATATAAGCTGAATTTTAATAATTAAATATTGGTTTGACCATTTCGATACAACTATATGTTAAGAATTTATAAAAACTCTTTCAGAAATCATTAGATTAAAAATACTTTAAAGTCGAAAGTAAATATTTTCATTTATAATGAAATAACGAATAGTTAATTTTTGGATGGAGTTGATTACTTTGTTTCTCCCTCTATATACGAGGTTTTTCCGGAAAATACGTGTAAAAGTTGAATAATAACTTTATTTTACTGTTTGAAGTCACCGCAAGGTGGCACTACTGCTGTAACCAATCCCATCAACGCTCAGTTCGAGGCAGACCACTCTGCGTGTAAGTGCGGCTGCTTGTTGAAAGTTACCTTTTATCACCTGCCGTCGGCATGATGTTCTCTCTGATTGAGGAACAATGTATTAACATCAAGTTTCTTGCAAAGCTGGGCAAGAATGGCCGTGAGATTGTTGAGTGTTTGAAACAAACTTACGGAGACAATTCTCTGAAGGATCCAACCATGAACAAGTGGTTAAAAAGGTTCCGGGAAGGCCGAGAAGACGTGAAAGATAGCATTCGCCCAGGACGCCCGTCGCCATCGAGCTCTGATGAAAATGTTGAAGGAACTCGGGCTTGTGTTCTTAAAGACCGTAGATTGACAGTCAGAATGATTGCTGACGAGCTGTCAATCACCGAAAACAATCGTTCACGAAATTTTGACACAAAAACTTGAAGAAATTGTGTGCGAAAATCGTACCGAAGCTCTTGATGCCAGAACAGAAAGCAAAGAGGGTTGAGTGCTGTGAGGATTGGTTGGACGAAGAGGAAAGAGGGGGCTTTCTCAACCGAGTCATCTCTGGAGACGAGTCCTTGTTTTACGAATTCGATGTGGAGCTCAAATCTCAAAGCAAGGAATGGAAGCTAGCGGGAGATCCGAGAACAAAAAAGTCGCGAAAATCGAGGTCCAATGTGAAGACAATGTTGAGTGTCTTCTTTGATTCTAGGGGCATTGTTCACAAGGAATTTTTCCTTTCCGGCCAGAGAGTGAACGGAAGTTTTTACGTTGACGTTTTGACATGTCTCAGAGCTCGTGTGGCCCGAGTTCGACCGGATTTGGCAAAAGGGGGCGGGTGGATGCTTCACCACGACAATGCGCCCGCTCACACGTCGCTCATTGTGCGTGAATTTTTGGCCCGAAGCGCAATCACCGTGACAGACCACCCATCTTATTCACCTAATTTAAATCCTTGTGACTTCTTGTTGCTGGAATTCAAAATGGTGCTTCGGGGGCGGCACTTGGGAAATGTGGAAGACATGAAGGCAGAAACGACACTCAACTGAACAGCATCACAACTGAAGACTTTCAGCAATGTTATCAACAGTGGAAACGGCGTTGGCAGAAGTGTATCTCGTCTCAGGTTGAGTACTTTGAAGGAGACCATATTGTTATACCTGAATAAATGTAAAATAAAGTTATTATTCAACTTTTATACGTATTTTCCGGACAAACCTCGTATATATTTCCTGCGCTATTAAAAATTAATTTTGACATTTAAATTACAGTTTTTGATAATTAAAAAATCTAAATATTTATAAAAAATATTTAATTTTGTTGTGGAATAAGATAAATTTTGCACAACATACATATAATATTTTCCTTAATAAATATTTTTTATCTCAAAAGAGAATTTGCCATTGCAGACCTTATTTAAGATTCCGCAGTATTTTTGAAAGGATACTTTTGTATTTAACTAACCCCATAATTAAATTCAGAATTACCTTTAAGTTCGAATCTTCGCTGATTTCTCAGAAATTTTCCCTCAATTTATCTAACATGATTTAATAAAAACAATTTAACGTGAGAAAAACATTTTTTTGAATAATCGATTTTCTTTTATACTATAACAGTTCAATTATATTGCTAAGCAACGTCAAAATTTCAAGTTTGTCAAATGAATAATGTATATTTACAGAGTGTCAGAAAAAAAGATAATGTTGCATAAAACACTATTTCGGTATTTTTAAAATAATTGTATACAAATACTAAGCATAATTTGTATCAAGATGCTCCTTAATTATTGTCTCTTCTCCTTAACATACAATATCTCAAAAGTTTCTGATACGTTTGTTCTGTTTTTCTACACAAACTGAAGTACATACTAAGGAGCTCATTCTGCATGATTTAAGAATCTCAATTATAATCGAAAGCATAGGAAACAAATTAGGAAAAATGGAAATTCCGAGCTTAAAAGAATTAAAAATTTTTCTATATAACTGTGGGTCACAGAAAAGTATATATGATGGGAAAATAGTTGACTGCATATCGAAAAATATATCTTTGTTTATTATTAATTACTGAATTACGTTATGGAAAAACTCTATTTATATTTATTTGTAAAATTACAAAACACACACTTAATCCCTTTAAATTTTTCTTGAGAAAACAACCTTTCAGTGACTTGAGTAATTAATATCCAAATTATTTTTGATGATACAAATTACCTTGCTTAGAGAATCAGAAATATTTTTTTATTAATTTTAGATAAATCAGAAATATAATTAATCTATATAAAATGTTAAAATAATGTATGACATATTTACAAAAATGCTATAGAAAAACATTAAGAAATAAAAATGTGTCCCCTGAAGTTAAATTAACATTCAAAGTATAATGTAATTGAACTTCATTTTATGTAAGGAGAGTAGGAATGTATACAGAAAGTTTCATGCATCAAAAATTTGCTTTTTTAATTGCAAGCCATATTTTCATCATACAAACTAGTAATTTTTACTAACAGAAAATTCTTTCAAATTGTTTTGATGAACACATTTAAAATTAGCTATTGACGATGTACAATGTGCTCAATAAGTTTCTTTCATCAACAGAATATTGAAAAGATGAAACACTCTTCTGAGTAACTGTAAATGTGCTGAAATTCATAATTAAATGTTTTTAAGCAACTGTGAAAAGTTGTTTCCAAGCAAATGAAACACTCTTCGAATAAAATGTTTCCAAGCAATTAAAAAGTCTGTGTGCAAAAATCTTCATTAAGCTGCTAATCAAAGTTTAGCCTCTCTAAGATTTTGAGAACATTTTTAACGCGTTAATAAATTAAGGAACTTATCAACTTATACAGAATATGTTAATAATGATATTAGAAATATATATGAACACGCAAACACACACTAGTCTTTTTTAAAATATTATTTTAAGATTTGATATTCCGAATAATTTCAGTATGGAATGATATACTGAATATCAATGAGAATTAATTTACCATTTCATATTAAAATAATGAAATTTATCAAATATTATTCTGATTTACATTAGAGCTTTATGATTGCTTCATTATGCAAATTTCGTGCAGAAAAACAGAAATGTATATAGAAAGTTTCCCCTTCTGTAACAGAATTCAATCGTAATTGTTTATTTTTAATTATAAAGCTCCTTTTTGTAATTTATCGAAAGTAGTTTTGCCAATAGTTAACTCTAATTAATCTCAGCCATCCATCATAAGCCCTCTATTATGGAGATACAATCCTTTTAATTTCTTTCATCAACAAAATATAAAAAAAGAAACGCTAGTCTGGGTTACAGTAAATGTTAAAATACTCTTCTTTACGTATTTATATAAACTATTGAAGTCTGACGTTTCTAAGTTTGTGTTGAGTTGGTGACCATAATTCAGCTTCGCTTAGATTTCGATGAAAATTCTTAACGCACTATTTTAATAACGTATACTGAATGTGTTAATAATCCTATTTTTGCTATATTATTCTTTTTTTATCACTAATTAATTTTTTTCACACTTAGGCTTGCTTTTCAGAGTGATTTCAGTATGCAATATTATACTAATATATCAATGAATTCGTATTTCATATTGCATATATTTAAATAATAAGATTTCATCAAATATTAAATTTTGACTTAATTTGTGTTTTAAAATTGCTTATACTGAGGAATTTTCTATTAATATTTTAAAAAGCAAATATTATTTGAACTCTTAACGAAAAGTGAAAAAACTTCCATTCAGATTTATTCTTTCTCTAATCCAAACTAATTTTCTTTCCAGTGGCTTTACAATCGAAATCGGAGCTGCGACCACCGTTTTGGCCGCTTCAAAGATTGGACTGCCAATTAGTACCACTCATTGTAAAGTTGGATCCGTCGTTTTCGTCGGTTGTGTAAGAACTCGAAGCACAAAAGATGTTGATTTCAAGCTATTTAAGAACATCATTTTAGCCTGGTTGGTGACACTTCCATTTACAGCTGCTATTTCTGGTTTTGTGACACTAATTTTGTATGCAATGACAGTACCATAAGCAGTTTTTTATGCTCATCTCTTATTTATATATCAATTTTACTGTATTAAAAACGTTGTTTTCTCTTCTAACACATCCCTTTTTTATCTAGATATTAATTAAATATTAACATTATTCATTTTTATGTTTGTACTGTTTCTTTTTATATGTAATAACAAATAACTAGTTATTGCTTTATACGAAAATACTATGTTTGCTACTTTGTTTTCATATTGCTTACATCGGAAATGAGAATTAAAGCAAATTTTCAGATTCATTAATGTAATTGATAAATATTTTAATTTTTCTTATAATTTAGAAAACTTGATTAAGATTCAAACTTGCGACATTAAAGCTAAGTAAATTAATTTTGTTTCTTTACAGATACATTTATTTTATATTTTTATGAAATAATATAACATGCAAAACTTCAATCAATGGAAGACAAGTTTTTTAAGTGATTTTTTTAATTTCAAGAAAAAATATTTATTCTGAAAAAATCCAAGCAAAATTTTTCATTTTATATCAATGATTAAAGTGGAATATTTTATTTCAAGAAACTGATAAATTTAAAAAATGTGCATGCAATTATTATTTATGAGAATACATTTTTGTATAAAAGCAAAGTATATAATTCAGCTACAATGCTTATTTTCTCGTGACATTTAACATAAATATAGAGCAAAAAGATGTATGCCAACAAATAGCTAAAGTAGAATAGGGATTACCAAAATGTTTGGACTCTTTCTCATTCGTTTTTCATCAACTGACTTTGGGGTAAGATGTTGAAAACGAGGTAATATGTCTGATGTAGAGATTACAGTATCTTTCATCAGAATCGGTTCATCATTATCGAAGAAAAAGGCTTTCTTGATTTTAAAGTAGTGTAGTGCACATCAATATATGCTAAAAATTACATTCTATTCTATTTGGCTAATAAATTCTTCTAGAAAATTATGACTTTTATGGATTATATAGCCCTCCTCCTCATGCTGCTATACATGAGAAAAACACATTTTTCTCCTTTTTGATTGGAATGAAATAATGTGCCACTATTTTACCCATGCCTGACATCACAAATTCCCAGATCTCAATTTTTGGGATTATTTGCTTGTAGATAGAGATACTGAAAGACAACATTCGAAGACAATTTTGTATCATTTCTACAGGCAAGTCAGTGAGTTTTTACACCATTGTACCTCGGTTATAGTTGTTACTGATAAATACTGAGCTTTTATTATAAAGAACACATTTTTGCTGGCTAGTGTGAATTATAACTTTCATTATTTCTTTTTTGATAACAAATAAAAATGCAATTTGGGAAATATTTTACAATGTCAACAAAAAAATTTGTCCGTTTGAAGTACTTCCATCACTTTTGATCTCTCAACATACAGTTCTACATAAAACACTGAATTTTCAAATAAAAGCTGATTTTTGAACTAACCAGCGCACATAGACAGTGATGTACATGCCAAAATATAACATTTCTAATTTGTAATAACTGGACTTAATGTTAGCTCTCTTGCTTTGAGAAATTTATAAATCATGGCATTTGTATTATCTTAATTAGACGAAGCGTGTGTTTTGAAGAAATAAAATGTTTTTAGGTAAAAGAAAAATTCGAAAGCGTATTTATGGGTTTCTAATACACGATTAATTACTGACTTTTAAACATGCAGATTGATAAAATCACTTTTTCAGATGGAAAAAAATGTCTACACATCTTTTCTCTTAACTACTTCTGTGTAGAAGTTATTGCGTGCAACAAAGTAATAATAAAAATAGCTTCAACTTCTGAAATTTGATATGAGATGAACAGTTTATAGTGCATGATGGGAAAACTATACAAATTATGATTTAAATGAAATGCATAAAAGACAAGAATAAGAAAAATGTATGAAAATTAATTTCTATACTGTATTTATAATTTCTGAAAGTATCTGGGAATCAAAAGATAAAAATATGGTCTTAATATATTCTATTTTAACATATTCACCACTGTTTTTTAATAATTGGTAACAGACTTCAGTGCACTACAAAGTGGCTGAAGTTCAGTTTAAAGGGTTATTAGTACAATTCTCTCTGTGTGTAATTAAAATCCACAATGTTTTTGATAAGTCACATAATTCACAAAATATTTTTGCTCTGCTACAAATAAGAATTCATATTGTTACTTTATCCATGACAGTAGAAAATATCATATCAACTATTTATGAAATATTTAAATTCAAATTGAGAGAGAGATCAAATATTATTTGATTATTTCAGTATTTATAGATCACAATTCCGTCAATATTTTAAAAAAGACTCCAAATATGTTTTTCAATCTTTATTGAAATAAAAATCACTTATATATATGTATATATAAGTAGACATAATACACATTAATAACATATTTACAACCAATATTCTTAAAAAAAGAGATTCTATGTATAATTAATTATATGTTTATATATGGATACCCACACACAATATTCATATTGTATATTATCTCTCTTTTTCTAGGTATTTAATTAATCCTCAACACACATTTAGGAATTAATTTTGCCAAATTAAATTGCTTCGAAAATTGTATTTTTACAAGCATGTGCAAATGTTAACAAAAAAGTTCTGTCTCTCTTACACCAAAAATAATACTACTACATCTGTATCAAAGATATAGAGATAACTCAATTTATTGAAGTAAAGTATTTAATGTAAATATACATTACACAAAGAGAACTTTAATATTTATATATAATGGAGTAAAGTTACAATAACATTCATGGAAGTGCTACATTTATAATTTTCAAGAATTTAAAAGTACACATATTGTTAGAACAAAAATTCATACAATAATAAGCAAATGAATCATAATCCTTGAGCAAAGCACATTAGTACATTCAATCTAATCTGAAAGTTAGAATTTGGATTTTGTGCCTACATATCACATTGCCGAATAATATTGCATTGAATTGGGATGTAATCGTAAAAATGCAACCAGTGACGATTATTAGAGAATTCTCAAGAAATTATTATGAAAAACATTGGGTTTGAACGCATTCAAAGTCATTCATTTTCTTTTTACCAAATAAGTGAGATTTGGATTGTTTGTTACTCTAAGATTAAGTTTTGCACAAGGAGGCAGATTCAACTCTGTAATTTCTATGGTTTAAAATCAATTCTAGAAAATTACAAACCTGCACGCCAAAGACAGAAGTCGAGAGCAACAGCTGTTGAAGAGAAAGCCACAGTGTTAACAATTTAGCTATTAGCTCAGCACCAGACCACTTTATCTGTAACATAGCTCAATTAGCATTCAGTGGCAAATGTGCTAAAATAGCGGTGATACAAAACATTTACGCCAAAGATAGAAGTCGAGACCAACAGTTATTGAAGCGAAAGACACAGCTTTAAAAACTTAACTATTTGCTCAGTGCCAGACCACTGTAACTAAAACATAACCCAATTAGCATTTCGTAGAAAATGTGATAAAATAACCTTAACTAAACATCAATGCATAATGTCTCTTTTTTTCTTCACTACTTGAAACATTTTCTTTCAGAGTGTCTGATTAAAAATCAGAGGCTGCATCTCATATTCGGATTTTTTATTCATTTTTATTTCCATGCTGAAACGCGTTATCTCTTCAATGACACGATTAAAGACAACTATATATATTTCGCAAGAAATGAGAATCCTCTTTAAAGCTGTAACATGAAACTGGAGTTATAACCTTCCATAAATATTTCACCCGCTTTATGCAAAAATCACGAACATTTTTAGGACCAGGAACTTTGTTCAAGGATTATATGAAACCAAATACATATTCCATTCCCTGTTTGAAAAAATTTTCTCTCTACTTCACTGTTTTGGGGAGGGTTGATTAGCAAAGGCACTTCTGCCGCCTAACCCTAAAATCGCGACAAAATATTATCATCAATTTTGACTCAAATTAGTTATTATCAGAGAACAGAAATTTATGTTTGAATAAATACCAGTTATTTTTAAGAGCATCAGTTTCTGTGTCAAATATATACACTAATTTACTATTTCACATTAAATATATTGAGCAAAAACGTGCACTGAAAATAGTTGATTGCTTAATAGGATGCCAACAAAAGCTTACTTTATTGAGGTTTCACCTGCTATATATATTTCTAATTTTATTTTCTCTTTCATAAAAAAATACTATGTTTGAATGCGGCCGCATAAATCTCACAGTTAGTTTAATCGTTGTGTTAGTTTAACCGTCATTTGAATAGGTAGTTGCACGAGGCAACCAAGCAATGCAGTAAATAACCTTATGGTTATGAATTAGCTTTAGATCTACTTTATACTTTTTCTAATTAGCTGAATTTTCATACATTTTTTCTCTACTAACACAAAACTACTGTATTTTTTTCACTAAATTTTTATAATGTGAATCTGCAATAGAAGATCATAAGTTGAAACATTCTAACGTAGATTCATTTCTCTCCAAATAGTACCCAATAAAAAAAGAATCATCTAAATGTACATTCATATATATACTTATACATCATATATATTATTATTTTCCTTCACGTTTTTATACATTGAGATAAAGTTTTTAAGTGAAGTAGCTATTCTGAAAAACTAATTTTTACAACCGAATATAGCAGCATTTGTGTGTTTTGACTATATATAAGCGTATATAAGTAATAAAATATAGTAATAGTTTAACATTTATGATTTTTTCATGTTTCCAGACGTATCTACATTGAGGAACATAATGCAAATATTTTTACTTCAAGTTTTATGTAAATAGAAAGATGTGAACAATAACTTTAACGATTATTTTTAAGTAAAATGAACAGATAAATAAAACATTTTCATTTTTAAGGTGCATTGTTAACAATTTCCGATTACTTATTACATATATATTAAGTGCAAAAACATGTACATCACATATGAAAGAAATATTTATCAATATCGTAAAAACGGTATCACTTATGTCATACATTGTATTTTCGAAGAACAAATTAAATAATAGAAATAAAGAATTTTTAACGTAATACATAAAAGTTATTCACAATTTTGTGGAAAAATCAACAAATGGTATTCATCATCAACGTCAAATTTTGATTTTTCTCAGCGGTAACAATAGTAACCATAAGAAATCTCACTTAAAAATCCTTTCCAGAAAGACATAGGGCGTAACGTCTTAACAAAAACAAATCAAATTCAAAACATGAACTTAAATGGTTTATGATCTGAAGTTAATGTGTCCATTAAATTTTCTTCGAAATAAAAAATGAGGTTTTATGAAATGTTTTTGATATTTGAAACAATTAAATATTCTATATACAAGTTACAATAAACTACTTGTGCAAGTGAATTTTTTTTTACCTTTGCTTTACCAATTTTAGGACAAGTAAATAAATCATACTCAGAATGATTTACTCTTGTGTCATAATAAGATCCCAAAGAAAATTGGTGGTAGTATAATGAAACCATGGATACAAAAAGATTAGGAATCAGTAGTTAAAGTCAAATGATGTCCCCTATGCAAAATGATTTCGTCATTGGTGAATGAAATAAAAATGATAAGCAACTAAAATGACAGTGCCATTATAATAATACATGAATTGCAACAGGCAATAATCTCTCAAAAAGGTTCCATATAATAATTTGATTTGTGAAAAAATATTCATAAACATTTATTGTAAACATCATCTGCTTGTGCACATTAATATACAAAATCAATAGGAAAATCAACAATTTCATGTTAACAATGAGAGTTAAACATTTTGAAAGTGTTGAACAAACTCTTAAACTGTGTATAACTGTTATAAATATCACTATAATATATTCATATACTTAGCATGCAACTTAACACAGAGAATAATTATGCGACAGCAATATATCGATATATAGAGTAATTAATATGTAAACACACATGTTAACAATTATTACACTTGTAAGACAGTGAATAATTTCTTAAGTGTAGTATAACCATAGTATCTCATAGTGTGTCCATAAAACCAAGAATTTCTTATCAACAAATAATTATAAAACATCTTTCAAAATAGGAAATAAATCAAAGATGGCATTCAGAACAGTGCACATAGGACGGAGAAATGTGCCGATGTTAAACATTAAAGTGCATAATAGATAAATGTGATTTCATTCTAACTACAGATACCGAGTGTTCATGCACATGAAGAAACTTCACTGGAGGAATTAGAGAAAGAATAAGAAATTTCTGAATTTTCCAAATCTTTTGAAATATTACTTTTTAAAAATGATGTTAAAATTTTGTTGACGATATTGCACACACAAAAGTTTAATATTAGGATATATTTCTTCTTAGTTTCACGAAATATAACTAAATTAATAATCAACATAAAAAGGAATTAAAGGTTGAAGTTCTTAAATAAATATAATTATTTGTCACAAAATGAATTTATGGATATTAAAAACTGACTTACTCTTAATACAGCTCATTGGGAATATGGATTTCAATATCAAAAATACATGAAAAATGGGTATCGTCAGTTTTAAGTTATCAATAGTTAGAGAATTAAACAAATTAGGTTATTAATATATGAATTATTTCTTAAAAATATAAACTAAAAACGTTGTTTCAAAGTAAGTTAAAATAATAATTTACTTCTTATGGAAATGTAATTTTATAAATTTTAATTTAGATATTCCTCAACGAAATCAAGAATTTTTTATTTTCCTTACATCAAAAGTTAATTTTTTGGCATCCAACAACTATTATTTCATCCACATTCATTATTAATTTTAAAATAATGGGAAGAATATATAATCTTTTGAAATGGAAATGAAAATATCCTACATTACGCAGGAAAAACAATCGTACGCAAGAAATATATATATATATATATATATATATATATATATATATATATATATATATATATATATATATATATATCTATCAATAATAAATTAATTTTTATGATAAACTCTCAATAATTTATTTTCATTCTTAGTTTTTAGTAGCTCGCTAACTTAAAAATAACGGATATTCTTGTCTTATATCTGTCTTGTATGCCAAATATGGCTTAAACTTTTTACGCATTTATATATTTTATAAATAAAAAATATACTAATCAGGCAATACTTTCTCCATATTTGAAACCTGTATATTTATTTAGTATTTCATCTGCAAAAATATTCCAAAAAGCTTTTATTATATACAAATATTTCATTTTTCTCATTAGTACTATCATTATCACTATTATGACTATCACATTTCTGTTTCTTAGGTGACACTGCATTTCCTTCAATAGAGTTGTATTGTGTTCAGTTCTTAGTATGTTTTAGCACTAGCATATAAAACAGAGCATTGATGCAGTAAAACAGGTGATTTCTGCTTTGTTTTTCATTGTTTGCAACAGAAAAGTTGTTTTTTGTGCAATTGATAGTTGATGATAGAATAGATGTTTTTATGCTGCAGTAACGATTTATTTGTAATCGTTTCCTACGTAAAGAATGTTTTTATGTTGAATTAATTATTTTTATTCATAATCAGCTTCAACAAATTGGATCTTTAGTTTATAGAAGCACACTATAATGAATGGTTTTGTGTATTTGTGTGAATAAAAGTAACTTCTAATAAAACTATCAAATATAAATTCCTTAAATCTCGAAAGAATAGAGATTCATAAAACAAAATTATTAGTGAGTTTGTATTTTTAATCCTCCGTGAAAGAACGCTTCAAGTTTAAATTCAGTAGTTTTGAAAACATATATAAGAGGCTTTTCAGAATATTTTTTAAATACTTTTTCAAAGCTAATTTTCGGTTTAGTTATTTTTCTTATTAAGTTTCGCTCATGAAAGTTATTTATATAGGACTTGCACAGTTTAAAGTAATTTCAAACTATTAGAAATACTCAAACCCATATATATTTTAGGGTTAAATCTCATCTTAATTCTAAGAACAATCAAAGAAACGTTTTCCAGTCATAAATAAAACTAACACGAAGAAAAAAATTATTAGCTACAAAATTTAAACTTGAATCAAATCAAACATTTAAAATTTGCGTCATTCTCATAAAGCATCTTTTTTTCGCGTATTACGTTTAATCTTGTCCAATAAAATCAGTGTCTATACTCCAAACACATTCACAACAAGAGTGTTACTATCTCTACAACGATATTCAGTATTCTCTGTAAATTTAAGAGTATTTTCAGAAAAAAGCCCTTATTTAGACCCTTATAACAAATGTATAAAAATCAACTTCAAAATATGTAATCGTAAATCACATTAAATTAATCACTCAATTTATAAAAAGACTATCCTTCCTCAATCGCTACGTCACTAAGATTTCTTCAACAAGCCTATCACAGTTTTTGATTTCCTCTAAAGTTGTTCTCAGCAATTTTAGAAAAAGGGCTCATCTATTTATTTTTTCTATTCTTATACACCAGAGTCACTTAAAATAGCATTAAAAAAGTGATTCAATCATCTTAAACGTAAAAAATATAAAAATGTGATGTTTGCAAAACCGAAGCATTAGAACTCCAAAATTTATTTTCTTTGATTTTAGATAAATTCTAGATAAACTTAATGTAACATGAGATATATGCTACATAATACAAAATTATACTCCAATATAAATTAATAGATATTTTCAAATTATAATAATTTATTTCCTAGACATCAAAAACCAAATCTCATTATTTGTAGTCAGAATTATTTTTGTTAGCATTTTTCAATCATGTTTTAAAACTTCGAAAATCTTTATTTGTCCCGTCAGACTTGTTGTTATCTATATGACACCAAAAGCCATTTTATATTTTATAAAACAACTTCACAAGACTAAGTTCATTTTTATTCAAATAGGATAAACTTTCAAGGCCACTTTATCATTCAACTTTCACGTCTAATTTAGTTTTACGAATTAAAAAAAATAAGAATTTTGTGTGTCCCTTTTATCCTTAAAAAAATTTTTTTTTACATTTCACATTTTTGTTTTCGTTTTAAATTTTCTAGTTTTTACTTAAAAATAGTTAAATTTAATGAATTTATGTTAGCTCTAGTTATTAATATTACATACAAATCAATAATACGTAAATGAAATAATTGCTATCACGTTTGCATAATTTATACTTAAAAATTAAACCTTGCAAAATACCCTAAATTATAAAAATTTGAGCGTTCTTTAAAAAATGCTCTTATTGTTTAAGAAATCGTTATTTATCTTTTGCGCATAATGCTTCGTGAAAGTTCTTGTGAATATTAAAAAATAATAAAAACGCAAGAAAAAAATTACATTCTTTATATTCAATAATAAAATAACAGGAGTAAACAAGAAGTGGAAAATGGGTAATATATGAAACACATAAAATAGAATAAAATTTTGAATTAGTGGGAAAACAATAGAAATTGTCTAAAAAAACCTTTAATATACTCACGGTATCATTCATATAATGTCAAAAATTATGAGCTGTAGAAGTCAAAAACTTGTTTCTTTTGATACAAATAAAATAGATATTCAATAACTGATTTAGTATGGCAGAAATATACAGGAAATTAAAAAGACTAAAATTTCTTAGATGTAAGACATTTATGGTAAATAATTAAAAAAAGAGGCAATGCACAAAAATTTGCTTTCTTAAATATAAAATACTATATTGAAGTAAATAATCATGTGAAAACAACTTTTTTCCATAGTCTTGTAGCCTCTTTAACATATTTCTTGCAAAATGCATGTTAATATGAATGTTTTAATAGGAAATATTAATTTTATGTTATATTTATGTGACCTATTATCATTTGTATTATTCATAAAAGTGATATAGAATCCATATAATTGATCATTTATAAATTGTCCTTACTGATTAATCGTATGTATTCATCTTTAGTATTTATAATTTAGCTGTGCTTTGTTTCTCATTCATTTACGAAAAATCCATTCAAAATTATCTTATTCCATAAAATGTTGGAATTATATAAATTTAAATGAAGAAAAATTCAATATGAAATACATCATTCATACAAAAAGTACTTTCTCAGCTCAATCACTTAAAAATCACTTTTCTGAACTCAATATATATGTTTTAACTTCATTGGAAACTTTATGTTGACATATTTAAAGGAATGTAAATCCTGTATAAAAGCTTCATTTATTTGCAAAATTTCTCTCGTGATTTATTGGCTCAGAATTTTGAATATTTGTCAGTAAATTTTTCCTTTTCTAACAGTTTAACTAGCAATTTAATTTTAAACAAACCTTTCGAAAATATTTTGACTTATGTGCAATTAAAATCTCTGTAAATAGCATCAGTAATTGCTTCTAATGTTCGTGTAATCAGCAACTTTTTCATGAGTTATTTCATGCCCAAAATAGTTATTATGCTTTTAACTAACTTACAATGCTAACAGTTAATTGGTTTTCCTCATACTTGAAATTAACATCGATGACATACATCTCATTACACAGAAATGAGTTATTGCACTAAAGTGTTTAAATACATGCATTTAAAAGTTCAAATAAGCCATCATGGTAGCAAAAAACAATACGTAGAAATCACCCAAGTTCAGTTGAGTCTTTTTCACTCTTAGAAGGCAATCCAAAGTTCTGAGTTATATTGTTGGATAGCATTCGAATATTTTCCATGTTCGGATCCTCTAAGAATTCATCAGCTTCAGAGGCATGCCCTTGATGAAATATATCATCATCGCTTACCATGCCTGCTCGGTAGTTATCATATTCAGAGTCATACATGACGTTCAAGCTGTCGACACTAAGCAATTGGTCACTATCAAACATTCTACTACTGGCCCGTGAAGACATGCTCATATCATCCATATCACCATCTGCAGGACAAGGATCGTTAATAATCGAATTTAAATCACTGAGAGCTCCTTCCGCATCAGTGAGTCCATGCTCGTTTAGTAACGAGGCATTCTCTAACGCAGGATCATCAATACAGTAATCATCCATAAGTGGGACATCTGCCGCCTTTTCCTCATCACTTTCATCACTATCAGTAAGATCAATAGCAGCACTTGGAGCAGAATGAGCAAGGTGCTCTGGTATTGTAGCATTGACATCGCATGTTCTCTCTTTGTTGACATGATCTGAGTGCGTTAGGTGAGGATTTTTACTATGAGAGCATTTACAATTAATGCGATGTTTTGGCAGATGTTTTGTGGCAATCTCTGAATGATCACTTTTGGGCGATTTCAGTGTTGAATGGGATGAGTGGTTTTGGCTGTGAGTTTTTCTGCCAATATGTTCTTCTTGAGAAATTCCATTTCTTGGTTTTGGTAGTGAAATTTTTGATGAATACGAGGATGTGTTTTCATCACTCTCATTATAGGGTTTCGGAGGAAATGCTGATGATTCTCGGGTTATATGATCATTATCATCAGAGGAAGTATCTGTTTGCAGACACTGGAGAGGAATGTTATTCTGGTATTTATTATTCTCAGATCTATCTCTCGGAATATCGTTGTTAGGAGTATTTTTGCAATGGGCTCGGGATTTAAATGAATGTCGTTTTGGATCCGTGTGCGACGCATCATGTTCTCCCATATCTGAAGAGGAACCTGATGTTAGAGATGTTTCCGATAATCCGATGGCTTCATTCAGTCTTTGTAAGCAAATATTATGATTTGATAAATTTCCTGGTAAAGCTTCCTGATCATTCGAACTTGCCATCTTGAAAGAACTTTCGGTTTTTTTATTGTTCATTAT
The DNA here is from genome assembly GCA_037975125.1 of Latrodectus hesperus. Classification (NCBI taxonomy): domain Eukaryota; kingdom Metazoa; phylum Arthropoda; class Arachnida; order Araneae; family Theridiidae; genus Latrodectus; species Latrodectus hesperus. The sequence goes on from CM075859.1 coordinate 29,888,947, forward strand.
CTGAGTGTTGAAATTACCAGAAGGATCTTTTACGTGCCCTAATTTAGACAAATTTAATGCATTCTTACTGTAATCTGAGTTATGGTGTGAAGGGGACATGCCTACTTCTGGCAGCTTGTTATCAGCTGAATTTTTCAAACGAGAATCATTGAATTCTTCTCCATCTGGAACAAGAGGTTCTTTAACATTTTCTGTTGGATAAACCCATTGAACACTGGAACAGTAATCATACAAGGCAGGTGATGGTGAATCAATATCTGTTCGAGACAGATCAGTGCGTATATAGCTGTCGCAAGAAGATGTTGAAGAACGATTTAGAGAACAGGAATCAGTAGACATATTTCTATCTTGTCCTAAAAGGCTGTCATGGCTACTACTAATTCCACAGCTAGTGTCACTTGCAACAGCAGATTCAGAATCATTTAGAGGTGCTAAAGAGGAAAGCTGATGCGTTTCTTCAGGTGGAGTGAGTATGGCAGGAGATTTATTAATTGGATGGGCCCTAGGATGCGTATACATTTTGGATGGTCTATAAACTTTACTAGTATATATTCCGGAGCCACTGTTCAACTTTTGCAATTTCTCTTGTAAGTCATCATTCATATCTGGCATTGAGTTTGAAGTTTTTGCAGTGTCCTTATTACCTGAGCTTGCGAGGTTTTGGTTGTAACGTGGACGGGACTGTGAGTAAGACTTGGTTGGAGCATTTCCAATAATAGGTTTTGGTTGGTTATACAGATCAGAATTCTCTTCAGAAGGAAAGCTTAACTGTTGTCCACGAGGCTGCCACGGAGGAAGTTGCATGGTTGGTAGTCGTGGACTACTTGTCGAATGGATTTCAGTAGTTTCAGCGACATACATAAGAGATTTTCTGCCACGCATGCAGCTAGTACTTTCTTGACTTGAATTACAAGGACTACTCACTTTATTTGGATCACCGTTTGATGGAATATTATGATCTTTATTATTTTTCAGGGCTTCTTCTCTTTCTTGACGAATATCATTTTCTGTTTTTCGTCTTAAAAGAAAATATGTTGTCATGTCTCCTTTCCCTTTAACTTTAACTGTTCCTCTACATTGAAAGACATATCGATCCTTTAAAAGGGTATACACCTCTTCGGTTACCTAGAAATAAATGGAATTTATATAATTATTTTATGAAAAACGACGAACCAGCAAAATTATAATTGATAAAAATTTTAATTTGATTATAATTGTTACCCTAAATTACTGTTATTCTATAATATACAAGTTATGTGGTATTTTATGTACTACTCATAGAAAATATGTATATAGTGTTATACAGAAAATAAGTGTTTTAAATCTATTTTTGAACTTATTGTAACAGTGCTATAATCAAGACTGTGTTAAGAAACGCCTAAATTAAATAAACAATTCATTCATAGGCTTAATATTATCTGAAACTTAAGACAGAGATAACAATAAAAATCAAGAGAAAGTGATTAAAGCTTATGAATATAAAATGTGAATAACATTTATTCATTATATTTCGTTATCTGGAAAAAAACAAAAAAATTTATATTTTGATAGTGATACTTATTTCAAGAACTTGAAAACTGCTATTGTTCTGGATTACACAAAAATAATGGTGACTAACATAAAATCGATACACTGTTGTGCTGTGTATATTAAATATATGTTCCGGAAAAATAGTAACAAAAATAACTTAATTAATGAACTTGGAGTACGATTGATTTATTTTGTATTTCTCATCAGCGATTAAAATAAATTGCTTACAGATTTTTATTAGTCTATTGCTGAGCACTGACTAATTATTTCCAGATATCCATGTATATTAAAAGTGATAATGCAACAGGAGTTTTAACTTTCAAAAGCAAACTGTAAAAAGAAATAAAAGTATTTAATATTTTTTAAACTTATTACTATTCAATGAAATTAAATAACCATTTTTAGTGAAAATATTGCGGTAAGAATCAGGACAAACAATAAAATATCTTTAATGAATCATTTCGTGTTCAACTCAATTTATTGCAGTTGATTTGATCCAGCAACTTACTATATAAAACAGGAAATATATCCGATTACTTTAACAGTTAAGTAAATTTTAATAATAAATTGACTTTATTTTTCAAATAAACATGGGTATTTAGTTACAGTAGTCAAAAAGTAACTTCGACATCAAATTATATAAAGTAAAAATTAATGAGCAAACTATAATAAAATTTAAGATTTTTTAAGAAATAAATGTCCGCTCTAAATAACATAAACTAATATCTATCTACAATTTAAAATGTGAAATTAAAGGGGGATTTGCACTTAAGAAACGTAATATAATACGATAAGGTGACCTCCAATGATTCATTTTAAAATGTTTTGATAGACAGTCTTTAAGTCAAGGTATTAAAATAATATTTGGCAGTCATTCAGAGATAGGGCATTGTGTTTCAGGAACCACCTTAATGAAACTTTACCAACTTAACCATGGTAAAATTGAAAATATTGCATTGTTCTACCCATCAAAAAATGTATTACCAAGATTGTGAAACTGGCTCCATGTATAAATATAAATGGCAAAGAGATATCCAAATGATTATACTTTCAGATATCTTACAAATTAAATTGAAATCTCTCTCTCAGAGGAAAAATACCTAAAATAATTTAGATTCTTTTCTCGTGCAAATAACTAAATTTTCCATTCGAATACGTTTCTGAATTTGACTGAAGAAGAGTTTTATTACCCGAAAGAATTTTAATTCCCCTTCCCAGAAATTGTGTCGGACTGAACCAAGCAAGAGATAACACTAGATGGAGCGGTTAACAAACGGCTATTACAAGTCATCGCATGCACTACAAACGTGAAGATGGACACTTAGCGCACATAGAACTTATGTTCTACTATATAATGAGTCATACCACAACGAATAAAATCTATGAAACGTTATTCTAAGCAATATTAATTTACAATGGTAATTATAACCAATCATCCAATAGAAAATAGGTAATTATTTTAATAAAATGAAAAATGTAATTTTTTCTTTTTTTGAAACAGCTATTTGACGAGATAAGCAAAAACTAACTCCAATGTTTAGAAAACTTAAGAATTAAGAACATTTTTAGTTTTTAAACAAAATGTTCAATAGATTTTAGCAAAGCAAAATTTAATAATACTAAACCAGATAAAGTAAAACGAAAGAACAGTCAGTCGAGAAAAATTGTATATAAAAATTTATAAATTCAACTATACAATTGAATTTAAAATACCCAAACAATTTACCAAACAGACATTGAATAAATACGTATAAGAATTAGATAAATAAAAATAGACCAAATACATGTTATTCGATCAATATAAATCGACCTAATAAAAAGTTCTTAAAAAAACCAAAACTCTGCTTCTGATTTCGAATTTATTAGGTTGGTGCGTATGAAATGTCGGATTCTTAAGTGATTGTATAAAACTGCATATCTTTCTTCAAAAGCTGTTTATTCAATCAAAGTATGCTCCATTCGCTTCAATACACTTCTCCCAACGAGATTTTAAAGCGTAGATGCCTGTCTTAAAAAAATTTTGGTCTTTAGAATTAATAAACTCTGATATCGAGTTTTTTAGACTGTCTTCATTTTCATAGTGTTTGCCCCTTAAAAACAGCTCTAAATGCTTGAAAAAATGAAAATCGGTCGGCGAGAGATCCGGTGAATAGGGTGGATGCTGCAATGATAAGCATACGTTTAACCGATCCAGCTTATTTCGCTCTGTCAGTGCGTGCGGTACCCACTTGTCCATCTTCTTAACCTTGCCAATCTCAGAAAGGTGTCTCAATATCGTTGTATGGTCAACTTTCATCCTGATAGCAAGTTCCCTCGTGGATACGGCTGGATCCGCTTCCACTAGAGCCTTCAGGTCATCATTCTTCACAGACGTTTTAGGTCTTCCGCGCAGCTCATTTTGCAGTGAAAAATCGCCAGTCCGAAATTTTCGAACCAACGCTGCACTTTCCGATCGTTAACCGTATTCTCCCCAAACGCTTCGTTTATGTTGCGTGCAGCTTTTGCAGCACTATTACCAAGTTTGTACTCATATAAGAAAATGACGCGAATGTCGGCAGAATTCATATCGGCAATAAACTCAAAAGAAATAAAAAAGGGAAGACCTTCGAGAAAACCTATTTTGCTGAAATGAGTCTCTGGCAATGGACAATACGAGTATGAATGAGGTTATGCCAAATACAAAAGTATAACGAAAACAGGGAGGAAAACGTCCGCATGTAAAGAGAATCCGACATTTCATACGCACCAACCTAATATTTGTTATAAATATTCATTAGACAACTCACAGCTTAATATTAAACATAGGAAAATGTGATTAGATCTTTTTATCAAGTAAAATGGGATTTAAGAATGTAATCAGATATGATTTGTCAAAAGAAATATTTTCAAGAGGAATAAAATTAATCCAAGTAAATGAGGGAAATTTTTTTTTAGATTTGTTTTAATAAAGAAAATGTAATAGTAATAACTATTAAAAACTCTAGTATTTAATAAGTAAGATAATTGTAGAATTACCGATTAATCAATTATATCCATTTTCTGCTAATTCATGTATTCATTATGTTCATTCACGTCTTATTCATTCATGGTTTTAATAATAACAAAAAAATTTATTAATTTTTAAGGTTTTCGAGAATGTATATACAAGCCCCTTAGAATCAAAAATTGAATCCTGAAAATTTCCTTAAAAATATTAGCTCATTATAATACTAGAATCCATAAAAAAATTTCATAGGAATTTTTTTCTCGCCTTGTTTATAACAATTTATTGAATTGATCCAAGAAATCCATTTCATCTGTTGCAGCACAACCTTGCACATTATGGCAAAAAATGTTTAAATGAAATTTCTATTGTAAAGTATGAAGCATTATCTTGTATACCGCTTTTAAATAGTCCTTATTATATAAAGTAGGTTAAGCGTATACTGTATTTGCAGGCATATATGACGCAATTTTTTTCTTTTTTTGAAAATAAGTCTGAAGAACAAGGAAAAATTGGGTGATACAATGTTTTACACGTCGAAACTCAGTTTTTAAGACATTCATTTCTGCAAATCTTCTTTATTCGGAGTCATACAATTTTGTTTTGTTTCCTCGAGGAGTGTAGGAATATTAGTTACGAAGAAGTTTAACGAATACGCTGTTATTGACAATCCCAATTCTGTTCATTGGAACTTTCCAATTTTTATGAAATATTATTAAGTGTTTAAAATTTCTACTGTCCAATTGTCTAAAATTTGTGGGCGAGTTATGGCTCAAAAAATGTCAGCGTAGCCATATCATAGCTTACAAATTACATAATATTGCATATGCTAAAAGACATGGAAACAAATCTACAAATTGGTATTTCGAGCTACCCTCGATTGAGAAAATGAATTCGATGAGAAGAATATATCGGAATCAGAAAGAGGAATAAAAAACAACTCAGAGTAAATGTAACCTACGGGCCTATATAAAACAGAGACTGGTTAAAAGATAAAAAAAAAAATGTGGTATTAGAGTAATGGCGTGGATGGATGGTAATGGATGCTCAGGAGAGAATTGCAATTTATTGTATGGGGTCTCAGATTTCTGACTTAGAAGAGGTTTCAAGTGACTCATCATTATTTCTGGAGATGAATTCTGAGTTTTGATGAAGATTACAAGGATAGATTAGGTATTTATAGAAAGTATAACCTTGTATTTAAATTACTATAAATTTATTATAATAAAGTTTTATCCTTCAAAAATATGTATAAAAGAGAGGGTGCATCTTATACACCGGTAAATACTGTTTTATATGTTTTCTTACTTAACGACATATTTTTGTTTAGCAGATCTCTTTCCTTTTTTTATATTTAACTTGTCAAAGGTTTCTGTTTATTTTTTATATTTAACTTAATAAGTTGTCAATAAAATTTCATGGAATGAATAGGATGAGTTATAAAAATTGTTCTGGCAGCCTGTAGTTGGATAAAAATAGTATTTGAATAAAAATATGAGTGAAGACCCCTACACTCTTTTGATGATAGATCCTCATTAACATTGATTTCAGAGTTACCATTAACACATCGTACGTATCAATTTTCTTGGCTCATTAGAAGCATATAATGCAGAAATGCATTATATGCTTTGTTTAATAGCAATGGGCCTTACAATGGTTTAATGCATTAGTTACTAGTTGGTTTAGAGATTATGCCTACCAAAGACACCTTCCTAACATATGTTAAGGAAGTCCTTTTGGAAATACTGTTTCTTCCATCAATGTACATTCGAAGCACAGCATTAACAGTTAGATTAACAAAATTTACTAAGCTATAAGCGTCAATTACAAAACAGGTACACGTGTTAAAAAGAAAAAAGGAAGCAAAGTTGTAAATATTAAATTTCTCTTGCCCTGGTGTTTATGGATTTTCCCAAGTATTCTTTCAGATTAAAGTGCGGATATGCTGTGTATTATTATCATAAGTTTTCAGATACGTAATTTACATTTACCGATTCTTATCTTGCTTGAAAGTTATTCCAGATCCTTTTGATTATTTTAGCCAAATAATGCATTTTCTTCATACGGTTTCTTTCTCATCGCTATTTAAGAGATTTTTAAAGAATAATGCATTAATAAGCTGTCTAAAGGCTTAAAAAGTCTACAATTCATGTACCAAAGGATTAAAGAATATAATTATATATTAATAATTCTTTAATCTAAATGCTATATCTTTAGTCAAAATATTATTTAGGTTAAAAAAAATATAATTCAATATGCAGCAAATTTTAGAATCACATTCAAAAACATATTTTCCTTCATCCTTCCTTAATTTTCCATTACAATTTACATACTAAATATCAATATTTAGAAATACAATACATTATAAAGCAAGTAAAAAATTAAAAATTTATATTTGCTTCAAAAAAAGAGCTATCAAAATAATCATAACAATGATTAAAGGAATTATATAATATAGTCTACAACTAAAATAATAGCCTTTACTTTGTACTTATGAAATAATTTTATGTTAATGTTTAAGAATTTTTAGAACTTCAATAAAAAATATGATGCAAAATTTTTTTCAAACTGTCAAAAATCATCTTCAATCTTAGTATAATAATTTGCAATTTGTGTACATATTTTTTCTCAATGTTCAAATTATTTAAAATGTTGAAATATATTCAATATCATATAATACTCAAACAATTTATTACACTTTTTCATTTATACGCAAAAAAATTTTTTTTAAGTTTAGTTTTTATTTAAAAAAAAGCTGTTTTATTTGAATTTAATTTTAAAATTTAATCTATCATAAATGTAAGTTAAAAACAGATTGAAGGAATAGTGGTGCCATCTATTGACCAATTTTCAAATATTTCTTAATTCTTTTTCAAATCCAATGGTTTTAAATAAATTATAATAATTAAAACGAATAATTTTGCTTTACATGTAACAATTAATTATAAACTAATTATCCAATGAAGTATCCTGATATATGAAAATAGTTTTTAATAATTTCTTTAAATTAGATTAAATATTTTATCATGGGTTTTATATATTATTAAAGCAATATACATAAGCGCTACTAATATGAAGATTCACTTTAACACCTCTCTTATATTTCTCTATTAAAATAAATTAAAAATCTGTAGTTTTAAGTAATCAGAAAGATGAAAATAGGTTACAAATTTTCTATCTAACAAGAAGTGGATCCAATTAGATTCGAGAGTTCCTCTCTGGCACACACACACATCTCAAATTCCTGGCATATTTTTCATTGAAACCACAACATTACAACTAATCTTTCCCAGTTTTTTCAAAACATGTCATTTTTCTCTTGTTATTAATCAGCGTTTTATTTTCATATAATCTGCACTTTAATTGATGTGTTTTTGCATTTTTTTCACTTTACATTTAAAAATATATTACTAAGAGAAATATCCATTTTACTTAAACTTGTAAATGACATACGAAAGTTATGGCATATATATACATTAAAAGTGATTTTATATCCTTTGATTATGTACAATAGCTGATGATTATTTATAAGCACCACTAAACTTGATAAATATTATAAACTATTGAATATTTATATTTACACGTTAATTTATACAAACCTACAGATCGTAATGGGGAATATAACTAATTCCGATTATTTTGTTGGATAATATCTTAATTAGAAAAAATAATTATTTTCAAGTGACATTAAACATTTGGTTCGAAAGAATTATTTAGAACATCATGATGACAGAAAAAATTACAATGTATATAAATATCAATTTAAAAATGTAAATAAAAGTAGACACTTTTTACTTTACTTTCAGCAGATATCATAAAACTAAAATATTAGATAACTGCATGTTACATAATCATGTCGTAAAAAGTATTGTAAAGTACAAAATGATTATAATTATTGAAAGTTAAATAAAATCTAGCATGATATTTCAGTTAATACTTTATCAAAACAAAACAGAATTTTATATTAAATAATATTTTTATAGATAATTTTTATGTCTTATTATCTAAATGGAATGGATAAAGAAAACAATTTAGATTATTAGAGCTTTTACAAAGAGCTTCGCGAGTCGAAAACAAACTAAATCCATATTTTTTTAAAAAATACATTTATATTTACTTGTAAGCTTACTTATTTAGATATATGAAGCTATTATGACATTTAGAATTGCACAGTTTTCCATATTTTTTTACATTTGCATTTATCAGATTTGCTCTCTTCCTAGCACAAACACCTCCTTAATATACATAAACATCAGAAAGATGTTTTTCTAACACAATCTTGAAGAGATATTGCTTGATCTTCAATCAAAATACATTTTTCTTCACAAATTGTAAGCTGATTTTTGGTATGCAACTTAAAATTTACCTTGTTTCATTCCTAAAAGATAAATGTCTACGTTTTGAGCTTCTAATATCATCACAAATAAATTTCGTGCATCATTTCTTGCTCTGTCTACCACTGGCACTCATAGCTTCACTTTGCCATCAATATCACCAGAAGAGATTTGAGAACTTTCAACATCTTTTTTGCTTGTAATTTAAAATATCTTTAATATTTATTCTTTGCATTCTTAGTTGTTTTAGCCTAGTTAAAATGGATCACTTCATTATTCTCATTGTAAATCACAAAATTAATTGAAGGCAAACAGTTATTTAGCATTGGATCATTAACTTTCACTCTAGAATTATCTTCTATTTCTTTGTTGGTTTTATCAGAAGCATTGCCACTTTCGATTTAAGCTTGAAGCTCTTTGGTCTTAAGCCATTTGATAGTCTTTACGGAAAGAATATGTTTCCAAGCCTATTTTTAATGACAATCAAAACATCCCTTCATATGGAATATGTTACTGTTAATGCAATGCATTAGTGATTGTGTTTAATTACTGGAGATTATTCATAACTATTTCTAAACTTGGTAAAGGTGATAAATTATTGAATACTTATCACATTTGCTGATAAGTTTACAAAATCCTCATCTCGTAATTGGAAATGTAATGTAAGTTCCTAACTTTTTCCATAATTGGTTAATTTTTTTTAGCTGCATACCTTATCTTGATGCATGCTGTTGTTAAGCAAAACAAATTCTTAGACTATTATTGACTGCCTTTGTTGATGTCAGATGCATGTGATTTCAGTAGTATTTCTAATATTACTGCAGAACTTTTTACTATACTTCACGAAGCACATGGTAGCAAAAATACGATTTTAAAAATTTCAAAAATAGTACAAAAATGTTGCAAGTGAAGCAATGATGATTGTTTTAAACTTGTAAAAAGTTGTCAAAAGATATCCCAAGAAAAAACTTGTTACTTATTGCCTTCAAAGACATGAACTGAATATGCTAGTAGATTTAACTAACAAGCAGTTAAAACAGAATAATGATTTCAAATTTATATCTGAATCTCAAGACTACTTGACGAAATTTGCATAGCTACACGCTGTAAAAAAGCAAACGTACAGGAATCACATGTCATTTAATTGATATTTTTTTAGATTTGTGGCTGCCAGTGTACTTTATAGTGACAATGATCTTGAATTAAGCAATGAAATTGCGGAAGAAGCTTGTGCAATGGGGCTGGATTTGAAAATTCTGCTAAGAAAACCTAGACATAGCCAGATTCAAACTTCGGTTCAGTGTGCACAAACTAGGATGCTGAAAGTGTATTAAGTTCTTAATAGGCAAGCAGTAAAACTAGCTAATGATTCAAAGGATTATGCTTTGTACAATTTATGAAAAGCATGACATCTCTTGAAGGTATCAAGTATTCTCCTCATGAAGCAATGTTTGGGATGCCTTTAAAACTAGAACATCTTGAATACATCTTCTTACCCAAATGACTCTATAAAATATTTAGAATCGAAAATCTTTATATTTTAAAAGAAAGTGTCAATAACGCTTCTGATAAAACCAACAGAAAGTTATTTAATGCAATACTTAATGATCCGTTGAAAAATGACCGTTTACTTGCAGTTAATTTTGTGATTTACAATTAGAATAATGAAGCCGATCTATTTTAAGTAGGCAAAAATAAGAAAATATAGAAAAAGTGCTAAAAGAAGATTAAAATCACAGTCAAAAAGACGTTGAAAGATTTCAATTTTAAATTTAAATTGAAGGAGGGGATCTTCTGGTGGTTATCGGAGGGATTTAGAGCAATGTAGTACTTTCGCCTTCGTGGGGCTCTGGTTAAACGATGAACGCTCCTTACTGACTTAAATTCACATATCCAACGGCATAACGAGCTTGACTTGTCAAAATTTCATAAATAACAACAACAAATCTTAAATTTTCTTCTGATAATATTGGTGAAACTTTAAAAATATGAGTACCAGATGTATACAGAGCAAGAAATGATCTACAAAAATAATTAGCGATATTAGAATTTTGAAATAGAAACATTTATATTTTTAGAAACAAATACAGGGAAAGTTTCTCTGTAGTATGCTAAAAATCAATGATCAATTTATTTTCTTTAAAGTTGTTTCACAGATCAAGCAATATTATCTCGAGATTGTGTTAGAAAATTGTGTTGGAGATTGCTCTTTCAGAAGTTCGAGGCTAGTTAGTTTGTCGATTAACGTTCATTTTTAGCACATGAGGGTTAACTATTCTAGAATCTACGGTTTAAAACGGATTATACGAGTCACTATACAAGTATCCATGCTAAAAGTGGGATTGAAACGTATAAACTGATGACCCGAAGGAAAGAGTGATAGCCTCTTGGCTAACAGCTCAACAGTAAAGCGCATGGATATTAACGATGTATTGTTGTTGTTGTTGCTTATCCTCCATGTCTGACGGAGTCAGACTAGATCCACGAGTTCGTTGACTGTAAGGAAGTCGAAGACTAAAAGAGGATTGCTAAAGAGATCCTCCCTAGAGAGACCCATGCAATCCAAAAGATGCTCAGGAGAAGCCTGATGATTTTGGCACTTGGTGCAGGTGACGAAAGTTTTCCTGCCCTCGTTGAAAGTGAGGCACTTAATATGATCGCTAGCAAGTCTTGAGAGAACAGTCCGGGTACATGTATTTGTAACGATGTATTTGTAAGGGCGAGTGCAAATCTAATAAATGCAAGTGTAAAAAAATCTGGGAAACTAATTCTAAATGTCATAATAATCTGATGCTCATAAATCAGTACACTTACAAGTAAATATAAATGTTTTACTTAAGTGAAAAATAAAATATATTTTTTTCTTTTTTGAAATTTGGGTTTAGTTTGCTTTTGACACGTGAGACTGTGTAGGTTTAAATATCTAAATTGTATTTCTTTATTATTGTGCCTTTTAGTTAACAAGAGATGAAAATTATTGTTTATTATTTAAAATTCTGTTTTGTTTAGATAAAGTATTTACTGAAATATTTCAGAACGTAATGTTTAAATATTAAATATACTGAAAATATTAATTTTTCGAATCAAGCTACCTACAGAATAGTCAAAATTTATTACATGCCTCATTATGAGCTGAAATTTTATAACCTAACTGGTAAATTTGGTAAGTATTTGATAAATATTTAGTAATTTATCACACGTTTACTATTTTATCACGATTGTGAACATTAAAGGGAAAAACTAATAAAGGGACATAATCATCCCTTTATAAGTTTTTTCCCTTTAATGTTCGATTTAAATAAATAATTAAAAAAGTGAATAATGTTTAATAGAACTATTTGTTTAAATTGCATTTGTGTGGCTCAAACTTTTTCAACCGCAAATAAGTGAAATTATTCCAAATAAGCATTATAAAATGCTTACTCAATTTACTTTTCGAAAAATTATTAGATTTTCTCAATTATAAGGATTTAACGAAACAGATTCTTATAGGCAAACTAAGCACCGTTAAGAAGTGATCCAAGATACTAAACGCAAAACACAACCTAGAGTTTAACTACATTATCAAGAAAGTAATTTGGATCACTATAGATTTTTGGACAATAAGTGACACAATCATCTGTAGTCAAAAAACTTATAAAGGGCTTGTATCTGAAAGTGATTATTTGAACATATACTATAGATATTTCTGATTTTCTCAATGCTGTTTGGCTTTTCTTTTAATAAGCTTGATTGAACGTAAAATGTTTTAGCAAGTTGAAATGTTTGTGTTCTCCGAAAATACTCTGATATATCTAGATTCCATTCAAGCAGCTTTATATAGCTGATAACTGCAAGAATCTAGAAAAATAACTAGTCATATGATAAGAAAAAAGTTCTGTGTATAACTATTAAAGAAATATCTGTGAATGTTAAGCCATGTCTCAGAAACTTATAGAGACTATTAGGGAAAACCTAAAAATGAAACTTGAATGGGTGAAACGAAAATGAAAGGAATTAGTGTAAAGGACGGCGTATTCTGTTGCGGTTATCGATACCAACTATCAAAAGTTTTGTTTATTCAACAAGGCACTGCTTTGCTCTTTTCAACAGACTGATCTATATGTTCTGAAACCACAATGGCTCTAAATATCAATATTCCTGGGTCATGAGTGAGGTTTTTACTCCTTCATCAATCGAGACAATCACTGAAGAAAGTCTACAAAATCAGTCCACACATAAAAATTTTCCAAAGCACCAGCCCCTTATCATGAAAATGAGAATGTGTCTCTTTGGTAGTGCGTACATGCCCTTAGGGCATCACTCTCTGCCATTTGACTAATTCGATTACATAAGTAGCCCATCTTAATCTGACACTATCATCATTGACATGATGCTATGTTATTTTCAACGTCTATCAGGAAACATTACCGTCTTGTCGTGGGCAGTTCCAGCGAGTCCATCAACAAAGTAGGATAAATGTTCATGATGTTTCGAATGGCTGCTATGTAGGTATTATCAGAGAGAAAGAATTACAAAATTTCATATCAAATGACTTAAGAATGTCTCAAAATTGTCTTGAATAGCACATTTTCGGCCATTACTCTGAAGCATCAAATTATTGCAATTGATGTCCAACTGATGTTGGAAGAATGGTTGGTATTTTCATGAATATCACCAAGATCTTTTATGGACTGGATTTGAGTTTTACAAAATAAATACTTGGCACATAATGAATAATTTTGCTTTGCTACTTTATGAACGCGCTTATAATGAAAACGTAGACATTAATCATAGTGAGTTTAAAGGAATAATATCGTCATAACACCAGTTGAGATTTGAATCAGGGGCGCTTGTAACGAATGAACAGCACTATACACATAAGTGCAAGAAATATGTGTTTTAAACGTTCTTGAATTACTTCAAATAAACTTTGGATTATTTCAAACGAAAATTCAAAACAAATTTAAACTTATTTTAAAGAGAAACATTATGAATTACATAGGCAGAATTACATTTTTAAAAAAAATGAATTAGTTTGCTAAATCTTTAATTTTATTGTTTTTAACTTTTCATGTAACGTTATATAATAAATTTTAATTAAGCTAAATATGCTCATCATAAAAAATCAATATTAAATAAAATTATATTTTAAGGAAAAACTTCAAAAGTTTTTAAGTAAAGTTTGGAAAATATTATTAAAATGAATAATTTGTAAATCACAAGATTCATTTCTATTTTGGGTACTTACGTATTATCCCGTCAACAGTTTTCACCAGATCTGAAAATGGTCGCAAAAACACCATCTTGGTGTCAACAATGAGAAAAAACATTCCTGCGTATAATTGAACACAATAACCATTTTCCAATTAATTCTATTATTTTATGGTCCTAATTTGTTTTCCGAAAAATAATCAAAATTTAGGACTTACCTTCTACGAAAGGGAAATCAGTAGATTATTTCCAAAGTTACAGGATAATTGCATCAATGAAAACATATAATATTAATGGACACGGGATGATTTTGTATTTAAAGACAGAAAAGCAATGGAAATGAAACGTAAAAGGGTGTAACAAGCGAGCACCATTTGGAAAAGGAATGTGGTTACAAGAATCAAAAGTATGTTAGTGACTGCGGTAAGGTTCATTGACAGCTGGTGGAAGGAATTATCATGGATTAAATGGGGAAGAAATGAATTGGATGTAGCGGATAAGACAGTGATAGACTGGAACAATTACACGTGAGAAATCCTGTTATCCAGAGGAAAGGAAAAATCGGAACTGGCAAATACGTAGAAACCGACGAAAGCCTTTTCTCGAAGCCAAAAAAACAAAGCTGGCAGATTGCTGCCAGAATAATGAATCTTTGGTGAAACTTGTCAAGAAACGAACGAGTGCTTTATAGTTCGAGTTACGAATAGAAAAGCAGGTACGCTTTTGGAAGAGATGAGGAAAATATTTAAGAATGACCCTGGATTTTTTCGCACTCGTGGAAAACTTATAAAATTGACAAATTGAGAGTTGCAAATTTCGAACATTTCAAAGTTAATCACTCTTATAACTGTTGAATCTGATATTGAGGCACATACACAGAATATTGAACGAATATGCGGTTTGTTAAAATGGCAAAACAAAAAACCTCGCGGAACTGCATGGATTTGTATTTATGCCACTTAGATTTGTATTTATGCAAATTTATGTGGAGTCGCAATCACAAAGCAGAAGACACGTAACGTCGAAATTTTGAGTACTGTTAACAAGTTTTGGACTCCAAAATAACCACCAACAACCCCTGAACGAAATAACACTTTTTTAATATTCAGTTTTTCATTAGAATAATGGAACTCAAATAATAAAAAAACATAATAAAATTTTTAATTTTGTTATTCAAGGTTAAATTTGGCATTGGCGTCAACTATTTTGCCAGTTTACTGATCGACGGAATAATCCGTAAGTACCATAATTTTGATTGAAATATCAAGCTTCAATTCTGGGAACTCAAGGAGTCATTTTATAAATATCGAAGTATTTTAAAAGATATTTATAATAGAACGAAGTAATGGTTTAATATCAATGTTTTCCATTATTTTTTAATCAGCGGCTTGATTTGAATCTAATAATTTTTCTATGATGTCCTAAGTATTTTAAAATTTAATTCATTATGTATAGCTATTTCTTAGTTTCTTACTTTACAGCAGAAAGAAAAACCCTCATATAACAAGAAATAATTTCATGATATTGTAAAAATTTACATATTTAACTGGTCACAATTTTCTTACTGAGGAATGAATAATAAGAAACAGAGCCCAAAAAATCTATCCATTTTTTGTTTTTTTACTTTTTTCTCGCATGATTCACCAAGAGATTGTCGTAAATAAGAGGACAATGGTACAAATGATTTCACCATTGTCTTTCTATTAGTTGAACAATCCTATTAGTTAGGTGAAAATATAGTGGTCTTTCTATAAAGTTAAACCTATATGCATTTTTAATGCAAAATCCTTATATTCAAAGCTATAATGAAAAATTATTTTTAAATTTGAAAATTTACCTTTCAGTGTATGTGAACCGAAGGAAGCTTCATACATAAGATGTAAAATTAAATTAGCATCTTTAAGAAAATTTAACTCAAAAAATTTTTCTGTTTCATAGAGGAAAAATTCCCTTTAAAGCTAAACTCTCATTCGATTTGCAAAAATGAGCTGCTCTTGATTCTAAAAAGATCATGCAGAAACTAATTTGTCTACCATTGAAAAATATACTTAAAATAGTATTCTGAATAAATATACTACCTCTAGTAAAAAAGATTTTTTCACACAGCTTCTTTAATAAAAAAGATAAAAATTTGTTAGGAAAGTACAAATTTAGAAAAGTTTTACTTACTGCTCAAAAATTAAATCAATTTTATTTTAGAATAATGGATATGAATCAGTAGTATGATAAGAAAAGTAATTTACATTTATGAGTTATAGGTTATATTGTAACGGTTATATATATATATATATATATATATATATATATATATATATATATATATATATATATATATATATATATATATATATATATATATATATATATATATATATATATATATATATATATATATATATATATACATTTATTATCATCTAATCACAATAGAATAATGTATAAAAATACTGTCTTAAGAAGGTTGGAAAATTAGTCTGTCCTTCACTATCCCTTGGTACTTTTGTTACTACTAATCAGAGAATTTCCAGAATCATGATTCTTGATGTATGTAAAGCTGAATGTAGCGATGTCCCTTTTACACACTGAGAGGGGACGTAACAATAAAAAATAATACATTTTATTTTATGAACAGTTTTAGGAAAAGAAAATTTTTCTCTAAACGAGCTGTACCACAAAAATACAATGAAACATTTTTATCACGTTCTTTACCTGTAACAGGGCAGCTACTGTACAATATACACCAACGAAAATGCAAATACATGAAAAACAGGAAATATCAAAACCAATTAATATCAGAAATTTCGCAGAATATAAATGACTAAATATGCAATTCTGCGGGGTGAGAAAAATTATGTTATTGTTGTTGCTGTTACTTATGAAACTTGGACAAGCTAAGCTCGCTAGCCGACGGCAATGCGAAATTAAGTCAGAAGAGTGCGTCTTTCATTTTAATCAGAGCACCAAGAAGATGAAAGTACGTCTTTTCTCGGAGACTCCTCCGATAGGTGGAACCACCAGAGGATCCCCTCCCTCAATTTTGACTTTGATCTGGAAAAGAAGGAAACTTTCTCCACAAACCATTCCACCCATTGTAACTACTCAACGACGGACCACAGGATTTTCTATTCCCCAGATTTAACAAGCACGTTAAATCTGGGGAATAGAAAATCCTGTGGTCAGTCGTTTCAACAGCCCATGAACCCAGTAGGTCTTTAGCGGCCTTTGGAATCGATCCTTGCCCTTCCGGATGGAAGCCGATGCCCTAATCACTAGACTACCACGACCAGAAGCAAATGATAAAATCAGTAACAAGTTTTGCCTGCCCAACTGGCAGTAATCGCTGCTAGTATGTTGAATGAAAAATACTTTAGAAATGTTAATAGGAAAAACCAAGTTTTTCGACATAAACTCCAAGTTGGTGATCATCAGGTGCTGAGTGCCAGGCAACTTGTTCTCTAATCAATGATCAGACTTGTATGATAAACCTTGAAAACAGGAAAAAAGGGAAGTGATACAATTTGTTTAGCTAAAAATTACCTTGTAGATTTTGGTACCCTGTACATGTGATTGTTTATTATCCTGTTGAAATATAGCTGCAGACAAGACCAAAAGACAAAAAAAGAACTAGTAGAAATATCTAAAGATAGTGTATTTCATTATCTAACGACAGTTCATTAACATGTTCCTTTAAAGAAATATGTTTGTCAACTATAAAATATATTCATCAGATGATAAACTCAAAAAGACTAGGAAAGAATTGTCACCATATGAACATAATTATTTATCAAGGGATTTTAATGTATCTTACTATAATTTTTTGAAATTTTTATATCTATTTCGTGTACAATGGAAAGATGTGGAGCTAGTCGTCTAATAAGATTTAAAACATAGTAAGTTATGCAAAATTAGGCAAACGTTCAGTATAGTGAAAATTACTGAGTTAACGGAAACATTTCATGGACACTTTTGCAGAATCCTTTCGATATTAACAGTATGCTTAACAAATAATAAATCGGAAAAGCTGGGCCTTAAAAGCCACAATAAAAAGTTGCCATATTTTAAACAATTGCGTAGTCATAATGCAACACACTAAGCGTAAAATGCTATGGTATATCAAAACTACCGTACAATAACCTGCAGAAAATATTAAGCATACAAAAAGATGAGGTTATACTCTATTCACAGTGTTTTGAGAGGTTGATGTGATGTTTTTCTGCCATGAAATTCAATTGTGATCATTACTAATCTAGTTAGAGTCTAATTACACTATATACTAATTACACTATTACTATACCTAATTACAGTGTGTAGCAATCTAGCTATCTCAAGCAAAATACCACTGAAATCAGAGGAGAAATTTACTGTCTCAGATTAGTAACTTATATAAGTTCTCAAGAGATCATCTGAAATAAAACTATTGCCTTAAAACAATACTGTTGGAAAGAAATCTAAGCACGTTTGTATTACATGACATTGAATATCAATCAAGAAATACCTGACAATCTGCTGAAAATTTACTCAGGTTAACCCAAACTATGGTCTCTTATTTGTCTCACTACGTATCAGTAATATATCTTAACATTTGATTACAAAACCTTATAAATCTGATTAACATGGATTAGGTGACCATCAGAAATCAGGAGATTTATCTTTTAGCAAGGCAAAGAACTAATAATTTTCAAAGAGGGTAAATTTAAATGGAGTAAATGTTCCATAAAGGCATGACAAATAAAAATAGATAATTTAGAACATGAAAAACAGAAAAAACTTTATCTTCTTATACTATATGGGAGAGCAAAAACTAGAAATGTTATTTAAAAAATTGAATTCAAAATAAATTCAAACATTTTTTAGTAAATTATTAGTTATAAGTTTAAAACATAAATTCGTAATTTGCTTTGAAAATATGGTTTTTCTTTTTAAATGAGTACAGAAAAGTAGTCGAAAGTCTTATCTTAAGGGACAGTAAAACACAACAAGAAAATAACAAAAATGATAAAGGAAAACTTAATAACAAAAATAATAAAGGTTATAATTCATTATATGAAACACTGAAAATATAACCTTTAATTATGAGAGTGGTAATGCTTTAGTTTTAATGACGTTTATTGGATAAAAAATATTCACAAAAATGATTTTAATTTAACATAATATTGTCGGATTAATTTCAGTAAACTGGGGTAAGTTTTTAAAATCACTGGTTTAATTGTTGACAATTCTTCACGTTATAATTCACATAATCAATGCACCTAACAGCTTTTTGGGATAACCATAACGCAACAAGAAAATTTGTATCATATTCAACTACCTCTAGTAACTTGGTTATACGAGGGTCACTCTGAAATTTTTGAGATACAACTAGGTTTTTAAAGTTATACTTACAAAATTTTAGGTGTGTTCAAAGTAGTCTTCTCCAGCATCAATGCACTTTTGTAGACGAATTTTCCACAGATTAAATGCCTCAAGCCATTCATTTCTTCGAATAGATTAAAAAAATGCATTTATAGCCATATCAATCTCTTCTTCTGAATGAAAACGACGTCCACGTAAGTTCTTTTTATATTAAAGAATAACTAAAAGTCGCACATAGCTAAATGAGGTGAATACTGCGGATGTTCGATCACTTTAATTTGTTTTTGCTTAAGAAACTCAACTGTTAATCCGGCTGTATGTGAAGATGCATTGTCATGGTGAAGGATTAGTCCCCTAACATTCAGCTCTTGTAGAATTTCTGGAAGACATTTAGTGGTATACCAGTTTGCTGTTACTGTCTTCTGTCCTTCCAACTTGACGGCTTTGACCCATCCCGTACTTCTGAAGAAAACGGCATACATCAGTTTTTTTAGTGCGCGTTTTTTTTCACCATTGTCGGCGTGGGATCATCTTCAAAGACACATACTTTGCTTTCTTGACGTGTTGGAACATCAAAAAACGGTATGTACGTTTCATCACCTGTTACAATTTTAGAAATGATGCGGTGGCCACCATCATTCAGCATATAAACAGTTTCTTTATTGATTCTGACACGCTCCTCTTTTTGATGCTCAGTTAGATTTTGGAGAACCCAACGGCAAACTACTTTTTTCATATGTAATTCTTCATGAATGATTTTGTGTATGGTTGCGGATCCAATGTTTAGTTCCTTCTGTATCATTTGATAGGTACAGAGATTATCATCCATTAACATTTTTCGTATGGCAGACACATTATCCGGGATTACTGCCGACGGCGGCCTTCCTGTGCTTCCATGTTCTTCATCCTGAAGAAAATTGCGATCTCTTCTAAATTCTCTAAACCATCTGAATACAGTAGCACGAGCTGGAGATTCATCACCAAATGCTAATTGCAACCGTTGAACGCATTCTTCTTGATTTAATCCTGCTTTGAAATCGTAGAAAATCATAGCGCGAAAATGTTCTCGCGTCAACTTTATTTTCTCTTCTGTTTAAAATTTGTTCCACGCTAAGCAAGTTGAAATAAGTCAGTAAAAAATCGTCTTCTGTGTTAAAATACGTTGTACTTTAAAATTAAACCGTTATTTTTATTTTGTAAATTCTTGTCTGCGCGTACCTCAAAAATTTCAGAGTAACCCTCGTATTTTACCATTATTAGAACAAAAGAGTTTCGCTTGAACATTAATTTGAAGTATTTCCCATCTCATTGGGATGTTAATTGTTTTTACATTTTATTAAGTTTTCATACCTAGATAACATAAAAAGCTAAAAATTATTGTATTTATTTTACTATAATATGTTAACTTGCTGAATGCTTTTGAGCACGAAAGGAAGCTTTCAATTGTTGTCAAGCATTGCTTAATATCTTAACTGACAGTCTCACTATAAGTATAAAAATATCTTACCTCAAAAATTCGTGATTTTCCCACATGAGATTTAAATCTCGTGTAAATTACTACATAATTTAATGACTGAATTATTAATTAATTTTTACAAAGAGTTACCTTTTTATTAAAGGAAGGTTTGACTGATACAATTTTACTTGACGCGATATATATATATATATATATATATATATATATATATATATATATATATATATATATATATATATATATATATATATATATATATATATATATATATATATATATATATAAATGTATTTATGTCTAGGTTATAATGTATTACAGTTAAATCATTATATACAGGGTGATTATAAAAAAACTTTGCCAACATCTGCACTTCTAGCGTCCATTCTATTTAACCGATCAAGATGATACTTCAAATATAGTTCTTTTGAGATATGCGCTCGAGATTCTGTGAATGGCAACACAGTGGCCCTCGCGGTTACAGTTATAGTGACAGAAACTCGAAATTTTTGAATGGCAACGCCTACTTTTACCATCGCAAAATGTTCAGCACATGCGAAAACCCTAAATAGCGTTGAAACGGTACCGATATGTCCGAAAACCGACGTGTTATACACATACAAACAGTTCTTCAAGGCGCACGGAGGAATAATGCATACGACAGAGACAAGACACTGCTCAATGATGAGAACACATGAAAAATCTTTATTAATTTCAAACATTTTCCACATGAGTGCCATCACAGGCAATTACGCATTGCATGCGGGAGACGTTGGACAATGTCGCTGCACGCAACATGGCACGAGGGATGTTTCCAATCTCACGCCGTATAGAATCCTTTAAGTCCGACAATGTTTGAGGATTGCACAGATAAACTCTGGATTTGAGATAGCCCCAAAACCAGAAATCCATAGGCGTCAGATCTGGGGATCGCGCAGGCCACGGAAAAGGATAATACCGTGAGATGATGCGATCACCAAAATGCTGGTCCAGGAGCCTTTTAACTGACCTCGCTATATGTGGAGGTGCGCCATCTTGCATCCAAACAATGTCATTGAGTGCATTCAGCCGACGCAACTCCGGTAAGACATAATTTTTCAGCATGGCTGCATACCGAGGGCCCGTTACAGAACATGTTGCAGGGCCAGTCGGGGTCGTTTCCTCAAAGAAGAACGGCCCCAGAACAAATGTAGCTGTAATGCCGCACCACGCAGTCACTTTGGCGTCAAATAATGGTACTGGCGCCACAGCATGAGGATTCGTCTCTCCCCAGTGCACACAATTCTTTTTGTTAATGCTGCCATTTAAGGTGAAATGCGCCTCGTCCGTCCATAGTATGCGAAGTGGCCAGTCGTTATCCGCATCATATCGTAACAAAAATGCATTTGCGAAGTCCAGACGTTGTTGTGGGTCACCCGGCTCCAACATCTGGACGCGCTGGAACCGATAGGGAAACATGTGAAGTACCGAGCGCAAGAGCTTGCGGACCGTTGAGTTCGGAATATCCAACACGCGCGCTATGCCTCTTGCGGTTTCTGTGTGTCCTGCAGTCACTGTATGGTGCACTTCCATGACAACGTCCTCAGAAACAGTTGGCCGTCAGGAGCGCTGTTTGTCACAGGTGCAGCCTGTATCTTCGAATTTCCGCACTAAATCACGCAGAGCTTGCAGAGTACATGGGCCGCGTCGTTTTCGATGATTGCGGCGATACACACGCAAGGCTTCCACATCGTTCATCCCATTTTGGTAATAGAGTTTGATCAATTCACCGCGAACTTTCCAAGGAAGACTCATATCGTCGGCATGTGCGAGTTCCCGAATGACGACTTCGGATACCCGCTTGGTATTTTATAGGTTTCCTACGCTGAATATCTGGCGACTGGCGTTCTGTGATTGGTTTCTTGACTCTGTCACATGCAAATTTATTGCGTGCGCCCAGATCGTGTTTTATTGGCCGGTTTTCAGAACTCTTTTTTGTGTTTGCAGAACACGTCCGTTTTTAGACATATCGGTACCGTTTCAACGCTATTTAGGGTTTTCGCATGTGCTGAGCATTTTGCGATGGTAAAAAGTAGACGTTGCCATTCGAAAATTTCGAGTTTCTGTCACTATAACTTTAACCGCGAGGGCCACTGTGTTGTCATTCACAGAATCTCGAGCGCATATCTCAAAAGAACTATATTTGAAATATCATCTAGATCGGTTAAATAGAATGGACGCTAGAAGTGCAGATGTTGGCAAAGTTTTTTTATAATCACCCTGTATTACTTGTGTGATTAAATGTGTTAGTTTATACTCCTGATATTCCTGTGAAACTAAACTAATTAACACATATGTATGTTAATTAGTGCATGTTACATTCAAATCCTAAAATATAAATGGCGCAAATTTACAACATAAAGGCCTAACTAAAGATTTTATCAAATGATCTAATCGTCTTAATGAATGCCCATGGGTACGAAAAATATAAGACTTCCAAGCAAAAGTAAATAACATCAGGACTGGATGGTTGAAGGCTTACCAAAGAACAAAAGAAAATGAGAGCAACGGACAAACTTGTAAAAGATACTATCAAATGATCCTTTTTATGTCATGCCAGTAACATGTTATTATACCAAATTCCTACTCAACAGCTGGATAATGGATTGCTGGCAGGAAAAATGGGATTGTGAAAAAACTGGAATAAATGTTTACATGTTGATGCTAAAAGTTAGCAGGAACCTCCTAAGTGGATTAGGAAATACATTTCTATGAGGGTCATGGCCAATTTTCGTCTTACATTAACAAGTTGCACATAACTGATTCCAAAGTTTGCGCATGCAAAGAGGAAGGTAATCCAATCCACTGCATGACAACCTGCCTTTTAACATTATTTTGGTATTTAGCCATTCCCAGTGAAAACTGGAAAGGAGGGAATTTTGAGCTATCATACATCGGTAGCCAAAATAAATGAAACAGTGAAATCTTTGGCTAACCATTAAAATCTATTGGGAACTCTTCATCAACATAGATAAGAATCATTTAATATTATCATTTTTCACATTATAATAAAATTCGTATAAGCTTTTTTAATATAATAACAATCGTTTTTATTTGCAAATTTAATTAATGCTTTTTGTAATCATTTGAAGCTGTTGAAAGGATAAAAATTTCATTGAAAATATAAGGGTATTATTCCAATGAAATTTAAATGTTTATCAGGAAAAACTGTTTAGATAAAAAGCAAAAACCATTCAGGCAGAATCTTTGAATTTGCTTAATTATTATTTAAGAACAATTTCAATCCAAAATATAAATAAGAATTTCAAATTAATGTTGATACGTTAATGAAAAATCAAGCAATCACTTATTTGTATGTTTATTTACTGCATAGCTATTTTAACGTTTTTAATAGGCTTGTTTTGTTTGTTACTATAGTCACTTAATATTAATTTAATTAAATTAATTTTCTAGTGTAAACTAGGGATTTAATTTGACAAATACGTAGCATTTCGAAGGACTACAAATACCACTTTTGAATCACTACAAATATTCACGTCCTAGATATCGTTTGAGTCTATTAACTGAACTAGATAAGGTTTGAATCTAGGAATTGAACTAGATAAGATTTGAGTCTATGAATTGAAATGGATAGGGTCTAAGTCTATGAACTGAACTAGATAGAGTTTGAGTCCATGAATTGAACTGGATAGGGTCTGAGTCTATGAACTGAACTAGATAGAGTTTGAGTCTATGAACTAGGTATGAGTATAACCAGGACATTAGTCTTTCGCCTACCAGCTCAGACAGTTTTATTTTTAATTACGTTCATGTTTAAAAACTAAATTATAATAAAATCTTCAGATATAATCTTTTAAGCATAACGAGTTTGTAAGAATTTAAATATAAATTAATATATGATTTGAAAAGAAAATTGACGCATCAGAATAAGTAAAAGTTACGATATTATGATGGAAAATATTGGATGGATGGTTCAGAAGCTAAGTAGCGTGTAATTCAGTAAAAAATTAAAAATGTGTTAAATAATATAAATTGATTTTAAATAGATAAAAATTTAGATGTTCGTTTCTTTTCAAGTAACAGTATCAAGTGTACATAATAAATATGGTAATAATTAACTCAATTTCTTGCAAACTTAGTACAAGAGTAATTACACATTCCATTTCTTGCTGAAGTGAGCTTCATTCCCCAGAAAATGAGTCCTAAAGATTGTTCTGAATACTTTATATAAAACATTTGTATAACTATATTGATTGAAAACCTTATTTTGTAACAATATAATAGACTGAAAGTGGTTTTACAATAAGGTGTATAATGTAATAAACATGACTAAAATAATCAACCAAATGTGCTTATTGGACTAAAGAAAACCTTAAAATGTTAATTACATGTTTTATAAACAGTGCATAAGGAAAAAATATATTTGAAAGCTTAAATTTATCAGAATAATAAAAAATCAAATTTGGGACCTTAATGCTTATCTATTGTCAAATCTCTGTTCAAATCAAATTGATAAATTTTTTCTATTGATTTATCAAATACCTCACTAGAAAGGTGCTGTGAAGTACTGTTATATAAATAAGTTAATAACAGTAACCACAGAATTTATTCATAAATAATTTTGTTTAGTTAATAATATTAATCAGAATTTATGCATAAATAATTTTGTTTTAAAAATGTTATTGACTACCATGAGACAGCATTGATTATGCATTGTAAACCTCTATTTGAATAATGAAAGAAATAAAACTTAAAAGAGTTTGAAACACTTTCAAAAATTTGGCTTTTTCAAATGTATAAAATATTACGTTTATACTTTCTGAAGTTAAATATTTAAGTCAAAAACATAATAAAATATTTAAATAATAGTAGTTACCTTTACGTACGTAATATATATATTATTGTAAATATGATAAATTGAAAAATAGAAATAAAAATGCAATTCTGAAATTACTTTTGCTTTCTTTAATTTTACGCACTTGTAAATTGTGAGCCTGTAACAAAGTTTAGTTGCTCCACAGTAGCTCAAGGACCTTTGTTGGAACATTATCTCAATGTGCAAAAGTATTTTTTAACATACCTACATTGTTTTTCAATCATAAGACTCTTGAACTTTTGGCAAGTATTACCTTTATAGAACAATCTCCCTTCGTTTGAAATTGGAAAGACTAAGAGAAAAATTAAGTGAAACGAGATGAGACTTACTTGCACATGATTGGGTAGGCCGGTGCTATCCATTCGACTAGCGACATTGACTGTGTTTCCCCAAATGTCATATTGAGGCTTACTAGCACCAATGACTCCTGCCACCACAGGTCCCACATTGATACCTGGATAATGAGAGTGACTTATTAGTTGTTTGAACAGGGAACTTATTTGATAAAACGATAACTAAAAATATGGAAACTTAGGCAAGTATATCACCCATATCGACGCATGATATATGTTCGCTGAGAAATCTCTTACTAAATTAACGAATTTCAACAAAATGTGAATTATAAAGGAAGAATTTGCATGTGAATTTGGTTTTTGCTTAACTTATATGTAAGTGAATTATAAGTAGGAAAACCTTTATGAAGCAATGTGGTGTTAGGTATGCAATTTCATCGCACGTAGGATAGAAATGCAATAGGATCATACATGCGTCAACTCTGTAGACGGTAAATACCTCTGAGCTTGAAGGAAATAAATAAAAAATTGATTGAATTTCATATTAATGAGTATAGAAATCGACAATCAGTCTTCGATTTTGCAAGCAAATGTTCTTAGAATTTACAAAAGTCAATTCTAGGTATTGTTTCAAATGAAAAACATTTTGACGGTATCATAAGATAATAACCAGAAATATGATAATTATTGTTTGTAAGGAACACGTGATAATAAAACTAATTATTGGAAAATTCTGCATATCGGAAATACTAAATTTCTGAAAACAGAAAAAAATAAGTGAAATATATTTCTTATGTCCTACATAGAGTTGTAAATGCAGTTTTAACACACTGAGAATTATTTACTAAAAACGTTGTGGATTTTTAAAGAATTAAGATTCAGATCAATTACTTGTATAGTTTGGAAAATGTGCAAGTAATAATATTTTAGAATAAAGTTATAAGAAAATTCCAGAAGTTACAAGACCAGAAATTGCTTAATATTTCATACTACCCAGACAATCTGTAAATTACCTATATGATTTGAATATTACCTGCTAAGCACTCGTTCATGTGAAAACAAGATTTTTGCCGGAATAACATCAACGTTTATAATTAACATAATCGTATATATTTTTACATATTTAAAGAGCAAGTGAATGCAATTAAACAATCAACAAATTATTTTATAGAATCAATCATCAATCAATTAAATTTAGTATATAGAATAAGATTATTCAATACATGTTTATACAAACATAGAAATTACAATGTTATTTATGTTTCGATTTCTAAGGAATCTGGTTTCAACGGCAAATGATCTATAACTATCAAACAACAAATGACTTATCAGATGGTATCAACTTTTCACTTATAAATTTTTGAATCTTTACTTTACAAAAATCGTTAGAGATCATTTACCCAGGTAAAATGCTGAAAATTAA
This sequence comes from Latrodectus hesperus, assembly GCA_037975125.1. NCBI lineage: Eukaryota > Metazoa > Arthropoda > Arachnida > Araneae > Theridiidae > Latrodectus > Latrodectus hesperus. The sequence continues at coordinate 29,916,405 of CM075859.1, forward strand.
TTAATTTGGAAATATAGGTAAAGCTCATATTAACCGTAATCTACACACGTGTTTGTTGGTTTACATCTGTTCAAATGAATATATGCATAAATACAAATACATATAAACAAATATATAATAATAACATTTAAAATTATAATAATAATTTTATGGAGGATTCAAACGTAAGAGCCCCTTCAGGGAACGTCACACGCCTCTCAACATAAATAATGGTTCGCAAGCTCTAGTCAAGTAAAAATTTAACAATAGGAGATGTAAATTCAATTGTACGGAAATGTGAACTAAATAATTTTACCTCGTCTAACATAAGAAACTATTCACAAACATAATTTTTCATTTTGGAATTTATTTTCTTATCACTTTATTAAATTACTATCCCCCTACTATTATATTATTATTTATTATCACATCATTTTTGGAACTTATCGTAATTTAGAGAGTTAAAAGGATTTTTATAGTAAAGAAAAACATGATCAGTAAGTCCATTCCTATCAATAAATTCCTTTTTTGGCAGGTAAATTTATGATAAAAGCAATTACAAAGTCAAAATTTGTTTTAATAATTTTAAATTGATTAATTACATATACTGTTATACGAAATGAAATTACAAAATGCTTACCAACTCTAAGAAAGAAATTATTATAAGAATTCTCATTAATATCAGCCAGTTTGTCTTTAAATGCAAACACCATTTCTGCTAAAATACTCATGTATTCCACTGCAGATGCATGGTTATCTTCCTGAAAGATAATAAAAATACCTATTTACTAATTATATCTAAATAGTACAATATTGTATTACATTAACAGAACAGCTTCGGGTAAAAAAATATAAATAACTCTTTTAGTATTTTCTGTTGATTGAGTTGTTTCCAGTTGATTTATAGTTGCAAGTACACTAGATTCTTTAATATGTTATTTAGTTTCTTACATACGTGAGGGTTAAACAATTTTTAAAACTGTGAATTTTTAAATAACTTATGAATACACAGCATGTAAATATTCATAAAGTACACAGTTAATTAAAAACTGTGTGTGTGTGTTTCTAGTGCTTGAAAAAGTTATACAAGGATAAATAAATTCTAAAAATGACTCTTAAACAAAAGACTTATGAAATAAATTGAATAAGGAAGTTGAGAATTACAAAATGGCAATTCTTTCTGCAAAATACGATCCATAAAATTAATAACATATTTAGGAGTTTAAACGAGGCATTTTCTATGATATTCCTGTTAATGAATCTACCATTTATTTAGAAGTACTTTGCCAAATATAAGAATATTATTTATAAAAATAATATTTCCCTAGAAGTATATCCTATATAGAATTATTTTATAATAAATGAAACAAAAGCGTAAAGTGTATGGAAAAACTTTGATAGCTGATTTAAATAAGAATTTTCCAGCTTATATATTTTTAATATTTCTTGTCTGTCATTCCTGAGTTTATTTTTTCAAATTATATTAGAATTAAAAATAAAAATTTTCTTCATTTTTAATACGCAGAAATTAGAAAGTATAAAATATCTTAGTAACGAAAATACTACAAAATAAAAAATTATAAATAATTAATTTTTTCTTTAGAGTTAAAAATGTCACCAACGCTTGTAATCATCACGAATGACTAATTAGCGTTGGTGATGAAGAATATAAAAAAATTGTAAAACTTATTTTAAATTTGAAAAACTGATTGCTTAAATATTTATTAATAAATAAATATATTAATCACATGAATTCTTGAACAATTGTCTTACTATGAATATTCTTATTAAAGAAACATTTTAATTTATTAAACTGATTAAATGGAGTATAAAAATGTAAGTCAATTATTTTTTGAACTTCATTGCTCACATATATGTTTATACAAAAATTTTAAGCAATGGAGATAAATATTTCTGTATAAGAAAATATCTTTCGTATGAATAAATCCTCAATATACTATTCTAAAATTATTTGATTTCTAAATTTAAATTTAAGATAAATACAATTTTAAGATGAAAATTGGCATATAAAAAATTTTTGTCAATTCAACTTCTTATGTCTATTTTTTTTAAATTATTTATTTTAATTCATTGTTGAAATACGTCTTTCAACAACGTATTAAAAATGTTGATGTTGAGAAAATAAATTTTGTATGAATTCGTCAATAGCTATATTATTTGGAAAGCTTTCATAAAGAGAGTATTTTTTGTAATTTTTGAAAGTTATTATATTTATTTATTTCGATGAAATTTATGCATATAACTTGAGCAATAAAAATATATTAGTGATCTAATTTACAACACTATTGTATATTTAGTTTATACTCATAAGAAATTTGAATGTAATAACAAACAATTTTTAAAATAACTTTTCCCTCTTAACTCAAAATTTTCACAATAGATGGCAGCATCATATATAGTTTTTAAAGTAGTTCTAATATATATAAATCTACTTTTTTGATTTAATTCCATCTTTGCTTAATAAGTCAGGTTTAATAACGGATTTAAAAATGAGAACTGAAATAAAATCTATGGTTAAATAATAAAAAATGCTTTGGGTTCAAAGAGGCTATTATTATTTTTCACGAATATAATAAAAAATTAAAAAAATAAATAGTATCACGAAAAATATAATAAAAAATTAAAAAAATTATAGTGTCACAAAATTTTTCTGGTATTATAGTATGAACTACAAATTGTGAAATTTTACAGAATGATCCAACAAAACATTTTTAGCTTACCTTCAAAATTAGAGGGAAACTTCAAAATTACAATTTGAAAAAAATAAAATAATTCTTTTTTACTTGAATAATTTTAGTTCAAGGAGTTATCTGTTATTCACAAAATATATATTCTAATATTTTTCCTACCCTTTTAAATTACTCATCCAATTTTTTATAAATCATTTCACAAGTCAAATTTCCTAAGCCCAAATTAAAAATTATTAAATAATTAAGAATATTAAATAATAATAATTCAAATTATTTTTTAAATATTATAAAAAAGCTGTATTTTTTCAGCACTTTTTCTATAAATATTAATCGTAATGTGTCACATTATATCATTCTTTAAAATTAAAAGCTAAGTATTTTTCAGTATTAACTTTTATATAATGAATTCAATGAATAAATTAATATTGTAATACTTGTAACAAAAATTATTAATTAAAATATGTTATTAAATGTAATAAAGAGAAACCAGTAATAGTTTCGTATAAATTATTAACACGCGTTTGTAAATATTGTCAGCTTATTTTGACACAACTGAAAGTAGAAATCGCATAATTATTAATGATCGCTAAAATATGCAATTAATACGATTTGAAATATTTATGAACATTGTTAAACAATTTTTATAGACACAAAAAATTACATTTAAACAGGGGAACCACAGTAATATTTAGCAAAACATTCAAATATTTCACGTATTTTAGGATGAGCCTGAGCACCTGAATTAACAGGCTGCATGAATAGAAAATGCAACAAAAACTGCTGTTGAATAAATTAATTTTAGGCAGGAAATGAAAGGATAATGGAAAATATGAGAATAAAATATGAATGAATATAACAAAAAACGATATATTACATAGTTACAGTTTATAAAATTTGTACATATAAAATATTGCACTCAATTTTTTTTAACTTTCTCTATACTGTGATATACACTGCTGGAAAATTGCTAAGGACGGATAACACTATCAATTATAGCAACCACAAAATGAAAGGAAGCAAAATGTGGAAAATTAGAATAAGTGCGAGATATAGTAAGAAGAAGAATGCGCATGCAATTTTTTTTCCACGTCTGTTCATCACGTGATAGCGTTCATAAGAGCTTTAAACGTTTTGACGCGTGTGGACAGTTGTTGTTTCAAGTCAAAGTCTTACAGGAAAGATTTAATAGACGAACTTGAAATTTTTGGCATGTCTTATCGACATCACTTAGATGATTTTATGCATGGCGAATTATTGGAAAAATTGAAGACCGAAAAATATCAGATGTTGCCAGGGAGTTCGACATCGCTCACAGCGTTGTTTCACGGCTGTGGAAGTCATTTAAAACCATTGGAATGTGTAGTAGGCGGTACGGGGGAGGTCGTGTTAGAAGTACGACGCCTGCAGAAGACAGATATATCGTCCTATCAGCAAAAAGGAACAGGCGCACCACAGCTCAGCAGGTGGTAAATCAGTTTCTTGCTGCGTCAGGAAAGCAGATATCCCGAAAACCTGTTGCCAGACGTTTGAGGGGGAGGACTATACGCCCGCAGACCTGTTGTGTGTGTCTCATTGACCAGGCAGCACCGTACTGCCCGTTTGTAATGGTGTCGTAAGCATCGCAATTGGACTGAACAGGACTGTACATGCGTACTATTCTCCGATGAGAGTAGCTTCAATCTAACATCGGATTGTAGACGCCAACTGATATGGCGCGAGAGTGGTACTGCTTATCGTCCAGAAAATATCCAGGAAAGGGACCGATATCCGACATGCAGTGTCATGGTGTGGGCCGGCATCATGATCAATGACCGCACGCCCCTACATGTGGTTGCGAATGGGACTATGACGGGTCAACGATACATTAATGAAGTTCTACTTCCTCATGTTCGTCTTTTCCGTGGTGCTGTCGGTGATAAATTTGTTTTTATGGATGACAATGCAACATGTCATTGAACACTAGGCTGTTCAGGATTGTCTAGACAGCTAGGGTATTCAACGCCTCGTATGGCCATCCCGTTCTCCAGATCTAAACCCCATTGAAAATGTGTGGGATGCTTTGGGAAGACAAGTTGCTTGTCGAAACTATCCTCCGACAAACAAGAATACCCTCATCCGTGCACTCCCAGGTCCGAACAAAGCATTTGTCTTTGTTAAAACCCTTATTTAGAAAACTTTAATAGGTTTGAAGAGGAGTAGTCTTGATGAAATAAGAAGTTTTAGTATCCAAGGGGATTTCTGTCAGCGAACAGCTGTTGATTTAATGTTTTTAGAGTTCCTGTTTGTTGAATTCAATATAAAACCAGTTACTCCTCTTGCGAAATTGCCATCCTAAATTATTAACAATTTTAGATAACATTTTATCTTAATTTCACCCAATAAACCACGCCCAGTGTTAGCGATCCTGTCAAGTCTGTTTTGAAATATTTTTTGTCAGTAAATATCACTTTTCCAGTTTATATGGGAAGCATACCGAAAAAAATGACCATTTAGTGTCATAATAAATGAAAACTTATGTAATTATTGAGAAAGAAAAAGATGAACATTTCCTATTTAAAGTTTCTTTTATTTCCTTAGATAATGTCCTACATTTAAGCATTTATAATATCTAGCCAAGAGCTTCACAATTAACACGTTATTGATTCCGGTTCTTTGAGTCAAGTATTCACGGTATTCTCTAACTCTTCACCACTTCTATACCGTTCAGAAATACTTTCTGCTTGGTTAAAAGGTATTTATTGCATTAAGACTCAACAATTTTTAGAAACAGAAAAAATTCTTACTCGAATTCTAAGAAAAATAAAATAACTATGAAAAACATTTCGTAGGAAATGACACATATAAGTTATGAAGATGAGAAGCAGCCAAAATTCAGTCTATAAAATAATTTTCGACTACTGCTTTGAAAAGATCGAGGTAGATTTTTATTATTCTTATAATAAAGTTTTGTCCCGAATGTGTTCTAACAATAAATCTTTTTGGCACGAAGTGCAAGGACTATTAGGCGTAATGAAGTATTGGCAGATGTCTATAACATAGGACTTTTTAAACTCTGGATTAGACACTATAAATGTTCAAATATAAGAAATGCTTATGCAACGAAGGAAGGAAGCTTTATATACGTACTAGAATTGTTTTTTAAAGTAAAAATGACATTATATCCTTTTATAATTAAATGGAAGCTACTTTTTGATGACCCTTGCATGCATATTATTTGGCCTCTTTTTAATAACAATCTCTGAACATAATAGCTAGGCACTTTATTGAAATTGGTGTTTTCCTAATATTTATAAATATGAAGACCCGATAATTTTCAGTTTCCTCTAAATAATTGATTTAGAGGTAATTATGATAAAGATTTATAATTTGTTTTGTCTACACACACTTTCGCAAATACAAAATGAACTTTATGAATTTAGATCCGGATTCTTTCTGTGGTGTGTTGGTTGGCTATTTTGGCGCAAGGTCCAAGAATGGACATGCTGCGCGGATTTTTTCCGTGATTCAATATATTTTGCACATTAATACGTTACCTTTGTAACAATACCTTTGCAACATTACCTTTTGATCAATTTTCATTGGATGCATTTTAAAATGGCAAATATATTTTTAATATAAATATTCTACATTTCTTTCTCCAATATCACTTCAGCAATGCAGCGTTGGACATAATAAAATTTAAAACTTAGGCAAAAATGACGTTTTGTTGGTAGAAAAAATAAGAATGATTTAATGAGTGTTTAAAAGTAAATAATAAGTTAATCGTTTAAAGGAAATATTCCTTTAATAAATGATGCTTATATTTATAAGCCAAAATTTATAAACAATAATGTTTAATGTTTTGAAATTAAAATTAAAAAAAACCAGAATAAATTTTTTATCATCTTTTACAGCAATTAAATGTTTTAAGGAATACTCACATATTACATTTTATACTCACGGATTAAAATAATATGTTTTTTTAAGACACTGCTCTTATCCTAATAGATTATTAGTATTTATGTGATTTATATTTTAAAGGCAGCAAAAATTTAACTTTGGCAGTTAAAATCATTCCATAATTTTGAGTTCTCTATAGCAATTTTTTTTATTATTTCCAAATTAGAGACGTAAGCAGTTTGAGAACTCAAAAAGGGCATACAGTTCTTAAACTTTGTATTTAACTTTTAAATGAAAATGAAAACTTCATAATCTAGTACATTTTTTAACTATCCAATTTCAAATAACAAGCCTAACTGAAATTCATCTGCATTACAAGTACAATGAAAAAAGAAATTGAAAATCATGCTAAAACATTTATAATTAAACTAATTGGGATTTATATAGTTAAGCTTATATAAAAAATCGACTTATAAGCAAAATCTGTACTTACAGCTATTCTATATTCAGGCATTAGACCAATCGCTGCCATATAAGTGCTTCCGACTGTTTTAATCTTATCGATTGCTCTAAATTTATCATCATCTAAGAGCTGAAATAAAAAATAAAAGCTTAAAACATGCTTCATCTGATTGAATAGTATTAGTCCAATTTAATGTAGGACAAATGTGTTCTTAGGGTTCATAACTGATAATAAATTATACTACACATGGAGTAAGTTTCTAGGAAACGGGAAAGTTAGTGTATATGTTATCTTTCAACTTTAGAATAAGAATAAATTTCAGTTTCCTATCATAAGAATGGCTGAATGAAATGGAATACATTTGCTTACATGTGGGATAATTACATACCAGTTGAAGAGAATCACAATCCATCTTATTATATTTAGATGAGTGAATTTTTATATACTATAAATATTTTCATAAATTACGAATAAGAACGCATGTAAAAATAAATAGAATTATGTAAGTGAAAATAATTCAAAATTTTAGTAATATAAGTCAAATATAAAATGAAAAACAAATACAATCAAAATATATATTTAATATTAAAAAGCATAGTTAAATTTAACAACTACCTTAGAGAGTACTTTTTAAAATTTGCTGCAACATTCTCTATGGCTGTCTTCAGAGATTATATCAAAAGATGAGATTAGCCAACTGTGGGTGACATTTCGATTTCATGAATTCAAAGATTCACATATTTTATACCAAAAATCAAAAGTCAATGAGCTTTTTAAAGTTTGAATAGTTTGCTTCTGCCTCGAGATTTTAAAATTCAGTTATTCAAAACATTTTGTATAGTACTGGCAATGGCTGATTTCTCTAAAAACCCTTAAATTATCCAGTCACATTTTCAGAAAGTATTATTTATAAGCACTTTAATCAATCAAAGTAGCAGCTGATTTAATTCATGTTATTCTTAATGTTACATTTGCTAAACTTAATAGATAAATAATGTATTAGGTATTTAAAAGAGTTTAGTTTCCATTTGCTATTTCACTAGCATACTTACCTTACCTAGCGCAGAGAATTTCAAGTATAGATTTTGAAGATACTTTTAAGGGAAATTTATACATCTTTAGGTAATGATCTCATTAAAAACTTTTATTTAACAAATATAAAGCCGAAGAGTTAATTTGGTTCAGCAATTCTTGTATTGGATTCCGATCTTGGATTTGACTCTTAATAGTGTTTGGAATCTATTATGAATTGTAGATACCTGCTTAACTAACTATCCAGAGCAAAAAATAGCTAACTGTTGAGTGATAAACCAACCAAAAAGCATAAAATTATCGCAATTTATTTATGTCAGAAATCAAGCTTATAATATATATTTGGATCTCTCATTAGTCCAAACATTCTTATTTTGTAACTTTGTTTTAATAATCATAAAACTTCTCTAAAGTTAAAGATGACTTTTATTCTACAATACCAAAGTTTTTCTTTTTTAAGCACTTCAACAGGTTGCCAGCCAAGACCGTCTCAGTTAGCTTTCACCATCTTGATCTATTTGATGCTATATATTCATCCATTTGCTCCAGCTCCCAGATACTTCAACCATTTTCCCACTACATCTATCCAAATAGTTCTCGGTCTTCTTTTCTTTTTTTCCTCTGGAGCTTTGAATGTAATGACTTTGACCTAAATGTATGTCCTATACACCTTATTTGGGAAGCCTTGATTACTTTTACTATATTAGGTTCCCAGTATTTTGATATTAAATCATGACTGCATCTTACTATCCAGTTTCGTTTTATACTACTGCAACAAAAATATTTCTTAAAATTATTCTCTTGAATGTCACCATTTTCTCCAATTCTGATTCAAACTTTACATTTTACTCTGTTAGTGTCATTGTTTTGAGATTAGCTAATTTTTCAGGGAGTCCAATTACAATATTAGCTGAAACAATTTCTCTCTATTATTGCTGTCGTAAGTTGTTCAAAAATTGATAAAAATATGGTAAGTACTAAGTCATGTTCTCTAATCTTCTCAAGTATTTGTTTAATATTGTGTATTTGATCTGCCAGTTTGGAATCCAGAAAAATATTCTTCAATTATTCACTAAATATAAGTAACAAGTCTTTCTCCCCGGATACTTGATGATCTTACATGATAACAGCGGAAGAGTTATTCCTAATTGTTATGTTCCAGTCCGTCTTTTGACTTGTGTATCGGATAATGGAACCATCTTCCTATACAAAGGGTGTTTTTCCACTGTCCAAACAATAGCGATAATATTGTGTATTTTCTAGATCAGCTTAAGTTTCTTTAATTTCAGAAGCTTTTCTTTGATTCCATCCGGTCCTACCGAACTGTAAATATTTAGTTTACTTTTTTTCTCTTTCAATTTTATCAACGGAAGGTGGTTCTAGTTCTTTGTGGTGTCGTAATTATATCTTCCTCCGTTCCTTTTAAAGTACCTTTTCCTTCGAGAGCAGTTTTGAAATGTTCTGTCCATTTCCTAAGTTTTTCAGTATTATCAGTTATAATTCCTCCGTTTTCATCATGAGATGTATGTGTTTGAGACAAAACTCTCTTCTTGCGTTATTCAGAACTTCCTACGTTGTAGAACTTTCTTGCTTCTTTTTGCTTCCAAAGTTTTTCTTTTCCCATTTCTTTATAAATCTCTTAGCAGCGTTTTCTTTTATTATCTATATACATCTCTTAGTAAAGAATATTCTCTTTTCCTGTCTTTCAATTTCTTTGTATTCGTATTACTGTAAATGTATTTGTATTATTGTAAATGGGACAAAAATGCAACATTAAATATTCTTTTCAAAATAAAAATTTAGAATACACACGTTTCTTGCATATCTATCATATAAATCAGTGTTTGTTCAGGATAAAATACATGATATTCATCAATTTGAGTATTTTTTCATGGATATTTATGCTAACTTTTACATGACAAGAAACAAATTGAAATACTCAAGTTCGCTTTTAATTATTTTGAAAGCAAAATCTAAGCATTTATTTCGGTTCTTGTAATGTAATGGTAATTATTGGTAATTTGGGATCATATCCAGTTTGTAAATTGCCTAGTTTATATAGCAAAAAGGAAATGTTTGATTCTTGATTCATCATGCTACTAAGCTAGTTATGCGAAGATTCAGTGAAGAAGATTCCAGAACTCAAGTATCAACAATTTCTTTATAAATATATATTAATCCAAATTATCAAACTAATTATCTTTACGGATAACTTAAAATGCACTCCATGTTAAATTAAATATGTTATCTACTCAACTAAGAGAATAACCCTGTGTGTCATGCATATAACTATTATACATAAAATTAAATATTATTGCTATTTAATATCAACGATCCTTAAGATGTTTTGCACTTGAACGGATTTTAATGAAAAATTGCATTTCTCCTTCATATCATTTTTTCATGCTATAATAAAAATATGAAGTCATATTTTATAAGACTTCAAAAGCTCTGAGAAAACAAAACCTTTACAAGTTTATTACAATTTACCCTATGAATTTCCTAAAGTACGTGATACTTGAACATATATGTTTTGAAAATTATTTATACAATCATGTGATATTTAGAAATCTATTTATGTAGAATGACAAATGAAAACGATGAACACATAATCATGAACATTTAAGTTCATAATTTTAAGTAATATAGTTACAACTGCAATTAAAAAGAATCCAAGCACGTAAAAATTAGATTCAATATAACTTCGATGCAAATTTATTTATATACTGATGACCATTAAAACTGCAACTCCAAGAAGGTGATGTGCTACATTCGCTAAATTTATACGTAGTCAGAAGATGATGTTTATGCAAATAATTAACTTTCCAACAAATCATATAAAATAGACGGTTTTAGCGGCAAATACAGTGTGTTTTAATGAAGAAATTTTACAACAAGTTTCTCATACATGAATAGCATTTGAACGTTTTGTTGCTAGATAAAACGTTTTGTGATATCTCGTATAAGAAGAAATGATTATTACCAAGAATAATATTTTTTCGCAAGTAGATAGGTCATCTACTGAGACTGTGAATTATTGTATCCTAGTATTGCTGCTCATGTCGGTTGAAAACCCATGGGTCGACAATTAAATAGAACGTTTAGCTGGATTTCAGTGGTTCGCTGTCTATAACAGACAAGAAGACAAACATGTTACTCGGATGGGTTTAATGGAATGTACAGCCATGTCATGAAATGGTAATGAGGTTATTTGAAAAACAACAATGGTTGACAGAATAGTTTGAAGACATTTGCAGCAGCATCAACTATCATCTCGATGACCATAACTTCGATTGACCTTGATGTCACAACATAGACAGAAGCCCCTTCAGAGATGCCTATTCATACAATCATCAACCTGGACAGAAGAATGAAGTGACATAGTTTCAGATGAATCTTGATTCTGCTTACTGTATTATGTTAAGTGATGCACATTTTGAGGCACATTACCATAATCAATTTGACATCGTTACACTGCCCATATTTTTTTATCATCTCACTGAGGGCACTATAAATGATGGCTATTATATTTCTGTTGCGTTAAAGTTTTGGCTCTGTCTTTTATTTGAGTCCTGCTAGAAACTACGATAATTTTGGTATGATTATATTTTGCCGGTTTTGTGTAGATCTTTCTTGACACAAAAAATATTCATTTGCTGTCTTGGGTAGCACATTACCCTGATCTTTCACTAATAAAAAACATTTGATCAGTAGTTGTTAAGCGATTGGCTCGTCGTCACTATACACTAATTACTACGTTTGATAAATTGTGATATCGCATCGAAGCTGCATAAGAAGCTGTACGCGCCAACCTTTTTTGTTTTCTTCAATCCTCAGCCATTTAAATGTTACATTTGCAATCAGAGGAGGTAGTTTCAGGAATTGGTTTTGTCGTACAAATATTATTGTTTTATTTGCATTTCTCTTTTATTCCTAGCATAATCAATGAAATAAATAATAGAGTATACACATATTCTGTAACTTCTAAATATAATGCCAATGATTTTGAAATTTTTATTTTGTTCACTATTTAAAGTAATGAAAGGTAGCTCTTATAGCTTCGCACAAAATACTATTTTCTCCTATTTTTTAATAACGAAAAAATTTTTTTATTTCTTTATTATCACATTTTGCTCACGAGAGATTATTCAATGAAGTAAATGTATTTTAATTTACAGTTTGAATTAGCCACTACAAACATGTACGCAATAAGTGAAATTTGAACCCAGGAATTACTTAACTTAAGGTTAGACCACTATCCATAGATTACGAAAGAGATTGCGTTCTGTGATGGTTATTATACAAATTTTTAATTTGTATAATAACCATCACAGAACCCATCAATGTTATTAAAATACATCGATTTTGCATATAATATATGATGTTTTAACAAATGCTTTATAATTCACTTTATTTCTATATTTATGATAAAATATACAATATATATGCATATTTATAAAAAGTAAATAAATTAAGTCCTTTATGTATCTTAATTTACTTAGCGGTTTTAACAGTACTTTAAGCAAAACTCATTAACTATAAATAAAGAAATGGAAATTAAATTTCTCTCACAACTAATTAATATTGATTAGAAATATGTTGATCTATTTAATATAAATTCTTTTCATTATTATGTAAATGTATTAATTTTTATATTTAATTAATTAATAAATGTGTAGTTGGACTGAAGACTGATTTTTTTAAATAAAAAAATTGACTTTTACGCCATTCCTTTTTATTTGAAGTAAAATGAAGGGTTGAATTTCATATGTTTTCTTACACTATTATATTTTAAGACTCATTTTGAATGCTATAATAAAATATTGGAATATTTACATAAACTAACAGTTTAAATATTACTTACGAAATTTATGTACAGAATAATAAAGGCTTGGGACCTTTTAAGAATTCGACCCGTGATAAGTTTACCACTTCTTATTAAGTTCTCTTCGCTGGACCACGATGAACCCAAATGTGCAATCCCACTCAGCATCGAAATATTCGAAACGGTTGTGATTTATTCAGAGTACAATCAGGGCCGCCCTTCAGAAGCAGCGACGGAGCTCAGATGCATATTTTCCGATTACCGTCAATCACTTCTAAATTGTATCGATTGATTCAAGCATTAACTGCAAAGTTCTTCCTGGAATTTCCCTGGAATCTGGGCGAGGCAGATCTGAGCAGAAATAATCTCAGTTGGAATTTACAAGAAGTCACTAGGGGAGGCTTACAGTACTTTATTTTCATAGAATGAATATGCTTACAATAAATTTTCGAAAGCTACAGGGTTTTCTAGGATCCGAAGTTGTGTTCCTCTTTTATTTCCATCCCTTGTATCTTTATGAAAATGAAATGAAGATATCTTTGTGAAAAGTTTTCACATTTGAGCAGCGGTTTAACAGAATTAGTATATAGGAATGTATTTAGTTAAGATTCTGTGAACAGCAATGATGAAAAATATCATATTTTCATATTCGATGATAAAGTATAGGAATTTGATGGTAAGTTGAGCTTCATTAAGTAAATATGAAAATCTTTATTGGAAATCAAAGGTGCAGTCAGTAAAACTCGGGAACGATATGAAAGTTTTTAAAATTGTAATTAAACTGCTATTTGAATATTATGAAAATAGGGGTATTCTTATTCTATTTTTTACAAACACAAGTTACATTAAATTTAAAAAAATAAAAAAAGACATTTTTTCAACATTAAGTTTTATTTTAACAGTGATACGAAAAGGGGAAAACATATAAGCATATTGTCCAAGTCTTTATGAAGATAATTTAAATAATTCATTTGAAAAAAATTTACCTTCATAGAGTCATTCTAATTGATTAATATCAACTGTGAAATTTCATTTTGAAATTCTTTATGTAGGACTGAAATTTTTTTGAAAGATTCTGTTATAAAAAGTAATGATAAATAAATTTTTAGGCGCTAATATTCATGAATATTCATTGCTTTATTATATAGAAAAAGTTTAATATGAAAATTTGTATGTGTCATCCTATAGTTTGAATATTGGTAAAGTGAAACTTAATATTTTACGCCAGCTAATATTTTTGCATAATGATAATGATTGGTAAGTAAAGTCTTTATTTCCACTGGATAAAATCTAAAGTTTATAATTCTGGAAGCATTATAAATACCAAAAATTGGAACAGACTTTAATGCTCTATATTCATATAAGATATTTGTTTAAGTTTCTTTGATCATGAATTGAAATTGTTTATTGTTACAGGAAGTGTCTTCAATTGATAAAATAGAAAAAATAGGTAATATTGAAACAGAATTTAGGATCCGAAAAAATAACGAAGAACCAAAATATAGGAATGATTAAAATAACAAAGAGTACCTTAGGACGTGTCACATAAAAAGATAATGAATACAAATTATTTACGTAGTTTAGTATTTGTTTGTACATGTAATGCCTGTGTGTGTTCAAATATTTTCATTTTCACTAAACGAACATAAGTACTCACACAGGAAAATATTATAAAAATTATAAGAAATTTGTAAATGGGAGATTTTAAAGATACAGGAACTTATATTACAGGAAATACGTGGTAATAAAAGTGACATTTATGAATGATCTTCGTAAGCGTTGAAATAAAGTACTGTCTAGTCTTTTTAATATGAAAAGTATGTATGATGGTAATATGAAGTATTTCTAGGAAAGTTGTACACGTCTCGAATGTTGGTAAAAGCCTAAAATATTCCAACTCACAAATATTCGAAGGGACCAAATTGTAGTAGCTAACATAGTAGCTGGAGCAAATATGTTAGAAGCATTCATCTCATGACAGCGAACTGTCTGCCTACTACAAGAAGATTTACCCCTAATTTGAACCTACTTATTGCCTAAGAAACAAGAAGTGTTCAGTTTCCAACAGGGAGAGTCAGAAGAAAAGCATACACTTTGGCTTACTGAATACCTTGAGAATAACACAAGGTACTATTATAAATACTTCCACTATAATGCTCTTATAGCCTCTACCTCAAATGTGTAGTTCTTGTAACCACAGGAATCGTCTGTAACCAGATTAATTGATTATAGACGGATTACTTGGTTATAGACCAGATTACTTGGTTACCGGCTATTCTTGTGGTAGATGGACAGTGCTCACCACGTGGAAAGATGGGCTCTTGAAGCAAAACAACGAGCGGAAGGAGAAGCTGAGAGAAAGATGATATTAAAGCGGATAGCAATGATTAAGAAGGAAATAACTGTGGCTAAAGTAACAGAGAACAATGGTATAATTTCTGAGTACTATTGAGTACTCTCCAGATTCAATGATTACACTTTAAAGGTGTCATTATAAACAGAACATTTATGCCAGAGCAGTAATTCCGCAGCCAATTTTCATAGATGTATGTGCCAAATGTCAATTAAAGTGAGGTTATAACTAAAACATTGATGAAACTGATAAGTGGAAGGCAGTCATATGGTCAGTATAATCATCTTTCCGATTTTTCCTAAAACAGGTCGTGACACCTTTAGAGAATTCTAGTTCAAATATAAGACCGTGTTTGCCTCCTTCCAACTGTCAAGCATGAAGATGAATTTGTCAGGGAATGACCGGCCATGTTGTAAGCTTCGATTCGCATAATCATTACCCTAAAAGAAAGAATCCCAAGAAAGAAATATGGTACAGCCATATCTGACATGTTTATTCTATATAGGTGGTCTATCCTATATTATAGTTTCTATTTCCGATACAAGATAAAAATTTCAAGATGATAATGCTCCTCATCATGCAGCAAAACAAGTGCAATCATGGGTTAATGAACACGAAGATAAAGTGAAAAATCTACCTTTGTTTATACAGACTCCCGACCACAATAGAGTTGCGATTTATTTTAGAGTATCCGATATTTAATGGATAACTTCTACTGGCAACTCTTTCAACACTTTCATAATATCTCCAAGAAGAATAGTACAATATTCTTCTGAGTACTATTGAGTACTTTTGTATTTCAATTCCTAATCAAATCCAAGCTGCATTAGATGCGTAAGCTGGTTCTGTTTGATATTTATATAAAGTATTTTTATAAATCTCATTATATTTTGACAACAACTTGATAACTAATGTTTGGATATGGTTTTAAAGAGCTTTATCGTAATATTAGAAGATTTAGTACTTTGAAAAATAACTTCGGAATTATTGTAATCATTTAAAACATATCATAATTAAAATAATATTTTATTTGAATTTTATATAATTTATTACTATTGTGTGTTCATTTTGGTATAACTTCCTACTCTGCAGAGTTTCTTTGTCTTCTTTAGAAATTAATGTTTCTTCGTGCGTCAAGAAGATTCTTTCTATTATTCATAGAACTGAAGATATTTTAAATATCCCTTTTAAATCATCTTCATCAATGAAAATTTTTAATGTATATAATTTATAACGTAAAAGAAATTTAAACTATATAAACTGAAGTAGTGTAGATATTGTTTTACTATGATATTGAGGTTTGATTGGGATCTAATTTGGATTATTAAGCACGCATGCCTAATAATCCAAATAAAATCAAACCTCCATATATATATATATATATATATATATATAATATATATATATATATATATATATATATATATATATATATATATATATATATATATATATACACAAATGATTTCATTTGTATATATATGGAGGTTTTGTACCTTTAATTCAAACCTCCAATTTCAAAACCCTCAAAAATTCAAACCTCCATATAGAAAAATATTTCTTGTGCAGTGCATGCCAGCACTGCACAAGAAATACTTCTCTCTGCCTTCAATATGATTTTCTCTCTTTGACCACTTCCAATTATTCTCTGGCAATGCAACAAGCACCAATAAATTAGTTGCATGTGTAATAAGATAAATAAGCTTAGTAATTCTTAGAAATATCGTAACGTTCATCTGATAGTTTAATTTGGCCTGCGCATTCTATAATACTGATTTGAAATCCCTGCTTGAGGAAAACATAAGATCATCAATCTGTATGCTTTTTAAAGACTAATACTACAGGGAAGTTTTTACAAACTGCATAAAATAAGAACCTTTTCATAAAAGCAATATAAAGTCAAAA
The DNA here is from genome assembly GCA_037975125.1 of Latrodectus hesperus. Taxonomy (NCBI): domain Eukaryota; kingdom Metazoa; phylum Arthropoda; class Arachnida; order Araneae; family Theridiidae; genus Latrodectus; species Latrodectus hesperus. The sequence goes on from CM075859.1 coordinate 29,933,552, forward strand.
GTAATACAGAAGTTTTACTCACTTCGTCAAAATCTGCAATAATCTCATTAAGAAGTCTCAAACATTCCATTCCCTGATTATTTCCATCCAACTCCATATAAAACTCGTGGAAATTTGGGATCGAAGCGAAGACGACTCCAACCTTGGAATAGCTTTGATTGTAAAGGTCCTGGAAAGAAAAGGTATAGAAATGCAAATTGAATTAGCATCACAAAACGGCTATTATCCGGCATTCTGATAAAAGCAGTTTTGTTTCTACTGACAATCATTAGCAGACAGAGGGAACTTACCATGTTGTTTTTGAATTGATTGTCCAGAAAATGAGTTGCAACATGTGCCGGAAGTAAGTTGAAAAGTATCCGTCTGTTACTACTTTGTAATTCATGCATTTCGTGTTTCTCTTCATTTGCCTAAATAAAGAACAAGTAAATCTAAGTAAAGGGTAACAGAACCTATAAATAGTCAGTGCCATTCTTCTGAGTTTCTATAAGTCATTGTTTTAGTTTCTTACAAGGGAGTAAATAAATGGTTCAATTATAATTCCAAGCCAGTATATTTAAAACCAAATACTTTTTTAAATTTTGCTTTCTCTTAATTTCGCATGAAAAACTATGTATTTTTTTAAGTACTGTGTTAAATATTTATTTCAGTGTGCAATAAATAGAAATGCTAATTGCAATGCTATATTTTATTAAAAAACTTGTCGCCCAAATAATTCTTGTTGCATTGATAGGAAGTCCCTATTCATCCGATATTTAGTTTTAATGACCACAAAAATAATTCAAATTGTTGTACTTTATTCACTTGTGAAGTGATACTTTTTATAAAATTTAAATAAAATTAACAGAAAAAGAGAGAGGAAATGAATAAAATAAGAATAACAGATATTTTAATTTCAATAACAAGTTTTTAAACATGTCTGAAAAGATGTACTTTTATTGTGTTCCTTTCGATGAACATAGACTTGAACCTTTTTTGTTCTTTCTTTTTACCCCAACAAAGCGAATGATGTTATTTTCAGTGATTAATATAGTAGTTTTCTATATATATAAAAATTAAAATAAATTACCTTAAAATTAATGTTGTCTGTATTTAAAACAACACTGAACAGTATATGCACTCTTTTTTTATGACACCTGATAACCTGTAAGCTGTTCAAAGGATTTTGGAGTCCTCTTAGAGAATTTTTCATAGACGTATTCACTCGTCACAAAGAAGGAAGTTTAAAAATCTCCCTATGGCTTACTCTAACAGATATGAATGTCGAAAACTGTTAAGCAACATTCATTTTCCGGTATTTTTAATAGTGACTAGGATAAAAATTGATTCCTTTCACAAGATCAAGATGTCGCCTGTCAACCAATTGGTGAGCCATTTTCTTGTTTTTATGAAAAAATAGTTAGATGATTAAAAAATTAAGATTTTATTTACGTTATAATACATTGTCCCCACACATTGTTCGTTTATTTATATAAGATATTTTGAGATTAGGCTGTATTTTATACAGAATATAGTGTTGAAATTTGAAGGCGTTGAAATGACACCTAAAGTAAATTATTTTCTCTTAAAGTACATTCTTATTTTATCACATTTTAAAAATATTAATAATTTATAATAATATTAATTTGAACTTGATAGTATACCATTTCAAAAATGTTATACATGGAATATGCATTCTGTCAATGCTTTATTTAAATTCGGTAAAGTCAATTCTTTATATTCTTTTATTAAATTCTAAAAGTACGATCACAATGGATTTTTTGAAGGTTTGATTTAAGAAATCTTTAAAATGGAAAAAAATATTATGTTTGAGTAAAAGAATTAAGTCTGTAATTTCATCTTTAAAACAGGTATTGATTTCGAAACCTAAAAGAAAATAATAAGTTTCCAAAGTAAATCTTTGGAAATTTGTTTTCATGAAATATGAAAAAAGTAAAATTGAATTCTCATTACAACTTTGTAAGCTGGTTTCCTAATAGTGATTATAAATTTAAAATTTTTAATTACTCTCAAAGTAGAAATCTGTGAATATTATTTAAGCGCAAATCTACAATCTGTTTGAGAATACAAATTATAAAAATTAGTAGCATGAGAAAATATAATTTAAAAATTTTTAAACAGTAACTATTATTAAAATCGATAAAAGCATATTTTAGAAAAATAGATTAAATAACAAAATGGATAAAATTTATAACAAAATATTTGGCTTTGTGTATCATAAAATTAAAAATAAGATTGTATATAAATTAAATATTTTTTTCACTGGGAAAATAATAGAAAATGTTTCTCTTTTGCAACAAGTTGTTTAAGATAAATGTGAATTTGCCAATTGAAGATAATATTTACTTGTAGATTCCAAAGAAAATCAAGTCGTGCTGTCCATTCAACTTGTCTTCCATGAATAAAAACAGCAATTAGGAAATGTATTATAACAACTAGTCCAATCAAATGTTCTGGTACAACAGATCTGAAAAGTTATTGGCTAGTGAAAATCTAATATTGCTTACAAGACAAAAATTAAATATTAAGTATAAGGCATTAATTTTCAAAATTATTTTAAAACGTCTAATTTTTTCAGCATTATTAATAGCATGAATATAATACGAAAGAAAAGGTGTAAACATTGTGAATTTGTATTACAAATGTTTAATAAAATGGTTGAAATATTTTCAAAAAATTATTAGTCAGAAATGGCAAAATTTAGTGGTTAATATTTATACTTATTACGATTTATCAATCAAAATATTAATTTTCTAAATTATTAAAAAATTCTGATATTATTCAGAGTTATTATAAATAGCATAGAAGAAATGATGGATTATATAAAAATGTAAACAATAGACTTATAAATACTTGTTTACTTAAATATGCTAAAATATTATGAGCAAGAGAAATTTCCATTTGTTTTTGTCAGTTAAGAATAATTTTTGTGCTTAATGAAAATATACAGAAAACTACGATTGTATAATTCAGGTATTATAGCCATAAAGGTTCAGATATACGTTTTTAGAATTCCAAACAACTATCTAAACTTTGCAATTTTGACTTTTAATATTATTGCAATTTAAAGAGAAAGACAGCTTTGCTTAAATATTTATGAATGTCATATAAATCTTTGCTTGAAGGTAATGTGGTAAAGATTAAGTTCTAATTCCAAAAAGATGAATGTCAAAATCTATCTAACTTGAAAATGATATCATAAGCAAAATGTTTTTCCGAAAAACAAAAATTATAGTATAAAGTATTATTTTATATATATTTATATTTGTACGAGTTTTAAAGTTTCACTTTCTTTAAGAATTTTTAGTATGAAATATGGATATGTTCTTATGTGTGTGTGTGTGTGGCTTTTTTTGTCATATTTTCATTATCACTTAAAAACTTGGAAATCCAAATTATCGTCAAGTTTCGCGAACATTTTTAAAATAGAATAGAAGATTTTTAGAATCGAATACGGAAAAATGAATTTATGTCTGAAATTTGCAAAATATTAACCACAAACATCAGTTAACGTGTAAATGATTATTTTTTTAACTTTTAGCTATTATTTTTTTTATTTTCACCCTTTAAAAATCGATTTAAAATTGTTTAAAAAACTGATATAATTACTAGAATTTGATTTAAAGTAAATTATGAAAAGATACGAATAAAAATTCTTGAAAGTCCAAATAATTTCGAATTTTGTGGATTCTATTTTATATAATGGATTATGTTAAAACGAAATGCCGGCCGATGGCTGAGTGGTTAGCGTTCTTGACTCGTATCCTGTAGGTCTCGGGTTCGATTCCCTGTTCGGGAATCGATGTTTCTTTCTCTCTGTGTTTCTCAGTCCTTTCTTCTGAGATGATGCGTGAATGTGGCCCACCCTATAAACGGGTTTGTTGTGGTATGGCGTAGGTAATGCTACTCGTCTCCGTGACTTGGTTCACAGGTGCCTACCGGGTAACGATAAATGAGCAGCAGTTACCGGTTTTGTTGTGGCGAAGGGTTAATCTCCCAATAACCGCCGTTGTTCCAAAAAGAAAAACTTTAATGCGAAATGATTTTATAGCTTCGCTAAAAATTTTAATATTTATTTTTGACGGCATATTTTTATTCCCTGTTATGATCGTATTATACAGTTTATAATTATTTATAGTTATAAGTTCAAGTTATCATCATTACCTCAATTTTTGATAAAAAGTAAGGAAAGATAATTTATGAAAAATAAATGCAAACTCTTCAGGACTTATAAATAAGATATTTTCTTCAATACAAAGAAAATGTAATCCAAGCATTTCAGATATACTTTTAAGAATTCCAAACAAATACCTAAACATTAGAATTTTGACTTTTAATATTATTGCAATTTAATGAGAAAGAGAGTTTTGCTTAAATATTTATGAATGTCATATAAATCAATGATTGAAGGTAATATTTATTCAATAAGAAATTTGACTTGTGTTGTTATATTTAACACTTACTCTCAGTAAGATAAATATATAAATATTACTTAATTATGTGTGCATGAATTTTCATTTTATAAGCCAATAATTGAAATGAATGTTCCAAGATGGATGTGTCAAGATAACAATTTAATTAATTAAATATAGTGTTCATTAATTGATGATTAATATATTATTTAAAGTAAACTTTAGTTGAATAATCGAACATATATTCATTTTATAAAAAATCATTTATATATTATTGAAAACAAATATTCATTAAAATGAATAATAATAAGTATTTATACAGTATAGTACAGCTAATGAAAAGCAAATAATTCTTACAAAACAACTCGTAAAATCATGAATTCATAATTGTCTTACCCAACACGTTCATCATAGCACTCGAATAATTCAAACTTAACAGATTCAATGACCACAATGAAAATGACGGTCATAGGAACAAGCAGAACTCCTTTGATCATTATGGGTACTCGAAGAAATACCACGACAGACAAGAAAGTGAGGATGCATGTGATGACGATATAGTGAGGGAGTGGACAGTGGTAATGGTCGTGCAAAAAAGAGGACTGTGTGACTTTGGAGGAAGGGCTGCATTTGGGTTCCTTAATGCAAGAAAACTAGAAAAAATAGTAAAAATAATTTTATGAATTTTGAGAGTGATAATGTATAGTCTATAGTAAAAAATACTGAAAGCAGATATGAAAAAACTTTTCTATGTATAGTATGAGATCAATTCCAAATAATGGATTTATAAAAATTTTAATGTGAAATAAAATCTTGAGGAGAATTCCTTAGTATTTTTATATTTATATTTCATGATAAACATAAAATGGATTCATCTTTCCTAAAAAAAACAATTTTATCTTTATAAACACATCTAAATTTGAAACTGGTTCTCGCACTCCTCTTTCTATTTTTAATGAATTTGTGGTGTTATTCATTTTCCTATAAATTCATTTTGAAACTGTGGAGAGTTATAAGCCAGAAAAAAATTAATGAATATCACTGTTTGAAATAATTAAATTAGTATGGGATTTTAATTCATTTTTCTAAAAGTATACAACATTACTTGCTTTATAAGTCAGAGTAAATTCAAGCACTTTTTCAGGAAATTAATTTTATTTTCCATTGAAAAAACAGACATGTTAAGAAATGAATTAATGTTTAAAGTCTGAAGCTTTTTATATAAAACACTGTTTGAGATTCTATATTTTAAGGAATCATTTCATATTTATCTGTTTCTTTATGTAACCAATGTTTGCAAAATACAACTCAAAATAATTTTCTAAAATTGTATATGTTAAGACATACAACTTTTCTTTACATGTTTCTAGAGATTTTTCATAAAATGTAAAAATCTTACTGGGAATAGAGAAGACATAACTTTTATTTTCAGTCCTCAAAAAAGTCAAGGACTTTAAAACTTCAAGAAGCAAATAACTAAATTCACAAGAAAAAAAAAACAATATTGATCACAATAAGCGATTAGCCTTTTTTGATCACATTAATCGATTAACCTATTTTGAACACATTAATCGATTAACTTTTTTGATTAAAATAATTGATTAACTAGATATTGAGAGGTAAACGGAACTTCAAGCATTCTTTTAAACTGCTTTAGAATCATTGAAAACAGGAATAATTTTGTCCTGAGAGCGTAAATATATTTCGTACTGATTATGTGACATTGCAATGTGTACTAATTCGAATAATTGACATAACACTGGTAACATAAATAATAACATTTTTAAAAATAGAATATTCATTTTAAACATTCTTAGTCTTAGGTTAAATAATAATTTATACCATTGAGAAAAATGGTAAAAATTTTAAATATTTGGAAAGCAGTCCTAAAATATAATTGATATCACGAATCCAGTGCTTGCAATATGTGATTTTAGGAAAATCTATGAAAAAAAAATTTCTTAGCTTACATACAAAGAAAAATTTAAAAAAAACAACAAAAAATTGCTCATTTGTTTATATTTGTGATTTTTACACCTGCTCTTTTTTAATAACATCTGCTTTCATCACGATTGCTTTTCACAGACTTTTGTATTTCTAAGCTGTTAGAATGCTTAAAACATGTCATGAAACAACTCTCTCTCTGCCAAAAGTGAAATTCATTTATTCATCAATATCCAAAGTCATTATTCATCAATAATTCATCAACATCCTAAGTCAACTTTAAAAAATAACAATAATTGAGATGATTCCTAGGAGGAAATTAAAATAATTATTGATATTTATAAATTTTCGCAGAGCATCATAAATAAATATATAAATAAATTACACACATAAGCTTTTATTCCACTATAATGCTGTATTCTACTATATTGCTTAATTTTCCCTTTCTTTAAATATTAATAAAATCTAGTGTAATACCACAGCAGAAATTAATATAAATCTACATAAATGATCTATGCTATCAAGTGATATAAGGAAGCCTTTTATTGTTAAATATTTATTGTACATAATTTATCATTCATTTGAAGTGAAAAAAGCAATATTGATCCTTATATTGCTTCAATTAACCAATATATTATAATATCTTATTTACTAGAGTAGCACTGTTTTTTTTTTTTTTTTTTTTTTTTGAATATTATTTACAATATCAGTTCAACGACACATTGGAATATGAAAGAAAAATAATTAAAAAAGAAACTATTTTATAACTTTGTCAGTGAATTACAACATATCACGAATCCAGTGCTTGTAATATGGAGAGTTACCCCTACACAAAGGAAATACACCTTTGTGTGAAGTAATCCAGAAAATCAATGGCCAGCTCCTTAAACATCCTCTTCGCTGCTCACTCTTTCACAGATATTTGATTGATGGCTACGAAGCCTGCTTTTTTTAGATTACAGGCCGAATGAATTCTTTTGTTGAGCGAAAATCTGGACAATTTAATGAAAGAAAATACGGATGTATATTGATTGACTTTAGAATGAAATATCATTTATCTAAAGGATAAACGGTGATTTACAGTGAAAGTATATTTTGAAACTGTAAGCTACACTGATTTAGTTCCGAATTCGACTGCATAAGGCCATTTAATTTTGCAAAACTCAAAAAATTACTTTTTTTCTTTTTAATATATATATATATATATATATATATATATATATATATATATATATATATATATATATATATATATATATATATATAATATTGTTGATAGTAAATTCTAAATTTAATATTAATTAAATATAAATGAACTGATAATTTGAATAAATTTTGATGACTTTTTTCCTTTACAATTTATGGAGCCTATAAATATCATAATTTCTTGCTTTTCTTGACAATATAAAACTTTGAATTTAGTCAAAAAGGCAAACAGTTTGGAGCAGGGACAGATGCTTTATAGAAAAAACACTTATTCTATTGCTAAATATAAAATTATAAAATTTTACATGTGCCTATAAATAGTTCGATAAAAAGGAAACATCTTATTAGAAAAGAACTGCAAAATTCAAAGTCAAATTTTTTACGAATATTAGTGCAATGAAGCATGAAAGCATTTATAATAATATTCACACAAATGCATTCTTGTGCATATATTTCAATGCAAAAGTGCTCACACGTATTGAAAACGGATTCGTTTGCAGTCATACAGAATCTGGATCCTTATGGGGCCCCTGCTTGAAACCTGGATTTCTTTTTGATTTGCAGAAGAAGGTAATTTTAAGATCGGTTACTAATTGCAAAAAACCGGCGTTGCTTTGAGCGTCACTTAGTTCCCTGGTACTAGAGACATTTCTTGCAAAGATTACGTTCAAGATTAAAATATTGAATAATTTAATAGTGCAATATCATTTGGAAAATTTGAATTTATATTTATGCATTATTCATTTATGCTGATGTACACTGCTGACAACCATAAATGCAACACCCTGAAAGAAGTCTGCAAATTACATGAAATTTAAAACATGCAGTAGAGGAGGTGAGATATCCAAATAATTAGAATTTCAGTGCATACGCACATAAAAAAAACCCCGATCAATTATGCTTTGTAGAAAACAGCGATCATTTTTTGATTAAGTATCCGAGTTCGACAGATGAAGGATAGTGGCCTACCGAGATTGTGGATAATCTGTCAGGAAAATTGGTAGTTATGTTGGACGAACCCAAACAACTGCAATGCGGATATGTGATTGTTGGATGCCGGAGGGTACGACGGACCGATGTGCACGATCGCATCTACTTCAGTGCACCACTTCACGTGAGGACAGGCAAACTGTGAGCATGGCAATGACGGATCACTCAGACACACCATAAACCATAGCACAGCACATTCAGTCTGTAACGCATCATCCAGCGTCTGCGCGCACCATTCGACGCCGTTTACAGCAGAGTAGTCTGTCCGCAAGATGTCCATTGCTTCGTCTACCCTTGTTGCAGAGACACAGACGTCTCCGCCGCCAGTGGTGCGATGAAAGAAGGATGTGGACTGGCAGAATAGAATGAAATTGTCTTTACTGACGAGTCATGCTTCTGTCTGCAACACCACGATGGTCGGATTCGATTCTGGAGAGAGGATAATGAACAGCTGCGTTATGTACCGCCACACTGGTCCTGCATCGGGTGTTATGGTAGCTTGCATACTTCTAACACGCATTGACCAGTACTTTAAACAGCTAGCACTACATCTCCGAGGTGTTGGAGCCAGTTGTCCTTCATTACTTGCAGGGCTTGCCTACAGCCATATTTCAACAGGTAAATTAGTGACCACATGTGGTACGCATTGGCTAAGGGTTCTTCGTCAATCTCCACATTGAATTGCTTCCCTGACTGGATCGCTCTCCGGATTTTTAGCCGACAGAAAAAAAGTGGTCCATGGTTGCTCAACGATTGACCTTGATTACATCCCCAACTGTCACATAAGATCAACTTTGGCAACGTGTGGAAGTTGTTTGGTCTGCTGTACACCAAGAACATATCCAAATTCTCTTTAAATCAATGCTGAGGCGTGTGGCAGTGGTGATCTCCAACAATGGCGGCTACTCTGGTTACTGATTTTGGCATTAACCACACTTCACAGAAGTCTATAAATTTAATCACTTGATACTTGGTCAATATGGTATCTACAGAATAAATTTTATTGTGATATCTCTTGTCTTTCTTGGTGTTGCAATTTGGATGGCCAGCAGTGTAATAGGAATTCAAGATGTTTATTTTCTGCGTAATAGAAAATTATGATAAGAATTAATAAAAATCCTGTGGAACTTTAACTAAAATTCTATAGGAGCTTTATTAGCTGGAAAAAATTACCATTAACAAATATAAAACCAGTAAAAAATTATTTCATCTCTGTATCTTCAGAAAATAAAATTATTTTAATTGTGGGTTTAATGAGAGATTTCGGAATGTAAATATAAATATTTTGAAAAAATATAAATTTTTTTTATAAATTAAACAAAAATTCGGCATATTTACAAGCACATGAAGTTAATAAAAGATTAGGCCAATGAATGTATGATAAAGGAAAACCATTATGGAGTGATGGGAAGACTAATATTATTTCCATACTCAGAGAATTTCTTGTTATGTCAATGGATTGCTGAAGTTCTTGATCCAACATAAAAAATGAAACTATTCAGCATAAAATTGTACAGTAACATGTTATGCTAGGATTGGAAGATAACTGTATTCTTAAATATGGGTGGATGCAGAAATTTAAGCGCAGAATCTTGTATTTAACAGAAATAACCACAAATAATAACCACAAAAAGAACAGAATAAAATATCTCATTTCTACTACTACAATTAATTACTTTGCAAATAGTTCTCTCAATGAAAGTTGCTCATTTTATAAAATCTGATAATAAATCCCATTCTAAACGATCAAACCAAGTCTGGATGATTCCATTAAAAATTAAAAGAATTATCATAGATTTTACTGCTTTTATATTTGGATTTATAGTATACGAAAGAAAACATAATCTTATTAAGGTGAGATAAATACTCATTAAAGTTAAGCATATGGCATAAAAAAAAGAAATTTGATATTCTTTTAAAAAAGTGATTGTTATATAACACAAAAGTATCAACAAAAGAAAGTATAAAATCTATGCTATAATCTTAGCAAAGCAAACCTTCAACCAAAATAATAATAGAAAATGTATTTGAACAAAATAATATTTTTAAATCCTCTTACCACATTCCTCAGCGAAGCGAAACGTTGGAAGGGGCATTAGATCTTTTTCGTAACACTTACAGGAATAAAACTTGGGATTTATTGGATTACCAGCAATGCTTGACCAAATATAAGAAAAGTAGTGCAGGTTTCAAATAGTTTAGAATTATTTTAAACTCTTTCACTTAATGTTAAAATATTTTGCATTTATTTCTTTAATATTATTATTTTTGGCTTTTGAAAATTTCTTTGGACATTAATATTCAATAAAATCCCCTTTTCCCAAATATCACTCAATCATTCAATACGCCTCAGCAACACTTTAAACGTAAAACCAAATTATTTGCAAGCTATAAATACTCTCTCTATAATCTATTATCTTCATAGAGCGTTTTACAGTTTTAAAGTGTATATATATATATATATATATATATATATATATATATTATATATATATATATATATTATATATATTATATAATATATATATATATATATTATATATAATATATATATATATATATATATATATATATATATATATATATATATATATATATATATATATATATATATATATATATATATATATATAGTTTGATAACATTCGTATCACACACATTAGCTGGAGAAAATATTTTTCGTTAAACTTTTCTATTTTATGTTTCACATTTACAAGTATTTGAACAGCTTCCAATGCGCAAAATCTAGTTTGTAAAGAAGTATTAAATCTTAGAAATATAAATAAGATTTTTTTTTGTCCAAGCATTAGATATGGATACTCCTAAGCGTTCCTTGTTCCTTTCCTTTAAGTTCAATTAAAAATTATAATGGTTCACTTTAATAAGGACTAAAATTTCATGCAATATCTAATCTTTTCCTATAAGACTTTATAAGGATGAGTAAAACTAAACTAAAATAAAATTATTTACAAGCGAAAACTATTGTAACACATGCATTGAATATGCAATGTTTTTATTATTCCGTGTCTCACTTTCACTTCACAGATTTTTTTCTTCGATTTAAGGACTGATATATTGGAAAAGATTAAAAAGGTATAGTAAAAAATTCAAAATTTTGGCTATATATATATGTTTGGAAACATCAATTTTTGTTATTTGATTAATATATATATAATTGCATGTCAAATTTCAAATTCCAAAAAATTTTTTCTGCACGTGTACGTAGTACTTGTAATTATAGTTTTGTATTAAATACGCAATGATACAAAACTAAATATTTAGCTTAATTTTATTCAGCGCAAAACAATAATTTATTATTCATAGCTTCAGGACAATTTATTTTAATGCGATGTTTTTCAGATAGACTATAGAAATAAATAATAATGTAAACGGCTAAAAATGTTATATTATTTAAGATCACAGAGAAAATAACAGCACTAATTATTTTGCCTATATTTAATTAATCTTTGAGTTATATATCAGTATTCAAATTTATACCAAAAATTATGTCACTGCTATATTAATTCGCATTATGAAATCTAGCATTTATAAAAAATTATTTTCAGATAAAGACAGCTTTAACTATTTTAATGTAACATATTTAAGTGCATGTGAGATATAAGACAAGAAATTGCTGAAATCTGCACAAGAACTACCAGTTCTCCTTTCTCCTAAATTTTTTTTCATATTCATTAATATCTACAGTTTCATTATTACCTATTTGTCATCAACTCATAAGCAATAAATACATGCCAGTACCTGATAAAAGACTTCTGCCTTCAAATTACACTAATATTTCACTAGTTAAACTTCTTGAGAAATGAGTCAAGCAAATAAAACAAAATATGACATCACAATCTTCCCACCTTTTGATTAATATAATACAAGTAATCATGAAAGACATAAATTTACATCAAGTGAATTAGCTTAAAAAAGTTATTATCACACAGCTCAGTATGAAAGTCTAGAAAGGATCTTAATGGCTCTGCCACATCTTGTTACACTTTTAACTGAGAAAACATCAACGAAACTGTTCGCTTTAGAATTTTATTTTCATCTTTAGAATCCATTGGAGAAGATATCTCAAGGGAAAAATTCTTTGAATGAGTCGAACCATCTTCACAGAATTCGTTTTAAGACAAACTAGTCTGATCTTACCATCTGTACTTAAATATACCATAATCACACTTGCTTTTGGTCTCAATATTCCTCGTTTTCCTTCATTTTTTACAGAAACAATTTCTCCAACTTTTACATTTCAATATTTTTCAACTTTAGAAGGGCGTTGAGCAGGTTGGTTAAGGAATTCACTTTAGAATCGTTTCCGTAGGCTATTCCTCAATTCTTGATGCCTTTGTATACGAGGTTATCTAAACAGGGCAATTTTATTCCATTATTTTTACCCAAAAACATTATTGGTGTCAAAGGAATGAGAGATCATCTAAGTTATATTTAGTATACGTTAGAGGTCTGGAATTCACTACTGCTTTACAGTCGGGTTGTATACAAGTTAGTTCTTCGTAATTTAGTGACAATTGTTCAAAATCCTCTTTGCCATATGAATCATTCTTTCCAAAAATCCTCCCCACCAGGTGGATTAATTTATCACATAATTTTGCTTACGGTTCCTTAAATCTAAATAACTTTACAAATGAATTTTAAGAAATTTTTAGTCTTTACGAGATTGCTAAACGTTATTTACAGTGCTTCTGTTATCACTGTAAATAACGTTTAGTCATCCTCTTCTTACATTTCCTGATATTCCTTCAATTATTCTAGATTTCAATAGTATTTGATTACCACATTAAACACTTCTCCATGATCTTTCCTCAAATTCTAATAAAAATGATCCATTTCATGAGAATTTGAGTACATTTTCTAATTCTTGACAAGATTTGCTTAAATTGGGATTTCTTACACCCAGCATTTCAAATTATCACCAGTTTTTTAAATTGCTGTTATGGAACAGCATCAAGCTTATGATGGTTGCTGCATTTACAATTGAGACCCCTTCATTTAAATGTCCTATAACTACCCATCCTAGAAATCTATGCACAGCTACAAGGCCACTATTTAATTTCTTGAAATCTTCTCTAAAGTGTTTCCAACTGCATCAGTACCTATAAGAATTTTTATTGATAGATTTTCTCCTCCTTAATTGATAATACAATTGTTTTTCTTTGCGTTCTTTCTTCATCTAAGGTCCTGACGGCAAACTTAGTACAAACTCACAATTTTTTGGTTCATCTAATAATTTATTGTGCAAGAATAATCCTTATTTAGGCTACTAATAACCAAACTTATGGACTCCTTTCCTCGAGGTTACAGCTCCAAAAAGTGAGTGAATTTAAGTTTTTTATCTTTTTGGATTACATCCTAATTTTTCGGCAACCTCTTTTAAAATATATAAACGCTGAGAGCCACAGTATCTAGCAGAGTATTATACCTTGTTTCTTGCTTTTTTAACATTAAGTAACCAATGAAATTTGAAGAAATATTTTCTGTGCTACAAGAATTTGCCACATTCTTATTTTCTTTAATATTTTGCTCTATTTCATTTTCCAGATTGTCATTTCGGGATATAAGACATCAGGCATGTTTGACAAGTGTTTCTCCGAACATACTAGCCTTAAACGTGCCTTATATTGCTTATCTCCATTCTCACTTTTTACAGAAATAAGACATTCCCCTTTATATTTAATAATATGTTTTGGTTAAGAGTCCTTTTACTCATTGTTACTGCAAATTTCATTCTACTACGTTTGTTTGTAACCAGTTTTGTCGATTCCTGACATACATATAGAGCTGAAATCTTATTCTAGCCTCCATTTCCACATTTGAATTACAGTTCATAAGCCTTTCTCACCAAATGGTGACAGGCTACATTGTTGAATCATCAGTGTATATTTACAATAGAGCTTATTTTTATACTGAAGTAATTTTATAATGCAATCAAAGTAATGTAATGTTTTCATGATACTTATACAATTCACACTAAGAGTCATTAGAACTTTTCCTGTTAGGAAGGTAATGAAAAGTAAAATTTGAAAATAAAAATAATAACCATCCGATCTCTCCTAACTGCTGTCAGTCCGTTGACGCGTCTCTTCTATATACTTGAAAGCAGGAAACGATGTCTTAACCATAAAGTCATCGAGCTTCTATTGAAATCTCGAATATCGTATTTTTCAATGGAACTAGAATATAGAAACTTTACAAAAGTAAATAACAATTTTGTCACTAAAGATATTGACAAAGTATTCCTGATCACCAAATAGTTACAAAGCTGGAAACAGTTATGTATCAATAAGAAAAATTTCCCAACGTTTAATTTGCTTAATTAAGTTATGAAGTCATACAAATTTACCGGGCCGTAATAGCCTAGTGGTTAGGGTATCGGCCTTTCATCTGGAAGGCCGAGGGTTGGATTCCCAATGCCGCCAAAGACCCACCGAGTACATGTGATATACGTGCTCGTTATAAATCTGTGGAATCGAAAGTCCTGTGATCAGTCATTCAGCAGTTACCATGGGTGCAATGGTCTGGAGAAAATTTCTTCCCCCATCAGATCAATTTTAAAATTGAGGGAGTGGATCCTCTGGTGGTGCCATCTATCGCGCGGAAGATTTAAAAAAAGAAAAAGCACGTACTTTCACCTTCATGGTGCGCTGATTAAAACGAAAGACGTTCCCTATTGACTGAAATTCGCATTGCTAAGGCATAGCGAGCTTCGCTTGTGCAAGTGTCATAGGTAACAACAAATTTACCTATAAAAAATGTGTAAAAATTTAAAATACTGATATTTGGGAAAAAAGTGCCTGGTAAACAAAAGCTAGGTACAGATTCGTTATTTTCAGGCAAAAATATACAAGAAATAAATAGATTTATGCAAAGGGCATTTTTCATGCTATAATGTTTACTTCAAACCATTTA
The DNA here is from genome assembly GCA_037975125.1 of Latrodectus hesperus. NCBI lineage: Eukaryota > Metazoa > Arthropoda > Arachnida > Araneae > Theridiidae > Latrodectus > Latrodectus hesperus. The sequence goes on from CM075859.1 coordinate 29,949,037, forward strand.
TAAAGTATGCTCTATGTGTAAACCTTTTTTTTTATTGATCGAAATATTTGAACTTAATAAACGTTATTTTCGCATAAAAATCAGGGACGTTAAATGATTGACGGATTGAAATCTTTTAATTTTGCTTCTTGTAATAGCTGTTAAAATATAATTTAAATAAATTTATTTTTTCAAGTTTTGCTACAGTGTTTATCGTTGACTAGAAACACTAAATACCCTTATATAAAAACACTTTAGCTTATAGATACGCTTAGTTGTTATGGAAAAACTAAATACATCTTTGTATTAACACATAAAATATAATAAAGTAATTTCTGCCTAAATAGAATATTCCTTAATTTACTTACGACATTAACTTGGGCTATGATATATATGAAAGTAATAGTTAGCACTATCGAAGCCATTCGTAGTGAGAAAGACTGATTGATGTTCCATCCGATGAACTGTAAAAGAAACATATTGTGTTAAAAATAAACCATAACAAACACAATAATTTTTCAAAATGGCTAGCAAAATATTAGAAGCGAAAACAGGAAAGTTTAAAGTTTCAATATAAATATATTTTACTTTTATTGAAAATATATTTATATACTTTCAATCAAAGTATTGCTATATTTTACTTTTATTTGAAAAACATATTTCTGTATTGCTTATTTTTCTGGATTTTATGTGACAAATGACAAATACCGTAGACTAATAAATATTTTTATAAAAAAGAAAGTTTTAGTATACTTACTGTATGGCTTTGAGTGAAATATTAAGATATACATTTTTACAGTAATAACAGATATTATCTACTGTTAAAGAATTTCAGCAATTGTCTTTATCAACATAGATTTTCAAGCCATTAGGGCATGATTTCTAAGGATATTGATGTCATAAAAAATTTAAAACTCACCATGAATTAATATGCAAAATTTTAATTTCTTCTAAAAGTATTTCTAGAATGAAATTAACATGCAATTTTATACAATATTTATTACTTACGAACACTTGAATATTTTAAGTATATTCTATAAATTCTTAATGCAATTATTTATTATATGCCTAACCTAACTAAGAGATACTGATTGATATTTATTAATGTAGACGCTAATTTAAAAGAATTTCTGAAACATTTTATGAGATATATTTAAATTGGAAATTACTTTGTCACAAGCAAGCAATCACAGAACAATTTGGTTATTATTTATAAAATTTAAAAAGCATGGGTAGCAAAATACAAGAAAAATATACCCAGGTTTTTTTTTTCTAATAAAACTCAGGAAACTGTGCAGGGGTTATACTATTATAAATCCAAGTGTGACAAGCAATGCAATTCTTGTTTCAATAAAAGGGAACAGAATTTTGGATGAATCACACTCTCTAGGGTTTTCAAGCAGTTTGGAAATCAATCATATTACTTTAGTGTATTAGGTTGCAGTTAGACCGTAATAATAGGTAAAATGTATTAAAAAATGATGCCGTCTTGTCGTTCATTCATTTTATGCTCCATAAGGAACATATAATTAGGAATTTTAAAAACGACTCAGTTTTTTAAACTGTTATATGTCTGATACATTTTTGCGAAAGTTAACGTTTTCGACATTTCCGAATTTTGAAATATAATTTTAAATAACATGAATAAAATAACAGAAATTAGTAAAATATGACTCTTTTTAATGTTAATAGTTGGCAGAAAATATTTCAAGTAAACTCAGTACAGAAAACTTTTCAAGTTTGGAAGAAAAATGCTTAAAAACATTAATGAAATATATTTTCTTACAGGACATATTATTTTTGTAATTTATATAAAAAATATATACATAAAACATCATACGAGCTTTTAGCTAAATATTATTGTATATTATTCAATAAATTATATTAATAACCTATATTTTGTAAAAAATACTATCAACCCCATATATTGAAATTAAAACAAAAATAAACTATAGTGAAATACTATAGTAATTTAATAAAATAATATGCATGTTGAAATAAAATGTTTTGATAGTTTGACATTTCGTTCCATTGATTAACTTAATGGAACGAAATCACCACCCAATCAAATTAAAAGAAGATCAATTTTGTTCTTTGATGTATAAAATGTTTTCAAAAAAACTAAATATTCTTTCCGATTAATATCGCTCATAAACACAAGTACTGTTAACAAAATAAAATATTATTAAAAGAAGCATTTTTTATTCGTGTTTTTTATATATTATGTGACATTACAACTGCATTACAAAAATGATTCTACACAAAATTGAATTGGTTGGATTTGAGGTATGGCACATTACCAAGAACCATCGAATTTGGAATTAATCTCAAGAGAATATAAAATATAAACTTGGGAATAACTGTGAAAAAAATATACGTTATTCTCCACTCGCAACAAGAATTTAATATATATCTGCGTAAAAATATATCTTGTATTTTAATCGAATGTACAACATTTAAGTTTTGTAACTGTTTGAATAGATTCTAACATTTCATAGTGTAAGCAATCTTAAATTCCTTTTACTTTAAGTAAGCCTTTAATCCCATATTTTTAAATATGTTTAGTTTCATATAAATCTAATTTAAAAACATTGATTTAAAATCTTAACTAGCGTGAAAGCATAAGTGTAACACTCTATTCTGATATTGTAAATTTTATTACGAAAGATGAAAAGCGACGTATATATAAGAAATCAGATTTAGCAAGGTTAAAAATTTCTGGCTGGGAAAAAAAATTTTAAATTATTTAATATCAACAATAAAAGTAATGAAAACAACAATTAAAGTAATGAAAAATAGTTCTGAAAGAGATGAGTTAACGTTTCTAATTCCAAAAGAATTTAAGGTATTTATTCTTATTTGCTTATTTGTATTATACTATGTATTATTTGTTTGTATTTTTGATTTGTTAGTGCATTTGATAGGCAGAAACAATTTTTCTTTTTTTGAAGTAAAGAATGTTATTTGGGTTCAGTGATATAGTTGGTTATATTTTTATATAGTTATTATGTTCGACAGATGGCATCGATTAATCATCTTGGAAGTATATCAATAAAAAAACACCTCAAATTGCTGACTTATGTACAAAGAATTTAATACATGGTCTATATTATAAATTCAGGCTGAAGTTTATATACCTTTCAGAAAGGTGTCATTAAATAATTTCTTCACATGAACAGTAACAAAAGTTAATCACTGAAAATAATCGCAATAAATGCACTTAATACATATGTATCTTTATATAATAATTAGGATTAAAGATTCCTATCTCAATTAAATGGTTGAAAAATTATACTCATGTGTATCATTGCTTATAATGATTAACGAACAATTTAAAATTTGTCTAACCATTGAAACAAATAGATTTGTTGCTAGTCTGGATTGAATTAAAGTTATATTTAGGTAATCATATGATAAAAATGTACTTATAATACTATTCAAAACAATTTTTAAAATCATTGGTTCTATAGTTTTTTATTTCCTATATTCATTAATGTTTGCATTCTAGGAAATTTTAGAATATTTTATCAAGTTTTAGATACACATAAAACAAATTATTAAAAAATTTTATGGTAAAAAAATTTATAAGTTAAGTTTTCCTTAGTAATACCAAGAATTTACAATCCATCCGCTGAATAAAACCAAATAAGTGTATGCACTATGTTTAGTTCCCCTTTACTGTCGGTTTTAACGTAAACAGAATTAAATAAACATGCATTGAAATTTTTTATCCTGGTATCTTTAGATTCGATTTACAAAAATATTTCTTGCTTGATTTTGAATTCAGAAAATTTTTCGAAACTTCCGAAAGATAATCATGCAGGAAAGCTATACTAGTTAAGGGACTCAGTTTTTTAGAAAAATGTACAATAGATAAGGAATATTTTTAACATTTGTTAAATTTTTTAACAACAAGCAAATAATAAAAGGTACATATCAGCTCAGTTATTTTAAAAGGATATAAATTTTGTTTTGATTTTTCTAAGAGAGTTGTTGAACTATTCATTTAATTATACATTCATTAGAATGACTGGTATTATTTCCATTTACTCACCCTCATTTTTGCACCCAAGGATAACACAATTAACAGAACAATCCAGCAACATGCGAATATAAATGTTGTCACAACCAGAAAAGACCTAGAACAAATAAAAAGATAAAATATAAATTTAATTAAATGGAATCTTTCATTGTTTTATATCTAAATGTACTTTAAATATTTTTATGTTTTATGTAACAATTTACTTTTTTAAGATTAATTATTAGAGTTTTTGATTTATGCATTTTTAAAGTATATTTACCAGCAATGTGTTTAGTATAAAATTGTTCAATGACTTAGATTGATATTTTTGTGTTTGTTAAATTATTAATTAAGTTTAAACACATGTAACGAGAGAAAAAAACATTAATTAATTATAAATGCAAGTAACATAAAAGATGTATCGTGTTTTCTTAAATGTATAATAAATAACGTTCAATAAACATTCTGAAATTTTCTTAGTTAATCAAGGTCATTTCTTATTAATAATTAAAAAAAGTATCGAAAAATTTGCGTTGCTCATTACTGTATGTGATAGTAAAAGTGAAACTAATACTTGCTTAAAAAATCTAATGAACAGAAAACTTCGTACCAGCGATTTTTATTAGCTTTTTTTCTAATTGAATCCAAATTCTCAAGCGAATTTAGTATGGATTTTTTAAATTCACATCCCAATAAATATTTATAAGATTCATTTATGATCTTTATCAATAGTGTAAAATACATTAATCAGTTTATTAATTTATTTAAAATATTTTCTATATTAAAAAATTTATAACAAATTTTTAACTGAAATTAACGTCTTAGAAAATACACCGATAATAACATGGTAATCTATATAAAGTCTACGGAAAAAATTTACAGTTTAAATTAATTATTTAGAAGTTTAACCTCTTGAACACATTTTTCTGTAGCATTTGGTTTTGTTTTTTAACAATATTTATATTTAATATAAATGTAAAAATTATAACATAAGTATATAAAACTATTTAAATTTTATATATAAGCAATTTTTCTTGTTTGTATGTAAAAAAAATTTAAAAACTTAACAGTATCTTAATAATTTTAACCCGTCTCAAGTATTTATTAAGGATATTTTTAACGATGATATATACCTTTTCCTTACTCTTATATATAATTATTTTTCAAAATTATTAATTAAATTATAGTGAACGTCATTACTTACTATAAAAAAGCTGAAAATTAACTATGATATACTGATCAAAATTAGATTTCCAAAAGTCATGATGGATTTTCTGATAATTTCTTACCGAATTTTTTTCAAAAAATGATTATTCTTGATTCCATCTTGATTAAATTTAAACTTTATTTTACATAAATTATAATTTAAGCTCATTTAATGATCTTTCTTTCCATAATTTAACTCAATCGATGACGTCACATGATCATGCTATAACCTGTATGAATACGTTCATTTTGGTTCAATTAAATGTTCTAAATTTCGTGACTAAATGAATCTATTCTAAATAATTGGCAAGCGATTATTTTTATTTACAATGATTAAAAATGTAATCGATTTTATAACTGTAAGTAAATAATATTTAAATTTATTAAATTGATTACGGCACTACAAACACACACAATATCATTTTTTCCAGACTTTAAGATAAACATTTAAATAAAGATTTCACATTTTTACCGTGTTTATTTTCCTATTTGTTATTTTATTTTTCAGACTTAGAGTTTAATTTATATTAATTTTCACACTTTTCTTTTAGGCCTTTTGAAGTTTATTTTAAAACATTAAAATGTTCGAGTTTGAAGATAAGGATCAAAAGGTCTCTTATGTTTATTTTTAACCTTAACTCCTTGTGGACGAAGCTTAGTTCGACAAAATTTGCGTGTTTACGAAAACCTCTAGACATTCTAAATAAATAAAAAGGTAAATACCAACTTTTGTTTTCATCATTTATTTCTGTTTCCATTTAAGCACTCTATACAATTATATATACAGTTATTATAATTAAATCTTAAAAATTTATAGCAATTGTTTATTATATAGGATGTCTTTAAAATATTTGACATTTTTCATGTTTAATAATTAATAAATAATGAAAATATAAAAAACCCTATAAGTGAGGTTTATTCATAAGAATAACTCGTATACTTTCATTTGAAAGTGTCCACAAATAATTTTCTTTTATTGTTCCAATAATGTCTTCTTTCGAAATATTATTCTCATTTGCTCTAATAATTATACATAATTTCTTTATCCAATATAAATGTCCTTTTTATCTATCACCAACATTGATAATTTCTATCACGTTCACATCCTTTTTATTTGATAATAATTGTAGATAACTTCTTTTTCCAATTTAAATTACCTTTTTTTCTATCGCCTACATTGAAAATGGTATTTTCATTTTTTAAAATTGTAGATAATTAGTTTTTCCAATTTAAATGTCCTTTCTTTTATCAAATGCATTGACACTTTCACTGAAGTGTCTTATTTCTTAGAAACCGATATCTTGAATGCTTAATTCAAATGAACCGGTGAATAATAATACCGGTTACTTTATATAGTTATCTTTAGTTTAATACCGGTGAACTTTATCCATTTGTATGGAACACTGGTGATAGAAAGAGAGACGAGAGGGGAATTATAACTGAGAAACCCGATATTTGTACATTTCTAACGTGAAATAAACAACCATATTAATATTCCCTAAGTAATGAAGAGTATACAAGTAAAAATCTGTTCATAAAGACCATAAAACTTTTCCAATCTACCTAACCATTAATATTATTAATTTAAATCTATCTTAATTAATTTATGGATTATTAAACATCAAAATGTATCAAATAATTTAAAGAAATTATTCCTATTTATAGATATAATTTTAATGCTTTATAAACTAAACAAATTCATCTGTCATAAAAATCATTAAAATATTTTAATTCAACATTGTAATATTTAAGGCAGAAAAATTATAAGATTCTATTCAAGCTTACATTTATATAACTCTTCAAGTTTGTTGCAATTAAGTTTTCAGAAGAATAATGAAGACATTAAAACAAAATATGTTGAATTAATAATTAAAAAGATGATAAAATATAATTACCGTGTCAAAACAAGGACCTCCAAGCATCCCGTCATTAAAAGTACTGTCAAACAACAAACCATGCTATTTGCAAACCCGTCATCTTTCTCACTGTAATACTAGAAAGAAAAAAATCACATTCACTTAAAGAACTCTCTTCAAAATTAAACAATGAAAATCTATTATACTTTTTATTTATATTTAATTTTATACAGAAAAATCAGTAAATTTACTGTCATAGTTCAGTTTTTGAATTTAGAATTAAATAGGCTAGTGTGATAAATTTTTTTTAATCAATAATAAATTTTATCAACGCCTATTTAATTCGAAAAGTGATATCAAATTAAAAAAGTGGTAAAATTAATTAAATATCAAACATATCATTTCGTTTATTTTTTGTTGGTCATACACTACTTATAATATGTTGACAAGTTTAAAATAAATATTTAGACTGAGATTATTTTCATAATAAAATTGGTTTGGCTTATAAATTATTTTTCCTCGCGAATTTCTACAGCAATTTTATAATATAAAATTTTGCATTGCGCAATGAAATTGGTTAATATCCATAGGTAAGGTAATTGAACAACCATCTTCGCGTATAAAAGATTTTCCAGAGAAAGTGGACTATATTTACAGGTTTTTAGGGGAAACTTCCAAAGAATTATTATTCTATGGAAAACACCCGAACATCTACCCGATAGACATGCAGGCAGAAAACAGATGTTAAATCCTATGTCTATTGTATAAGAATGGCTAGAAATATGCCCAAGATGTTTCATTTCGAAGAGCCTAGACTTAAAACTAGGACGCGGTTAGCCATGTCATTCAATTAATTAAAGAAAAAAGTCTATATTTTTATATCTTATCGATATTATGTTTAGAATATTTTAAACAAAATCAAAGTTCATTTTTTACTACATTGAAATTTTAAAAATTAAGTAGTTTTAGAAATTTCTTCAGAAATACTTTTAGAAAAATTTTATCAATTTATAATTTTTTCAACGTAATTCTTGTAAAACAGTATGCGCCAAAATGTACAGTACTGAAACATGCGCATCTCGGAGATGTAGTTATATTTGTCAATGAGATATAGCTTCAGCAGCATGTATTAGTATGTAGTGAAAAGTAAGTTGCGTTGCGCAGTTGTTGTTAGACGTCTCTCGAAGAAGGAAAAAGTAGTCATAATTAAGCATTTTCATTCCAGTATTCATAGTTAACAATTTTAAGATCAACCTTCACTCATGGTCATGAAGGTTGGTTGATTTCGAAAGAGGTGGCAAAAACAATTCGAGAGGAGGTTAATAGGAAAGTTATGTTGTCGATAGATGTTTTCTATAGTTATGTCTAAATAACACAGTTATGATGTCTATCATTTGGAAATTTTCTAGCTCTGATGTGTTTTACTGTTAACCAAGAACGTGAAAGGGATTCAATAATAGAGTTATTTCTTTAGGATTTGAGAATGTTCTGTCGCGCAAAAATCATTCACATGAATAGACAAGAGCATCAGTAGCTCTGAGCTTCCAGCCATACTGCTTGGGAATCTATAGACACGCTGCAAGAAAACTTTACAATACTAATCATTTCGCGTTGTGTTGACTTCCCATATCTGTCCTATTCTCCCCATGTTACACAAGTTGAAACCGACTGGTGGGGAATGTTAAAGAAGAGTGTGTTCAACTGTGAATATCCACCAAGAACCTTGCCTGCATTATGTGAAAAAATCTTCTCTTTTTCTCATGAGTTTGTAGCAACCTTTGTTTCAAGATATGTTTGAGAATCTGCGTAAATGAACACAGTTTGCAGTGATGCAGTGCATACATTCAACACATACATTGCGTATAGCGTAGTAAATCAACATGCTAATAGTTTGTTTATGTATGTATGTAGTGTATACGTTAATTTATCTAAATGAGAAATAAACTCACAGATGACAATGATGTTATTTTGTTCGTCTCTCCATTTCAGAACTGTATATTTTGGCACATAATGTATTTAATACCCACAAAATGACAAAGTTTTATCTAGTAACTTTTATCCTAAGATGTCTTTTTTTAAACAATTTAACGACTTAATTTCGCAAAAAATACGCATCATTTTGATATTAGAAAGCTACACTTAAAACAACGTCTTATTCTTATTTTTTAAAGACATTTATTGTCTTAATGTGATACAAACACATAAATAAATAATATGTATTATAGAATATATTCGCACATTATAATTTTCCTAATCTTTTAAGATAAGGAACCCGATAAGGTTTCTCAGCTTTTGTTAACTGTTATCCATTGAATCAGAATTTGATCTAAGTGCATCTATTTCTATGAAACGTATGGAGATAATAGCGTGATATATATTATTAGGAATTCTTAGCATTAAGGCGCGTTTTAGTTCTGTGATTTCAAAGGATGCATTTTCTATCATTAGAAATGTACAATAATTTGCTTAGTGCATTGATCTGAATAGTTAAATTCTCAATTGTTCTACATTTTAAGATAATCCAAATGAAACCTATATTTCAGACTTATCGAGATAATTTTAAGAGTCATAATAAAGATTTATTAGAAATAAGAAAAACGCTCTATAGTTATTTAGATTATTTCAATACAGAGTCAATATTTCATTAACTGGATATTGCTATTCTTAATAATATGAAAAATGACAAATAAAATTTTAATAATTTTGAAATAGTTGATGAAAAAATATTTTAAACTTGAAATTCTTTTGAATATTTATTCAGCTAACAATTAACAAGTGAAAAATGATTGAAGAAGATTAATATTTCACACATACGATGTTTGGAATTAAAAATCCCTCATTTTTAGCAAGTATATGTATCAATGATTTTTACAGCATGTGCAAGACTCGCTTCTTTTAAAAATATCTTGATGCCAAGGCCCCAAAGTTAATGAACAGTGACGGATATTTAATAGAAAAGATTGTAAAATAAATAAATGCTCAGAAAGAGGGATTCGGTAAACCAACACTGAATTTGATAATTTGATTTTTGTGGAAACAATACGAGGCAAGTTTTAAGTACAATAAATTATGCACAATGCTAACCAATAAGTGTACAAATTAAAAAAGGCAAAAACAGTTACACTCAACGCAAGCTCTTAACCTCAACCGCCATCGTAAGAATCAGAGAAAAGGTATCCTAATATATGTTTTGACCTTAGTTTTTAATCAAAAGTTCAGTTTTATACAAAGTAGCAACAATGTGATCAATAATTCATTGTAACAGAGTATCTAATGAATGCACAGACATTTTTTTAATTTCAAAATAATTTCTCTTCTGTATAGAGACCTCTAAAAGATTGTGTGTTGTCAATTTTATTGCATTAAAATCCACCAATAATACATTGTTTGTTGATTTTAAACAATGTTTACCAAGATATTTCAATTCACATCAATAGAATAGTATGTAATGAACATTAAAAAGAGTTATAACTCATGTTTTGCATTTTATCCATATTGATTATCATTATGCAACTCTGAAAAGTACTTGCTAATAAAGAAGGAAAGATTAATTTCAGTAAGTATATAATTTGTTCAAATTTTTACTTAATTTATATAATGGGCATCGAGAAATCCCTATGGATTTTAATCAAGAATTCGATGAGTCTACTCCATCACTGAAGGAAGCCCTATTAATTCTCTATCAGTGACAAATATTTAAATTGGGGCTGTTCAAGTATTACGTAAGAACATTTTGGGTTATTTTTTATACCTCTCTATTAATAAAAGTAAAAGTAAGCAAGAAATAAAATTACCCCATCATAATAATAAAATATTTTCAATTAATTCTTATCATTTTTTAATTCATCAATGAACGATAAATATTAATTTATAGTATATATATATATATATATATATATATATATATATATATATATATATATATATATATATATATATATATATATATATAATCCGAGAATACAAATTAATATGTATTTATCTTCCAATACCTACAGAAATATATTCTAAAAATCACAAATGTAAGATTTTTCACAACATTTTTATGGAGTTTATCCTAATATTCATAATAATTATTTAATGAATAATGTTCAAATAAGAATTATTAATACTGGATTGAAAACTCACTTATCAGGAACAATAATATTTGTTAAGCAATACGAAGTATTACAAAATATTAATTTACAGAAAAAATTTACTTTATTGCTAAATAATACAAAACTGGTACATAAGAAATACATTTTTAACAATGAGTATACATAAAATGAAACCACAAAAAAATTTCAATAAAATCTAATACTTTATTTACCAAGGATTTTTAAATTTTAAAAAACTAAAGTGTAATAAAATAAATAATTATTTTTATCATATAAACTTTAGAAAGGTGAATCGTTTACAATATATAAAACAAAAAATTCAAAATTAACCTATATGAAAAGGAATCTACAGGGCCAAAGTATAAATAAAACATTATATAAAAAGGAAATACATTCAAATTATAATTTTTAAATAAACATATAAACAGAAAATGAATTCTACCACATATTTGTGTAGAAAATAAAATAAAAAATTAAGACAAAGTCAAAAGTCTTATTTATGAAGAAAAAAATAAATAAATTATACATTCCACCTACGCTAAAGATGCTAAGGTATGTGTATTTTTCTTTATCTTTCTTTAAATGAATCCAAACAAGAGAAACATCTTCTGCTAAATATACTCTTTTAAAAATTTTTAAATCTCATTTGGGAAAATAGTAAATTTTCCTGTTCAAATTTAATTAAAGTAATTTATGAATATTGTATTTAAAATTTTGCTAAACTGTTTATTATGAGGAAATTATTCTTAGAAATGAATAGATAGAAATTGTTTATCATATGATATTTCAAAAAATTCAAATTCAAATGGTGTATTGTGTAAAACAACATTAATAATTAAGCCCATAGAATTCTATTTAGTTTATAGATGTTAATAACTTTGATATATGCAAAATTATGTACTCGAAATGTGTTGCTTAGGAAAACGTATGGTTGAATACTTTGTACAGTCTTCAGACGCGTTTCCTAATAAAAACAAATGGATGACTTCATCTGAGTTAGTTAATAAAGACAAAATGATCTCTTGTCTTGTTAAGTACTCAAGTTTAGGAAAATTCTTCAAATTTTAAATTAGTTTTTTCTATTTTTTAAAAAAAGTCTTTAAATAACGAAAAAATATTTGTGTTACATTTTGTACAATTCCTTATTCTCATTTAAATAGTTGCTTTAAATATTCTTTAAAACAAATAGATATGACATAATTGGATATACCGCTCTTTAAAAGCCGTACGGCTATATGATGCTTATATAGTCAAGTAAATATTTCTCAAATAATTTTTATATGTGTTAAGCAGAAATGTAAGATACTGGGTGGTAAACCCAAATATTTATGAATTACTCTTTGATAAAAATCTTAACTTTTTAAACAACGGATGTATTGTATAATCTGAAAAATTGTCCTAAATTTACGCTTGCAAAAGTAAATTCTTTAGGTGTTAGATTTTAAAAAGTATAAAAATTAATCAAAAATACTTTCATATGGATATTTTTGATTGTTAATAATATCTTAATGAGTAAATAATTAACAGTTAAAGAATTTATTTTAATGATTAGTTAACACATTTAATTAGTATCTATTCATTAAATTAACTAATTAAATTTTAAATGATATGCACTGAAATAAGCTTATATTTGAGCTAATTTTATAATTAATCATATTTTAACAACATAAAGTTTGCATCAAACAAAAATACCATACTTAAATGATTTAGACATGTTTTGTTAATTCTTTCTTTTATTTTATTTTGCAGAAAAACAAAGAAAAGTTACTATTTCCAAAATTTCATTATAGAATATATAGTCAAATATTATTTATAGGAATTTTAAATTAACTGCACTGCATTATTTCTTTTCAATTTAAATCTAATCTGTTTCATTACACTTGAAAAATTTTATAAATGACAAAAATGTTTGGATAAAGTGATATTTCTTGACATACTTTAAACTGTGTATGCACTTCTAAGTAAAGTCATTTAAATATTATTTATAATATTTAATAATATTTAAATAATAATATTATTATTTAAGTATTATTAAATATTATTTATTTACAACAAATGCCCAGAAAATTGGCTATAACATCATTAGTTCTCTGGCCTTCCAATACCACTGAACAGTGCATATTAAAAATACAAGTGCAGGACACGAGACAAGATAGTTCGCGTCAAAAACTTGATCTTGTTTACACAAAAAACACAAGGGAGAACTCCAAAGTTTAAACCAATACAAATAAGTAGACAAACATTCATGGCCTGTAAAAAGGAGAAAATATGCCACACTTGCACTTCTATGAAAATCAAGAATTGCTTTTGGCTTCCTTATCAGGAATGCCCGAGGCTTCACAATGCCTGCTGCTTTATTCTAGCGGCATGTCTTTTTTTAATCAATAATTTTACTCAATGCAAAGAAAGTCTGTACAAAAGTTTCTGAAAGACCCGTACACCTTTCTACGCCAAAATGTCAGCAGCCTCATTTTCAGGAATTCCGCAATGAACTGGAATATATTTCTCCTCATAACTATATCATTATATTAAGATAACGAGTGTATGAAAACAATTTTAGAATTGAGGCCGTGATGGTCTGATAAGGAAAGTCGTCGTTTTCGACATATCAGAAGATAGTGAATATTACACTTGATTCAGTCCCAAGATCCGTTTTCCTAATGGCTTCTGGGGCATGGTAAATAGGTCATGGCTGCAATGGCTTTCAAGAGAAATGATGTCCTTGGAGATATAGCTGGCCCACTTTGGGATATTTTGCTTGGTTCCTGCTTTTAAATTACGAGGAGCAACCCGATTTTGGGAATAAGATTGTAAACTCACTGAATGCCTTGCTATTCAAGAAGCCCCCCATTAAATTCCTTGTGGTATCAAAAGGTTTCATTCTCTAGAATTGACCAGGCAAGAAGAAATATTAATTAAAAGAGGTTAGAGAGAGAGAGAGAGAGAGAGAGAAACTCCAATTGATTACTTTTCATTTTTAGAAACTATATGATGAGCTGGACAAATGGTAAGTCATGTTTAGTTTTTTAGATGCGTCACTTTTGCTCTCTAGTGCTATTTCAACTAATTGTATAGATTAAAGAATATTCCAAATCGCAACAATAATCATAGTTTGTGGAAATCGAAACCACAAACCATTGAATAAAAGATCAGTGCACTTAAAATTTGGCTACTATCTCCAGATATTCAGCGGTGAAACCATCACAGAACAGTATTTGACACAACAAAATGATAGACAGTTATGGTGAGGACCATGGTCTTATAATGTAAAATTTGAACACAAACGCATCAACAACAATTATATATATATATATAGAGGGAGAGAGAACTTTTAGCAGTAGAAACGTAACTTTAGTCTAAAAAAGCATTTAAGCCTGATATTTGAATCGGAAATTATATGCTTATATTGCATATCTGATATTCAATTTATATGCAGGTTCTCAGCCATTGTAGAAATTTTTAGTAAAATATCGTCCTCTTATTTGCTTTAAATATTAAAAGATTCTTTTAGAGTATAATTAAAATTTAGCATATTATATTACAATTTAAAAGTTTCAATACAATATTGAAGGTTTAATAGAGATAAAGTTATTTATAAAATTGTTAGCATTCAATGCGAAATTTAGGGGTCACAATTAAAATTAAAGAAATGCTTCGTTCTACCATATTAATATATATCAAATGCAATTTTAAAATTTCCATATTCAATAGTTGTTGTATGTGATCAGGATGTTACTTGAAAATATTGATATATTTTATAAACACATAGTGGTTAATTTTAATAATAGTAGAAATTTTATGACTAAAATTTTACTATTAACATTCATTCTACTAGACAAATTGTATCAGTTCAGTTTAGAATTAACAGATTGAACTTGAATTTACAGCCTGTAACTTGTAAAAAAATTCACAAGAAGAAATTTAAAAATTTTCTCATTATTGATTTAGAAAAGTGAAAAATTACTAAAAAATATTCAAACCATTTAATATCAACAACATAAATTAATAAACTTTATTTTATACTGTTAATAAATTTTAGTTGATTAGATTAACTTTCAGAGTTATTTGATCCAAAGCATACCAATTTTAAAGTATTTTTTGAAATAATTATGAATATACATGAACACAAATATAAATTATTCTTCAATCCAAAGACTACTTAAAATAAGGACAGTGATTTAACATTTGTCAATGCATTTAAATATTTTATATATTAATTATATGCGATTCATAAGAAACAGAGAGCACAATCAATCATATTCAAGAGAATTCATCAAAAATAAAAGGTAAAATAAAGGACATAATAAAAAATAAAGGACATAAAATTTACATTTATATGTAGAGTTGAATAAACATTTGGTATATAAAAATGCTTTTTAAAAGTAAACAATCTGATAGCGATAGTAATTTAATTTAAAATAAATTACTTTAGAGTTTATTTATTCTTTATTACACATTCATAATTTGTGGGTTTTATAAGATATCTAAATTTTAAGAAATCACTATCAAAAAATGTACCAAAAAACAATGCACTCAGTCAATACGAACATATATATGTAAATTATTATTTACATTTACTTTCCGAACAGAATAAACTTATAATAAATTATAATATGACTCTTTAAAATTAAATAATATGATACAGTTGGTGGTCTTAGCATAAACAAAATACTTATTTTATTTATAAATACTTTTATCTACATAAAATAAATCCTCTTCTTCAAATAATCGCCTATTAAGTACTTATCTGATATCCTGAAAACAAATTACATTTTTCCGAATGGAATAACAAACATATGCTATCAGAATAGTAACAAAACGCACTTAACTTATAATCCTATGAGAAAGCAGCCTTAACTGAATAAGCGCTAGTTTAATATTTTTATAACTGAATAGTTGTTTGTTATATTCGGTTTATAAATGTTTTATAACAAAAACATTGTCTATTTTAAATGAAACATCTTAATTTAATGATATTTGAAGTTTCATTTTTTATTGCGTCATATATTTTAGATAAATGATCTGCATTTATGAATAAGAAAATAACTTATAATGCAAATTAAATTTCTTCAGTAGAATAAGCAAAATTCTTGCAACCTTTATGTTAGAGGTTTTGCACCTGAACGCATTATATATTTGAATATTTCATATTTTAATGATATTTTGTTCTTATTCATGTAACATGTTCGGAAATAATTATTCTAAACCCAGTATATATTTTACCAAACTTTCAAAGTGCTCAAAAATATCAATAAGTCAAATAGTTTCTTGATAGGAATCTAATATTTTTAATCTAAATTAAATACTATTATGAGAATTGTTATTTGTAACTGAATATAATAATTTATTTTGCAAAAATATTACTTGTATCTAAATGTAATAATTTTTTTATATAAATATAATAATTTTTCTATTGTGTAAATTTAATACGAACGAGTGTTAATTTTTATTAATTTGGAAAACGCTTTCAACAAAAATTAAACCAGATATTATATTAGTCAGAAATTACCAGATATTATATAAGAAACCAGATATTATATAAGTCATATATAAGTCAGAAATCATCGTACGCCAAGATGATTTCTGACTAATTAAAGTCAGTAGAAACAATATCTTTAACCGATCAAAAATATAGTAATTTATGAAAATTTACAAAAGAAACAGCGAAAAAATAGTAAAAAGTTGGTAGAAAATCAACTTTTTTTTATCTAAAATGTTTTAAAACAATGGTTTACAAAATAATAAAAAATATTTTAAAATTATTTATAATCAAATGGCATTTTTTATTGAAAAATATAAAGTCTTACGCAAAATAAAAAATTCATACGCTTTTTTTTCGAATAACGCGTTACATATGCCAGTATTATTCAAAAAAAAGTGAATGAATTTGAATAATACAGTTTTTGTGAATAAGGTATGATTAATTCATTTCAATAAATTTGAAAAGAATAAAGTCATTGGTTGACAGAGAAAGATATAAGCAGTTTCACAGAAAAATAAGAGGGTAAAAAGTTTGTAAAATATACCTGAGTTTCTTTTAAGCGGTCCTTAAAAAACAATGTCACAACGTTGACATGAGTGGATTTCTCTTGATCTACGCTTCTTGCCTCAATCGCTTGAGCAAGGTATTTGTTGACTCGGCTTGTGGGCTGGTGGTAAACAGTAGAATGCCTAGATTATAAAAAAAGGATTGTTGCAATTGCTAATGCACTCATTTTATGTATAATTATTACCTTCAATGATTTTTACAAAATTTTAATATAAAATTCTAAACACATTTTTATAAAACTCATTTAAATAAAATTTTTTTCTAATATCCATCTTCTAAGACAAAGTAAATAATTCATAGAAATGTAATAGGTATAATTATTAAAAATGTATTTGACTTTTATTTGTTATTTCGAATATTATTATTGCATAAATAATTATTTTGAATTAGAATGATTTCATTTTCAGTATAATTAAGTTATTACATAAATATTGTTAAAATTTTATTAAACAATTGTGTTTTTAAAAATAATACATTAAAGCTACGGTTTATTTCTGTAAATCAAATTGATTTATCATTTGAATTTTTTTATAAATTAGGTATAATTTAAATAATTCTCAGAAAATTTAAAATCAATATGATTTTTAAGTACATTTATTTGCTCTTTTATAAGTGAGGTTTTTTAAACACGTCTTTTGATAAAAAAATAGTGCATTTTTAAAAATAAAAATCTGTAACTTGAATAATTCCATTCAAGTTTAATTAAAAAAATCATAAAAATGAAAATTTTAATTTTTGAAACTTAGCATTTAGTTGAGGTAGATTTTAATAATCCATCAAAAGTTACAGATTAATTTACTACGTTTACTTTCTGGGATTTAGAGCAGAGTAATTCACAAATAAGAATAATTTTCGAATACGTTTTATTCGAAACTTATTTGAAAGGAATAATTTTCGAATAAGTTTTTCTTTCTTTCAAACCAATCTTTTAATTTCAGATGGAAACTAATTTATAAAATTATTTCAAACCAGAAACAAGTAACTGCAACAGATTTAGCCAAAATATGTTTTTATTGAAAATATTAATTTCAGAAATATATTATTCATTTAATATATTTCTATATTATATTTAAAACATTAATTTTAGATACATTGTATTTAATTAATACAAATTTGATAAGCATTCATCAGCAGAAATTAAATTTTATAAAGATAATTAAATTTATAAGTATACACAAGAAATATAAAATGAATTTATATAATAATTTTTTTCCGTATTTCACAAATTATTGAAGTGTAATAATTTAAGAAATTTAAAATAATTAATAAAAAAACACTACTTTCCTCTATTATTGCAAAATAAATAGTTTATAAAAATTTTGGAAATTTTTTTATAAATTGCACAGTTACTAAAATGAGATTAGCAGTAATTGTAAACTTCAAAATAAACCTAAATACCAAACTAAAGCATGCCATTTACAAAAATTTGTCACATTCGAAAGTTCGTAGCATTTACGATTTATCATTTTGAGTTCCTTAAATTATCTGTAATTTAAGAATCTCAAAATTTGCTTAGAACAAATAATTATTTCAAAATTCTCTCAAAACAAATAATTCTTAGAAAATTTAAGATCAAAATGATTTTTAAGTACATATATTTGTTCTTTTATAAATGAAGTTTTTTAAATACTCTTTTCAAAGGTGCTATTTAAAAAATAGAAATGAGTAATTTGCATTGAGACATGTTTAAAATAAACTTAAGTGATGAAATGTATTTGGTTAAGCCTATTATTAATTTCACCAGTATTTATTCACTGTTTTCAGATAATTTTATAAATGAAAATATTCAACCGTAATAACCAGAGAAAAAGAAATTGTCATCACATATTATATAATAGTTTGTATATCAGATACATATTTGCTTACTCTTTAGTTACAGCCTTAAAAATACCAGTGCAAGAATAAAAGTATGTCACAATTTATAAATTTAATTTGAATCTAGAAGAGTTGAGAGTAAAATGTGTTAATTTATTACCTTAATTCTACATAAAAACATAGCCTGTCCCTTAATTTAAACCTTTTACTTCATTCAAAGAAAAATTGAAAATTTTATTCTATATCGAGAAATCAGAAATTATTTTTATTTTAGACGGAAATAAGTTTAAACTAAATTGGATAAGTACCTAATGCGCCAAAATGCAAGCAATATCACATATTGAAACAATCAATGTTCGAATCGATTAGAGTATGCCTGCAATCTGTTTGCTTCATTTTCAACCAGAAAAATCGAAAAGAAATAGTTTAGAGGACTAAAAGGAAGCAATTCTTGGTTTTTCCTGAGAGAAAATGAAAAAAAATTCCACTGAGAAGTTCGAAGAACTTTAGTGGCAGCATAGCAAACGATTGCTTAAAATTGGTTTTTTTTTATACCGCCGAAGTTAGTTGCATATCGTTTTAAAGATCTTCACACTCCTCCGAAATTTAATATAATTTTAAATGGCAATCGCATAACAATATGAGATTATGAAGCATAAGGGGAGATACCATATTGGAAAGAAATAAAAAATGATAAAAGTACATTTTCTAAAATTACTACATTACACACTGCACACATTTTTAATGAAATTAAAACTTTTTATATTACCATGAAAAATGGTATGTTAGAGGAAATATGAATTCTTAATGTACCAACCACTGTAAAAAATACTCTTTTTAAAACTTTCGAAATGTATTTCAGAAATAATATAATGGTTTAATTGAACAATGAAAACTATCATTAATTTTAAAAGAAAACGTAAAAATCAGAAAAATGTGACGAATATAAAACGCTATTTTATGTTTTTACTTTAGAACGTTATCTTTGAGAAAAATAATTGAAAATATGGAATGAAAAAATATTATACCTCAAATGTTGAAAATTTTCAGAAATACTATTTTAGTTGGTAAGAACTTTAAATTGCAAAAAAATTTACACACATCTAAGAATCATATTAGAATTAACTTCCAGACAGAATTATCTCTATAAAAATAAAAATCTCATCGATAATACGTATAAAGAAATCGTATATTCTAATATTTATGTAGTTTTATAGAAAAGAAAATTTTCATTCCATTATCTTTTAAAATGTTTGGAAAATGATAAAAGGGAATCAGTTGCAAAGAAATTTTAAGCACGGTTCCATTTTATAGCTAAATATCACCGAAATTAAAATATATTTGGTTTAGAGCATGGCTTACAATATATCCCTAGTTATAAATAAGGTTTTCAATTTATTTTTTATGTTATATACAAATAAAAAAAGGCCCAATATTTAATTTAAGAAACATTTTTTGCAATTATTTCAATGAAGTATATTAATGTTTTCTTTGCTTTTGAATAATAATTTGTAATTTAATATTATGAAAAAGATAAATTTGCTTGTTTTAAAATGTGGTGAAAAATTATCTACAGTTAAAGAAAAGAAAATACCTTTTGAAGAAAAGATATTATCGGTTAAAACTGACAATGTGTTAAATTTATTTAAGTTTTTGAAGAATAATAGTTATTAATTAAAGAAATTTACCAGGACATCCAACAGCTTGAAAAGAACGACAAAAAAGCAGATAATATGAAATGCTTTCTAAATTCATAGTCAGTTCTTATATCTTAGTTAGAAAATCTGGTGTTTAGACGAGTATCAAAATTTTTAATCGTTTTTAAAGTAGAATTCAAAATCATGAACATTAAAAAGTTATGCGAAAGATCAATGCATGTTAAAAATACATGCAAGAAAGAATGGATTTCTCCAAATATACATATCTTTGTGGTAATAAAAATTGAAAATTTTCTGTTTACCAATAATTTTCTAAAAAAAATAGCTTGATTTGAAAGGATCAGATTGTTGTAGAAGTTATTACTATTATTCGCAAGAAAAGTTAAATCTTTTTTCATAAACAAAAGGGCGGATGGCTAAAGATTTAGAAAACTTATTCTTGGATTTGGAAAAAATCATAACTTCTCAGAAATTGGATTCATTAAATAAAATGAATCCAATTTCTGAGACGTTTGTGTGTAAGTAATGAAGCCTTTAATTCTCATTATTGCTGGAAGATATTCCATTTTCAATAGGATCCGATCTCCATCCACACTGTTAAAAGCGTAAAGAGAGATTTTTAAAATGTCTGGTCAGTAAAATCCCCTAGATCTGGATTGGTTATTAAAATCATCGGCTATAAGCATCATGGAAAATTTCAATGGTCATTTATCCACAGAAATATACAATGACGAACGTCAAAATGTGGAAAAACAAAAAATTTTTAAAAAGTGATTCAAAATGTTTGGGGACAGTATTATTTTTTTAAAAATCCTTAAATTAAAATTACGCTTCACCCATTACTATTTACAATAAATTTCTCTTATTTAATAAAATGAAAAGGTCCCAAACACTTCGATGTATTTGAAATTATATTTGAAAGAGAGTATAAAGTTGTGAATAACATTTTTAGTAAGTAAATATTTAACATATAGATATTTTCTTTAAAGTCCAAAATAAGTGTTATATATAAAATTATTTGAATCTTTTAAAATCCTTACTTATGCTAATTCATTATATTTTTTATTTCAAATATTGCTTATATTTAGTAAAAAAGAATTTGACTTAGGATTTGCTTTATGTAATAATTATTATATTAATTGCTCTCAATTTTTGCACATACTTATTGTATAATTCTTAGCATTTAATTTTCATTGCTAAACATTTCACTGTAACTTCAACAAATATTTGAAAATAATCTGGTTTAAAACTTGTTTAAATACTGTCAATGAGAAATTCGTTTTATATTTTTCAACATTTTTGATATAAAAAGTTCTATCCCAACAAAAAGTAACACTTCATCACTGCACCTTTACCAGAGTCACGTGCAGCTGGCATGAAACAGATATAAAGACTTTTCTCGAGAAAGCATGTTGCATTTCTAATCATATGTTGCAAAAAAAAAAAAAAATCTGGACTTGTGTATTTTATCATTGCTTAAAGAGCAGTTTTATCATCCAAATCAATTTTCCTTTTTCTAATATCTAGGAGAGATTTTTTTTCTTCTTTTGCAGCATAATTGTTTTAAATCATGTTCCTTGGAGTTTGCATCTCTATAACACACACAGTATATTATAAAAATTACAGTACAATTTCCAATGTAATAATAATATTGTATTCGAAATAGTATTGCTTCAAATATTGAAAATGTCCCTAGTTCTATTGTTGAGTATAATAGGATACTAACCGTCTAAATGACCTAAGACTACGATTACTTAGAATTGCGTTACGAGTGGAATTTTTCGAATATATGTTGCTTTATTTACACCATTTAAAGGTTTAATAATACCATGAATGATGCAAACTCAAAGATTGTAATTGTGACAAACTTCTAGCGGCGTATATAGTTTTGGGAAAGTACAGCAATCCTTCTCTCCTTTGCATTCAAACATTTTTTCTCAAAAAAGAGTAAATATCAGTACGGTATTTCCACAGATATTAAGATGGGATGAGAACCGGTTTATATAAAGATATGCAATTTTCATGCGACAATTTTAATTTCGCCTGATTAAATCATTTTAATGATTTTTCTATCGTCTTCCATTGGTATGATCCTAAGGAGTGACAATTATATGTAAAAAAATTCCGTAAAGAATAAATTTTAAATTTAGAAATTAATATTCACACTGTTAAATGAATAATAAAAATTAAAAAGTATGGATGTCTAGAGGGCTTGTCAATTATCAAAGTTAAACTGCATGAAAATCTAAAAGGTATAAAATTTTATAAATATACGTAAAATTATTGATTTCAGATTGATAATTACATAATTTTAGCCATAAAATTGAGTTTAAATTTGGATTCCAGAATAGTTATGAAATTATAAACATCATGCCCAGCACAAATTTTTTTCCTAAAATCAGAAATATGAAAAATAACCATATAAAAATTTTAAAAAAATTTCAATAACTTTTGTATCTCAATATAATTTAGTTGACTGAATATATTTTACGTTCCCTTTTTTCAGGGAATTATCTTAAAAGACTAATAGGTTTAGAAATATTAATACACGCCACATAAAGCTATTAAAAAAATAACAGCATTTAATCCTTAAAATTTTAAGCATAGCAGCAATGATAATAAATTTCCTCCTAATTTATTAATTATATTTGTCTCATATAATAATTGGGAAAATCGATTAATAGTAATGCGCAAAGTTTTTTATTTAACACTGACTAATCTGTCACAAAGCGGAGAACTAACTTACATACTGAGCGACTGAATCTTTTATACAATAACAGAACATTTTGGAACACCGTTCCAGCATATCAAAGAATATTCTAGAACAGAAAAGCATACGAAGTTAAACTCAAAAATTTCACACCACTTATGCGGCATTCGAACCTTGGTTGATTCGATGGAAATCCGCTGCCATGACCACTGCGCGACAACGACCAAGGCAGCAAAATGTTTTAAGAGGCAATAAAATCAAAAAGTATATAAAATATAAATTTAGTACATAATCGTATATGTATATAAAATATAAATTTAGTTATAATTAAAATATGATGTTTAAAATAAAGCAAAAGTACATTCATGTCGTACATTCTGATCTTTCTTTCAAATGTTTGTTGTTCATGTAGCAAGCATAAAATTTATAACAAGATGTTTTTAAATATATGTAATAAATGTAAGTTAATTGAATATTACAATAGAGAGCAAAAATAAAACAAATGTTTCAAAAAGTATATTTTAAAATATAAAAGATTTTTGTATATTTTATTTCATGTAGATAATTATATTCTGTAAGCTTTTTCAAGAGTGTTTAGTTTACTTTAACATTACCCGAATATAATATGATATATATAAATTTGCCTGAACATTTCTACAATTTTTGGGATTAAATAGCCGTATATGTATATAAAATATAAAGTTTTTCTTTATAAAATTATTCTTACATTTTGCCAAAAAATTTCTCGAATTGTAAAAAATAAAAATCATGAAAACATTTTGATTCAATTTCTGAATATATTTTGAGTCACCAAAATTTTCAGTGAAATTTTTTCTAATATTCAACGTGATGAATATTTAAAAAGTTATCTTCTTTGTTATCTTTAGATTCATGAAAATATGATGAGCTACAACTATTTTTTAATACTTAGAAAATAACACAAAGGAAAAATAATATAAAAATTTTGTGTGCCAAAAAGGTGAATCTGCATATCAGTTTCTAGCAGTGTCTTCAAGACTGATAGGGGAATATCTTTTCTGTAAATTAAAATAGATATCTGAGGCAAAAGAAATACGAAATATTTATATTTTCGCGACACTATTTGAGACGATCCTGAAATGGATGTGAATCGTGAATACAGTAAGATCGAGAATGGATCAAAAGTCTAGGGGATAAAAAGATCCTTTGTTGACATAGTCCTGTCTCATGCGCCATCTAGCGGATCATCGAAGAAAACTGATGAATTCTGTTAGCCATCGAGCGTTTCATGTCTTTCCCTAGGCAAACTAAAGGATTTTTTTAAAATCAAACAATATTTTAACAAAGAATATTTATAAAATACTTTTTACTATACTTGATAAAAAAAGGAAGTAAAATTTAATTTTTTTATTAAAATATATGTAGGATTAAGAAAGATATTTTTTGAATTATGACTTCAGGAAAATGAAAATAATGTATTATATTAGATAAAAGATTCATTTTAAAAACAAAAAGCATTTTAACTGAAAACTTAAAAATTTTGTGTTGAAAACATACATCTCATTTTTCAGACAAAATTAAAAACAGCTAATGTATTTTTTTTACAGCAAAATTCTTGATTGAATAATTCATGCCTTACTTGCTTGCATTTTCTAAAAAGATAATGAAATCTGAATTTGATTTTTTAAAAGAAAAATTCCGGAGGAGTAATTTATTTTAGAGCAAGAAAAATTATTTCTACATTGGAAAGTCCTCCTAAAAACACTCTTGGATATTAAATAAGAAGATCAAATGCTGTTTACACTCCTGAATTCTTTTTTTCTCGTCTTTTATCTATTCTAAAAATTCCATAAAAAATTACACAGTGCTCTGAATGAGAACTAGGTATCGATTCACTGTTTAATGTATTTAATATAATTATCTAAAATTTATTTTATTTGAGAGAGATAAAATTAAATAACGATGGTATATATTAAGTTGGTGCGTATGAAATGTCGGATTCTTAAGTGACTGTATAAAACTGCATATCTTTCTTCAAAAGCTGTTTATTCAATCAAAGTATGCTCCATTCGCTTCAATACACTTCTCCCAACGAGATTTTAAAGCGTAGATGCCTGTCTTAAAAAATTTTGGTCTTTAGAATTAATAAACTCTGATATCGAGTTTTTAGACTGTCTTCATTTTCATAGTGTTTGCCCCTTAAAAACAGCTCTAAATGCTTGAAAAAATGAAAATCGGTCGGCGAGAGATCCGGTGAATAGGGTGGATGCTGCAATGATGAGCATACGTTTAACCGATCCAGCTTATTTCGCTCTGTCAATGCGTGCGGTACCCACTTGTCCATCTTCTTAACCTTGCCAATCTCAGAAAGGTGTCTCAATATCGTTGTATGGTCAACTTTCATCCTGATAGCAAGTTCCCTCGTGGATACGGCTGGATCCGCTTCCACTAGAGCCTTCAGGTCATCATTCTTCACAGACGTTTTGGGTCTTCCGCGCGACTCATTTTGCAGTGAAAAATCGCCAGTCCGAAATTTTTCGAACCAACGCTGCACTTTCCGATCGTTAACCGTATTCTCCCCAAACGCTTGGTTTATGTTGCGTGCAGCTTTTGCAGCACTATTACCAAGTTTGTACTCATATAAGAAAATGACGCGAATGTCGGCAGAATTCATATCGGCAATAAACTCAAAAGAAATAAAAAAGGGAAGACCTTCGAGAAAACCTATTTTGCTGAAATGAGTCTCTAGCAATGGACAATACGAGTATGAATGAGGTTATGCCAAATACAAAAGTATAACGAAAACAGGGAGGAAAACGTCCGCATGTAAAGAGAATCCGACATTTCATACGCACCAACCTAATATATCAATACTAACTTTATTACAGAGTATAGGGAATATATTTTATAACTTCAAAGCCATTTTTGCAATTCCTAATACATTTCACAAATTGCATTCGAAACTGAAAGACAAATTTTTATATATTATAGTAAATCAAAAATAAAACAAAAAATAAATCATTCTTTACCTTTTCTTGAATGGTTTACGCAATTTATCCGCCAATGATGACTGTAAAATAGAAAAATAAATTCATAAACATGCAGTTTGGAAGAGGTAGTTTTTTCCAGAATAATTTTAATAAATTTATATATTACCATTTTAGTTCCCGATTTTTCAGTTGACGATCCAGAAGCTACAGACATGTTTGAGAACGGAACATCCATACTGTATTTTATGGAATGAAGCAACTGCACAACAACATTCGAAACATTTTTAAATGACAATTTTCTTCTGCTTCCAACAGCACGCATCTGAACATTGTTGAACATGAGAGGCTGAAAAATTTTAATTTTTAGATTTTGCACAGTGTGTTTTTTTTAAAATAAGCAATGTAAAAAAATAAGCACGAGTTTATCAGCAGGATTCATTTTCAAATGATTAATAAACCAAAATTTGTCTTTGATTTATTTCATGGCTATATTAATTGATCCTAATATGTGCAATAGTTCTAAAAAAACTGCCTGATTAAAATATTTTTCAATTTTTAATTTGAATCTAATAATCTTTCTCAATTAGTCTTTTAATGTTTAATTATAACCATTTTACTTTTTAGCGCAGCAATACATGCTGCCGTTCGGTTGACAAATTGATAATTTTGGTTTTTTAAAAATGTTATCTTTTGCGGAAACCGTAATTACCTTCTTCTCATTTAAATAAATTCTGAAAATTTCTATTTCAGTTTTTTTCTTTGCTGATATAATTTGTGAGGTAAAATAGATTGCGATTAACTTAAACTTTCCCATTACATAGGATAACATTATGTCAGCAATGTTCAGTTTTTAAGCAAGTAGAGTTCTGTTGGTTAACAAATTACAAAGAAAAAATAAAGTTCACTTATTGCCTATATATATATATATATATATATATATATATATATATATATATATATATATATATATATATATATATATATATATATATATATTTATTTATTTATTTATATTTCTTAAGCTTAAAAATATATAATTATTGTTATGCAATTAAATATAAAAAACTAAATATATTTTGCTGAGCCATATTATTTTTGTTTCTTGTAATTTCGTAACTTCTCGTTTTGATTCCATGTAAGTTTCGTAATCTGTAAATCTTTACATCTACCGGCAATGTAACGTATAAATAATTTTAAATACCTTACACAGCATTGATATTGTTATAAAAAGAAGAATAAAAACTACAGAGTGTATTTATTTTACATATTATTATAGTGGAAAGAATAACTTCTCATTAAATTCCAGAAGATTTAGTCACATGGATTCTAAAAGATCAGCAATCAGCGAAAGCATCCCTAACAGTAAAGATATACGCCTGAGAATAAAATTAGAGATTGGATAGAATGAACAAGAAATGAGTTTCATACAGGTTCAAACTATGCTGTAGCACATCAACTATAGTGACTGGTAATTTATTAGTCACTTGATCGCTATCAAGCAGGTTTTTTCATTTGGACAAAAACCTGGTGACATGCTTCTCTGGGCAATAATCCAAATCTTTAGATATCAAAGGAGAACAGGAATATATTGGTAGCTTACTTCGTGCATTTTGTTGAAGTTTTGCATTATTGATGCTTTGAAGTGTGGATAGAGCCATGAACTTCAAAATACCAGAAATGTAACGGTTCAAAGTGCGGCAATTCTAACAGAAGATGATTTGTTATAGAAAGACATTTTGGATAAAATTTTACCACTCAAGGTGATGGATCATATGACATTGAGTACATGCTGGCCGCGAGTGTTCTCCATATTGCCTCAAACAGATGCAACTGACATGTTTTTGCATATAGAATTGAGAGTTATCTGAAAGACAATAAACGCTATTCTTTTAACAAGTTTCAACGCTGATTTTGTTGTTGGAATACTTTTGTTTGTGAATCTCCAACAAGTGCAGCTGCAGTCGATGCTGTTGTAAACGTATTCAAATTTTTCAATCAAATATTTGTAGTCTTGAGAATAACCTTGTTCATGAATTCAAAATTTGTGACTTGATTTAATGATACATTACCCAATATCATCGCTGTTTTTCCTGCTTTTAGTGATGGGGGGGTCATTAAGATAAAGCACGGTGTTCCAAACGTATAATCTGAACCCACAGATTCCAATTACGTCAGATAGGCATGGGATCTTGATTAACACGTGCGGAAATACTTTGACGAAATAGATTATAATTGCCGTGAGTTAAAATACAACTTTGATCAGAGTCAACTTATACTGATAAACATTCCTGCTTCTTACATAGAGGTATCACAGCTTTTGTAGAAAACGTTCAAATAGAAATTTTTTATGAGAGACCTGCTGTAAAAATCATCTTTTAAATAAATTTTAGGTGTCGCTATTACTGCTTTCCATGAACATTTCTGAAAAAGCACCTATTTGTGCTTCTTCGGAACAAAATCAATCCCTTCTTGAAGAAGATGATAAATGAGGATAAAAAGTAGATTACCTACGAAAATATTGTAAGAAAAAGGGCATATTGTTCGGAAAACCTAACCTTTCCAACACTAAAACAAATTTGACTCTGAATAAGACAATGCTGTGTATATGGTGGGACATTTGAAGACCAATACATTATGAGCATTAAAAATTGAACGAAAAGCTTAATTCGAAAAAGTATTGTCAGTAACTGAATAATTTAAAGGGATCAGTCCAAGAAAAGAGGCCGGCATTCTTCCAAAAAAGTGCAGTCCAAGAAAGAAGCCAAAAAAAATTTGCAGAACAAGACTGGGAAATTCTATCTTATACACCATATTTCCCGGAATTATCACGCATCTATCACTTGTTTTTTTACTAACAAAACATTTTTTTAAAGGGGTCTACAAATTGTTCTCAGGCTGGCAAGAAGTCATTATTAAATAACATAGTTGCTATTATTACTAAAGTTTATTGACGTTACGTAAAATTTGTATTTTGTTTTATTCCAAAAATAGACATGATAATTTTGTAAGCAAACTTTCCTTTTTTTACTTTTTTGTTGCGATATGCTTTATAATATAGCATGAATACTATGAATATGAATTACTTTTATTACAAGTAAATTAATTACAGTCGCCAACGAAAGTGTGATTTTAATATTTCTGCTTCATTCTTCAGGTTTCAAGATATTCAGGTGTTCTTGTGTTTTTATTTTAGGTATTTTCCATAGTTGATAAAGAAGATAGGGTATGTTTCGCAAAATACATGATTTCTATAAATAATGTTAATGTTACGATGTGAATTATGAATATCGAGGAAGTTTTTTGCCACAGTATAAATATATTTAAACTAGTTAAGGAAGAGGATCCATGAAATGCGAAAGCAGTTCTCAAAGAACGTGAACTGAAAAAAAATTAAATTAAAATAAATTGGTACCAGAATTACCTCAAAATGTAGATTGAAAAATAAAAATCAATTTCCTAAAATTCATTACATCCAAAATTAGAAAATTATATAGTTTAGTTTAAAATGTGCTTTTAGTTCTGTTATGTTAGCATATAATTCCATATTAATTGTGTAAATATCAGCAATTAATTGTAAGGTAATTTTTACCCCTAATTTTCAATTTTATGCAAAAAAATAAAGTCAAATGAAATTCTAATCATAATGTCTCATACATTAATATTCATATTGAGAAAGATTAATAATTTTTTAACTTTACACAATGTTTATAATTTTGAGAAACTGTGTAAATGGGATTTAGTATTGTCTTACTTCAGATAAAATGTTTTATTTTCATGAATATTAATTGGTGAATTTTTCACATATAACTGAATTTTAAATGTACAGGATGATAAACAAATAACACAACAAACCTTTGCTCAGAAAATAATTTAACTTAAGGATTAAGGAACTCAATAAGACTTAAGGAAAACAGAACTGAACAATTAGCACACACAATGTTCACACACATTGCAACATAATATAACAATGTAGTGAATGAAAATATTGGAGGATTGGTAAGTATTATCAACTCCACAGGTGACGTTATAAGCAGCAATTCCATGATCAACACTTAGCGAAATTACGTAATGTAGTTGTAGACTGTATGACCATCCGCTGTCAGATAATTCCCGATAATTTATCCTCTAAGTGCTGTGATAACATGAAGAAAAAATAGTGACACATTATGTGCCAAATGAGTTAAAGGGACTCAGTAGAAAACGAAGTACCGATCAAAGAACAAGACTATGACATATTTTGTTATTCATGTGTGACTTACATGAATGATACCAATGGAAACGAAGGCCAGATACAATTGGATAATTCACAATCTTCTGCTACTACATCAAACATTTCTATCGTTTATCAACCAACAAGTAGTTGTTTTGATTTGTAATAGACCATGTAAAAATCCGATACAGGTTATAATAGACAAACAGAACTGAACTGAGAGGCCATCTACTTATGTTGTTGGATATAATTGTCCACATTCTATATTTTCTCATTCCTTGTGTCAATACAGCCAATAAGCAATAGACTAATTCAGTTCGTTGATGGTTACAATTTGAAGGACAGACAAGTCTGCATACTCAAAATTCCATTGCGTTAAAATTTGCAGTAATTGTCGATATCCGAGACATGATAAAATCTTTGCAACGTCACGCTTCTTCTTAACTGTTAATTTGAGTTTTATCTTTCTGAAAAATGACTCTGATTACTTATGAATCAATTTATTCATTTTTTTTCAAATCACACTCGCTTTTCTTCTGCCACAACAGAGTATTTTGCGATTCATAAGATAGAGTATATATCGAGTTATCCATTTTTCCAGATAATTGTACTAAGTTTTGCAACTTTCGGTGATTCTACTTAAAGCAAGGAATGTCGGTTATTTTCGTCGTATAGTGGAAAAGGAATATCCTGTTAAAGAAATGACCTTGAGAAATCAGAAAAATATTTCATTCATCCTAAAATTCTATCTTACATTCGAATAAATAATGAAGCAGAAAATGCGACACCTACTTCTTTTCACTAAATAATAGGAGAATTCAAGCTGTAAACTTAAATTTCGCATATAAATCTTTTGTTACATTCTTTTGATTCTTTGCAAATAAAATTTTGCAAATGAAGAAGAGTTACATTTAAATTATTCAAATCTCGAATGCTGAGAGTAAATTATTGTCGCACGGAATAAAAGAGGAAACTAAGAAAGCGTTAAGCAACAATTAAAAACATGATTTTTCCTTGTCCTGACTAATGTTTGATGAATTAAGCACTCTTTTTGAAAAAGCCTTAATATTCCATGAGGCAGATTTACACAAGGTTATATTTAATTTTTGTTGCATAAGATTTACTCAAGCTTACATAATATTTGTACTAGGTCACTAAGGATCAAAGTAAAGATTTGCACTAATTTTCATATTAAAATATAATTTATAGCGATGTGATAAAAGTATTTAATTCAATATTTGTGATAGTGGAATTTCATATAGTCATATTGAATGTCCTTTATGTTTCGGCGGTATATTAGTAAATGTATAAGGTTTAGTTTTTTAATCTAGTCTTTTTTGTACATGAAGGCAAATTCGATCACGATTTTAAAGTAAATGCGGAATTATTACGAGCATTCATGACAGAGGTGGGACTTGAACTTAGGAACTATTAAAGTGAAGACCAGAGTGTTAAATAATCAGCTTCCAGCTCAATATAAATTTACTGGGTTCAAACATAGGGGCATCAAAGAGTCGCTAAGTATTACTACAGTCGCTATGTATAATTACAATCAAGCATGTTTACCTTAAAATTCACTTGCAACTCCAATAAAATATTAAATTGAAATGACAAAATAACTTAAATTTCATTCAGATAAAAATTTAATACCTCATCCTACAATTTATATTTGAAATAACTCAATTGATTTCAGTAGATTAAATTTGAAAACATGCATTTTTGTGAAATAAATTTAATGCATATTTATAAGAGTGAAACTCCATTTCGCTCAAATTTTCTTACTAACAATTTGACCTTTTTAGATGTAATTCATGAATGCACAAAAAGTCATTTTAATCTGACTCTTATGTACTGTATATTACAAGAGAAAATGAAATATTATAATATTCTTTATTGGAGGAAGGAATGCACGAAAAATATGAATCAGTGTCCGCTAGAAAACTCACGTCATCAAATTCATAGATTTTTTATTAGTTTATATTATACCTTATATTTTTATTTTTTATAAGTGCTCAACTTATAGCTTATTAAAAACCCAACGCTGTTTCTGGAGTAGCTCCACACAATGTCTTCCATCTGTCCCCACTCAATTAAAATTTTCTGTGTCTAGCAGTTTTTAATCTGCTGGAATTACATAGTTGCGTGTTACTTTTAGGAGCCACAGATTGACCGTGTAAAGATATGGAAATGAGAGGAAGAAAAAAGATCAAACTGCCTTTGCCAAGAGAAATCATGCTTTCCTAAAATTTCGATAAATTTCAAACGTCCAAATAAATAGTATAATTACTTCCATTCATTTGGACGTATAAAACTTGGACGTTTGACGTTAAATCCAGCTCCACATTTGCTTAGTTTTTCTATAAGAATATAAGAATAATTAAATTTAAAAATTAATAATTTAAAAGAACATATAGTTAAGAAATAATATGTATTGAAATGACAAAATAACTTAAATAACGGCACTAAAAATGACAAAATTTCAGATATTTTATATGAAAATAAATTATAAAAATAATTTAGTGTGAAAATGCATACAAATGAGAATGCATTAAACTCCAAAATATTCTATAAACTAAATATTTGTTCAA
Organism: Latrodectus hesperus; assembly: GCA_037975125.1. Lineage (NCBI taxonomy): Eukaryota > Metazoa > Arthropoda > Arachnida > Araneae > Theridiidae > Latrodectus > Latrodectus hesperus. The sequence goes on from CM075859.1 coordinate 29,982,195, forward strand.
AGTATTTATAAATAAATTTTAAATGCATAGATTTATTTTATTTATAAATAAACTTCACGTTTATTTCATGAAAAGGAATTATTCTCCATTAGGTTGACAAAATATAAGTCAATAAATAGGGTTATTTTAGCTTCTCTTAAATTCATTATAAATAACTATACATTTGGAGTAGGTTATTTTGCCAATATTTTCATTGTAGTATACGCATGTATTTTGTACTAAGAAGTACGCATTTTTAACCTAAATTAATAAAATATATGTGACGTTGTATTCAAACGTAACTAATGTGAATAAATGTAAGGCTCTACAATTCTGTTCAAACAATTATGTAGGCGTGTTTATCATACTTTTCATTAACCCACATATTAATTTTGTTTACTAAAATTGTATTCTTATTAAGCGAAATAGCAAAATGAGGCAACTGGGCACATTAAAAATTAAAACAGCTCAGCTTTAAAATTCTTATGATTCTTAATTTCATTGAAGAAAATTTGTTTGAGATCCTATGACATCATCTCGTTTTGGCATCAGACCATTTGCTGACCTACTATAAATAGAAACGATAAATTTATGTAAGCAGATTTATATATAAGCAAGTTTTTAAAATAAATTATTGAAAGGGATATATTCAATAATTTATTTTAAAAATTTGACGAATAAAAATATGTTACTAAAATAACCTGTTATTAACTGTTTCTCAAAATACACACATTAAGTTGTGAAAATGCAATCTATCTAAAAATACTCTCAATCCTATTAACTAACACATAATAAAATATTTTACCATTTTTAAATTTTGAGTAAATTCATTTTACTGTTTATATTGTTAAAAATAGCTTTCTCAGTTTAATAATTTCAGTTATTAATCCTAAAAAAATAAAAGTTATTTGAAAAGATGGTAATCAGTATATTTTAGCGATAAAAAACTATCAAGGTAAAATGATTGCCTTCGAAAAGCGTAGGTGGAAAAGTTAATCATCATTAATTTTCCAATAATTTAATCATGCAACACCTGTTTTAAAGTTTTCATGCATTATAGATATATATAGCTCCAGTTCTTAGCGTGTTTTCTCTCATTAAGATTTATTATATTAAAATGATATGCTTTAATAATATCATGTTTAAAATAAATGATACAAAATATACTATTATTTTAACTCAAATAATTTTATTTCTATAAGAAAAATTATTTCAACGTATTTCTCTTACGCCATTTGCATTATTTTAAGGAACAAATACTAAAAATTCTTTAAGTAAAAATTTTTTCATAAATATTTTTTCATATGAATGTTTTATTTACCTTGATTTTTATCTAACAAACATTTTAGAAGTTAATGGTTATTAAATAAAAACATATTTAGTTTTATATTCATATAAATAGAGCAAAAACTAAATAATGTTTGTGAAACAACTTTACTTTTAGATCTTGACACAAATAACTTATCCTCTTTATTTTCTTCGCAGTTATTATTGATTTCATTATTAATGCTATTAGTTTATATTTTTTAAATGACAAGAACTAAGCATTCATGTGTGGGTGTGAGCACATATTCATCACCACAAAATTTTTTACGTATGTATTGTGACGCAAATAATATGTAAATCTTGATTTTTACCTGTTTTTATCTGTTGAACGTACTTAAAAAAACAAAAATGTAAGCTTCTTGTGTATGAAAAAGTTTTATATATATCTTGACATAATAACTTATCTGAATTGATATTTACATAAAAATAATTTCTATTTAATTAATGTTCACTAAAGATTTACTTTAAATACATCTAGTTTAATTGGCATTGTTTAATAATTGCCTTTTAGTTTTCCAGTAATGTTCGCTTAAGGAAACGCCTATAAATGAAGCAAGTGGTGTCAGTAAAGAAATATAATACTTTTACAATAAAAAATTACTCCAATCAAAAATAGAAAAGTTAATCATTATTAATTCTTGGGTCAGCTTATGCACGAAACACCTGCTTTTAAGTTGGGTTTTTTTTCTCTCTTTTCATTTTTTTTTTCGCTTCCCGTTTAGTCTACGATTAGTCACGCAACTCTTCCATTCATTAGAAATAACTCCTATTCTGCAGAGAGCCAACCTCTCTTTACTTGAATTCATAGTTATTTTTAAGAATAAGTTTAAAAAAAGTTATTACTAAGAATGTAATTTGAGACAGTTTCTTGAAATTAATAATATTTCATTGATATTTAAGTTGTAAATCGAAATATATTTTGTAAACAGTTGTGAATTCTAAAATGTATAATATATATACATAAAAGAAAGAGTTATTATATATATATATATATATATATATATATATATATATATATATATATATATATATATATATATATATATATATATATATATAAGTAAGAATCTCCTTATATTCAATATTCAACCAGGAATCTAATATTAAAATCATTATTATCATTATAAAGTCCATTTACCACTTTAAATAACGATTTAGAGTTTAAAATTAAAATCATTCATCAATGTTTAATCCTGAATATTACTGACAACAAATCTAAAAGTAAAATGTTTGGAAACAAAATACTTCCCGATATCATTGTTTATGGAAAATATAAAGCGTGCAAGTAACGTGTGTGTTTCTGTTAAATTAAGACAAATTAGTGTATATTTTAATGCAACGTAATTATAAATCTGCATTTATATGTATTATTTATTCAAAAAAATGAGGCTTGAATTTAATCCTTTAAATAAATATGTAAGTTCTATTAAATAAAAGAAACATTCTAAATAAGGGGTGGAAAAAGTTTGAAAATAAAATTGTTTGTGTGGTAAATTGTTTTATTTTTTAAAGAATTTAATTTTATAATTTTATATTTCTCACAGTCTGTGATTCCCTCTCAATGTGTTTAATTTAAAAGAATCACTTTGATTTAAGTAAAAAAAAATTATATAATTTTTATTCCTTCAACTCATTTAAATAAGGAATGATTGTTATTTAACCAAAATTAAAAGCAGTATTTTGTATTTAACATTTGAAAACATATTTTAAAAAAATATATTGTAGTAACTAGTTTTATATAGGTAGGCCTTCTATATTTAAATATTCATTTTTAATTCAATTTTCAAATAATTTTAAAATTATGCAAGTATAGGCTTACATTTAATTGAATTCTAAAATCCTTGTTGGTGGTTATATTTTGTTTTTTCTTATTCTCATTAAAAATTACTTTAATGAATATATTATTTCGAAAGAAAAAATGAGTTGATGTAACTTTAATAAGATTTTTCACAAATGATACCAAATTATTAATAAATTAAAAGAAATAAGATGATCAAATAACTAAATAATATGCGAAAACACTAAAAAGAAAATTAGATTTTAATTATTTAGAGTCTTAAGGCAGTCAGTTCACTTAATGAAATAAAATGAAATAATGTAAGAAATTAATGCAAGAGTGATATTTAATTCAAGAATTTATCTCGATTAAAATTAACTTCTACCGCAAAAAAATCGATAGAATATCTTACTTTCCTGCGATGACTTGGAGGAATAATAAAGTAAGAGATGACGTTGTGTTCTCGTAAATAAGAATTTCTATCGGCTCCACATCCTGGTTCAACTTCATATTCATCATGAAGGTAGTCTAGTGTAGCTTGGGTCACATGCACTCGGCTAAAAGAAAAAAAAACAGCTTAAAATTTGATCAAAAAATAGGATTTTTTCAGAAAATTACGAAGTAAAAATGTACCCTGTGGTATATTTTCGTGAACTGCCTGACACTCGGTGGAAATGGTGCGAAATGTATGAAAGATATTACAAATAAGAAGTTAGACTTATTCCTATGTTTAATATTCAGGATAAGCTGTTCACTGAGTTCTGGTCCATATTCTCCTCAGCATGGTAAATATAAGGCATTAGGTTTATAGTTGAGTAGATCTGGCATTAAACCATGCTATCAATTCATAGTCGGGGAGAGTGGTGTTTAGCCGGTTATTTCATCGTGACATGACTTCCACCTAGTCATGTCACGATGAAATGACGTTTGCTTTATTATTGGGCTGATACAAAACTGTTGATATAGGAAAAACTTGCACTGAACTTTTATCATAGTATAGGAAGCATCCTATTGTCTAAAAATGTCTTCATTCAGAGCAGAAGTAATCGAATCATCAATTAAAAGTAATGATTCAACTATAATGTAAGTTAAAATTATAGCTGTTGTTCTTGCTCTTACTTATGACACTTGGACAAGACCAAACTCGCTATGCCGTTGGCTATGCGAATGAAGGGTGTGTCTTTCTAAGCGAAAGACTCCACGAAGGTAAAAGTATGACCTCGCTCTAAACTCCTCCGATAGATGGCACCACCATTGGATGCACTCCCACAGTTTTGACATTGATCTGAAGGGAGAGGAACATTAAAGACGTTTACTGAAGGAAATAGATATTTGGAGATTTTTAACTATATAGAGAATTAGACACTTTTATCGCACGGAAAATAAATTCAACTCACTTAGTAATCTTAGTCTTAGATTATTGCTTTTACTGATATGATATGAATATATATATATATATATATATATATATATATATATATATATATATATATATATATATATATATATATATTAAAGAAAATTATTGGCAGAAACTAATGTAACATAATTATTATCCTAAATTTCAATCCATGAGATGAACATATTTTCAATCATTTAATCAATAATTATAATTTGCATTATTAATCTGCCAACAGATGGTTAAAATCGATTCCTTATTTGTGAAATATATTAGGCAGATTTCTCCTAAAATGCTTACTAACGGATAGAAAAGTATAATACTTCCCTCAAATGAACATTGAGAGAATGGAAAAATATGTTTTTCTACTTAGCTAGAGGCTATTATTACATTATGAAGAAATACATTATATATTTATTTAATCAATCTATATCATGCATAATTTAAGAACGATTTTTTTTGTTAAAATACATCATTTTATCATTACAAATTTAAAAAAAAATATTTTGTGCTGTATAATAATTCATTTGTGTTTTACTTTATGAATTTCTGATTTATTTGTTTTAAATTTTTATGAAATATATTACAAATGGAATTTTGTAATCTTTTTTCTAGAAAATGTTCTTCCAAACTAAAAATGCAATTTCTCTCAAAGCACAAATCTATATTTAAATGGTTTTTAAATCAGCTAGAAATTTGGAAACGACTTAAATCAATCACCCATCACTCTATTCCTGAAAAGCAATTTCTTAAATGGTTTTTCAATATTTTTCCAAATCAACAAACCTTTTCATTTTCTATCAACTACATGTCCATCCAAATAAAAGGTGTTATTGAAAGAATTTATTTTAATTTAAAATTCATGAATAGCTTTCTATAATTGTTAGTCATAAAAAATATACATAAATTAAACATAAGTAAATCAAATTTCCTATTTTGTTAGAAAATTATCTTCAATACAGTTTTTCATGATGAATACAAGATTGAATTTATGAATCATAAAGATTTTATGAATTATCAAGGATTGCTTGTTGGAACTTACTTGGTTTTTTACTTAGTCTGTTTAGGAATTATTTTAATTGACTCTACAAATATAAGTAAAGTACATTTTATCCAAACATTTAAATGTTATTGATAAATAATATTAGGTCTACCCGAAAGTTTTGTCCATTAATCGATGACAATGTTGTTAACACCATTTTACTGAAAGATCTTTTTCTGACAATATCGGAGATTGCAGAAAGCTTAATTCAGTTTAGCAAGCCATTTCAGACTATATTCGGAAGATAGGATTGATGTGAAAATATTCAAAATGAGTGCCACGTGATTTAAGTTCGAAGAATTTTGATGGTTGAATCCTCATATGCCTATTTCTGCTTGTTCGGAACAAAATCGAACCTTTCTTGAACCGAACTGGGAAGGAAAAGTGGATTACCAACGAAAACATCGTAAGCAAAATGTTATATCGAGCTGTAAACCTAGCTTTTCTAACTCTAAAACAAATTTGACTCTGTGTATATGGTGGGACATTTAATGACCAATACATTATGAGCATTAAAAATTGAATGAAAACACTATTCAGAAAAGTATTATCAGCAATTGGATAATTGGAAGGTAGAAGTCCAAGAAAAGAGTTCATCAAAAAATTGCAGAACTAGGTTGGAAAATTCTGTCCCACACACCATATTCCTCGGGCTTATCCCCCTTCAACTATCACCTGTTTTTATCTAAACAAAATTTTTAACGACAAAAAATTAAAAAAATAAAGAAGAAATACAAGCACTGTTTCAATTTTTCGTATGAAAAAAATGAAGCATTTTTCAAAAGTGGGATATGAAAATAACCTTCACTCTGTCAGGAAGTCATTAATAATAATGGCAATTATAAAATCTAATAAAGTTTATTGAAGCTAAGAAAAATCTTAATTTTGTTTTATTCCAAAAATGGACAGAACTTTTCGGTAGACCTAATATTATATGAAGTATAATTTACAGTTATATTCTAGATATTTGCAAAATAAAAATATAGGTCAATTTCCTTCTAATTTTGTTATTCGTTTGATAAAAGGAGATATTATTTTAATATGAAAATTTATTAAATTACTTATTTCTACTAGAATAATTTAAAGTAAAACATTATAAGTAAAAGGAAAGTTGCTAAAAATATATAAATATGAAAGAAGTAAAAATCGATGAAGCATTATGCGTGTATAACCAACGTAAGTAAATAACTTTAGCGAAAATTTTTAATGCTTTACACCATTTCATAACTTCTGTTGTGTGAACAGCTTTTTAATTACTTATAAATGTTTTCTCTATTAGTGTAAATTTTTTAAAGTTAGAATTCAAACTATGATGCACAGCATTTCTCATAAAAATTTCTTCAGACATTATATTCAGAAACTTGTTTCATATTTTTAACATTAAGCTAACTTTTAATAAACACAAAAGTCATAAAATTAATAAAATAGAAAAATTTACTTTGTATTACAAACTTTAAAGAAATGTGCACAGCAACTGAATCTACAATTAAATCAGTGATTTTATTAGGAACAGTACAAGTGGAAAATATAGAAATCAGAAAATAGGAATTTGAAATTATGATTAGCTGCTCAAAATCTAAGCTAACGAAAACATTTCTCTATTATCTTGTTACTTGCTTCACCAGATTTTATTTTTTCCTCATAAATGAATGTGTAAAATTTTGGTGTTGAGTTAACAAATATTTTGCTAACATTGGCAATGGCAAAATAATGAAGCACAGAATTTTGGTTACATTTTAGCATGAGATTAACTTATCATCCTAATGATGTTGACCTAATAAAAGGATTGTATTCTTATCTTGCCAGATACATTTAAGATTTTTCTTAATTTCCCCAAATTAAAATTTATCTACAGCTGGACCATTGATTTGTTGACTAATAGTGGAAGTGAAAAATTTTGAATGAACTGAATCATGTTTTCAATATAAAATAAACATTTGAAAATCTGAATTAATAAAAAATTTACAAGCATCAGATTTTTCATTTTATCCATTTTTGTGAACATGAAGATTATTAATTAAATCAGTATTTACTTCAATAACAGTACAAGTGGAAAATTTAAAACGTTAAAATCTTGACTACTATGTTGGACTTAACTGATAAATACTATAGTAGTAGGACTTAAGTTTGCAAAATCTGTCCTGATACAATTGTAACATTCTTATCTTATTAGCCGCATAACCAGATTTCATAAATCTACTAAGCTTGAATGCGCAAAATATGAGCAGTTTGGTCAACAGTTTCTTTATAAATAATACAAGTAGTAAATTTAGATCGTAAAGAATCTTGCCTTCAACGCTGGACTTAAGAGATCAAAACCATCAAAATGGGATATAATTACTTAAACTCTGTGAGCTAATAAAAGGGATGTATTCATCAATGTTTAGTTTCCTCAACAGATTCCCCATTTTTTCCCAAAAACATCATTTGACATTAAAACGAAAAAATTTAAGCGCTTTTAAATCTCGTTTCAATATAATTCTGTTGATGATTCATATAATTACCTGTTCAAAATAATATTGTTGATAATTTTTATAATTATCTGCTCAAAACAATTCTTTTGATGATTCATATAAATAATATTTGTGTAGTTTGTTTTCAATGATGGGCGTTCTATTGTAAAGAATCAATTAGTTAAATTTATTCTGTGATAGATTTCTAAATTCTAAGAGATCATTCCTATAAGCAATATATGAATTAAATTTTAAATTATTAACTATAAATATGTGTGTTGTAATTCTAAATTTTAAGCAAACCTCTCTTTCTGAATATAAGTCTCAGCATCTAAATATTCATTCTTTCATTTATAAAAAAAGCAATAGAAAAATAGAATTCACAAACTTTTTAAGTATTAATGGCAATTGAATTTTAGTATGTAAAAATATTTTTATGAATAATAAGAACATATGCTATAAAATCAAAAGACTTCATACTGAAGATGGAATGCAAATTCAGGAAAATAAGTTTAAATATTTTCTTTTTAGAACTTCTCTTTGAACCAACTCTTTAAAATATCATTCATTATAATTATATATGTTTATGTATTTAGAATTTATTGTTTAAATATAGTACTCACACGCACAAATAAAGGTGAACGTTTTCCCAAAATATTGTTATAGTATCTCCCAAATATTCTAAGTTTTCTTTTACTTTAATTTAATCTCATAGAATTTCTTTTCACACATTACTGTTCATATTGTTATAATTTATTGATTTTAAAATTGCTGTGTGATTTTGTAGTTTATTTTTCAATTTACTAAACACAGTAAAAGTAAGAATCTGGGGTTAATGTGTAAACACTTTTGAGCTCATATGATAAAATATCTCTAATTCAGTAATTTATCAAATATGTTAGACACTCTGGTACTGTACAGTATCCAGATTCAAATATGATAATGAACTTTTTTTAAAATTTACTGTTATGAAAAAAATTAGTACTCATTCAATTATGCATAATATTTATTTTATGGAGAACCACACACACACACACACACACACACAATCATTATTATCATGCATTAAATCATATTTCCTTAAAGTTCATGATTTTTTAAATATCTCCAGTCATTTTCAGTTATTTAATCAATTCTTGTTATTCTAGCTGCCAGTGATTTTGACTTCTGACTTTTAATATGATTTGTGAGCGTCATGAATATTATGAATCCCAATCAATAATTTGCTCATTTTGAACCCCATTTTGATTTTTAATCATTTGTAGAAGATAAAAAAAAAAGAAAATCAGAGCATTTATTTAAACTTCAATTCATTCATCGATAATTGATGAATTATTGAAACCCTGTAGTAATGCAAAGTATTTCTTACCCTGGTTCTCCTCCGGCTTCCATGTAATTTGCAAGAGTAACGTCATTGCTCCACACGTCATACTGCCACTTGCGAAGGCCGAGGACCCCACACAGCACACGACCTGTGTGAATACCCACCCTCATATTCAAATGCACGTCCGTCGCCTCCACTACAGACCTGAAAGAATAAAAAAGGTTAATATAAGATATTCAAATTAGGGTTGTTCAGATATTGACTGTCTAAAATTATTTGAAGCAAGAACAATAAATATGCAGTAAATCCAATTAGGTGATTAATATAATGTCAAGACGTTGTTTATAACAGTCGCTATAATACTAAAATCTTAGAATCACTTTCAAAGACTAAATTGTGTCTGAATTTAGATTTTTTGAACTTAAAAATAAGACCTTAATAAGACTCTAAAATAAAACCTTTGGAATAAATAATAAATAAATTTTAATAAGGAATTTAAAATAGGAACAGCCGATCTAGTAAATGAACAATCAGTACTTGAAGAAATGGGCATCAATTGAAGAAATGGGAGTTCGAATCCTATATCTTGGGCAACGTTATTGGTTTAGAACCCCTTTCAAACTGAAAGCCTCGTTTAAATTATCCCTCGTGTGCAGAGTGATCATTTAGAAGAAAAACAAACAAATCAAAGTATGTGAATTTGGAAACTAACAGCAATTTACTGCACCTCAATTTAAACAAAACAATAAATATGCAGCAAGTCTCTGATCAAGAAATTGTAGATTTTTAGTACTTTATTTACACAACTAATATTAATCCCTAAATCTTGAGTTACGTTTCAAAAGTTAAAATTTGTGAAATAAACAAAATACGTGTAGTGAAAAAGAAGGAATGTGAAAGGTTTTCCATGAATAGCTCTATTGCATACCTACATTTAAGAAGTATGAAAGAACCTTAATGAAGAATCAACAGAAATTTTTCAGAAATGCCTTTGAACGTTGCTTATGATAAGGACTGCTATTCAAAAATTCTTCTATGGCATTAACTTTTCTGTTTCCCTTTCATTTCACTTCCATTACTCTTTCTTGTTGTTGCAATTGCTTAACCTTTATTGACTGGTTAAAGTAGCTTTCAAATACGATTTTTTCAAAGACATATTTCTTTGAAAAACACCACATGAAAATCTTTCTATTCAATAACAAACTCTGAAGCTTTTTGTAAAAATATCGAAACTTAGATACAAACGATGATTCTAAATGTATTATTTAATAAAAAATATACTGGATTGCATCGACATTGTTGTTAACCATGCATCTCTAAACATTAACCGTATAACAAATACATTGATTTAAAAACTGTCCGTAAGTGCAAATAATTTCCATAGCTTTTTATTTTTATTTAAAAAACGCGTAATACTTTTATTGCAAGTTTACATAAATTGATTCATGCAAATATTTTAGGATGAATTTTATTTTAAAAAAGTATAAATTGACGCAAACGTATTGCTTTCCTATATCAACTCATAATAAACGACATTGCATATCCTTCCATAACATAAATATAAATCAAGTTTATCAAATAATAAAATAGTATATAGATCACACATTCTGTATTTTTATACTGCTACTATTAACAATTCAGAATGAAAATTGTTCACGTATGTTCATCTCAAATTAATTATTCTCCATACCATAATGATCAGCTATATATACTGACATTTTAAAATTATCCGTAAAAATTATTTACTCATAATGTTTTTGTAATGTTTGTATATATATATATATATGTGTGTGTGTGTGTGTGTGTGTGTGTGTGTGGAGAGAGAGAAAGAGAGAGTTTTATCACTATAAATTTAAGGACTAAACTATATTTATTGTTTAATTTTCAAGTGAGCCAAAAATGAAAAAAATTAGTAAATCAAAATCTTTGTTGTATACTCTGATATACCATCATAAAATACTGCAAAGTTGGTACTTAATTAATTTAATTTAATTTAACTTTAACTAAATTTTATTTTAAAAACAAATAATTATAAGGAAAATAATCAGTATTCAAATAATGTTCAGAAATATATTTGAATCAAAAATTTTATTTACTCAACCTAAATATAAATTCAAATTCAGCAGCAAGTAGATTTCATCTATATTTTAGAGACGTGTGTGTGTGTGTATGGAAGTCAGAATAAAAGGAAATTTAACCCTTTTCCAGCAAAACATAACTAACTCAAATAAAAAAAACTCTTTCTATCTTCCAAATGTTTCAAATTCTTTAGAAAAAAATTCGAGATCTCAGGCTATACAAAACGTCCTATACTGCGGAAAGAAGGAAACCCAATTTACCTCCATCGACTTTTAATCTGATAACAAAAATATGTACGAGTCTTTTATAGATTACAAAAACATGCATTTGGATGCTGTCTTTCAACGAGACTGAAACAAATGATTGGGCTGATATAAATTCTTCCAAATAACTTGAATCTTATACACATGAACGGAACATGAATACAGAGTTTGTTCAACGAAATACAGTAAAATATTTTGTAACTTTATTCTTTCATTTGTGTCATGTTTTAAGTAAAAACTAATATAAATAATGAAAATATTTTTAATCTTAATTTAAGAAATTTTTGTAAAAATAAAAATTTTTTATAACATCATTTTAGTTTGCTTAGTAAAATTTGAATCAATCCACAATTAATAAAAAATAAGATTTTAGATAAATTATATGATGATTACTTCCAAACGCTTCATTTTCTAAGTGATATGGAAAATAAAGCTCTAAATGAATTTAAAGCGATTCAAATTCTTCAAAACTAGTTTAACTATTTTTACTTTATAATCACCATAAATATTTTTTTATAATTTAAATGTTTTGTCTATTTAAAGAAATATGAACTTTTTAATTTATATAGGTTGTAAAAGAAAAAAGTTATTGTCAAAAAAGTCAATTATTTATTATGATAAAATTGGATAAAAATTTTATCGTAATAATAAATAAGTCTATAAAGGACATCGTTTTCTGCGCTATCAAGAACACTTGAACCAGATTCAACAGGTGTAAGATTCAACTTACATTACGTTTCAATGTTGATTTAATTTGATGAGATTCTGGATTAAATCATAAGAACAATGAATAAATTGGACATGGATCACACGTCTTTATTAACAGTTTAATCATAGTAAGCACAAACACTTCAAAATTTTGAACCATTGTCAAGTAATAAAATTGACATGTGACTCAATATCTTTCTCCCAGCACGATGGTCTACGATTTGTTAAAGAAGATCAAACGAAATTAATTCCTTTTCAATCAAAAAGGCTTCTCAAACCACTAACTACCCAATAGATGAGCAAGAACCAACCAATCTGAGTATCATGTATGTGGAGAGAGAAAGAACTAACCAATCCATTCATACGACAGAAATGAAATTCCGTTTGAAATGACATCAAGCTTGTTGCTCAATAACTTTTATATAAGTTCAGTAACTGATTTCCTCAGTATCCATAAAACTCTGATGTTTATGGTTCAAAACGTGTCTTCATAGACAGCAATCCTACATTTCATTAAATAAAATAACTGTGGAATTCGAGGTTTGCTGTTGAAGTTATTCAAATCGAAGATTAATATGTTGCATATTCTTTGGACCTAAATCTTATTAAAAGTGTAAGAGACTTTCTCAGAAGATGATTAATAGTTATTAAAAAGCATCAGCAATGATTCAGTAGCTGCAATTAATGCTATAAGATTTATTTCGGAAAAGGAACTGAAATACATTTTTGTGATCTTCGCCCTTGGACTGGGCAGATTTGAACATCCAATGCAGCCACGAGAATAATCGCATACCTTATAATAGACTATATTCAACTGTCATTAGCATGTCACCTGTCTTTAATTCAGATGTGACATTTGATTTAGTTTTTCGTCACCCAAAATAATTTTTTGAACACGTGTAATAATTAAAACCAGGACACACTTTTAAAAGAGGATTCAGAACTACTACAAACATCTAAGCTTGAGATAGGATTTAAACCAAAGAATTAATGAATTGCAAAACAAAGTGCTAACCAGTCGATACCAAGTCAGCTCAGTTAAGTCTAGTTGTGATCAAAGCTATTTTTAAATTTTGTATGCATTTCTTTCTTTGTATACAGTTTCATTGTTTTATTAAATTGCAAATAAGAAATGAAATATGCTAATAAAATGAAGAAAACAAATTTCTTGCCAAAATTATTTTATGTTATCATATTTTGAAGAATCATAGCAAGATTTAAACCAGTACGAAACTTTTTCGTACAACATTTTATTTTAAATCCCAAACCTATTGCATATTGTATGTAACAGTTATTTTACATTCAGATAAAATTTCCCTTTTTTAATATGATAGACGAATTGAATGAGGAAATTTTAGTTATATTATCATAAGGCATTCTCTTTACAAATAGAATGACTTAAAACCTCTTTACGATAGATTAAATTTTGAAGAAAAATGGATCATTCTCTATGTTGAATCTGAAACAAATTTATCTTCACGGGAAGTGAGAGAAAGACATTTAATGATTATAATCGACTTCAATGGGGTAAATAATATATTATTAAACAAATCTGCGAAAAATTCATGTGAAAAGTTTTGTGACGTGAAGACACTTTTAAAATCACCTCAATATGTTAGTGAGCATGCTTAAAATATTTAGGCATCAAATGTTTCGAATGAATAACGAATTGAATATAAGTAAAATTAAGAAATAATGAGTTGCATTATGAATGACCCAAAAGTACTCCAGTATCAACTCTCAAAACTGGAATTTCATCAGTTGTGACACGCTGCCTTTCTTAGTTGATGAAATGAGAAGAATGCTTTTCAAATATAACATCATCAACGTTTTTCACATCTTATCATTTGGCGTTATATTCTTTCTGGAAATTTCATCCTTTATTAAAAAAAACCAAATAGTTCTTTTCGAGATTTTTTTAAGTAACGGATATTTAATGAATATTGCTAAAATTCTGAGAATTTCTTGAAACCCCCAAAAGTGAACTGTCCTTTATTACAAAAAGAACCAAATAGTTCTTTTTCGAGATTTTTTAAGTAACGGATATTTAATGAACATTGCTGAAATTCTGAGAATTTCTTGAAATCTCCAAAAGTGAAATGTCCTTCATTACAAAAAGTACCAAATAGTTCTTTTTCGAGATTTTTTTAAGTAACGGATATTAAATGAATATTGCTCAAATTCTGAGAATTTCTTGAAACCCCCAAAAGTGAACTGTCCTTTATTACAAAAAGTACCAAATAGTTCTTTTTCGAGATTTTTTTAAGTAACGGATATTTAATGAACATTGCTGAAATTCTGAGAATTTCTTGAAATCTCCAAAAGTGAAATGTCCTTTATTACAAAAAGTACCAAATAGTTCTTTTTCGAGATTTTTTAAAGTAACGGATATTAAATGAATATTGCTCAAATTCTGAGAATTTCTTGAAACCCCCAAAAGTGAACTGTCCTTTATTACAAAAAGTACCAAATAGTTCTTTTTCGAGATTTTTTTAAGTAACGGATATTTAATGAACATTGCTGAAATTCTGAGAATTGCTTGAAATCTCCAAAAGTGAAATGTCCTTTATTACAAAAAGTACCAAATAGTTCTTTTTCGAGATTTTTTAAGTAACGGATATTTAATGAACATTGCTGAAATTCTGAGAATTTCTTGAAATCCCCAAAAGTGAAATGTCCTTTATTACAAAAAGTACCAAATAGTTCTTTTTCGAGATTTTTTAAGTAACGGATATTAAATGAATATTGCTCAAATTCTGAGAATTTTTTGAAACCCCCAAAAGTGAAATGTACCTTATCGACTCCTGCTGCATGTTGATAGGGCAGACATTTGCCTTTCTGTGACACCATAGCGACATGTAAGTCTTTAGTTTGTAAACATGAACTCTTGGTTTACCAGATATTGTTCTAATTACTTAAACGAATATTTCTCCTTTTTGAACTCTTTCAAAGGTTGCCCCAAATATACATCAAGCAAATCTAGATCTCGTGGTTAATGTAAGTAACTATTCATGAGATATATATAACATTGGTAAATACTAAGAAAGGAAATCTTCTACGATGTTCTTAAGCAACATTGTAATGTGTTAATACATGCATGCCGAGAAAAATGCATGTTCTCTGAAAAATAAGACAGAAATATTTCTGAGAAAAAATTTATAAAACGTCATTATTTACTACTTGAAATGGAAAGAACAAACTTAAAAAAATGATAATAAAATAAAAAGAAAAGAAATTCAAACATAAAAATGACATAAGTATTTGATTATTTAAAATTGATTAAATATAAGATTTTGTTCAAATTTAAAAATTTTTTCTTTCCTTGTTTTAAATTTTATGCTTTTATTCTATTTAAATTATTAACGAAAACCATTGTGAGCATATTTTATTTAAATTTGTGAGTAAGGAAGAAAATTGTCATCATTCGTTGTTCGTAAAAAAATGTTCACCATTGTCATATCATAAATGTAATATTACTTCTAAAGTATCTGCTGTTTCTGAGTCATATCATAAAAGTAAATCTTAGCATCTTTTTTTGCAATTCATGACAATTTTTCCTTATTTTTTGGTATTCCAAATCAAACAAATCATAACACACAATTCATAGAATTTTTTGTTCTACTTACATTCAAGTTCTTTCAGCTTCGCAAAGTGTAAAGTGTATTGTTTAATATCAGCATATATATATATATATATATATATATATATATATATATATATATATATATATATATATATATATATATATAAACTGATAAAAAATCTGTAATGTTATAACTTAAATGAATGGAAAAACCTGATTTTTTTATTTAAAATATAATCATTCATAATGTTTGCAACAAACATTTTCAGCACACTTGCTAAATGACTTTTTAAAATATTTTTGAGAATAACTCAAAAGAAGTTTATTGCAATGATGTATATCTTATTATGTTATAACTAATTAATTATTTATATTTTTGAATTGTCAGATATAATTTACTATACGACTAGTATGTATTTCTGAATATAAATTATTATTTTAATAAGATCTTAACATTTTCATTTTTAACATAATAATAGACAAAAATTTTCTTTAATTTTTTAGAGAAATTTTATTTTTTAAAGAAAAAGGCCAAAACAAAATTTTATTAAGAGCAATTTCATTTTAATTTCTGAAACCGGCATAAGACTTGATTTTTTTTTATGTTAAATAATTTAATTTTACAGATATTGCTACATAATTTAGTGAAATATCTGGAAAATAGTTTTAAACCCATAAAGAATGAAAGCCATATCGAAGCTGAATCACAAAACAATACTCAAGGGAATTTTTCTGTCTGAAGCAGAACAAATAAGCGTTCCGAAATAGCCACTGCCGCAAACAGAAAGATCCTTTTTACAGCTACGTGACAAATATTTCAAATAGAAAACGTAAGAGTTAAGGGAATACTCTTCGCTGATTTTTTTTTAATTGCTTTCTCTGTGTCTCATGCAAAAGAAGTTACATAGCAAAGCAATAAACAAGAATAAAACGTAAAGAAGGAAAAACTAAATTTAAAAGAAATAATATTTGAAAGAATAAAACAAGCAAAAATAATGAATACTTTGTAAAAATTGTTAATGAATATAAAGAAGAATATAGTATATAGTTTACAAGCATAGAACATAAACAAAACGAAACGAATTTTTAGCAAGGACATAGTATTAGCTGGGCATATTTTCTGCAAAATGGAACAAAATGATACTGTTAAATTTAAAAGTTTCCTTCGAGGATAAATATTTTAACGATAAGACTAAATCACAGTCATACATACTCTATAACACAAGAATCGACGCACCAAAAAGGAATAAACCAATTTCTTCAAAATTTCGTACGCATACATGTTTTGACTAAATATGCAATTGATTAAAGTTTGCTGTTCAATGAATGAATAGTGTGATCTCTAGCCCATCAAACTGCGTATCCTGTAGCTGTACATATGGAACTGTTCTTGAAATGTTGTTAAAACTGAATCTTTGTCATATGCACATCGCTTCTCATATAGGTCAAGCAATGTGGTGATTAGAGCGTGGTTGCAGGAATGGGTTGACAACTGCAGATTTCAGTGTCATGACGGTAACGATGGACGTATTGTCACAACAGATCTGGAGGACAGTGATTGTCAGATCAGCTGTCACGGTGCCCGATTCATCACTATCAACGAGCAGAGGTATGACTCACACACTAGTGTCCACCATAACCATTCATTGGTGAATGATAGAATGAAATCTACGCTCGTACCAAACATTTCTCACCTGTCACTGTCGAGCCAGATTACAATGGTGCTTGGCTTGATCAGGTTGAAATGATGCTGACTGGGGACATACAGTCTTTAGCTATCAATCCAGCTGTATCCAGATAATCATCGAAGGGTGTCGGAAAATGCCTCAAGAAGGCGTGCTGAACCTGCTTTCACTAGTGCACGCCACACAGGCGCCCTCAACCAGAAGTTATGATGTAGGGTGCCATTTCCATTGATAACTGGACCTCTTTGGCCGTCAATAAAGGCACAGAGATAAATCGATGATATTTTGAGATCTATTTTACTATCGCTTTTTTGCAATATTTTTTCCAGTTTGGTTTATTTTTCAGCAAGATAATGCCAAACCACATACGATACGTGTTATTGTAAACTTTCTTACACCTTGCCAAGCACTTCCTTGCCCAGATAAATCATGAGATCTTTCTCCCATCGAGCATATCTGGAATATGAAGGGAAGACGATTGCATCTATCAGGGAATGTTGATGACCCAGTCCATCAACTAGAGCAAATTTGCAAGAAATAACTCAGGAGACCATCCGGGAGTTTTATCATTCTATGCTATGTAGCTTGCATCTAGGCTAGTCGTGAGTCGACACCTTATTTAGTTAGTTAGTTTGTATAACTATAAAATAAGTCATTCAATTGTGCTGAAAATTTAATAATTTTTTTCGGTACATAACCTTATCCATCAATTTTTGTCATCTTTGGACATTTCTTACTTGGTAATGTATTGGTAAGTCGGTTTTTTGAATATTTTAGAGTGTATATAACATAAATCAGTTAATATCCATTAATTTTTCATCCAAGATTAAGAAAATTATTACCCGATAATTTCGCTTTAATCAACGTAATATATTTATTGTATCACACATTAAATTTTTGAAATGATTATACAAACAATGCTTTTAAATTACAATTCCACCTTTAAATAAATAAAAAACTATCAATCTTTATTTTCATAGTAATTAATTTCTCCATCATATTATAATCTCAATAGTTTTTTTTAATAATTAAAAAATAAACATGCTATGTAACTATACTTTTAAAGAAATTTGTTTTAATAAACTCAAAAAGTTTCCTGGTAATACTTTTAAAAGTAATTATACACACTGCTAATAATTTGTAATTCAGCGTCTCAATAATTACACAAATCTTATTTATAATTAATTTCTTCCTTATAATAGAAGTTAATCTTACATAATTTAAAACAGCATGCTGTGTAACTAAAACCGAAATACATTCCTTTTAAGCTATAATATGTGATAATTAAGAAGTTACACGGAGACAGGGAATTCTGGTAAGAATAACACGTTCCTCTGCATTAACTATTAAAGCTCTACATGTGTGCAGAATAATTGAGAAACTCGTTCGTGAAAAGAGAATTTCCCTACAGAAATAATAACAGGAAGTCTTATTCAGAAGAAAAGGAAAACAGCACATATTCGAATAAAAATAGAACACCTGTGAATAGAATAGAAAAGGGAAGAAAAGACAATAATTTCCTCAAGGTAAACATTCTGAAGATTTTATTACTTTATCACTTACACATTAACATTAGGCTTACAATTTCCACCGTAAGCAAAATTGGAAATCTTTAATAAAATCTATAAATCTAGTTCAAACAGTTCAATATCATTAATTCTGCGAATCATTATTATAAATAAAGCTTATTAATTTAAGAATTGTTTTTATTGTTATTAAATGAAGTTTGTGATACAAATTTGAGTAAAGAATATAAAATTTTGATTTTTATTGAAGAAGGAGTAATATCTGTTGTTGCTATCGTGTGCCAGACAGGCTAGCAATATGGGGTGCGCTGCTCCACTTTTTCTACTGAACCATATTTTTGTGTGGAGTCCGACTTCCTCAGTACACACATGCCATAGGGACCCGTTTATAGGGTAAGCAACCATTCACATCTCATTTATACAAGGAAAGGACTAAGACAGGATAGATAGAGAGCGAAAGTACATCCATGCCCGAACCAGGATTCGAACCCAGGGCCTACTTATCCGTAGTCAGGCACGCTGACCACTAGACAAGTTGGTCGGCAGGAGTAATATCTTCTAGTCTGTATTCGAGAAGCAAGTAAAATCCACCATGAGCATCATAGATGCTTGCAGTGGCACAGAAACCACTTTGAGATTGTGAAGTGGATAATCTAGCAGTCAATGACCAATATAAGACATTAAACATCTGTGACGTGTGTTGCTTCTGTGATGATTTATCATTTAGAGGGTACAGAATGTATGTACAGCAAAAAAGGGAACCGGAAGACTCTTCAGCATTTACCATGGAAGATCTGGATGCAAAACCCAGGGCAGCAGTATCCATTCCTGGTTGTTTGACAGTGGTTGAGATCGAATCAGAGACCTCCTACACCGAAGAGCTTGGACAAAGCACCAGGCTTACCATCAACTGCTGGTCCAAGTTTAATTAGCCTTCTTGTGCAAAAAGTGACTTAAGAGCGATTAACAAAAACTTCATTGCGAAATATAGAAAAGCATTCAGGAAGCTTTAACTTATTTTCATTTTATTAATTGAATTGGGAAATAAATTCAAAAAAATTTTTATTATTTTTATTTTTCAATGAAAAATATATTTATTTGATATTAGAATATCTGCTATACATTTGTTTATCCCAAATGCACGCAATGTTTTCAAAATTACTTTATAGTAATTTTTATATCTATTTGATTCATAAATAAAAGTATTTAATTCTAAATACGAAATTCTTCACACTATGTGAATTCAATTCACTATAAAATGAAAGAATTTTAATACTGACTGATGTGCTTACAACTGTTTTCCAAAATGTCTGCTTTCAAAGACGGGAAAAGTTTCTTTTATTTAGAAATGTCAGACAATTGGCAATCTAACAGCCTTCAAAGTGGCCCTGGTACTTTAGAAAAAAAAGCCATTAAACGACAAACACGAATCAGGATGATCACCGTTTCCAGATAGTCCAGAATCACATAAACAACACTCCAGGGAATTTCACAGTCTGCGCGGACCAAATAGGCACCTAGGCGGGCATGTGCAGTCGATAAACAAAAAGAAGCCTCAACGGATTTTTGTGACAAATTTGAAACGAGAAAAACTTGTTCCCAATCATATATTTTCTAGGTTCTTTCGTTGTTATTCTTCAACAATAAGCCGATTACAGAATTTAAGCTTTCTTAGTGCTAGAGTATATAATGGCTTTATTGGTTCTTAAATTCTATTTGACATGATTAAAATAAAAAATTTTAGCAATGGCTTAAAAGTTTTATCAGTACTGTATATGACTCATTACATTAAAATAAGCAAAATATAGCTATTTTAATAAAGTTATACTTTATTAAAATGAAACAGCATTCACTTTTCCATAAAATAATATCAAATTAAATATTAAAACAGATTATAACAAAATATTATAAAAGTATGTTTTTATTATACAATTACTTTGTGTAATTTATATAATAAAAAGTAAATGAAGTATCTAACTAATTGAATATTTTGTAGGTAGGTTATGGCGGACACTTTTGGAGCTCTATGCTAAGATGCTTGTAACTCACACTGAAAAAGGTATTTGAAGAGGATTTATAGTCAATTGATTAACATTATTTTAAAAAAGTCAATTGAATTTTTTTAATTAATAAGTGAACACTAAGAGATATGTCTTGATATGAGCAGATAATTTGGATTTATAAAATTTGAGATAGAGGATAGTTCAAAGATTTTTGGTGTTAAAACTTTCATTTTTTATATCATCAATATTGAAATCTTTTAGACAAACGAAAAAATTCACAGCAAGCAAAAATTTTAATTTATGGATTTGTAGATAGTTTAAATATCGAAGAGAATGATAATACTCTTATTCCTAATTTTTTTCCGCAATTGGTTCCTCAGATGTTCGTATAAAGGACAGTCTATGAAAATATATATATATATATATATATATATATAT
Organism: Latrodectus hesperus; assembly: GCA_037975125.1. Taxonomy (NCBI): domain Eukaryota; kingdom Metazoa; phylum Arthropoda; class Arachnida; order Araneae; family Theridiidae; genus Latrodectus; species Latrodectus hesperus. The sequence continues at coordinate 30,003,780 of CM075859.1, forward strand.
ATATATATATATATAATCTATGATTTCAAATTCACACAGAGTTTCCCTTTATGCTGATGCGGCAATGGAATAGAAAACTCTACTTGATGGGAACAATAAAATTCCTGGCTCCTTACCGCGAGCTGTTGGTGTCGCTTGTTTCCGGGTGACCACTGGACATGACTATCTACAAAGGCATCGCATCGAATAGGTGTAAAGGACTCTGCTCGTTGTACATTGTGCAATCATGGTGATATGGATGCTGCTCATCTCAAGAACTGCCCTGAAGTTTTAACGTTTATGACTGACAACTCTTTTAAGGCTACTAAAGGAATTAATTCTGTATTTTATAATTGTTTTTCTTTTTATTGGGCTGCTCTTCGATTACTGGCATAGATACTGAGAACGGGCATGGGATAAGAAAAATATTCACGGCATAGACAGCGATCTGTATGCCAGAGATTAAACATAAATAGAATCGAATTGGTAGGAAAAGATCTTATTCTAAATCTGGCCAGCAATACGTCTTCTGGTCGAGATTTCGTTAATAGCCAATAATTTCTGCAAATAAATGTGAACGCTTTAACATATTTGCAATTTTTCCATTGATAGAGTCTTTCCTTAAATTAATATTTCTTGATGTGTTGTTTCACATCTTCAAGAGAATTAGACCGTACAGCATATTGACTCACCGCTGCTGCTTTCGGCAATGAGTCTGCGATCCCGGAATGTCCGGGACCCCAAACTAACTGCAGTGGCAAACATGTTTTAGTAGATTGAAGCATTTGAAATCGAAGCAGTTTAATAATAGTTGAAGTCCTGGAAGAAACCGAAAGAGCAGAGATGCAAGAAAGAGAATCTGTGGAAATGACATATTTTTTGGGTCCACTATAAATTTCAGAGACAGCAATAAGTAGTGCCATAGCCTCGACCGAGAAGATGGAGTTTATGGAACTATTTTTCCTGTTATTGATACGCTAGCTGTAAAATTAACTATTGCAATGTCCATATTTGATCCATGTTTGGAAGCATTTGTAAAAATCAGCGTATCTGTCTGCCATGACAACTCAAACCTGGTGAAATAGCATACAAGTTATATCTTTTGGCAATGATTTAGACTGAAGTGGGAGACCCAAGGAACAAATGGAAGTTTTTTTTGACATTTCTGATAAGTGTTGGAAATTTTAATAGGCATGAAGTATTTATTCCTTGTTGGTTAAGCAACAATTTGGCTTTAATGGTTAGAGGATGATTAAAATTAACTCGATTGTAAGTTAGCTTTTTCCAAACTGGAAACCAAGGGGATAGTGATGACTTATTCTTTTTAAACTTTTACATTTGGAATTTAAGCAATTCATGTCTGGAGTGAGGAGAAGTTACTCCTGTATCTTGTAGAAGGGTGTCCACTTAAAAAGACCTGTGGCAATTCTTAGGGCAGTGTGATACACAGTTTACAGGATTTTGCGATCAGTTGTGCATGCTGAAGTTAATATATGACAGCCCTAATCCAGACTAGAGACAATAAAGGATTTCACGATTTGAAGAAAATGAGCGGTACGAGCACCCCATCTATTACTTGCGATATCTTTTAAAGTATTCAACTTTTTTGATACCATTTCTCTCTTTTCATAAAAATGATGATGGAAAGATAAATTGTGTGGAAAATGTAATCCCAAAATTCAAATATTTTTACTCCAGGAAATAGAATGATTGTTGATGAACAAGTTGAAGTTAGGTTGTTGTCGTTTTAAAGAAAAGTTAATCATAGAAAATTTTTTGGGTCTATAGATAACTTTTATTCTTGACACCAGTTTTACAATATTTTAAGTGCATATGTTAGTTTCTACTGAAGTTTTCCCAAGTTAACAGATTCGTACATTGGAAATATATCATCTGCGTACATGAAGCATTTGATGTCAGGGGGAAGGATATCGTAGTATTGTGCCATAAGCACTGAGAATAGGAAAGGAGAAGAAACACGCTACCTTGAGGAACTCCCCAATATGAGGTGGCTAATGAAGCTAGCTTATTTCTCCACTTTACTTGAAAATAGCGAGTTGTGATAAACTGTTGAATCCACAAAGCAGCATTTCCTTTGATGTTCGTTTGAAGTAATTTATAGATAAGGCCATCTGGTCAAACTGAATCACAGGCCTGGGAAATATCCACTGCAACCAAAACAACAAATTTTTTAGAGGATGTAGCTGAAATTATGTGATAATGAATGATGGATAAAATGCTGTCACAGCCTCGATGCGGCAGAAACCCGTAATGGTTAGGATGAAAGTAAAAAATGGTTGATGTATGGTCATTAAATCTCTTCAAAATCATTTTTCCTTTAATTTACACATGACACTAGTCAGGAATATAGGACGGTACAATGCCACAAGATTGGACGTTTTTCCCGGTTTTAAAAAGAGATATCAATGGAAGATTTCCATATTTCTGATACAATACCTGTAGGTCATGATTTATTCATTAGGGAGAGGAGGTAGTCTTGGTTGATTATAATAGGCTTATGATGTGGACCGTAATGTGTTGGAATTTCAGAGTTCAGGAGGCAGCAATTCTCTTCCTGAACCCATTCTAGAAAATAATTTGCCTTTGCTGAAGTGGAACAGCTTCCTAATGATGTATGCTTAATATTGAAATCTCCTATGAGGATATAAGAGGGCTGAATTCCTTGAATTATGATATGAAGCCACTCTGAAGAAAATTTGCCTGGAGGAATATAAACATTAATAATAGAAATTGTAGTAGTTGCCACAGTGATCTTGACAGTTATGAATTCTCTGGCATCATCTGAGAGATGGATAGGAGAAAATTGCCTTGCTGGAATGCGTTTATTTACTGCTAAGAGAAGACCGCCCCACCTCGGCAATCTTCTTTATCCTGACGAAAGATTATTTTATTAAATAAAGATATCTTGTCAACTTTATTTTTACCAAGTTTCTTGTATTGCAATAACATCTATCGAATTAAAATAAGGAAATTCCATGTATGGGAGCTTATTGAGAACACTACGAGCATTCCATGAAATTAATGACCACATAGAAAAAATAACAATTATTATGATTACAATTTTACATCTAAGGACTAATGCATCCAGGATAGTAGTTGCTTAACCTCTGTTATGAAATTTTATTGCCTCCCTTTCTAAATTTTGCATTTTCAATTATTTCCGGTTGATCTTCAGAAGAGTTACCAAAATTAAATACACTGTCTACAGGTAAAATTGGATTGAATTGAATGTCACAATTACTTGGGTTTGATGATTGTTTTTGGATTCGACTGCTTTTCCGAGTTTTCTTCTAACAAGGGAAGACGAATGACTTCTAGTTTCAAAAATTTTGTTTACAATTTCTTCAGATTTTTGGAAAATAGCATTAAGAATGGCTTCCTGAACCCATTCGAGAAAATCTTGCTGATTTTGAATTGCTGAGATTTTTTTGTCTACCGACTCTTCAAATTTCGTAAGTATTGAGGTGACTATGTCATTTATTTTAGCATGATTAATTTCTGATGGTTGATTAGATTTGACAATTGCAGAGAAATTGGTCTTAGAGCCTTTAAATTGTCTTCTTGCTTCAATAAAAGATAGATGGTTTATCGCTTTAAATTTTAAAAAACGAGTTTCTTCTTCACGAGATGGACATGAAGGATCATCTGAAGTGTGAGGTCCTTTGCAGTTTACACAATATGGGACTTTAGTTGTACAAGGATCACTATTGTGATGTGAGTCACAAAGTCTGCATAAAGCTGATTGTACTTTACATTTTTGTTGCATGTGTAAATTTAAAACCTATTTCACATTGACTAACTTTATCCACAAAAATCTTTACATTTACAATACATAAAACCACTTTAATTTGAGAGGAAATTTTATGCCCGTAGACTCTTACCAAGATAATTGCTGAAAGTTCTGAAGATCCCTTTTTATTGAAACGTCGTATTTGAGATACAATAAGGCCGTTATTGTCAAATTCTAACGCTAGATTTTCTAGACTTTCATCCACTGATATGAATGGGAGAGTGAATTTTGCAGTGTACTGTTCAGTTTGTATTTGGGGAAATACAGGAATATTTAATACTGTTTCAATTCTACGAAATTCTGTTGCAGTTTTATACTCATTTGTAGTGATAATTAGTTTTCCGTTTCTGGTATGTCTGACTTATTCAATCCCGTTCTTGTTGGAAATAGCGTTTAGTAGTTCAGATTTTAACTGTGAAAGCCTCTTAGGAACAGAAGCATACCCTGCTGTAGGACACAAAAACATTGTGAAATTTGAAATTCCAGCTTCTGAAGCTAATTGTATAGCTAGAGGTGCAGTATCATCATAGTCTAATACTGAGTTCAATGTATGTTTCGGTATGCGATACTCACATTCAATAAAGGGTATATCACTTTGTAAGTCTGTCATGTCATTACGTACTTGAGAAACTAATTTTAAATTAACCTTATTGGGGAATTCCTGAATTCCTACATACTTAAATAAATGAAAATATTACTAGAGTCCTTTTAAAAGCAAATAAAATTCAAAGAAATAATTATGTACCGGTAAAAGTCTGTGCAACTTTTTCTGTTGCGAATTCCAAAAACTCGAGAACACAATCTTGACACTTCTAAATAGAATTCTTTAGAATATTGAAAACAACTCCAAATTTAGAAAATTTTTTCCACTATCTAAATTTAACTTCAAAAGTGCTGAAAGACCAAAATAGTAGTAATATGACAGAAACAGTTTTGGAGCTTTATGCTCGTAGATTTATAGCTCGCATTGAGTAGGATTGAGTTTTTCACAAAACTCGTCAAAAATTTAGAACACCATTTTGGAACTGAAAGACCAAAACACAATCATGAATATTCGAATATTTTATTGATTATTGAATCCAGATCGTGTTATATTTGTGCCTATATAATTAGATAAACAGCACGTAATTTTGAACCAAGTTCAGGTGACGTGGTCGACACTCTAGTTGGCCACATATCGGAACTTTTAAGAAGCATATTCTCAGCAAGTCACTTTCGGCTGGGGTCGGATATCTGACCTCCTGGTCATAAGAAAGACGTCTTTTTTTTCCAGAGTACCACGGCCACAATATTTTATCTAACGTTTTGTGCATCATTATCAGTTTTCCAGATATTTGTTATACTTTGTCACATAAATTATATTTCAGTGATTTTAAGTCCTCTTAAAAATAGAATGCATTCCCTCGCACTAAATTCATTTCATTTAGCCTGGATTGAAATACCATTTTATAACGGGCAGATTATAAATTACTCATGTAATATTTTTCCTTCATTTAGTAATTTCGTTAACCTGAGGTTGAAAAACAACTAAATAAATCTATAAAAATGAAAAGTATACATTTTTACATGCATCAAAATCTCTCTCTGTGAACGAAATGTATATATTTTACGAGGTAAAATATATAACTAAAATCTACCTTTCAAAGTTCCAAGATTTACTTGCTTTTAAATTCATTCCATAAAAAGATTCTTCGAATGTTCCATTAAAATCTAACCACTGGCCGTAAAGAAGTATAAGCATAGTTTTTGCTAGCAGAAATAAGAGTATCGACCAATAAATAGGTTAACCAAGTAAAAAACCATAAATGTTAAAATGGTCGTAAAGATTTGTTTTGAGAAACAATCCTTTTATTCTTTCGCTCGTCTCTAAAACCTAATTTCTGGAATACTTTTGAAATGAATTTTCGTTTCAAAATTCCTTTTTACAAAATAGAAAATTAATAATAAAATCTAATACTTTTAAAAAAATGCAAACCATGCATGGTTTGGGAATCATTTTAAACTGCCTAAGGAAATGAAGCATTTAATTAAATTAAGTGTAACGTTTATCACGTTTTTATGCATTAAAACTGTAAAATAAATTCTAAAGTTTTAATGTATAAACAATATGGCTAATTATTTTTAAAAGCATCATAAATTATTTAAAAATTAAGTAATTATAAGAATTATTTAAATTACACCAAAATATTTCAAAAATCTAATGTAAAATACCTATGCCAAATGCTTCATTATGTTTTTCAATAAAATAATGAGAAATCAGTTTTATTATATACTCATTTCATAAGCAATTCATTCGCATTTGGGAAGAGAACATTCTTTTATTATTCTAAAAAGTTCATTAAAACGGAATTTTTTTTATCTATCCACGTGAAAAAATTTTCAAAGCTTAACATATTAATAGCTAAACTTAATATTGAGCTATAAGTATAAGCTTACATATATCTTTTGCGAAATACAATATTTTATAAAAGTCTTATAAGTCAAGATTCTTACTTCTTTTACATTGCACTAAATAAAAAAAGTTTAAAATTATTTTTTAAAATTTCCAAACTACAAACATACAAATTTCAAACTCAACTTCATGGAATGGAATGGCCAAAATTTAAAGTTTAAATGACACAGCCTGATCGTATGTAATAACTTCTTATCAACATACTTTGATCGAGATAACATTAAGATGGTTTTGTCTATAAATTGCCAGTTTTCTTTGGGTTTGGAGGTCAGACTGTAATTTTTACTGTCCAAAAAATACAATCCAAATATTAATTTCAATTTGAATTTCTCAAATATATCTCAGTTATCATTTTTCTAGAAAAACAACGAAAATGCATACGCAATGATGATTATTTCCCTTATAAAGTAAATCTTAAGAAATAGTTATTGAACTGTTTTCATCAATATGATAATGCATTTTATGAAAAATTTAAACTATGAATTTTATTACATTTTTAATTGTTCAAATAGTTTATGTTTGAATCCTAAAACTTTTTAAAATGCAATACCAATATGAAGTTAAAGGTCATTACTTAAAATTGACATCATCATTGAGTTTAAGACAAATATAATGATTAAGTTTTGAAGAAAATTTAAATGAATTTTAAGAAATTCAGAAGAGAAATTTAATAATCAATACTTTTTTATAAAGTTATCTCATAACATGAAGATTTAATTTTAGCATTTGGTTTATCATGATTTGTTATAGTTAACATACCTGCATTACCACATTTTAGCAATTTTAAGCGAAAACCAATCACACTTTATTCGTGATTCATATTTATCTCATAATAAGTGGCTAAAGTGATAAAAAACATTCAAAGGTAAAAAAAATTCGTTAAATTGAAGTTAGTTAATATATCTTCAGTATTATTAATGTAGTTGGAAGACAATAAACTCATTCATTAAGATATTTCGTTTTCAATATTCTATAATTTTAGAATATGGCTTGAAATAAAAAAGACAAGAAATGAAGCCTTTAAAAATAAGTTCAACTGAAAAAAAAAAAGTTCAACTGTATGATAAATAGTGATTTCTAATTTAATGATATTCATGGCACAAAAATTTAACACTTACTGCGTTATTAGAAAATCTGTAAAATCTTGAAGTTCTAAAATTAATAATTAAAATTCTATATATTGATGTTTTTTTATATTAAACATTTGAATTTACATATATTTCTGAAAAAATTAAATGCATATTCACAGAATATACAGATCAAAGGCCTGATTATTTTAATAATTGTCTTTTAAATACAGTGATCACAACTGCACAGAAAATACACGGAGAACATTTAATAGCGAAATTCAAAAATAATCTTTTACGAATAAATAACAATTCTTGATTAATTGTAGGACGTTGCGTTACCATATGCTAAGAAATCAATAAAATAAACGCGATGATCATTTCTTCACAAAATGATGAAAGCAAGTCAAAGCGTTTTTAATTAAATAAATGCTAAAACAGTAAAAGGTAAAATAGGAAATAAAAATTACGGTAAGGAAAATCGAGAAAGTTAATTAATTATTCTCTTATTTAATACGGTATTGGGGGTGAAACCTTTGGGATCGCAAATAAGTTGCAAAATCTTGGAGATGATGAGAAATCAATAATCAGCATTCAGTTATTCAGAATTCTTAAAGGAGAAGATAAATTTGAGTGATTCATTCTCAAAATCTTTGGAATGAATTATATATACTCTCTAGAACAAAGAAATAAATGAAAATAATACAATTTCGACAGAAATATTCATCAAAAATTGAGTTCTTGTTTCATTGTGAATGTAGTCAAATGAATATTGAAACATTCATACAGAATAATGCGAAAAACGAAGAATGTAACAACGTATAGTCTAAACTACATATTTCAAATTATTTAAAAATAAATATGATTTTAAGAGTTAAATTTTCAAAGGTAATTATTATTGTTTAGTTGTTTATATATATATAGTTATTATCTTTAAAATTAAGTAAATCAATTGGAGTTAGAAAATAGATTGTTTTATATAAATTCTACAGAATCCCTTGTTGTAAAATAAGAGAAATAAGAATAGAAATCCCTGAAACTTAATATTCCTTATTAACTTATTTATATTATATTATTAACTTAAATTATTGTAATATTAGTGTATATAGTTATAATTATTAACTTAAAGTGATCTTCCTATCAATAGACAAAGTTTATATAAAACAAAATGGCGTAGAAAATTCAAGATATCAACTAGTCTCTCTCGGCCATATTTTAAATCTGGACATTTAGAATGTCTAGATATATATCAACCAGGCTCTTTCTTGGCCCCATTTTAAATCAAGATATTCAAACTCATTTTGTGACCGAGTTATGCACCTTAAGTATCGAGTTTTATAGCTTACCCAACCGAAAAGGTTCATCTGAGGGCTCTCTATACGTTAAAAGTTTCCTAAAAACCATTGTCTCTCCTATGGTAGGCCGAAAAAATGATGCCAGCTCAAGTGTAAAACTTTTTCATTTGACATGGGTTCAAAATTACAAAAGCAATTTGCTGTGTTTAATGAATTCGAAGGTCAGAAAAAAGGAAACATGGCACTAAATGAACCTATGGGTATTTTTTAATTTCAAATTTGCGCGGAAAAAGAAATGTTAAGAAAAATTGCTTCGTTTAAAACAATGGTATTTATCATATTGAAATCTTGGACTAATTTTTCTTAAGAATAAATATAATAAGATTTTCGTAAGAATATTTTATGCACACACACAAATATAAATATTATTTTAAATACTCAGAATTTTTAATATAACTATTAATATAATTTTAAATTAATATAATTTTTTTAAATTTGACTCACAATTATAATTTATGTAACTGCCAATGAAATAAAAGATAATAATTAAATATCGAAGTCAAATTTAAGTTTTATAGAAATTAATATGCATTTTCTAAGATAAATATAACATAATACATAATTTCATTATTTTAGTCCAATAATTCAATTTAAATAAAATTCGATATTAAACTGAGACAAATTATTTGAAAACTAAATTAGAAAATAAAAGCATTACAATATTTCACTTCCAATCTGGATCAATAGATCTATAAATACTGAAAATTATTTATTTTACTTCTTGAAATACTTCTGAGAATTTATTCACTGAGGAAATATAATATGAATATATTCGGAAATGCCTAAATTGTAAAGATTTTAAAAATATGTTTATATATATTTTTCAATACTGAATTACAATGATTATCAGGACACTGTATTCATTAGAAATAAGCATTTTTAGAAATATGATACTCATGAAAAGACCTTGAATTTCAAATATATAAAGCTTACATATAGATTTTTCGAGAAAATATGCATATAATACATGAATAAATGTGATTTGAATTCATGAATAATAATCATTAGTTCCTTGGATATTAATATTTTACGTGAATTCATATTTCATACAGTTTTATATTTAGAAGATAAGGTTCCTTAAAATATCTTAGGAAGTTTCTTGGTGCAAACAGCATAAGTTACAAGCTAGAAAATTTACTAATGAAACTATTTTAACTAATTCCATAGTACTTTATCTAAATATATTCTTAATGAATATTTTCATAATTTCAACGAAGCATTTTTCATGAATTTATATATGATGCAAACAAAAAAATTACTAAATTTTTTATTAAAATTATAAAAAAATAAAATTTTGGCTGTATTTGGTGCCAGAAATCATATTCGAGAAAATTTGAAAACTGCGAATCCTCTCAAATATGAGTAAAAACTGTATTGCGCAGTGTAAATACAAATAAACCAATATGAAGATATTAACTCATTACATTTCATCTTCCTAATTCATTAAACATCTTTTTTTTACTTTTAACAGTAAAATTTTGATATATTTGGATTAAATTCTTAATTAAATAAAATATTCCTTTGTTTGTATGTATAGCGCTTTTGGCGTTGTTCTTTAATCCTCAAGTTGCATAATCAAATCCAATTTTTACTGCAAATGAAGAAATCAAAGGGTAAAATCGACTTGTTTGTTTTAAGATCTAGAAATATCTAGATTTTTCTAAATCTTTTTAAATATTAGAATATTCAGTGTGACATAATTAGATGTGGGAATTCTCTTTTTAGTGCTATCTTGTTGAGGTCTTGGGAAATTATTTTTACACTTAATCAATATGCGATTCTTTCTAATCTAGTTATTGAAAAAATTAAGAGTTAAAAGTTTTTTTCAGTTAAATAAATACACAGAAATGTACACGTATTTATTTTTATGTAGTGTATAACAAAAAACATATGATCATTTTACATAAACTTATCACATAAGAGTCATAATTATCGCAAATCAGGAAGTATTGCATATTTTATTCACATACTATAAATTCTTGTGAAAAAATGTTGATAGGTATTGAAAACAATAATGCTAGTAAGCAGGTCACTAAATTTATCAAGAAAAAGCATAAATCACTCAAATCTTATCAATAATGACAGGCAGAAAAATTAGTAAAGCAGAAATTGAAGATAAAGATTATTGAATTCAAATGTACAGTTTAATTTTAAGTACATTTGTAAAAAGCTTATAGCGAATTAACCTTTATTTCATCTTGAGTAAGCATTTTAATATTTTAACAAATTTCAACTCAGTTATAACACTTAATAATATAACAATACCAATTTTATAGAAATTTATCGAATTTATAAACTTCATTTTATTTGCATATAATTTAAATAATAGTTTAACAGATTATTACTTATGTAGTTTACAATGAAATTCAATATAATTGATAAAATAAAATAATGGAAATATATATTAATCAGACAAAAATTTAATGACAATAATGAAATATAAAATATTAGGAAGAAAATTATAAGTTCAATAAATAACTGAAAATTAATTATTCTTAGAATTTTCTAATAAGTGAGAAATAGGGAAAATTAATTTACGTTAGTCCTTACTAAACATGTACTACTAACAATATATCATTAAAATGTACATTCACAAAATCTAACGCTTATAACCATCCATATGAATCAAGAAAGCTTTGATATACCACTAATATTGATAACTCCATTTTTGCAGGGAAAAGTCGATGCATGAATTTATAAAAATAACAATTTTTCAATATTCTAAGAGCACAAAATATAAAAGCACTCCACATTTGTCAGAAATAAAATTATCTTAAAAGAATCAGATAAGATTTCACCGGATTAAATATTATCATTTATCAGATTTCTTAAGAGCCTTTTATCACTTCATGACAAGAAAATCGACTTCAATGATACTTCAAGAAGAAAAAAATGCATCCGGCTGAAGCAAATGAAAGCAATATGAAAAGAGCTTCTCTCTCGATTCTAAGAAGTATTTTTTACTTAACTTTTTTATATAACAATAAGATCGAAAGATTTGTAGAGTTCCTTCAAATTCAAAAGGTTGAGATGAAAAAAACTAGCAAGTTTTCATCAAGTTTATTTCGAAAAATATTAAACTTTTAAGCTTATATTAAAGTTTCCATTTTAAAATTCGGTATTTAAAAGCAATATTTGATAACTAAATAGTGTATGCATGATTGAAAATAATTTTATTGGTAACTATATACAATAACAGTGACTCCAATTAGTATATGAAATATTAAAGTGATATATTTTCAAATTTGAAAGGATTTTTTCTCATAAACAATAAGGCTTAATAATTTTGTAAAAGATTCTCTAACATTATTTTCCTTTATTTATTGTTTTAATTTCGAATAGACAGCATAATCTAATGAGAAAATCGGATTAAAAGTATTATTTATCTAGATTTTGCTTAAACTTTTTACTGCACTTACTATTCAGATCACTCTTAAAATACTATAAATACCATACATATCATTAAAATACAAATTATTATAAAAATAAATATCACAGCCGAAAAGAGTCATTTTCTAAAGCAAATCAAAATATCCTAAATTAATCCATTTTTCAAATAAATCGTGAATTTTCATGTAATAAAAAACAAAAAGTGCAATTTACATGAAACTATCAACATACAAATGAAGACTCAAAAATAATATAGAGTTCTAATATAAAAGTTACTCTGAAAAAAGTTAAAATTATTTTTTAAGTATTCTTTCACATATTAATTTTAATCCTTAACGTTAGGGATTTCATTTTTTAATTTTCATGTAAATAAATTTCTTAAAGATTATAATTAATGCGAGAATATTTTAAATATATGAAGAAAACGAACGAACACATATACCATTTTATATGCTAATCAATTATTTTTATGACATAGTTAACCCGTTGTTATAGAATTCTGGCATACATAAAGTGAAAGATGGATTTCAAAACGAATCAAGTCCAATGGGAAAAACGAATAGGCCTTTTAGTAATTGAAAAACATCTCAAGCCAAGCTCACTATACCATTGGCTATGCGATTTTAAGTCAGTAGCGTGTGTCTTTCGTTTAACCAGACCACCACAAAAGTAAGACTTTGCTCTAAATTCCTCCAATAGATGTCACCACCGGAGAATCCACTCTCTCAATTTTGACATTGATTCGGAGGGGGATGAAATTTGAATTTTAAAAATAAGAAATCCGGTTAATTAAGATACCTATATATCTAAAATGGTTTAGTAAATTAAAAAAGCTGAATGTGAACTACAAGTCAATTTCGAAAAACATTCTCAAACGAAATCACTTTGAAAGATTTCGTTTTCAAAACTAGGATATTTTACACTTTTATCAAGGTAAATCCCATTTTTAATTTAAAAATAATAATTACAATTTAAAATCTTTTAAAAAAATATTCACGTTGTATCCTTTAAGCAATCAATAAATATACTTTGAAAAATAGTTCTACAATTTAAAAAAATTAAAAACATGCACGAAAGCATTTATAAAAATTTCATAATAATAAACTGCTGGACAATTGCTAAAGATGGATCACAAATTGCAATGTAGCATAACATTAAGTGAGATATGAGGCCTAGTAGGATAAAATATAGTTGCCACACTGTTCAGACATTAGAATGAAGAATATTTATTGTTCTGGAAAGTACAAAAGCTGTGAAACATCTGGAAGAAAAAAAAATTCATTTGATGCTGCATACGGAAAAAGGGAACAATGCATCTAAAAGTCAGCAGGCACCTTCAAGAAAGATATCAGTACGGGATATGTCCACCGTGGAGTGTGATGCAACATTCCACACGTCGTATCATACTTTGCACATCATTATCCAGCAACTGTTGAGGCAATTTATCCCATTCCTCTAGGAGTGCACGGATGAGGGTGTTCTTTTTTGTCGGAGGATAGTTTCGACCAGCAACTTGCCTCCCCAAAGCATCCCATACATTTTCAATGGGGTTTAGATCTGGAGAACGTGATGGCCATACGAGGCGTTGAATACCCTCGCTGTCTAGACAATCCTGAACAGCGAGTGTTCAATGACATGTTGCATTGTCTTCCATAAAAACAAATTTATCACCGACAGCACCATGGAAAAGACGAACATGAGGAAGTAGAACTTCATTAATGTATCGTTGGTTCAGATTATTATATTATATCTCTAATTTTGTATACTGTATTGTTATTTTTACATATAATTATAAAATTTAATTTTAATAAATACATAGATTACATTTTATTTGTAAAATGGTAAAGAATTTTATAAATACAACAAGAAACATATTTTATTTTTAAAATCTTTTTGTACACAAGAACTATCAAGATGGTATAACGTGTATCTAATGGTAAAATAAGTTTAAATACTTATTTTACTTAGTTTAAATACTTATTGTTTTAATATGTATACAGATATAGATAAATACACACGTTTTTACTTTACATACTTATTATTTTTTAAAACATCTGTAAAAATTTGTAAATGTGCTTTCATTTTATACAAAGTAATTAATTATTGATTGCAATTTTCGCAGTATTTTTTAGCTAAATTTCTGAAATGGGATTACCAGAAAAAAATTTCTTCAGTTTTAATCATTTTGTAGTCTTATTACGTTAAAAGGTAACGTAGTAAAGAGATTAGTTTTATCGATCCATTCTATTCAAAAGCATTTTAGACTTTCTTAGAAGATGTGAATAACGCCTTTAGACATGCAGGTGCCACTCTTCTTATTAAATTTCGAAGCACCATGCTCTAAAAAACTTAGTATTCTCGACGACATTAGCTTGTTTAATCATTTTGGAGATCTTGATAAAAGTGAATTAAAAAAAGTAGAGCTATCATCAGTTTCATGAAAAAATATTACGTTTTCAATTAGGTCCGTAGCATGTATTAATCGAAAAAAATAATTAACTAAAATGAAAAAATAGTAATAAAATAGTTCTCAATAACTAAGTACATTAACTAAACTTCATTTTGTTGTTCAATGAGTTTTATTTTTTATTTTTTACTCTTAAAATTTAGAAAAACAAGAAAAAGTTTAAATAGATTTGTTACAGTAATAAGCAGTAAATTAGAATTCTTTGTAGCTAGTTTTGCACATTTTTAAGTTTTACTATTTTCGTAAGACTTGTGTAACCACATTTTAGGATTATTTGACGTATATATATATATATATATATATATATATATATATATATATATATATATATATATATATATATATATATATATATATATATATATATATATATATATATATATATATATATATATGTATATATATATATATATAAAAGAAATGAAATATATTTGTCGAATGTATAAAAATAACGAATTCTAATACATTTCAGCTATATTTATTGAGTAGAAATTACGTAATTCTAGAATCAATTTTTTTTAAAGATTTTAAAGATAAAATTTCTGTATTTTTTCTCTTTTTCTGAAGAAATGTGTAGAGTTGTAACTCGTATTTTTGAAAATATTGAAGAATTTCTTATAAGTTTAAAGTCTTATTACAAATATTGCTTAAATCTATTACAGAATAAAAATTATATCTAGGTGCTAAATTTGGTAAGCAACAGTGATGATTGACAAAAGTTACATTTTAAAATAGAAATTTATTTACAAAATAGAATTGAAAGCTGTTTTAACATCCTTCGAATAAATGAAAAAATACTTGAATAAATCTGAATAAAAAATTTAAGAAATTGCGAATTTAAGAAATGCATATGATTTTTTTATATAAGCTGGCAATGTTTTTTATGAGCAAAAGTGTTTGACAGTTAAAAACACACATTATCATTTATTCTTATGGTTGGTTTATCAAACCAATTATAATATTTTGCTGTCAGATGTCAGTATTAAATTGTTTTTTTCTTATAAATTTAATAAAATTTATAATCAGTTCTTTAATAATAATAGTTTTATATGACACCTCTCTCTCTCTCTCTCTCTCTCTCTATATATATATATATATATATATATATATATATATACATATATATATAATTTATATTACTGTGATTTTATCAGGATAATTTTATTAAAAAGTAATTCAATAAAATGTTTATGATTATTTTTCAGAAAAATTTCATTTTACTTATGTTTTTAGTGAGTGTTCATAAGCAGGTTGTGTATGTTTGGTGTGTTTTATGCGACCTATTTATATTATGTTTATTTGCTGATTTTATAGATATGTGTGTGTAGTGGTTGCTGTAATTGCGACTTCAAATTAATCACGAAAATTAATCTAGTAAACTTTTTTCATGTCTTTAGAGACAATATGCGTACAAAAGAATAAGAGCCAAAAAGAGCAGTGCTAGGAATGTCACCAACTTAAACGTCTTGTGATTTTGAACTACACCCAAGTCAAGTTATTAGGTCAATGTCTAATCTCATGACTTCCTCTTCACACCAGAAAATGACTCATGGGCTTAAGAATATTTGACGCGTTGCTATCATGTCTCTGACTGGATCAAGGAAGATGAAACGATACAAATTCCTCTGTCAATCAATCTTGCACAACTCAGAAGATAGTAGCAACCCACCTATTCATCTTAAAAATATTGGCCACAGAAATTAATGTTTGCCTTTTTTTGACTTCACGCCAATATTCTTTTTAGGGCTGATGTTTGTTTATTTGTCGCTCAACGGTCATTTTTGCACACGAGGGCTAATTAGACCGGGACCTCCGGTTTAAAGTGGATTCCGAACCTTTACAAACATCCATACCCAAGGTGGGATTCAAACCCATGAACCGTTGAACCGAAGGCAAGAGCGCTAACCATTCGACTGCCAGCTCGGCTTTTTAGGGATGAAATGAGGCAAATTCAAAATAAGCCTTCAAAGGGGAAGATGAGAGCCTTTGGACCTTTTGCAACCACTGTTTTTCCCATACACACGGATGCTACTTAGCTATTGATACATTAAGCAATGCTGTTTCACAAAATGCTCAAATCACAACATATCAACAATGAAGTGACTGAAGATAGTGACGGATGCTTCTTAGCTATTTATACACTAAGGAATACTGTTTCACAAAATGTTCAAATCACAACATATCGACAATGAAGTGACTGAAGATACCAAGACATACGCTATACCTTAAAACAAGGATTCTGAGCAATGTTTCCAGCTCACTTACTTCGTCATCTTTATCTGAGAGTATGCTAAGATAATTTATGTATAACAAGTAAAATCAAATTCCCGGATGAATATTGAAGAAAACCACAGCTTAATCATTTGTTTTCTTGCTTACAAGATTCCCTTGGTAATCTTGTAAATAATCCCTTGATAGTTTTACAGAAAAAGTTTCTGTAATATGCCAATAATTTTGGCTTATTATAGTAAAAATATAATTACAGGTACATCGAGTTACTTTATTTAAGGACAAATATTGTGTCACTGAACTTTGAATTGCAGAAAATTCAGTTTTTCTAGATTTTATAAATTTACTGTTATTCCAGTTGATTTAAAGTAATGTTTCTCAACTATTCTAAGTGCTCCAATTATCCGTATCTATTGCTGATTTATAGAGGAAATAGACAAAGTCATATATTTACATAATTATATATCTAAAGTTTACATTTTTATGTATAATATGACAATGCAATTAAAGGTATAGCTATGAAATTCACAAATGTAAATGTAAACGCTCAAAATTCCCAAATGTAAAAAACAAATGTATTGCAGTTTACGCTTTTTCGTATGCAAGTTCTGACAGCATAATTTCGTAGAAAAGATTTTATGCAACTGCGAAACAGCAAATATCGATAAAAATATTATACCCTACAAATTAAGGGAATTTTTATTCTACACACGATTTTGGTTTTTGTCTACTTATATATATATATTATATATATATATATATATATATATATATATATATATATATATATATATATATATATATATATATATATATATATATATATATATATATATATATTTGGTTATCTCAATTTTATAACAAATAAGTTTTAATATAAAAATTATGAAATATTTACATGTTATGACTAAACTTTTCAAAATCTTGATAGCTATTAGATTTAAAATTTGTCTTCATTTAAAAATGATGTTTATCTATAAATATTTGTATCCCCTAATTAATATGCGCTTTAATTTTACTCAGCTTTTTACACAGTTTATACACATTTTTTATGTTAATTTTCATAGAAATGAATAAATGTAATAAAATTTAGTCTGAATCCCGAAATTTTCGTTGAAGTTAATATTTACAAGTAAAATTTCTTTCCATAGAAAAATATTCGATGAGATAATTTCAAATTGTTTCAAACTGGTATTGTTAACACAGAAGCTTAGAAATATGTAAAACTTATTAAAATAAGTATTGGTATTCATTAAGTTCACTTAAAAACGATAACATCAAGTTGTGGCAAAATATTTATGTATGGAAATACTTGAATTTGGGGCACTATGAATAGTATAATGCCAAATATATTGAGTAAATCCATCATGATATTTTATGAAATAAATAATTATAAATAGAAAATGTTAATTGTGTGTGTGGGGGGGGATAATATAATCTATAATCTTCAATAAATATTATGTAAACTGAAAATGACATTTTCCATCATTCACCTAAAGAAATAAGTTTACAATTATTTGTAGTTAATTAGAAAATGTATTATAAAAAAAGTTGATGTGCTCAAAAGATACTCAGTGAAACTTTTTTTAACATTTATCACAAAAAATATAAGGGAAAAAGTTAATTAACAGTTTGTTAATATTGACACTGGGGATTGAAAGAATGGTTCAGATCTACGAAAAACCCTCTATTAATAGTATTGTATATATGTTCTTCAAATAATATTTACTCTTAATTATAATTTTATATTTTTTCTTCAACTTTTTATTCTTTTTTTTCCATTCTATTTTCCTAAAGAATGGAGAAATAGGAAAAAACGTCATATTCATACCTAAAATTTTGCTATGAAGCAGACACAATGATTGCAAAATGTTTAAATATTTTGAAAGTATTCCATTGAAAATGATTGCTAAGGAGAGAGAAGCATTTTTTATTTTATTCTGATGTAAAAATACATGTTTTTCTACATAACCATGGAATGTTAAAAATAATTAAAATTAATTGCTATATTTAATAGAAATAGGGAACATAGATTGTTTTATTTCCTATTTTTGCAACTATTAATGTTTTAATGAACAAGAATTGAATGTATAAGGTAAACAAAATGTTTTCACCGTTTTCGAGTTGCCAATGAATGAAGAGAGAATAAGTATGCAAATTAGTGTATGATGTGGTTGCGATATCAGTCACTCGAGAGTAGGAATAACAGTTGTTATAAAAGCAAGTCCACCACACACATTCCTCTATCGTCACTAGCATAGCAGCGAAGACAAATGGACGTGTCGAAGGAGGTCATTTGGTGCTGTTTGCTTAACAAATTCAATGTGGGCTTATCAGCTGTTGCATGTAGGGATGTTGCTGTGAATAAATATATGGCAAGTCATTTGTTTCATAAATTCAGGTTGGGAGATTTGACCCTCTGTGGTGAATTAGTCACCAAGTGTCTAGTGGACTAGTCGTCGAGTGGTTCACTATAAGCTGCTACCAACGAACCAAACGATCACTGCAGACTTGAACTCGCAGCAATTGGAACGAGTGCGACACATATTGTAACAAAAGAAGCTAGCACTGGTTAATCGCAAGGGTGTACTGTTCTTGGCAGATAAGGTGAGGCAGCATGTCTCGCGGGTGACCAGGAATACCATACAGCGAAAAGGTTGGGATACTTTGTGCCATCCTCCTAACTCACCTGATCTTTCTCCAATAGATTATAGCCTCTTTCATTCCCTGGACAATAATCTTCGTGGAAAATCTTTCACCAATGAAGCATAATTGCACCAAGCACTCACGGACTTCTTTGCGTTAAAAACCCCCGAGTTCAATTGGAGACACCTTGGCAGAAGGAGCTAGACGATGATGGTGATGAATTATATCGAGGACTAACAATCTCTTACACTTTCTATACGTCATGTTCTATTGAGTCATCAAAAATGGCAAGAAATTTCTTGGTTACCTTGTAGTGAAAATGAATAATTGATATATAGTTTTGCTTTTGCAGTAAACTCATGCTATTCAAAATCAATGAGTTGGATTGTGGTATCACGAATAATTTATAAAAATCATGAAAAAGTTTAAAAAAATTAATACAAATAAAACACATTTATAAATTGAGGAATAATAAAATTATTTGCTATTCGCAAATTTTGTTCACTTTTCTTTTTCCCTAATTTATTTATTTTGCTTAGAAATGTTTTACTGTTAAAAATCGACTGTTATTAATAAGCTTAAGTCTCTTCTAATTTATTTTGGCGAGTAGATTGGAAAGTTTACCACGACACAAATGCATATTATCATACGAGCATTTACAAAATAGATTATTTGTGCAGCGATATCATAATTGCAATAGATTGTTGTCAGTTATATTAAATTGAATTTTCTGCCACAAAGTTCACACATACTTACACATTAATTTTTAATATCTAAATGAACAAATATTTTTAACCCTTAAAATTTACTATTTTGATTACCTCAGAAGAATTTTTCTATATAATAAGTATTTTAATATCAAATTAAAATACTTATTATGATTGAATTTGAATATTCAATAATATATTTTGTTGATTTCATACATTAAAAATATTAAGAATATTTCAAAAATATTTTTTTTATTTATAATCAATTAAATGTAATTTTGTGTTTATAATAATCAGCTATATTTGCTCAAATTTTCTAAATTGTTGATAAAGATTTTAAAGTGTTCTACTTTATTCTTAAATTTTAAAAGTAGACCAACTAAATTTATTGAGATTTTAACAAACAAGTAGTCTGTATTTTAAGAAATATCACTTTAATATAGAATGCCAAGATCTACTTTTTATATAAAGATGTATTTTTTATTAATACTTATTAAAATATACAATTTTTTTAATTTAAAATTGTTTTCTAGCACATTTTTCAGTTTAAACACTGAAAATACAAATCTATGGCCAACGTTTCGAAAAATGCACAAAAATACTAGCTTTCTTAATATATCTTCTAAATATAATTTTTTATCCATGTTGTTACTTATAAAATATAGGATTTACCAATATCGTTTCTGCATGTCTTTCAGTTTTTTTCAATCTAATTACAAAATTTTGTTAAGATAAATATTCTAACCAATGCATATCCTTAATTGCTGTGAAAAGTGATTAATATGAACACAAAATTTTTGTTATATTTGAATTAGTCAAAAATAAGTCATTCCAATGAATAAGATTAATTTTGCACAGCGTAACTAGATGTTGTTACTATAATCTATACAAATGAAAAGTGAATCCTTTTCTTTCGATCACAATGCTTAAATAACATAAAACATTATAATTAGGCTTTGCCCATACCATGAGATCGCATCTGATGTACATAATAAAATCAATATAAAAATGATACTAAATAATTACTTACGCAATGACGTCAATCATATCAAGTCCCATCTCAACAGCACAATGCGCATGATCAGTTCTAGGATCAGGTAAGCCACTGACACAATAATAGCAGTCGCCAAGGATTTTTATGCGCAAGCAGTGGTTGTCCTGAAAAAAGAATCAACAACTGTTGCAACGACAATGCACAGAAAGACAGTGGTTGCACAGATATAAAACAAAGAGTACTTACATTAGCCAGTTGATCAAATCTGCCAAAGAGTTCATTCAACAGTCGCACCAACTCTTGAGCTGTGCACTGGGATGCCAAGACTGTGAAACCCACGATATCAGCGAAGAGAATGCTGAAATTATAAAAAGAAAATTTCACAAATTTCGCTTTTAATGGAATAAAAAAATACAGCATTTTTTGCCTAGAAATTTTGTTGTTGTTAGTAATCCCAGATGGTCCAATTTCAATACTAGACCAGCTCCACAAGTCCAGAAACAGCCAGGAAATCCAAAAACATAAGCGGCTTTGAAAAAGCCTCTTCCAGGTCAAATTCAAGCAGCTCTAGATATGATCAGGCGATGCCTGTTCAGCTTCACATTCAGCTTACCATGATTGCAGAAGTTTTACTTAATTAAAGGGTGTATAATCAGAATAATAATTGTAATTTATAAATTAATTTTACTCATGTTAAATTTAATTTGATGGTGTTTCTAAAATACCTGACTAATTTTGATGCTTAATAATTAATAATAAGATGTGAATCAATACCATTAATATTTATATAGACATTAATGGTTATAGTGTGTTATGGTTACATAAAATAAGAAGTTTTATGGTTCATATTAGTGAAATTCTGCGCTTTAGGATTTTGTCGTATTGAGAGGATCAAGATGGTAGTTGGTTTCTCGTAAAGTATGGCCAAGTATGTTTGTATCCACCCCGTTTAACGCTGTTAAAAACTTTAATTACTTACTGTGAGTTATTTTCCTGCTGTAAGGTATGTCCAATGGAAAAAAAATCTAGTTGTGTTAAATCAGATAATCTGGGTGCCTAAGTAATTAAACGCAATCTATTTTTCTGTGAAATTGTCAGTACCGACATTAAAGAGAGGATATTCAAATTGAAAAAGAAAATCGTCTAAAATTTTTATTTCAAAAAGAACAATTAGTTAAATAGGAAAAAATGCTATATAAAAATATTCACGCTATAAAATATATACGACTTGTAGGTTTATTTACATCTTTATTATATTTTATGATTTAATCCGCTTTAAATTGTGTCAGAAATTTTAAGAACACCTATATATTTACGACATAGATTAACACTTATTAAAATCATAATGCTATAAATGTATATTTTAATCTGATTTTAAAACATGAGTATGAAACAAGCTTTAGAAATGGAGGGAAAGGAAAATTCTCTACCGTAATTATGTTACTAGAATTCTATTATGTAAATAAAATTATGTTAATGAAAAACTAACATTACGAAGCTCTATAAAAGCGATGACAATGACAGAATTTCATCTTATGAGTTTGAGAAAAATTAAAAATAATATATTAAATGACATCAGAAGAAAAATAATTTATTAAGAGAAAAATACTGTTTAGAAATTGAAAATACTGTTTTCTTTAATTAAAATGATGGATAAGACGGGACGAAATTGTTTTCAATAAATAAGTGTTCATGTTACATAGAACTTTAAGATCAAACTCTAGGATTCGATTACAATAAGATAAGAATAAAATAAGAATTAAAAATGAAATTTTAAAATTAGAGATAATGTTTCACTCTTACAAAAAGATTATTTTCTAGATGATGAAGTTTATTCTTTTTTTCAAGAAATGCATTAAAAATATTAAATAAGACATTATTAAAATATTCAGACAAATTGGAAAATTCCCGAAAAAGCAAATATTTGAAGTGTAAAAGGCTTACAGAGGAACGAAACATTTAAAAGTTCATTCTATTGACGCAAAAATTTGTGCAAGTGTGTGTGTGTGTAAAATTTATTTGAACCATCACTATATAATTCCATTTGGGTGAACTTTTAAGAGCTAATGGATTATATTCATTTGTTACAAGTGAGTAATACCAAGCACGCACTCGGACAATGGTACATGCAAAAAAATGGAAATACAGCCTCCATTTCTCATTTTTAAAGTGATTTAGACAAAACATGGGACATTCAATTCAGAAGACTGTGTTTCTAGTGGATCCCATTCATTTGTAGCAAAAGAATATTCATGGAAACTTTAAGCATCCTTTCTAATAAATAACCATGCAAAATACTTTAACGCAACATCTTGTTTCTTTAGAGTGATTAAGATCAAACTAGGGACTTTTAACTCCAAAGAGTGATGTGCTGCCATGATAAGCCTAATTTAGATATATATGTAAGGGCCTTGGTTTCAGCATCGGCCTTCCGTTCGAAAGCGTTCGATTCCCCAATACCGCCAAAGACCCACGGAGTACATGCGATATACGTGCTCGTGAAATCTGTGGGATTGAAAGTCCTGTGGTCAGTCGTTGAGTAGTTACGACGGATGTAATGGTCTGGAGAAAATTCGCCCCCCCTCCAGATAAAAGTCAAAATTGAGGAAGAGTATGTGGTGCCACCTATCGGAGGAGTTTACAGCAAAGTCGTTCTTTCACCTTCGTGGTGCTCTGGTTAAGGAAAGATGCGTCGTGCTGACTTAAATTCGCATAGACTACGGCATAGAGAGCTTTCCTTGTCCAAGTATCATATGTAACAACAACAGATAAATATGTAAGGGAAAAATTTTTGCTATTTCGTTCTTAGCAACATAAAAATAATAAAACTACATCTTGCCTAAAACAAATGACTGCTCTAACTACGTCCGAAAATATTATGGAATTTTTTATTTTCAAATATAAGAATATTATCTGCATAATATTTTTTTAAATATATATCTTATGTATGAAGAATTTTATAATGTTCTTCAATGACTTCGAGTATTTTTACTGAGAAAATCCATCTGCACTTATTACTCCTGAAAATGAGCAAAGAGAGATGAGCCGAATTAATTTAAATGTTAAAAATATTTGTGTATCCATAAATATCTTGAGAACATTAAGAAGAAGAACGTGGTGGTGATAAGGGTGTTATATATAGTGATGAAATCAATACAAATAAAATTTTAGCTTGAGCATTCTATATTATTTAAATTTCGCAATGTATTAATTTTGGCCAAAAATAAATACATTTTTTTTCATTATTTCTAAAAAAGATTTTTAATGCAATAGAAAAAATCAGCATACACAGTCTGAACAATAATATTTTAAATTTATCTATTTGTTGTAATGAGGAAAATTGATCGAAATGTTATAAATAGAAAGAAGCATTCTTATATTTTAAAGGTCACAAATAATCTGATCTTCAATACTTTATTTGTTTCCTCTTGAAATAATGGTGTTTATTTTTCAATGTAAATGCATTAGTAAGAAGGAAAATTTTTTCTATTATAGTTAAGAACACAAATAATGATATAGAATACGCGCGTTATTAGTTCTCTGAAAACAGTTTATCATACGCGAATGAACTTCATAGTTGCTAGAGTTCTATCACTATTAATAAATTAATATCGTTATTATCAATCAATATGTCAATCATGCTATAATCTTTTTACTGTAGCATTTTTTATTAACAATTTCATTATATTTAACTTTCAGTTATGTCTTCTGTATATAATTACCGATAAAAATGTACAAGTGCTAGTATTAATTTCTGTTACTTTTTACAGTACTTTGTAACATAAAATTGCGAAAATAATATATGAATCTAAGTATCTAAATAAATATTATCAAAAAGTGTTACATTGGATGTGAAATAATGAATATATGTGATAGCAATAGATTTAATTCGTTGTTAATATATTATTAAATAAATAGATTTAATTAAACTTTTTTCTTCCTTGTTATTTAATTATAATTTGTTTATGTATTATATGGATAATATTATACATAACAAGGATAATATTTCCCATCAAAAGCTAATTATATTAAGTAGCTATTTTAATATTTTTATATAGTTTTTAAAATAAAATACTTAAGTAAAAAAATTGTAATCCTGAAAAACATTTCTATTATGAAACAATATCAAGAAATTAATTTATTAGGAAAGATATTGTCAAAATATAGTATATTAAATACAGAGTTTACATAAAACTAATGCATTCTAATTAATATTTGACTTCAAACAAGTTCTATATCAATTTTTATCGTTATTTAATTGTTTCAGTTTCAAAATTATAATCTACATATATAGTATGCACAATGATTTCAAGAAGGAAATTATACGGAGTAAAAGTTCTTTGTATATTATTCACAATATACAAAGTACTTGCATTTACTGCAAGTACTCTATAGTATACAAGTTTTGACAATTCTATTAATCTTACAAGACTTAAATAATTTTCCAAAACATTTTCACAATGACATTTTTAAATATTAACTTATTTTGAAAGATAATTTCCAGAATACAAAATATTACTTTATAGAATTTCTCTTTCTCTCTGTATATATATATATATATATATATATATATATATATATATATATATATATATATATATATATATATATATATATATATATATATATATATATATATATATATATATATATATATATATATATATATATATATTATGTATAATTTTTAGTTTACACTTGACGTAAAATGAATATTGTGATTATTTTCATTATTATTTAATTAAAATTCGCAGACAATTGATATATATGCAGATCATAAGTAAATAATGGTGAAATATTTTTCATATTATTTAGTTATACAATATAAATTATAAATCTTTTTAAAGAGACAGTATAAAGAGATGATTTTTAGGCTTTCGTTTCTCACAAAAAATTTAAATTAATAACTAAAGACCTAAAATAGAAAAACTATAAGACTAAAAATACTAACTATAATACCTAAAATAACAATCATAAGACTTAAAATAGCAATTGTAAGACATAAAATAATAAGCATAAGATTTAAAATAATAATTAAAGACTTAATAACAATAAGACTTAAAATAGAAGTGCTTTAAAAAATAGTTTTTAAAGACCAAAATCTTTTTGTTTTTCCAAATCAATTTTATTATGACATAATAAAAAAATTTAATTTAATTAAAAAGTTGCCTTTGAAAATAGCATACAATTCCTGACTCACACTTACAACTTCCCACTAATTAACTGAGCAGATATCTCTAAATTAGAGGCTGGAGATGATCCCCTTTGTAGCCAAGAATATCTAAGGTGAGATCAATCGAATCTCTTCTTGCCCTTGACGGACGAGGTCTCAAGATTTCCCTCTTAGCTAATGTATTATGCAAATATAATCAGCTGGTCTTAAGAATATCTATTGAAAGACCTTTCCAACGGCAGCTAATCCCACCCTACGAACAAAATAGCGAAATATCCCAATAATATGGTTTGTTGGTTCTCAAGTAAGCCTTTGTTATGGCTTTTGATGCACCTCGTTAACGACGAAATATATTAATCGGTAATTCCATGTAACAGCTAGATATTATTTAAGGAATTAATATCTGAGGCCTGAGATTAAGGGATTTTAAGATAACTCAATTTGTGAGTGGAAATAATAAATATTTTCTTGAAATTCGTCAATTCAAATTATCAAATTCATTTTATGTAGCGAAATATTATTGTTTAATAAAATTCTGGCTATGATATGAACTATATTTCATTCTTTTAAAAGTATTTTAAAGTTGATGTAAACATTATTTCTTCATTATCAAATTTTAATGTAAGCATTTGCAGGAAAGAGAAATGGATAACAATTTCCAATACATTAGTAATAATTCAAACAATAGATTAATTTTTCTAAGTCACATTTAAAATTACAAAAAAAGTATGAATAAATATTTATTGTATATTGAAAACATAAGTTAAGCCTGCATCCAAATAAATTACACAGGCTGTGTTATGACTAAAAACGCAAACATATTATTGAAAAATTACTTAGTATAATTATAATTCTCCACTATTTTAGAACTTTTATATCGATTTATCATTTATAAATTTTAGAATAAATAAAATACATTATAGCCCTCAAATTGAAAATAATGCAATTTTAATTTATAATTTTGATGTATAATAAAATTAATAAACGCATTTATAATGTTTATTTTGTGATTTCTGATATTAAATTACAAGCATTCACATTGTTTTATATAAGAACATTCAATTTTTTTTTACATAAGAATTATTAAATATAATGAAAATATTCCTATCAAAAAGTAAATTTGTAAAGAATCAATATACTCAACAATTAAATGAATAGTTAAATGGATAGAGAGTTACTTATATATTAATGAACAGAGGGATATTTAATGTATGAATGAATGATTTCGAAGTAGATTTTTATTCGATTTTGTATTAACAGAAACTATTTTAAAAAATAATGCCTAAATATTAATACAAATATTTCTTAAATTAATGAGATAATTGTTTCTTATAGGCAAAGGATGATTCAAAAAAGTATAAAAAAATATTTTACTGATAAACTTGATTTGAATTTTTATGTATATATATAAGACATAAAAATTTGAATATAAAATTTTAAAGAAGTTAAAGTCATAATAGATTTTAGAAAATACTGGTAAATACATATATTGAAAATGCATTTGTTTTTAGAAAATGTTTTGAATTCCATCACTATTGAACTAAAGAAAACAGTGACTTGTTATAAGAAGAGACGCGCGAATTTGTCAATTGCTTTTTAGTCTGCTTTTTCGTAAAATGTAGACTGTATTCAGATTGCCACTTATAAAGAAATCTAAAATCTATTAACGTGCAGTTTTACCCATACAAAGCAGAAATACATCCCCCAATTTGGACACAAATATGATACATATATGTTACTTTGTTCGATATTTCATAAAATCTGTATAATAAATATATTGTTCATATAATTTTACTGTTTATATATCACTTCATATTTAAATATAGTCAAAAAATTAGAATCCGTTACAGATACAGAAAGGTGAGGAAAATTAAAATTTTATGAAGATCCAACTCTTTTGATGGAATAAAAATTGCTGGACGCTATTTTAAATTTAAATAAATAAAAATATTATAAATACTGATTTCTATAATGCTTTTGTTTAAAAATGAATTTTAATGTTAAAATTTATTACATTTTTAGAATATACATAGTAAATTATTAAATGATAGAAAATATTTATTAAATCTCCGCATTTAAAGAACTCCGATTTCAATGTTCATTGGGTTTTGTCACTTGAGGTTATTCTTTGCACGCAACTCGACCGGAAATTTGGAGTAGGTTAAAAGCTCTTACAAATGTCAAAAGGGAAGTCAAGAATAACTAGGAATTGTTGAACCAGAGTGCTAACCATTCAACTACCAACTTCACCACTGAGACAGTGGCACAGACATTGAAACGGAATGAATGTATGTGCTCGGACTAAGGTCATTCAGTTGGTTGGTTTGCATGGAACCAAATAGAATATTTACTTTTTGAAAAATTGAATATTTTTTAATAAGGTGTACCCCCAACATTCATTCCAATAATTGTGATGACTAAATACTTCTAGACAAATTATCAAACAAGCATATTCCATTACCACCAGTATTTAAAATAATAACTGCATAAAATCAAAGGTAAATTATTTGATTCAGTATTGACATTTTCTTATTCTAAAATACCGTAATGTTACTTACAGTAAGTGCAATGTTCCATACTATAACTAAATTTATGGGGTAAAATTTAAGCTTCCAGATAAAACATTTTTAAAAATCATACACGTTTTCATATACAATTTCATATACGATCATATACAATTTCTTCATGAAAACTATTTAATGTGTTAAAGCATTGAAAATGAATATAGTCAAAATTTTTAAGCGAGGCCGTATAGGTAAATAATATTTATTTACGTACTATTGAATGGCGAATGAATGTCAGAGTTATCTGTCAGTTAGTACTAATTTTGGGTAAACGACTAAAGTGTTTATTTTCTTGATATTATAAATCGTACAGTTATGAAAGATGAAAAATATTAGCAAATAAAATCTATTAACAAATTATAATTTCTGACAAAGAAATTGAAAAAAGAGAGAACACGTAGTCGAAATTTACTAACCAAAATCATCCCCCCCATAAATACACTTGTTATATTCAATGGGTCATATAACAGTGAATATCTTGTTATATTTAAGTCATATTAATCTAAGTTAGTGATTTATATTAAAAGTGAGTAGTCAGGCACAAACACAGCTTAATAGGCAAAAGAATGGTTTGTGTCTATCACTCAATGGTCTATTTTTGCACAAGGGAGGAAAATGAGACCGATACATACAGTTTATAGTGACTTCTAAACCACTGAAAATTTACAAGCCCGATATGGTATTCCAACCCACCAAATGCTGAACTGGAGGGTAGAGCGCTAACCCTTCCGCTGTTTGCTTGGCAGCTTTACATTTAAATTATTAAAAATGAAGATAACAGAGTGCAATGTAGAATTATACTAAATATTTATTTATATTTTTATCTCGTAAATAAAAGCTTAATTTCTTACAATGTGATATTAAATGGAACATATTCAACTTTTCATATATAGGGAAATTGTATTTGGTGAATTTTAGAGTCAAATTCTTTAGAGTTTTAAATAAATCTAGAAATTTTTCTAACTGTTCAATTAAGAAAAATATGAATAGATTTTTATTTGTCGAGAAGCCTATGGAAAACTTGAATTTTTAATGAATTCAGTGTAATTGCTAACTTCTATAGGTAATTCTAAATGAAGATTATTTCCGTAATATTAAATAATTGGCTACCTTATTTGTAAATTGTAAACATGTAACTGAAAAAAATATGATAAGAACTTGGACTTCATACTGATACTTACGTAATGTATGATGTATAAAATGATATACCTGTCATACAGAAATTTATCCACTGAAGCTTTTGTAAGAATTTTTTGTCTCTTTTTATAGTATTGTAATAATGAAAGTAAAATAAACCATAAAGTAACGTAAACAAGATTGTTCTCGCGCGTTTCTAAACGTTACACAACAATATAGTTCCAATCACCCTACGTCAAAATAATATTTTCATACTCTCCCAGCTCAAAAATTATTAGATATAAATTTTTAAGTATTAATAAAGTAAAAAACATTTTTAGAACTTTCTCTTATTAATAAACACAGACCAAAACAGTTAAATTCAAAATCACACATTTGAAAGTGAATAAATTATTAAGATTTGCATCAAATGCATGCCAAGCGATACGCAGAATTAAAAGAGATTTTTAATAGACAATCGAAAATGTATGGTTACTTTAGAATATTAATTTTCTCCACTGAAACGAGAATTGGGATTAACAGCACTGGAAATTCCGTTTGTGCTTAAAAGACATCTTCATATCTTTTATTCTCACAATTCCAGAAGAATTAGTGAAACATCTGCCCTAGGTCATGTGTTTAACTCTGATGAGCCCAAATATATATTTTCAAATTCCTAAACATTACTTATATTTGTCTTAAAATATCTCAGACAGATCTGAAATACTCAGATTTTGAGCAAACATTGCGCAATTCAAGTGTATTCTATGTAAAAAACGGCATTTTTTGTGATTTGGCTATATGGAGAGCTTTTAATATTACATTAGAGGGTTGCCGATACTTCAGTTTGAACAACTCGCGTAGACTTAACATTACGTGACGTCACAGCTCAAATTTCAGCTATTCTTCCAATAATATTACAGACATTTTTAACAGCTGCGTAGTTGAAATTTGTACATTATTTTGTGTTCGCCGTGTTTCATGCCAAATGAAAGTTATTGGCGTTCTAAGTTGCCGAAAATCAGCAACTCTTTTGTGCAACTTCTGTTTTGTCAAGCGGAAATAGTTCAAGAAATGGTTGTTTATTTTCATTTCTGTTGTCATAATTCAGTGTTAACGAACAATTTTGAGTTTGTCAATTTTTAAACAACAAATTTCGATTAAGAATTGGTATATTAATTTCACTATAAAAAATTTAACTGCTTAAAAATTTGATTAAATTTTAACGAATATTTTATAATTCAAATTATTTTTTTTAAATAATTTGAAAGTATTTCCAAATATTTATGCAGATATTCTTAATAGGATATATTTTTATACAATAAAAATGTCATGCATTCAAATTTAAAACTTTATTATCGCGCGCGCGAATGTAATGAAGAAAATATCAAAATTTAATATTATTAAAATATCGTATATTTGTTACTTCATGCTATTTTTAAGTAACTTAATTTAAATTTTATACTATTTGAAACCTAAAATTTTAAAAAATAACATTTTTATACAAGATGTAATATTTTTTTTTTTTTTTTGCATTTTGCTGCCATTTTTAGTTTTGATAGATACATTCAAATAGATTTACTTTAAAACCCTGTTAATATTTAATCTGGAAATCTGGATAGTTAAAATAAAATTAAAACATTGAATTAAACAGTCTTCTGGAATTTCCATTAAATAGTGTGTGTTCACATTAAATACTTATAATTTTCGCCCCTCTTTAGGAATTTAAAATTTAAGAATTTGCTTTGTTTAAAATACACACAATTAAAAATCTCATTAAGTACTGAATGTTCAATAGATAGTTAGACACAAATATCTTATTAAACTTTTAAAAATGTTTATTAACTATAAAAATTGCATTTATACTTTTTTTCATAATATTTTTTAAATCTTGACTACTCAAAACTTATATATGTAGTATATTTATCGATGTTGCTTACACAAGGACTGTCCAAAGTTAAAGAATGGCGACAGAAATCTAATTCTAATTTTAAAGAAATATGCATTCAGACAACCGTATCCTGTCAGACCATGAAATAATACCATGGCATTATTTCATCGTCTTTCTACTTCTGCTTCCTTTAGCATTATTTTATACATCGTCTGTATGAAGGAAGTAATTCTAAAGGAAGTAGAAAATATAAAATAATTGTGGCGAAGTCAATTATAAAATGTTAACTCAAGGATATGTTTACATTTCCAAAAATTATAATAAAAACGAGATAATAAATTTAGTAAATAAATACAGTAATATATTGAAGAACTTGTTTTATTTTCTTAATAAATTGTGAAGGTTACAGAAAAGGGAAATTTTAATTCATTATTATATTTAATTAAAATATTTTTACAAAATTGACGTCAGAAAAATATAAAAATTTAAGAATTTAAATTGATTCAAACAAAAGAAAGAAAATCCATTTTAGATGTTCATATGAATTAATTAACATTTTAAAAACTTGACTATAAACAAAATTCTTAAATAAGAGTTTATAATGAAATCTGGAATCTACTAGTTAAAATATGGTAACCTTAAAAATTGTATCCAGAAAAGCGATCTAGAATATTAAATCTAAAAAAAAAATAAAAAAAACACTTATTTTCTTACAGCAAACCTGTAAGAAATTTCAAGGATTCATAGAATGAATGGAACGAATTGCTGAAATTGGAGTTGTGACGTCACGTTATGTTAAGTCTACGGGAGTTTCTCAAACTGAAATATTGGCAACTCTCTAATGTAATAGAGACTTTAGTGAGATTTTTGAAGACTTGGTGGCCGTTTGGCGGGGCTCTTGACTATTTGGTGACCATTTGGCGAAAAAATATTTCTGAAAAATTCTATCACCAAAGCTTTAGGACTAAAATATTAAGCGAGATAGTCTTGAACCTTAATAAAACCCTGCGAAACTATAAGATTTTCCTGCCAAGATAAATATCACCGTCAGGCAAGAAGGGCGATTAGAGAAAACGATCAGTCCTGAACGGTAGTCTAGTACTAGAAGCTGTTGTCTTAGATATTAGAGACTTATGGGCTTGGAAGCTGTTTCCTGTTGCATTAAGTGAATTGAAGCTTTGTAATTGTGACTTCTACCGCTGTAATTTTCTGTATCTAAAATTGCTTACGAATAAAAGTCATGAGATTTTTAAAAAATTGTTTTATCGACTCTCAATATACAAGAACCCCGGAATTTATGTATGCATATATTTATATATATATATATGTGTGTGTGTGTGTGTGTGTGTGTGTGTGTGTGTGTGTATGTGTGTGTGTGTGTGTGTGTGTGTGTTTCTTAATATGTACACTAATTTACCAATAATATAAAATACTAAAAACTAAACTCACGAAGAAATTTTATAGTGTTCAGTGCAATTAATTTATTGTTTAATAAATGTAAGCATTAACTATATCTTGTTTAAACTGAACTACGGAAGAGATATTAAAAAATCTATGTTTTATCTTCACTAATTTTTCTCTCAAAATTCCAAAACTTAATAATCAAAAAGAAGGAACATTCTTAATGCAGCATTGGTAAGGCTTCGGTAAGCCTTTGAATATGAAGCCCAGCAGTGTACACACAAGCCTTTTCCTAAACCACTGAAACAAACAGATGACTACTTTAAAATTGGGATAAAAAACTTATCTCTGTTAATCCTTGGCTGTAATCTTTATAATCTCCTTCAATCCATATTTTACCTTTATTTGCAATTGGCAGTTTTTGACTTAAAGTACTGAATAAAGTAGATAAAGGTATCTATTGCTGAAGCAAAAAAACATGAAAAATATTTGGGTTGTACATTTAACATCAGTTTCTTAAAACATTTATTTAATAAATTATACAGTATATTGCGCCAAATGGATCAATAGAATCACTTTCATAAAAGTTAAGCGACTACAATTTTTAGCCTTGAATATTTAGTATAAAGAAATGATTGGATAACATTTGCTTACACACAAAAATATTTGGATATATTATTTCATGTGTTTAATTAAAATGTATTCTGCAACAATTTTGCAGAAACAAAATAGGTCTCTTTTATTAAAGATAATTCATCGGCTTAAATTTGTAAATGTTATTTATTTTACTTATATATATATATACTTTTAAAAATACTTTTATATATATATACATATTTATTTTACTTTTATATATAATATAGCGTATACTTTGCTTTGTATATGTCTTTATGGTTCAATTTCAAAAATTCACAAAAAGATCGTGAAACGAGAAAAAAGAGCAAATGATATTCAAATTTTATATGTTTTAATGACTTTCATTTAATCATGTATTAAAACTGAGAGAATTTTTCTTTTGACTTTAGAATACAATAATATTATCCAGAGAATATATTTGATGTTCCCCAGAATTATTTCCTTATAATC
Source organism: Latrodectus hesperus (assembly GCA_037975125.1). Taxonomy (NCBI): domain Eukaryota; kingdom Metazoa; phylum Arthropoda; class Arachnida; order Araneae; family Theridiidae; genus Latrodectus; species Latrodectus hesperus. The sequence continues at coordinate 30,038,108 of CM075859.1, forward strand.
TTTAACAAAAATTAATCATCCCAGAGGGCTGCTTTCTTAAAAATTCGAATCAAACCGAGTGAATTTTTTCACACTTCTACACAATTTAAAACTCAACCAATCTTAAAAGACAACTTTTAAAAATATCGCAGCGAATCCAATCTAATCGGAATTAAATCTTTTTTCCTCACTTAATTGGAAAAAAATGATTGAGAGTCTTAAAAAAATATTGAAAATCACTGATTTTCTTAAGAATGTGCGGAAAAATTTCGTTAGAGATTAAAACATTGACTTTCGTTAGAAAGTAAAACCCGACAGTCACTTAACTGATTTTCCATTTAAACCAGCATCGAAGTAAAACAACGTTTACAAAATGTTTTTCATACTTTGCTGTTCCTTAAAAAAAGTGACAGTAAATTGTATAAAATTAAAATATGTGAAATAAGCAAGACTTGCCATTAAATAACGCAGGGAAAGTGGAAAGACTGACTCAATACTAACTTAATTACATGTTTTATAGAAGACAAACAATATTAAAAGGTTTATGAATATTCTAACTTATATTTAAATCGAACAATAAATTCCACTGCCGCCTCACTTGTCTAGTGTTCAGCGTGAATAATTGCGGATAGGGAGGTCCTGGGTTCGAATCCCGGTTAGGGCATGGATGTACTTTCTTTCTCTATCTTATCTTTGTCCTTTTCTGGTATGAATGGGTTATAAATGGTTGCCTACCCTATAAACGGGTACCTATGGCATGTGTGTACTGAGAAAGACAGACTCCACACCAAAATATGGTTCAATTGGAAAAGTGGAGCAGTGCACCCCATAATGCCAGCCTAGCTGGCACACGACAACAAAAATAAATTTCAATTTATTGTAGAATTTCAAATATTTCACCAAGAATGTTAAAAAGGAATTACAAACAAATAATGTATAAGAAATTTGAACTAGCAATTTTAGTGACAAAAACTGCGTCTCATTAAATAATTATTTCACATATACTTTTATCTTTCAAGATTTTCATATATACAAGCTAATACATGAAGAATAAATACATAGCAGAGAGAGAGAAAATATTTAAATTCCAAAATAATTATAATAGTATTTTTTGAGAAAATAGAATAAACCGTATTCATATATCAGGCAAAAGGAAAGATATAGGCTTGAAATACAAAATTTCAATTAAAATTTAACATTTAATTTATCAAAATAATTAAAATAATTGATAATTTAATAAAATAAATAAAACGGAAATTATTTCCTGAAAGTTTCCATCAATTTCACGCATTTATTTATTTTTTTGCGATTGTTTGAAGTAATTGCACTTAATCATACATTCTACAGGCATATTGTATCTATACATAAAAATGCGCATTACACTGCGCAAAAAAGTAGGACACTAGGTTTTTTTTTTTTTCAAATAATTGAAGAAATTGGACTTTTTGCAAAATAATTTTATTACATCATTTATAAAAACTTATTTAAAAAAAACAGATAACTATATTTATAACTAGTTTAGTAGAAATGTAATATTCACTGTAAATTAAACGACACTTTTTCTTCCTTTTACACATTATAATTTAGGATAATACAAATTGTCAACCAATTTGGCGGCAAAATCAAATTATTTTCTTAGCGATAAATTTTTAGGGACGAAAGAATGGGGCTTAGAATATATAGTATTTCTAAAGCATGAAGAAATTTTAAGTAGTATTTTCAATTTTATGTATTTACGGGAAGGTTGCTTTCACTTTGCATCGTTAGAAACACGTTTTATGATAATCTTTAAGCATCGCTGATGCTTAAATTACCTGATAAAATACTGTTACTTTATAGAAAGCTGTGAAGAATACTCATAAATATGAATAAAATTTTCCCTGATAGTCCCGTTATCGTATTAAATATGAATTCTTTTTCAGAAATATCTGAAAAATTGTATTAAAGAGAATTTGAATTGTGAATATATATATATATATATATATATATATATATATATATATATATATATATATATATATATATATATATATATATATATATATATATATATATATATATATATATATGATATACAGAGATTATACAGAGAAATAAGATAAATATTCTTCAAGGAAATATTTATATTTTAAAATGCCGTTGAAATATTTCAAAACAGAAATACTTTTTTTAATATTTTTTGAGTACATATTTCTAAATAGCTTTTAAATTATACTTTACATATCAATATTTGAGTTGATTCGCAGCATAAGCATTCATATATTCAAAATAATATTTATATCTTAGAGAATAGTTAGTTCCCATAAATGCAATCGATAAAGCTTTGAATATTTATATCAAAATCTGAGCTATCTAATGCTACCCGAAAATATTTTTCTATCCTTTTTATTGACATAATTCCTGTTTTAATCTTTCCATTTGTAAATTTTTAACATGAGTTTCACTCGTCATTCTGTTGATGCAAATTGGCATTTATTTTTCCAGCGTTAACTAATATTTTCAGATTGTTCTGAATAAGTAAAAATAATTTATTAAGTTGAAATCGGCTAAAAAATGCAATATTCCTTAAATTATAAAAGTTATAACTCACATCCAACTATAATGACTCAAATATCATATAACTACTTACTATATTAAAAGTACAAATTTAAATCTCTTATGGCAATCACAAATTTTAAAATTTCATTAAAACATGAATAAAAAAGTAAGGCACCGAAAAAACATTGACATCACATAGTGGATTGCGTAATGCTGTTGTAGTACAGGTGACAACCGAATTGTCAGCGCTCTTGCCTTCAGTTCAACAGTTTGTGAGTTTGAATCCCATTCTGAATTTGTCATCGTAGTCACTTATGACACTTGGACAAGCCAAGATCGCTAGCCATTGGGTATGTGAAATTTAGTCAGAGTGGTGTATCTTTCATTATAACAAGAGAACCAAGAAAGTGAAAGTATGCATCTTTGCTCTAAGATTCCTCCAATAGATGGCACCACCAGAGGATCCATTCCCTCAATTTTGACATTGATTTGGAAGGGGAGGAAATTTTCTTCCAGACAAATACACCCATGGTAACTGCTCAATGACCGATCACAGGACTTTCGATTCCACAGATTTAACGAGCACGTATATCGCATGTAGATTTTGGTGACATTGGGAATAGAACCCAGCCCTTCCGGATGGGAGGCCAATGCCCTAATCACTAGACTACCATTGGCCAGCACTATGAGTTCGGATCTTGGTAGTAATTTGGAATACACTTTATAATCTGAATACTCGCGACCCTTGTCTAATTAAGACTCGCGATCAAACAAATGAGTATTGAACGACACAAACCACTAGCTTCGTTTACGCATGGTTTTTAAGATAAATCTCTTATTCTCAGCTTCAAAGATAAATTACCTATTTATATTGATCTGACTTACCTTACTTGATTGACAAATAAACCAAACTCAACCTAACGTTGTTTTAAGGCATTTTAATATCGACAACATGAATTACCTGTTTGGAAGACTTTTCATAGATATTGAACCGTATTCACGTGTCACGATGGACGAAAGTTAAAAAACATTCAATTTTATTTGGGTGTTTTCCAGCGTTAGTCCATCATCCATGCACTCAGACGTATGTGCATGTAGAAAAAGCAAATGTAACACCCATCTGCTGTTGTTCAACAGTGGATGGGATCGAACCCAGGACCTTTCGCTCAGAAAACCATTTTCAAATATAGGTTATAGTGAACCTCATACCAAAATGACTTAAAATTATTTTTAATTATGAATATTTAGATACTAACCTGTCTATGATTCAAAATGACGAGTTTACTCGTATATGACGATTTTGAATTTATAGCAATATTCAGTTAGAAACACAACAAAATTTAAGGATTAATATCTTAATATTCATACCAAAATGGCTTTAAATAATTTTTAATTGTGTATATCAAAATATTGGTTCATAAATTCCATTCTAATTCTGTTTGCTCATTTCTGTTAAATTCAAAATCACTATACTCGAGCAAACTCGTAATTTTGAACCATGGTCAAATAACCAGGTTGGACTCTAAGCTTTTATTCTTCTTTCCAAAGTCAGATGAAGCCAACGAAGGGAAAAAATACGTTTAAGAAGTATAGGATATCTTAACATGATTATCTTTAGTTGGGCTTGAACGGCATCAATTTTTTATATTTTATAACTTTGAGATCTAGTATGTCTTTATGTACCAAGCACATGATGGTTCAAAGTATTAAAAATGTATAGTTTATATAATAAGAAAACATTTAAAGCACCCCTAAAAATCTTAAGTTTAAAAATTCATAAAATTTTAGAAAAAGTTTTTAAGCAAAAATTTTTACTGTTTTAACAAAATATGCTACATTTATACCCTCCTATGATGTTTTTCTAGTCCCAAAGTTTATAAGCAACATTCACCACAACTTAACAACTAAGAATTGGATTCTTTGAGGTTGTCGCCGTACCAATTTGAATACCATTTTACTCTGCAGTTGATTTGAAATAATTCCCAGTGAGTCGCTTCACAAATGAGATTACTTTCTGGAATATCACGAAAACGATTCATGAATTGGAATATGAAATGGGAATTTTGCACAAACATAGATTTTCTTCAAGCAAATAATAATCCACAAAATACATTTAAGCATAAAAATAAAGCAGTACTACTCTACTCTGACATTATACAGTACTCACACACAAACATAAATGAAAGTGTACGTTTGTGCAATTATATACAATCAAACACAGACATACATATCCATGTACATAGTTTACAATAAAAATAAAGCAAACATTTCATGTGTACATCAGTTTTTTACATAAATAAAACATCAAAATTAGCTCGCAGAACTTGGCGAAGGGTCTGTTTTCTTCAGAGGAACGTTTTGCAATCCCACTGGGATTCCAGCCAGATATTCTATTTGCATTTAGTTTATAAAATACGTTATAATTTAAACACGAAATTCTCAACTTCATGCCATCTTATTTTGATCTCAAAACAAGTCTTCTCTCTCTCTCTCTCTAATGTGGTTAACTTTATTTCAACTTAGTAGTGTTTATTTATTTCAACTCTAAGTAGTGTATTTTAATTAACTTTTTTTAAAAAAACAATCTAATTGTCTAATAGGTATGCTAGAACACTCTAAACATTTTTGAACAAAATATTCCTCAAAAAATTCGTTATTGAAAGAATTAAAGTAATTTTAATTTTTAAATAAAAGACAAACTTGAATATTGAGATCATCGCTTTACCCCAAAGCATATAAAATTATATTATTTGTGAACACAACATTCATTACTTTCTGAGAACAATAACTTTTTCTCCAACGGCGGGCACTTGGGTGACGAACCCTCTGCCACAACAAGGCCAGTAACTGCTACTCTATTGTCGTTACCCAGCGGGCACCTGTAAACCAAGTCACGGAGGCGAGTAGCGTTACCCGCGTCATACCACCACATATCCGCTTATAGGGTGGGCCACATTCATATATCATCACAGAAGAAAGGACAGAGAATCACAGAGAGAAAGTAACATCCATGCCCGGAACGGGATTCGAGTCGGAGACCCATAGCTCAGGAGTCAGGAATGCTAACCACTCAGCCATGGGTCGGCTGAGAACAGTAATTATAACTAACTATTTTTTTAAACATATTAGAGAAGAAAAATTTCATTTTAAAGCATGCTTTTTATAAATACATTTATATTTAATTCATCAGTTATAATATCATAGAGTCAATTAAATATTAAAAAATTGGAATCGGTAACATGTTCAATTTACAGTTATTTTATCATTAAGTTTTCGATTTTATATATTTTTTCTTCATATTGTTATGGTATAATATAACTCTCATATTATACCTGTAATGTAATTTATGTTTTGTCAAATGAAGTCTGCTATCAAAGCCATTTTAGAAAACATTTAACTGATAATCTGGACGCATGTACCGTAACGAAACACTAATGTGTGACAATGATGGATATCTTAGTGGGGAGTCTAACCATGAATTTGCAAAATATGAAATCTACACTTATCAGACACAGTTACACGTTATTAGTAATGCATTTATAACTTGAATTCAGTACCTCTCGCGTTATGACAGTCAAAAGTTTAAAGGTTATTTGAGAATGAAAATAAGACTGTAGACTCAAAGGATTTCACACACATATATATTTTTTCTCATTCTATTTCAATAATTTCTATTTCGTAACTTATTGATATAAGTAAATTCCATGGATAAGAATATAAGATTAATTAAATATAAAAATAAAGGCATTCAAATAGTTGTCTTATAAAAATATGTGATAAAAAATTTATAATGCATATTTCATGATTTAGTCTAGACGATAAATGATGAATATGCATATACGCACATATATATGCATAAACATGTACATTAAATATATAAAAGCAAACTAGAATTATAATGTAAATTAGAAGAATAAATATAAATATAAAATAATGAAATTTCGAAATTCACACTCAGCAAAAAAATAGCTAAAGACTAGTTATATATATATATATATATATATATATATATATATATATATATATATATATATATATATATATATATATATATATATATATATATATATATATATATATATATATATATATATGGGTAATATCTTATCTCAATAACAGAGTTAATAAGAACCACACCCCAAAACAAAATGCTCAAATCAAATGCATAAAAATTTTTCTTGAAGAACATAAATATTAAAGTCACGCTTCAAAAAAATTGAAATAAAAGCAAAGCATATTTATATTTAGCATTTTTGGTAAATGGAACTAAGAACTGAAACAGAATCAAAAATAATATTTTTGTGCAGTATTTAGAAAAATTTTGCTTTCTACTTAACAGCAAATTATTAACATAAATGTAGATTTATTTTTTACGCGATAGAGTGAATTATTCACGTAATAATAAAAACTACCTTAGATATTTGAATCATAGTTTTATTTACCCTAGAACTAAATACTAAAATAGTAGTATCTAATTTGTAGCTTTTAATATTACCGAAGAACAATGAGGATATTTTATTTTAAAAATATCACTCACACACATAAAAATATTTTCCCTACCTTTTAGAGGAAAAATTAAACTAATTCTTTTATCTATTTTCATAAAATGGAATTCGCGATTAAACAATAGATATCAAGTAATAAAATAATAAAAAAATTATATTAATTCCACATTGATTTTCGGATAAATCCAATCAGCACTACAAGGGGTGAATGAGGTGGCAGCTTATATAGAGGGGTACGAAAGGGGTATGAAATCTTTGCCCCCAAAGTGAAAATATAGAGAATCACACACAGAGAAAAAATCATTCATACCTGAACCAGGATTCGAACCCGGGACTTACTGCTTCAAAGTTAGGGTTACTAACGACTCCGCCATTGGTCGGCAAAAAATAATAACTAAACTATTTGTTTTATATCACTATTTTGTTTACATCGTAAATTTATTTATTGAACAATTTAAATTTCTTTGAATTTTGTCAAACAATTATTTTACTATTAAAATTTCATTATATATATATATATATATATATATATATTATATATATATATATATATATATATATATATATATATATATATATATATATATATATATTACTTCCATAACAAAATTTTTGACTGTAAAAATATCCTACTAAACAAGAAAAGTCATGGTTAAATGTGTGCTAAACCATCTAATTTGTTGAAGTTGACTTCAAATGTTGAATTTAAAATAATAAATATTTACGATTTAAATAAGTATATAGAAGTTTTTTTAAAGATATTTTTATAAATTTTTTTGTTTGAGAATAAGAGTTTATTAAATATCTGAATATGCAAAAGAAAATATCTGCAAGAATTTACATTATATATTTTTTATTTTTTCTATTAGCTTTTTCTGTAACAATTCTACTGAAATCTTTAAAATATTTTCAGCAAATGAGATATTTTGTAGTATTTACACATTACATTTTTACAGTAATTCAAATCAAAATTTTACGATAACTTTTACAGCATATTCGTTTGATAGCAGCAATCATTGAAATAAAAAAAAATGTTTGATTCTTAAGAGTTTTGTTAGCTGTAAAAAATATTACCATTTCTTATAAAAAATTAAAATAAATTATTTGCATTAAATTTGAAACTGATCTTAAAAATAAATTTTATTTCAAATTAAATTCCTCAGAATAATGAAAAATAAATAATTTGTAGAAAACCTTCCGAGTGACACCAAAATTTAAATATCAAATGACATTTCATTAAATGAAAAGAATGATTTTGAATACTATTTTTAGAGAACATTTTTATCAAAGCAAATTCTTTAGGATGTTACAGAATATTTAAGTAGTTTGAAGAAAGATGTATATTGTTAAGAAAAAGATTTGAACATTTTCTATTACTGAAAAAAATAAGCTCTTATGATTAAAATTAGGATTTTTAGGCATAAAAATTAAATTCTTTTTAAGAACTCCTGTACAATGTAAAGGAAATATCAAATTCCTACATTTTTTCAATAATACAGAAGCTTAGATTTCGGCAGTTTTTTGATAAAGATATTTGTTTTCTAAGAATTCCAATAGGGAGAATGTTAATTAAACTGAACAACTGTAATTGCCTTTTTATTAAAAAATCATATAATTTTGCTTTTGTCAAAAAATATCATATTTTTTGAAAAAAATTTTAAATAAAATATAACAATTATATTAAATTTCCACAAAATATAATAATTGCAAATTAAACAAATGATATTTAATAACTAAACTAGATAATTTCTTATGAAATTTGGCACAATTACAGTATGAAATATAATACTATAAGATATATAGTGTTATATTTCATTCATACATACATACATACATACATACATACATACATATATATATATATATATATATTTATATATATATATATATATATATATATATATATATATATATATATATATATATATATATATACAAGGATTTATTTTCAACACAAGATTGAATATTATAATAGTTTTCAATTAAGGATATACATAATAAAAGAAATTTAAACACGTTAATTTAGCTCTTTCAAGAAAAAGGAAATTAATTTGAAAATGAAGAGTTTGGCTTGAAACAATGAAAAATTTGATTAAATAATTACTTTTAGAGACATTAATAGAATTTCAAGAAATATAAAGCATGTAAAAGATGACGATTAAATGAAGTAATTTATATTTTAATTAAATAAATATATTTTCTTAGATTTTAAAGAAAAATAATAAAGCTTAAGTGGTTAATTTTCTCACATCTTTCTGAAATAATTTTCGTAACATACTGTATCAAAATATTTTATTTTGCGTATGCCAAACACATTAATACGATTATTTCACGAGCTCCCCAATAATTCTTGACAATGTCCTTAAAATGTATAAAATTATAAAAATAATCGTATATTTTTAAGGAGTTTTCAGTGAAAAATAAAACAAAAAAACTTTAGCCATGTGACGAATAAACATTATAAAAATAACTTCTTATAAATATATAAATGTAATTATTACATCTGACTTGTTATAAATATACAAATTTTAATTATATAATTAAATACTACATTCTTTTTCTAAAAGGAAATAAAGCTTCGCATAAAAATGTAACTTTTTATAATAACGTCTTATAAAGCAAAACATATTCTATTAATTATACAATTTTAATTTTCTTCATAACAATCTTTTTATGAAAAATTAAAGATTAAAATGATGTAAAAAGTGTTATGAAAGACATAAAAGTGATAAACGTCTTCAGCAATCCACTCAATTTAATATGAGCCAATTATATTTAAGACTTTAAATTATATTTCCGATTAAGGTATCTTTAAAAAGTGGTGCAATTTCTGAAATGCATTTCATCAAAAATATCAAATTCATAGTACCGAAAAAATTAAGTGCAATCAGAGTTGAGGAATGTCATTTCCAGGTGTAGATTTGTAAACGAAAATTGCATCGCCTGAGTAACAGATATATAATCCATTAATTTTGCGACGGAAAAATTTTTCACTTTTCGCAGCAGAAATAAAAATGGAGTTAAATTATGCATCTAAAAATAAATTCAGTAATATATTATATATAAGCAAAAATCAACAAGAAAATAATTAATTTGAATTAGGAAAGCATTACAACATGAAATAATTTTTTCTTTTTTTCCGTAAAATAGATTTTTTTAATTATCCGATAAAAAATTTTGCCACTATGTTTTGAGATAATGTATTCATTAGAAAAATTCATTATAAAAAATTGTGCAGCGTTAATATTTCATAACTTACTTCACTTGTAATCTTCTTCATATAATTTAATTTCTTAAATGTAACAAAGTAAATGTATTCTTTAAAATAATATTTGACAAAAAAAGGCATTTGCAGTACTAAAGAAATTAAAAAATCTTATTTTTACTTTAAAAATATTCTAATTGTTATATACAATATATTACAAAATTAAAAAAACACATTAAGTTTCTTTTTAAATTTTAATTGTGAAAATAATATATTCTTTAATATTATTCATTGCATTTTTAACTAAATGAAATATAAAATTCCGAGTAGTATTTAAAGTTTAAATGTATATAATATGTTATCAATAATTTGAAACTTTTTGGTTCAAAAATTGTTTTATAAAATTTTAATCTCACTAACTAAAACTACTTTTATTGCAAGATTGAAAATTGCAGGTCTGGCATTTCACTGAATAACTTTTCAAATAATCAATTTTTCATTGAATTAATCGACTTTTGGAGCATAGATTTGGGAATTTTATCCTATTCATTCATCATTGTTGCACCAACTCTTATACAGTATCATATTGATGGTTATTTGACGGGCCAAATAACCCACCAAATTCTATAAATAATTCTGGTCTGAATTAATAAATGAAATAATTCTATCTTTTCAATTTTTACAGAATTTAAAAAACACATCTAGGAGAAAAAGTTAAAATTTCCAGTTTGATCTTCATAAAAGTGCACTGTATTGATAAGAGATTTTTTGATAATTGAATGAAGTGGATTCAATCGAACTCGTTTCAAATATACATAACTCATCCCACATAAACTCTCTCAATACCCCCACAGAAACATCACCATCTGCCTACTAAAGAATTCCTTGTTCACATATGATGTTGAGACCATTGGAATTTATTTCGTTGTTCCGTTAGGCAAGGTATATTTTGCTGCTAGCTTGAAAATGTATATTATCGCGAGGTAGTAATTTACTTTTTCTTCCATTTTTTATAGTTGCTATAAAAAACTATTTTCATTAAAGTTTTAATAAAGGCACATTTTAAATATATAACAATGTCATTTACATCATATTCAAGTTTTTTGAAGTTCTTAAAAAACTATTTTTTCTAATCTTCTCGGTCAGGTATTTCTCTTTCTTGCATCACTGGAAATATTCTCATAAAACAAGCAAATAAAATTCCAATTTTCTTTATAATATTATTTTTTGTGTCTTATATTTATTATAATAACATCTTTTGGGAAGCAAAATTACAATTTACATGACCTTGAAAATGTAAATTGTTATAATAAATTAAGTGATCTAATACTTATGTAATACAAGGATTTTAAAAAAAATTCAATACTAAGCTAACTCCCTATTTTTTTATTGAAGGATTTACTTAACAAAATATAGCTTATTTGATTTGCTTTATTTTTTAATTCTTCATTTTATTCAATTTACTAATAAAAGCAGAGAAATTTTTGTGGTCTTCTTATTATGAAATACACTGTCATTTTACTTGGAAAGACGTAACATTTGAAACATATGAAGTCTAAAAGAGAAAACTTTTTGAATTTCAATTATTCGAAATGATAAAATACTTACCTAACGTTTTCATGCTTTTGTATATAAATCTTATGAAAAGGTCCTTCTCTCGGACGAATAATATCCGCTTTCATTTCCATAGCAACGTGTTGGGGTAGAACACTCAGCAAAAGACGTTCCTGAAAAAAAATTAAAGTCTATTTATTCGAAAAATCTTTGCGAATAGCGAAAGTTAATTCAGCCATTTGCAGTCATTTGCCCATATAATTTTGACATCATAAACAGATAAAGGAAATACAGTGGTTTAAAATGAAAATAAAATTTCTATAAATACGATTTGAATTGAATACAACTGAATGCTTTATAAAAATTAATTCATAAACTCGCTTTTTCACGAAAATGTACATTTAAAAGTATATATTAATGCACTAATATAAAAAATTGTGTGTACAAATTTAGCTCCCATATTTTTGGATGATAAATATGGGTTTTTATTTTAGAAATATGTAAATTTATTGTAAATAAATTGAAAAGCGTATGTATTCTAAATGGTGATAAAATGGAATTTTATTTGAATTCAAAAGGATAGTTTAATTAAACGATAAAACTTCCAAAGAATAATTTATTATTATTCACAAACTCCATTTATGTTAATATTTTAAGTGATGCATGCTAACTGAAATACTGTGATATATTTTACAGCAAAAAAGACATTAAAATAGTTCGTCCATGAATTGTGAGACAGGGTGCTTATAATGTGTTATGATTCATTCTGCCGATTGCGCAACAATTCCTGATTAAGATGAATGTTTAATGTAGGAAATGAGTAAGTAGGTAGGATTCATCTTCAAACAATCAAATTCCCCATTTAGATATCCTAACTGAAGAGCCCTCTCACGCATAAATGTGCAAATGACGTATCTTCAGCTATGGAATGTATTTGAATATATTGTTTTATTCATTTAAATTATTTGTAACTATATTAAAATTTCAATTTAATCTTTAACTTTTAAAAAATTGAAATAAAGATAAAAACTATTTAAATGTTTTAGTTATAAAATTTAAAAGAAAAAACACTGAATTTTAAAACAATATTTAATATGTTTAGATTATAAACCAAAGGAATCTACTTTTTATTTTTTTATTTTGAACACAATTAGAAAAAATTAATAATAAATATTTTTTAGAAGTTTTTATGTTTTATGTTGGTGGTTTTCCACCAAATAAAAATTTTTAAATTCAGAAAGATGTCAATAAGTAGGAAAGTCATCAATTAAGTTTTCCTCCTTACTAATATTTTTATTCTAATATTCTAATAAATGCACTCAGTTATAGACTTGAATCAAAAACTTGATTTATATTTATATGAAAAATTCTTCACAGCAAGTTCTTTCAGAACAACTTTAGCAACCAGACACTAAATAGTGTTCATAACTGCATTAAAATAATTCATAGCGGAGTTTAATTTTGGCTGAAGTCAAATCACACAAAAGCATCCATGAAACAAACTAACACTTTTTCAATAAATTATATAAAATTTTACACTCTCCTCCACTTCCAATATAGCCAATGATTCATACTCTACTTCGTAATTCTTAATTTAATTAATGATAATTCAAAGTCTAATCATCATTTACGTATAGTTAATTAACAATTCTGACGTTCAATACATTGACTATGCAGCGACTGTTTCAAAATGTTCAAGTACCGTTGAATTAAATCTGATATAGCCATATATATGATTTTGCTGGTGTCTAAAATTATTTTAATTTTTTTTACGCTCTAATCTATATATTTGATTATAATTTACCCTCCGGTTAAAATTTGCTTAACGTTGCATTGATTAAATATAGAGCAAAGTTCATCAATTTATATTGCACTCTTTTGTTTATTAAATCAGAATTCCTGTATTATTTTCATCAATTATATTACAATTTGAATTTTCAAGGTCATAAGTATTATACTAATACATAACATTTAGATCAGACGATTATCAGATTATTATGTCTATAAAGCATTTCTAAATCATCAAAATTCACGGTTATATACACATTATAAGCTTAAGACAAAATCCACTTAAAATCCTCAGTTTCTCTATTCAGCCAGTCTGAATTTTCTTTAGCACAAATAAAATCTTAGCTAAATCTTCAAGAAATCACATTATTTACAATTTTAAACACCGACAAATCATGTTAAATTTCCAATGAATGTTTTATCAGAAATATTATCAAAAAGAAAATATTATAGCTGGAAGATGTGTTCTTTGTGAACAATACTTAATGAACACAGTTAAATATTTAATTTAATTTTGACTATTTTTAATTCAATTATAAATATTAATTGATTTAAAATATGAGATTATAAAAAATTTTTAATATTTTATTGGAATTTTGGTTAAGTTTTTGTAGGTTTTTTAAATCACATTAGACTGTAGTTTCTGCAATTTTTATGCATTTTTAAAAATACTTCAAAGTCTCTTAGTTTTGATATATAATAGTTGCAAAACAACTCATTTTAATCAATTTTTATAATAAGAATGTTTTCAACAAATATCATTTCCTTATGTTTGTGATAATGTATTAAATAATTAAAATACTGTACTATACTTTATATTCATTACAATTTTTCTAAAATTGTGTAATCCAATAACATTGGTCCGATTATCCAACTATTAATTTGACGAGTTTTGAAGTTAGGTATTTTGTTCGATTAATAGTCATTCTTTTGCTCAAGACAGGTAACTTGAGTTAGACCTACAATTGAAATTGGATTCCGGACCACTACATGAAACCTTGCAAATGATGGGAGTTGAACTCACAAACTATTGAATCGAAAACTATTTACCAAGTCATTCAGTTGCAAGTTCAGTGATAAATGTTATGAGTGATACACAAGATGGTTTAAAATTAAATTATAATATGTTTATTGTGTTTATTCTAAAATAAAATACTATTTAAAACGATCCCCATCTACTTATCGTAAAATTCATATTATTGTTGCAAACATTTTCATGAGCGAAGAAAGAATTACCGAAACACATATGGCCATATTGATTCACTGTCATATGTCATTCGGTAATTCTTTTTTCACTCTTGTATAATCCTTGGTAAATCCTTCTTTTGCCTCTTTAAATTTACAAATGTGCGGAGGCATGACGCCTTTTCTTTCAAAGATATTCTTCTGTATTATAAGTGAACAATAATCCGAAAGGAGCTTTTCAAATTATTACACTTAGACACTTTATTTCTTTACAATTAATAAAGAGAAAAACGATTCCATTCAATATCTATAACCATAGCATCTGGTTTTTAACAATCAGTGGTGAATTCATTTGTTGTTATTAACACCCAGTAACCAGTTTTAACTTTCAGATAAAATTTAATAAAAAATTTGTAATTTTTTTTGGAAAATTCGATGTTATTCTGATTTGTTCTATGATATGAGGGCAACCATCTGGATGCCTTAAAATTTCCTATTTCAAATTAATTGTAGTTCACCTAACTTATACAATAATATTAGCATAAAATAATTTTATATAGACGAGAATAAAAGAAATTTTATTAAAAATAATTTTTAATCAGAAGATGAAAACAAAATGAGAGCATATACAACATTTTTTAAACTTATTTTATCATTAATGATACACTGAAATGAGTATAGTTGCACCAGCATCCTTCCTTGTGTTGGGGTTTACCAGTTAGAGAGAAGCAGCCGGATGATGTCTTCGTGAGTTTGAAGCAATGACCAAGCAAAAGACCGCCATATACATGGGCTGCCACCCCTAGAGCTGCCATCATTTCACTTGGAGGACATTGCGCCCAAGCCCAGTTTTAACGTCCCCCAAACACCATTAGTGAACACGATGCATCTTCGGTTAAATCGGGATTCAAACTCACTACCTTCCAATAATGAAAACAATGTCCTTTCCAACGAGGTCACCGTGATCTACTGAAATGAGGTGACTTGACGATTTGTATACGCGGAGATCATTATTTCAAATTATTGTAATCTATTCCTGTATGCGTCCATGCACATGTTTGTACGTGTGCATGCGTTTATATCTGGAACTCAGTGGTGAATTCAGCTGACAATGCTACACTATAAACGAATAAAAATTCGAAATTCCATGTAATGTTATAAAAATTACAAAATTGTTTTGTTATTATTTCAATTTACGCCAAAATAAGTTTCCAAAATAACACAAAAATCCGAAATAATAAAAGCAATTCCAGAGTAACATGTTTTGCGTAATAAAAAAAAGATCAAAACTGTGATACGTGTGATGAATGCATTATTTAGACATGATAGTGAATGTTGATAGCATAAGTATTCTAGGTGACAGATGATGCATATGGAGAAAAAGTATAGAAATTTTATTCAAAATAAAGACCGAAGAGAAAAATGTACAAAATTGAGTATAAGGAGATAGTACAACAATATTTGGGGTATACGGTATTTAAATAAAATCCAATCACACACACAAACAATTGAAATAAATACATAATAATCTAAAATACATTTAATAAACACATTTCTTTTCAGTAGAAGAAATTGAGATGAAAAAATTTCAAAGATTATTGAAAATTTGTAAACGCTATAATATATTTTCGATGAAAACTAGGAGTCAAAATATCATTCAAAAGCTGTCGCAAAAAATTAAAATTAACGGTTGAAATATCAATAATCAGAGCAACAGATGAAAGAAATGGCGAACAATATGTGTTTTCATAAAATTATTCAAAAGAAATTTTATATGAAACCTTTCACAAAATAGCTTCTTTTCTTATAGCACATAAATGAGAAATTTTCAAATTCTAACAAGCTAAACATAGCACAACAAAACAAATGTAAGAAAATGTACTTAAATTAACAGCATCAACAGGGGAAAAGCTTTATAAATGGCAGCACATAAAGCATTGCATTTAAGCAAATGCATGTTCCAAATTTCACATCGCACAACCAATTGCGTTGATAGTGGGGACACAGTCTTTCTGTTACATATTTTCTTATGATCATATATTTGAAAACTGTAATTTATACTTTTTGCGTGCTAATTATTGATTTATCTACCTTCACGCTTGTGGTTTTAATCGTATTCACTAACACACGCCGAAGAGAAACAGAATTGGGAATAGCTAACATTACCAAATTTTGCGCTTTGCTGAATCCTGGAAGGGACATGCAAATGGCACTGTCAGCAGTTAGATAAGTTAAAAAGTGCTACTCACATGATATCAGTAACAATCAAAAGCAAAAAAATTAATTAAAGTCCAAATCTAATGATATTTGATCAAAACCACATCGTCGAAATCTAATAAGCAGATTATTATTCTATTTGGTAAGTAATACGCCGAGCTGGCAGCCGAATGGTTAGCGCTCTTACCTTCGGTTCAACAATTCGAGGGTTCGAATCCCACCTTGGGCATGGATGTTTGTAGTGGTTCGGAATCCACTTTAAACCGTAGATCCCGGTCTAATTAGCCCTCGTGTGCAAAAAATGACCGTTGAGCGACAAACCAACCAACCAACCTTATAAAGTAATGCAGACATTCGGATTTTTATACACCATTGTGCCATGCGTGTACCATGAATACATAGATTCCAGTCAAACAATCTCTAACAAGGTCATCTGGTGTGGATTACTATGTGTAAATCACAGAGAACATCAGTGAGTAACTCACAATATAACAGCAGACAGAGCAAGCTTCCACATCATGGTCTGGTAGCAAGTCAGGAACATATGATTCCAAATTCAGTCCCAGCTATTATTGAGCAGCGGGAGATGAATGTACCGCTTCTACCTTCTATGTGCACACCTATCGGAATGAAAGATTAGGATTTTTCATTGTTTCCTCCTTTGTGACACTTGAATATGGCCCTCTATCTATGAAAAATCCTCCAGAAGGTAATCTGCGTAGTGTACATTGAAAATAGCTTACAACAGTCTAGACCGTTAGGCTGTTCACATCGCGGTGTCAAAACTACCACACCATATAAAATCACTTTTCAACAGGGTACAGGAATCCTTACTTAACGATAGTTACTCTGCTGACAGAGGAAAACAGGGTGCAATGTATTCCATGGACACAGAGACATCACTAATGGATAGTAAGTATGCGAAAAATGTAGCGTAAAATGAGGAATCTACATTTACTTTCATACATGCCGAGAGCATAGTACTTATAAAATGTAAAAAAATGAATTGATGGATCTTTCTTACTCACAGGAGATTCAACTAAGCAGAGGCAACATACTTTCCTAAAGAATGTTCACCGGGGCTGAAGTAGGTTACTACATATACATGTGATATACCAATAGGTACATGTGATATTACCTTTTACAGATGAATGCTATTGAGATATCCTTGATGACTCTGATCTTGTATATTCGTTCTCGACCGACCACTAAAAAGTTTTCTTTTAACAAGACAATGACATTGCTCCCAAAATATATCGGAATGGTTGGATGAACATTTTACATATTTTCATATGCTTTCCGTCTATCAAAATCCCCTGATCTCAATTCAATCAAACACAAATAAGAGATGTGATTAAATGGAATATACAAGGCTTTGACTGCATTTTATCTAAGACAGCGGTGGCCAGGCTGGTTAGGGCGTTGTTGTCAGTATCGGAAGGTAGTGAGTTCAAATCCTGGCTTAACCAAAAAATCCGTCGTGTTCGATAAGGCTGCTGAAGCACGTTTAAACTGGGTGTATTCACAATGTTCTCCAAGTGAAATGATACATCTGGGAGTGGCAGGCCAAGTATTGGGGGTCTTCTGCTTGGTAATTGCTTCAAAATCACGAAGACTCCACCTGGCTTCTTCTATCTAATTGGTAGAGCCCAACACATGCCTAGGTACAGGGAAGCATGCTGGTGCAACAACATTTTATCGCATCTTTTTGCAATGTGAAAGATTTTTCAAGAGTCGTACAAATGCATAGCTTCTCCTCGTTTCCAGTTGCTGTTATTAATAAAAATGATGGGGCTATGCACTGAAAGACAGTTGTCATAAAATTACTCTTCTCATAAATTAAACATCCAGTTTCATTTTTCAGAATTGCTCATCAGCATATACATTTTCTAACCACGTATAAGGCCTATATCTTTCTTGAAAGTCAAATTTATCTTTTCCTTGACAACGGAAATTAATTGTTTGCACATTCTCCAAGTCCATGATGATTGTGTCAGGTTTTTTTCATGAGTATTATTCTGTTATGTCAGAAAAAAACCAGTACTCATGTACAACAGTATAAGTCTAAAGTCCTAACAGCCAATTTGTTGTTTAAACTAGAAAGCCAATCTGTCTTTTAACATTCGAGCACGTAAGGGATGTTATTATGTTGTTCACGGGTCATTATTTTCGCTTATTGAACATCCAACCCAACAAAAGCCAAATGACATCTAGCTTAAATCATGGGATTTTCCATTTTTGAATATCTGTTTCTCATGTTTATTTCGAGTTCTTATTAAACATAATTATTGTATATTTATGTACATAAAAACATTTTTAATTAATACAGTTTCAATATTTTTGAAGATAAAGTAATTAAAATAAAAATTTTTAATTTTATTTTTAAAATAAGTTTAATAATGTCGAAACATTCACATGATTGTAGAATGATTACTGTATACAGTAGAAGAATGGAATAAAAGAAAAAATCAATTATTTTATAATATACATGAATTAAAATCTATATATTTTATTTTAATAAACTTTAGTTATATTATTCATAACACTTCATTTGTTATTAGAACTCGTATAAATAAATAATATGAAATTATATTAAACAATAAAACACTTAAGCAGATAAATAGAACTTCTGCCCTGAATTTCCGATTATGACTAAATATATAAATTTAATTAATTGTCCTTCGCACTTGTTCATAATTAAATCAACAGTAATTGAATGATAATTAGCTTATTGATATTAACAATTTACTAATATCTTTGATCGAATTTAATAACTGCTTGTCATCGGAAAATATATATCAAATACATAGTTAAAATATTTTCTAAAATACTCATAGAAAAATATTAATTAACTGTCCATGAAAATTTAGTTAAAACTCCAATATTATTTAAATAAATCAAAAGTCTTAGTTTACCATCATATGGAATAATCAATTCTTTACTTTAATAAATAATTATTTGAGAACTAATGCATTTTATATTCAGGTTTTAATAGCAATAATCTATGAATTTGCCAAATAATAGAAATATTACTTTTTTCCATATAAAAGAAAAGCTCAAGTCATACAAGAATCAAAATATATTATTATTATTTTATGTTTGGTAAAGCAATATTAACCATACTATTTCTATTAACTTACATTTATTATTTAACTTAGTACACACATCCATAGCAATATGAGTAGCATATTTACTTCACGCGAAGAATTTTTCTGGTTCTTCTTTCTTTTTAAAAGTACTCAAAAATGATTGATAAGCTGATTTAAGCTACCCTAGATAATTGGATTCTATTTATTCATATATTCTAAAACTTTTCATAAAATAAACAATTTTAACTATTCTATTTATCTATTGTTAATTGTCTACTTGGTGGTAAATATATCAAATTTTAATACTAAGAGTATTTTTATTTTATTATCGTTATTTTTACTATTTATTTATTATTTAATTATATTAATATTATATTTATTAACATAATTTTATAAACATTTAAATCTCAAAATATTTTTGTTCATTATTTGTGCCTTAATTTAAAGACCAACTAAATATTTTCAACATCACAACTTCTTAACAATACACCATTTGCTAAGATATATTTGCATATTTTATAGTAACTACATTTATTGCTTATTTACGGGGGGAAATTCAGATAGCTGCTTCTAATTTAGACTGATATGTTGACGGCATCACTAGTCATATTGCAACTTTTACATATGAAATTTCAGCAATATTTTTAAACATTTTACTTGACAACACATTGCGATTTCTTTGCTCCTCAACTGTCACTTTTTATACACGATAGCTAATTAGATGGGAAACTGCAGTTTAAAAGGGATTCCAAACCATCACAAGCACCCAATCCCAAAATGGGGCTCGAATCCACAAACTGTCAAATTGAAGGCCAATGTGCTGCCAGCTTTACCCTCCCGCATAATGTTGTTGTTTGTCACTCAGCGGTCATTTTTTGCACTCGAGGGCTAATTAGACCGGGACCTAGGGCTCAAAGTGGATTCCGAACTACTACAATTCCCAAGGTGGGATTCGAACCCACGAACTGTTGAACCGAAGGCTAGAGCGTTAACCATTTGGATACCAGCTCGCCCCCGCATGGGCTAACCTTGCAGCTGAGGAAGTTGATGCATCTTCAGTAGGAGTATATCAGTAGATTATCCTCTGCGAACACGTTTTACAAACAAGAGACCAAATTAACGGGCCCCAAGGCAGGAACTTTGGAAATCTCCCAAGCTCCCACTTTGACAGACACCAGAAACTGTAAAACGTTCCTATTAATCAAAACGTACATGGAACCAAATTCAAAACCTTCTACTATGAAGAAAGAATATCATGTGATCACGGAGAGCCCATTGAATATCTTGTTCAATGCATAAAATTGCTTAAAACTGAATAAATTTTATATGCTTTGTAAAATTATATAAAATTTAATTTGAAAAGAAAAAACACAGATCATCATTATATATGAAAACATTTGCATTTGTATATAATTTTTAGTTTTGTATAGAATAGTAATTCATAAAACTCAGACAAAAATATGTATTATTTTCATTCATTAAATTACAGTTCAGTGCATGATCCCTTTATTATGTAACCCAGACTGTGCTGTGGTTATGATCCTCGGCTCTCACCGAGAGAGCACAGGTTCGAATCTCGAATAAGGCTTGAATGTGAAACTGGGGGAAATGTCGGACTTTCTGCTTGTAACTTTCCCGTTTCAAAAAATAAAGTAGCGCTTCCTCCTTATTAAAAATCTCTTTATTATAAGATTTGAAGTGAAACAAACTTTTCTTATGTAATCGATATAATTTATTAAAAATATTAATACACTCTTTCAATAGCTGAGCAACTGAATTCAAAAGAGAAAATGCCTCTGATCAATACATTAAAATAACCAAACCAAGCTGAAACCTCTCTAACTAGTGTCTTTATAAGGTTTCGTGAAAATTGCATTCGAAATTATAAACGAGTTTGACTTTAAATTAATGAAGCAGTTTATTATAAAGGAAACAGTCGAGTATATATCATTATTCGAGGGTAAATGATAACAGACAGTAGTTTATCTAACAGAATGAAAAAAACTCTGAGGGGAGTTCAACTCTTTTTGGGTAAAACTATACTTACAAAACTTCATCAAAGTAAAATAAAATCCAAAAGAAAAATTCATTTGACGTTACCATTTTATTCTATTTATAAATGAATTATTTTTGTGAATAACAATTTATATGCTTACATAGGAAAGTATACTAGAGATACTATAAATAGCACAAAAATATTATTTAATAAATTTGTTATTCAATTACTTTCGTTTGAAGCAAGAATAAAACATAAATTTTAGATTAAAAGGATTGTAAAATTTAACAAAAATGCATATAGGGTATCTCTAAAATGCTTGACCAATTTTGATGCTTATTAATTTATGTTATTAATTATCTTACATATATAATATGGAAGATAATAAATTATTTACTTCCACTGTTTGATTAGCTTTTTTTGTAAATACGTTTCACATCTTATCATTTGTACACATTTTCTATTTTTAGTTTGAATATTTTTTATCAGCTATGCGTTGACCATTTCACAAAAATATAGATTATACCCTATTTCTTGGGCTTCAAATCTTCTGATATAAAATCTCAGGAAACTCTTTTTGTGTACCAATTTGGTTTGGTTTGATTTTTTTGCTGCTAAGCAACTGTTTTTGCGTACTAATAGACTGGGAGACATACGGTTTAAAAAGAATTCCGAACCACTATAAGCATCGAAGCCCAAGATGAGATTCGAAATCACAAATTGTTGAACAAAATGAAAGAGTGGTAACCCTTCAACCACCAGTTCCGCTTTACGTTTGCCGGAAGCGTCGAACATTAGTGACCAGAATTACAAACGCAATAGCCAACTTGTTTGCCAGTACTTGGTTTTAAATCAACTTCTATTTTCTTATTCTCCGTTCAACAAAAGGTGCGCACGTGGAAGTTCATTAACAAAGGCTATATAATTTTCATAATAAATAATTTAAATCTACATTATTATTTCATGAATTATTAAAAATAAAAAAAATGTGACAAATATTTCACATGCACCTTATATTTTTAGAAAAAATACTTTTTCAGAATAATCAACTAAGACTGTAATTATTTTCATCATGTTCAAGAAAATCCTCTTGAAAAACAGCTTTAATATTTCTAGGAGAAATTGAAAATTAGATAAATGTTTTTGAAAACCTTTTTTTAAACTACAAATTATAGACATATTTTTACAACTTGATAAAAAAAATTGAAAATACACTTCGCACATAATTAATTTAAACATGTTTAATTTTAAATATTGACTATCCTATTATAGAATAATATTTCAGTATCACATTCCATTATAAGTACAGAGAAATGAAAATTTAAGTTTTTAAAAGTTGAGAAATGAATTTTTATTCTTTTACTTTTAATCGTGTCTTTAGAAATGTGCTATTAATATACTAATATTCAATAACAAAGACAAATCTTTTTGTTTCTATTGATTCCATTTTTCAAAAATACGAAATTCTTCATAAGTATTTTTCAGTGTTCTTGATTGTATTCAAAAATTTAGATGCTATATACTATTTACTCTATATACCACTATATACTAAGAAATTTATAGATGCTATTAAAATGTGTAAAATTCCTCACAGTGTAAAAGCATGCAACTTTCAGCTGAATAAAGTGATAATAATTTATTTTTGATAAAAAGACACACTAAAACAAATTTTCACTGAAAATGTTATTTTAAGAATATCATCATATTTATTTTGAATGTTTAAATGATTGACTAAACATGAATGGCATTTTTTTTTCAAATAAGTATCTACTTTAAATGATTAAGTATGTTTTATTACTAGCTATTTTTTCTTTAAAATTTTTTTCACATATTAAATTTAAAACTGGGTTAAATTTAAAATTGATATTTATCTCAAATAACTCTACATGATCTAATACAATATGTATTTTAAATATTTTTAAAGTCTAGAAATTTACAAATAGCATTTTATTACCTTATCACAAAACTAAGTATTACATTAAATTCCTTAATTATTCACTATTAAATTACGGAGTATTCATTATCAAATATTCAATACAGAGAGCATAGTGCAAAATATACTTTATAGCAATAATCACTATCACCAAGAAAAGTTTTGGAAGGACAAACGCAGATAAGTTATGCAAAAATCATTTTATTCCAAAAATAGTCAATCCCAGAGAGATATCTGCAACAGATCTCAACTAAATGAGATCAAACATTTTTGGAGACCACGAAATGGAGGTCCTTCTCACTAGCTCTTTAAGATTTTCCTTTGACTTCATAGTTATTATTTCAAAATGGATGTTACATTCATCCCTGAAAACCCTTAAATGCAGTGAGAAGTTATTAAACTCGCGCTGGTAGTACTTCAATTTGTTACTTTATAGAGAACTGCTTTAAAATGTTATACAGAAGAGCTGCTTTTCTATTAGATTAGAAGTGTCTCCTGGCATTGAAAATTGATTAGTCACATGAGAAGGGCTTTGTTTAGGATTCATAGGAAGTTGATTTATATTCATCAGAGAATTTTTCTGAAGAAAATTATACCTTGTAATTGGATTGTTTGAAATATATTGAAAGATTTTAATAGGAGAATGAAAATTTATTTTATTATCTTCGAAATATACTAATACATGAAGGAAAGGTCGATTTTGTAGCAAACTTATTTAAGCAAAATTGAATTATATTTCATAATTTCAAAAAGAAAAATTTCAGAAAATATTAAATGTTGTAGAGGGAGAGATGTGCTTTGTTAAATTAGATGTGTGTGCGTTGGCATTAAAAATTAATTAGGCACATAAAGAGGGCTTAGCTTAGGATTTATGGGAGTTGAATCATTGTCATCAAAGAGTTTTTCTTTAAAAAATTATGCCTTATTATTTGACTGTTTAAAAACATTGAAGGATTTTAATTGGTCAAAATAAATTTGTTTTTTTTTTTTAAATTTGGCATCTGCTAGAACATTTACGAGAAACCGATTTTGGTTTATCTAAACAAAAGGAGTCAAAATATTTTCAGGGGTTACAGGAGAAACAGTAAATAAGTAATTCATGCGCATGCGTTAAAACTGGTTGATATACAAGCAAATTAGGAAACACGACTTTTTTTGAATGTAATTGAGGCAATCAAATCACTGAAAATGCAAACACTGGTTCACAAGATAAACATTTATTTTTACTTCACAAAATCATGTTCCTTTGATGACATTTTCAACTTAATTGAGGTTATTATTTTCATAATATCAGTGAATAAATTTTATTTTAAGTAATTAAAAATAATGCATCTCTTAACTTTTAAGGAATTCCATGATTTATTTTCAACAGTATTCTCCCTTTCCTAATTTTAAAATGAAGCAGATGTTTTATGAATGTTTCCTATAATTATACTTAATTTACTAATGATAATTTTATATATATATATATATATATATATATATATATATATAGAGAGAGAGAGAGAGAGAGAGAGAGAGAGAACAACATAAAAATTATTATATTCAATTTTTTCAGTAGAAATACAAAATACAAGAATAAAGAATAACTTTATTAATACAACACTAAAATTTCAAAAACTTAAATACAGTAGAAACAAAATATAATTATTAATAAAAATTATACGTAAGTAAAACTAAGTAGTATTTTCAGTTATATTTTTTATGGATAAGCTACTTTGAGATATAAAGGCAATTTTGTGTCATTTTGTTAATTATCTTGCAGGAAGGGTTTTTAAATTTAATTATATAAATCAAAATTTTTTCAATTTAATAATTTATCCTTCATGAAGAAAGTATTTAGAAAATGCATTATATTTATTTATTTCAGAAAATTTGACAAAAAGATAAATCTAACATAAATTAGATCTGTGCTATAATAACTGGAGTCTATGCTTATTATAAAGTTTTGCAATGCTCACACTGAAAAAAAAAATAAATTGAAAGATTTAAGCAGCTGTAAAAACATAATTGTTAGTTTCTGCTAACAATGTAAACTTAGAGAGGGAAAAATATCAAAATAAAAAGCAATACAAATAAACTGATTTAAGAAATATCCAATTTAAGAACTCGTTCTGTTGATATTTTTAAAGAATTGCATTAAGATAGTTTGACAGTTTCTCAAAAGTACCGCTGAACTTATTTTTATTACAAAATTTTCTATAATTGCTATCGATATTTCATCTTTGAGGTAAACATAATTAATGGAATATACTTTTATTAAAGTAAAAAAAAATTATATCAAAATAATATTTTATAAACAATAAATTCGTGACAAATAATTTTGAAATATTTGTCGTCATATTTTAAAATCTGTAATTTTTTTATCATATTCTTTATATTCAGCAGTATTCTTCCGTGGAGATATCTGAATAAAAAATAATTAAATTGTGCATTTTAAATTTTGATATAGCAATGCACAATGTGTGGTCTCTGGTCACGAAACAATTCAAACAAAAACTTAAAAAATCTCAAAAAAAATGTATTTATACCCTATAAAGTAACAATTAACAGATAACTGTATGAAGGACTTACGAAATTGTCGTAAGTCTCGTTAAAATATTTCTTCTGTCATTTTTATCTACTTGTAGCTAAATTGTAAAAAAACACAATTGATATTCTAAGAGAAAGTTTTATATTTTATAAGAAATTTAATTATGAAATTCAAACAGATATATTTTATACGTAAGTAATGAATACAAATATTTCAATGAATATTTGTATTCAATGAATATTCAATGAATGTATTCAAATAATTCAATGAATACAAATAAATATATTAAAATGGATTTCAAGTGTGAAAGAATTTATATGTACTTGAATAATATCTGAGCAGAAATAATATTTCTTATTAAAATATTTCCGACTACCTTAAAAATTATAAAAACGCTGAACAAAAATTTACTCTTAAGATATGAATATTATTTAAAACGAATTAATTTCCCCGAAGATATTCTAAATCATAAATCTCTTTTAAAACATTTCTTTCTTGGAAATGAAAGAGTTTAGTAAGAATATTGCGCCAATATTCTCAAAGCAGGTTTTCAAACACAACAGTTAATAAAATAAAAGATAATTTCGAGTAAAACCTTATTTTGAACATAAACGTCTTATTTAATGACACATTTTGCTTTCAAAATACATATTTCTAAAAGTAAGCTCTTCTTGAGAAAGTATTGTGCAAGAACTTACCAGTTTCTCATTCTCGTCCTCCATCTCCAGCCTTGCTTTAATGCAATTCCTGGTATCCAAGAAGGCCTTCCTCTGCGCTCTTTCCATTAAGTTATGGACAAAGATGCCCACCACACTCACGCACATGAAAGCCAGAATATTAGCTGCAATCTGAAAGAAAAATTCAATTTTCGATCAAGGAATTGTAGGCATTTTAATCCATTTCTGTTCACAAGTTTTACTTTGAGTGTTTCTTTGCAATTTTCCCATTAAAATGTCTCGCATCCCTGTAAGTATAGAAACCGTAAACATCCCAGTTTTGAGAATTTATCTGAGTTTATATTTAAAAGTGAAAGATTTTTTTTAGTTCTTTCTAAGGAAATAGAAAGGCAGCTTTGAAATATCCACCGTTTCTAAAAATTTTGGAGATTACGAAATGTTTGTTATCTTGTAAATATTGTTAAAGCTTATTATGCTGTTTAAGGAAACGGGACTCCAATAAAGGGATCTTTTCCTGTTAAATTGAATAAAATATCTATTCAATTTTAAAAATTGAATAGATATTTTTCTTTAAGTTATTCCATAATTATTGGGCATTGGAATTAGTCTTACTTTTGAGAATAAGAAATTTATTCTTGCATTTCTCTGAATGTGAACCTATGATATTGAATCATATAAATATGAATTTAAGAAACATAAAACTTTTCAGTTTAGAGTTTAAAATATATATTCTTCAATTTAAATTATTTTCTATTTCATTCAAATAATTCTTTCAATATTTTAACAAAAGCTCTTTCCCTTTATTTTTAAGGTCTTAAATGTTTTATTTTTTGGTAAATTGTGAGAACTATTATCTTGTGCATAATATTTTTAAAATATATGACTAGTTTGATAATTTTTGATTAAAAAATATTAAAAAAAACTCATATCAATGTATTACATACTAATACTTATGAATGTCAGAATCAAAGTACTGAATAGAAGCTTACGCTTTTTAATTCACTATAATCAGTTAATTTTATATCATAGCATAATTTTAGTTATTAAATTAAGGCAGCTTATTTTTATTTTGGAACATAAGACTTTTAATTTTGTTATTAGTATTCTATTAATATTTTTTAATAAAATTCTATTTAATTCTATGTAACTTATTTACGTTGATATAATTCATTTCTAATATTAATTAATTAAAAGTTTGATTAGAGGTAATAGTTTAGACAAAAAATATAGTTAAACTATTCATTTTTAAATACGTGACTGAGGCAACTTCAGAGTTTAAATTTATCCATACGTTCAAAATATATTAGTTTTCTTAAATTTTCTGTACATATGTTTTTAATTAATACTACCATTATACTTTTTTGAATACAGAAAGATTGCATTAACATACAAAAGTATATGTTAGAAAAGGATTTTATGAAATTTATCACATACATAATCAAAATAACTTCAAAAGATTCAAATTTATGTATTTTTAAATAGTGAGTTCTTACGTTTTATTCCTGTTCAGGAGTACATAATATGTGTGAAACAAAGATAGAAAGATAGAACTTCATAGAAAAACTAAGAAAATATTAGATATTTCCAATTCAAAAATCAGAAATTTATATTACACTTGTTTTAGGACACGTATGATTTTTTTTTGTCTTAAGAAACTGTACTATTATTTTTTAACGTAAGAACGATTTAAACAATAAAAATATAGTCTGTTTAAATTAATCATCAGTGGCTTTTTTGTGACTAAATTTGTAAATAACTTGTCAAATTTTGATTACAGCAATTCTTATTTTCTTCGAAATTTTAGGATCAAACTATTTTAAATAATAATTTTTTATACACAGAAGAATTCTTGACTGTATTAAAAATGTATTTCTATTCCGGATTGCTTAAGTAAGTGTGGAACATAAAATATTCCGTTCGCATAAATTTCTTATTTGTTTTATTCATACTATTTGAAAATTCCATAAATTGGAGCATAGAAATATCTTTTTGTCTAAATCATTACCTATATTTTCATCCTCTTCGATTGCTAAGATAAACTTGTTAACAAAAGACGAATGAATTTGACAAATGAAAAGTTGTATACAACAAAGAGACTGCCAACATCTTTATCATTCTTGATAGTTAAATGAAAAAGAAATTTATCTACAAATAATTAATTTAACTACTGAAGAGTTATATACAACAAAGGAGAGATTGTCAACATTTTCATCCTCTTTGATTATTAAGGGAAAGATAAATTTGTTAACAAAATAACAAATTTTACAAATTAAGAATTACATGCAAAAAAGAGATTGTCAGCTTCCTTGATCAAGGAGGATTTCTCATCATCCTTTATTATTAAAAGAAATTTGCATACAAAATAACGAATTTAACAAATGGAAATACACACAACAAAAATATTTAACAATCAAGGAGGATGAAAATATTGAAAAAGGATTTCATCAACAAAGTAGCAAATTTGTCAAATCAACAAGTATATATAATTTGCCATCTTCAGTTCATCTTTATGTATAAGAAATTTAATGTAGGTAAAGAAAAAAATTATTTAAGCGCAAGTTTTTTTACAAATGAATTTCTATATTTCAATCATGAAAAAAATTAAATCGCCAAGCATTGTAAAATCAAAGCAGTTTTCTTATAAATTGTAAATTATTAGTAAAAGTTTATCAGTATGTTACACTAATGGAATTTTTGTGTAGAAGATTTATTACTTAAAATTTAACTCATAAATGCTTTGATGGAAAAATAATTAAATACTTTTTATATTTATATTATTTTTTTACTTTTGGAACTAAGATCAGAAATGTGAAAATAGATTTCTGTGGAAATAGAACAGAAGACACGAAATAATTATACGCAAACATATGAATTACATAAACAAAGATTTTAAGGAAATTCACATTATTTTAATAATTAAGAAATAGCCATCCTTTTCATTTATAACTTGAACAAAATTGCACAATGAATTTGCAATTAAAAATTACTTCAAAATTTCAAATATTAAGGAATTAATGCGCATTGTTCTAGCCACACAACTCAAGTAAAATAAAATATCAACTATTTTGACACTTCTTAAATTACTGTACACATAGAAAAGCAACTGGAAATTGCCCGAGACCTAAGGGTCAAACTTACCGTCTAAGAATTTTAATGACTGTCATATTCAGTTGCGAGCAAACTCTGCGAAATAATTGAAATTCCATGGTGTTTTCAAGCAGCATAACATCAAAAATTTTATTCAGTTATAAAATGAAAATTTTAATTCTAAATATTTTTTATGTAATTTGGCATTTTCATGTAACTTAATTAAGTTTACTCAATCAAAAACGTATTGGAAAGAGGAAATACTTTTAATTGATTAAAAATTCAGAAGAATATTTGAAATATAACATAAATATGTTGATAGAACTTTTAATTTTTTTTTTCATTTTATTTAGAGTATTTTTTCATAGTGTTTTTTTTTATTTATTTAGAACATGAATAAGAGTAATGAGACAGACTAACCTTAATGCATAATATATTAACGGAAGCTCAACAGTAATTTTTGGTTAATTAACAAGAGACATTTTGAGGAAATAGTGCTCTGCCATCATTCTCTCTTAGAATATGATACTACAACAGTTATTCTTCAACAGTTAAAACAGTTATTTACAAAAGTTATTCTTCATCCAGCAGTAGCTGTGCTGTCATCGCTTTGTCTTAGAGTTCAACAAGTTATATATTCGTTTACCATTTTAAATGGAAATGCTTACAGAGTTTGGAAATTACCTTAAACAATAAGAAAAACCTAGTTTAGAAGAAGTCTAGGAAATTCATTTATTGCAAAATAGAAATTATATTTATTAATTTGAATCTTTTTGAATACACAAGAAATAATTGTTTTTGCTAGATTTGGTTGGATTTTCACCATAGTTCAACGGTCATGTTTTTCAGACGATGAATAATTTGGTCTATACCTATTGTTTCAAGCCATTTATAAATACTGCAAGTATTTACTCACAAGATGAAAAGCGAATGTATAAATTGTTGAACTATCAACCAGATTTTTGACTAATTAGCAACAGCTGGTTAAAGAATAATTGTTGTAAAAACAAAAATCAAATTCTAAGAGAGAGAATTATTGTGGAACATTATTACCCCAAAAAATTTCTTGTTACTAAGCAAAAACATTCTGATTTTTTTGTTAATAAATAGTTGTATGTTAATAAATAAACGGATGGTCTCTTCTCATTACTATCATGCATATTGTAAATAAAATAGAAAAATATTATTGCTTATTTTTTCCTTTTTATAAGTTAAGCACATTTTAGATTAATGCAATTAATTTTACTCTATGCCACCATCGACAAATGGAAAACAATTTTAATAAGGAAAATTAATTTTCACTTCACATTTTATAAATAATGTTATTAACATTCGAAATTGCAGATTAAATTTTATTTACAATACTGAATTTTATTTAATAAATTAAAGATTCTTGATATGGAATTGAATTAAGCTTCATGGATACATTGTACAGAGTTTTACGTTTAATGCCGTTGTGGAAATTTAAAAACAAATTTATGAAACAAAGCAAAAGTTCATGTGGCAATCAATTTCATTTAACCTTTTAAATTAGAGTTTTTATCAGTCTCTTGATTTCAAATGAAATAAATTCAAATTAAATTTATTGTCGTAATTTTGTTGAAAAATTAAATTTATTTATCTCCTGAAATTTTCAATTGGCTACTTAAAAAACAAATTTATTGGTAAGAACTAATGAAAATTATATAATCAGTGTATTTTCGAAGATTATTTTATTTCGACACGTGTTATTTAATTCATTAAAAATTACAAAACGCATATTTCTAAGCAATAATAATAATATTACACATTTTAATAGCAATAGTTATTATATCAATCTATCATATATATATATATATATATATATATATAGTAGTAAGTAGAGGTAGACAGATAGATAGTAGTGTTAGTAATATTCATGTTGAAGTATTCAAAATTATATTTCTGAAATCATTAAGAATATAACTAAGAAATATGTATTACATAACAAATTTATTCTGTATTCCTGTTTCTATTCTAAGAAGTTTGCATTTATCAAGCATAAGGTATATGAATGTGTAACAAATAAATATGAATTTGATAATAAATTATTATATTGAAACATTTTTGCTTTAAATTATATTATTATCTAAGTATATAATATTTTGTACACGATGCATTTCTTCTATCTTGTCATTTACTACGTCCAATTATTTTCTCGTACTTAATTTATCTTGCAAAAGTATTACTTGGGGCTATTTGATACTATTTCATAAAAAAGTGGCCTTCTAAAAAGTTTAATGAAAATGTATTTTAAAAAATTTCTGCAGTTGTGTCTAAAATAACTTTCCAGTTTAAGAAATAAAAAAATCATATTAAATATTTTTCCATTTTTTGTTTAACTTTGTTTGTTTTTATAGAACAAATCTCAGTAAAGCGAACACACTTAAGCTTTTTTTTAATCGAGATTTGCGAGCGAAGAAATTTCTATTGTAGTATCTACAGCAAACATTTCTATTTTATAAAATCTTTCATAGTAGTTTTAGCTTGCTAAAATTTAATTCTGTGTAATTTATTTTCTTCTTAACAAAAGATAATAAATTTAATTCATTAAAATTTGGTTTTTTTTCAATTTGGTTAAGTATTTTAGAATAAATTGAAAACGATTTTAAAATTCACCAAACTCTGTTCTATAAATTAAAGACATATTTCTTAAAATCTCTCCTTTATTATAATCAAAAGTAATTTAAATTCCCATAAAACACACAAATGGGAGAAATTTTTATCTTAAACCTATTATAAAAATTAAATTAACTGACAATTTTTGAAATTTATTTCGAGTTTAATTTAAATTTCTATTACAATTAAATTGAAATAATTGCAAAATATGAAGGAATACTTTCTTTTAAATATTTGATAAGCACTTTAAAAATGTTCGAATATTAGTGACAATCGGGTATAATTTGCGACAATACTTAAAGTAAAATTCAAAAAAAAATGTATAATTATGAGTAAAAATTAAAAAATTATCAGAAATATTTGTAATAGCTTTTATTTCGATAAGTGTGACTAGCTTTTTAAGTAAATCTTATGTGGAAATGGTTGAAAAAATAAATAGAATAAATAAACATTTTAAGGGAAACCAAATGAAAATTTAAATTGTTTTTCAGCTTCAAAAACACACAATCAATTAATTATTTACAAGATATTTGTTATTAGGATGTAATTAATGTTTATTAGATGAACATTTTTCTGCAGTTAAAAGTATCTTATTTCAAATAGCAACATATCCTCCTAATTTTGTGTCTGTGTGTATCCTTAACTTTATATTGTTCAGTATTCATGATTTCCTTTTTTAATCTTTTTACTTTATTGTTTTTCTGTTGTTGCTGCAGTTGTCGTGTGGCAGCTAGTCTAGCATTATGGGTTGTGCGGCTCAGCCTTTTCAACTTAACCATATTTTGGTGTGGATTCTGACTTCCTATCTCTTTTATAGGGTAGGAAACCATTCACAACCCATTCATACAAGGAAAGGACAAAGACAGAATTAATAGAGAAAGTACATCCATGCCCGAACCGGGATTCGAATCCAGGACCTCCCTATCCGCAGTCAGGCACACTGACCACTAGACAAGTTGAGCAGCTATTTTCTGTTAATTCAAGACAATTATTTTTCTATTTACAATCGTCACGAAGCATGTTTACTTTTGTGTAACCAGATTTACTTAGTTACATCCGTGATTTTTACTAAGAAACAAGTACGCGTGTCTAATTCTGACAAGAGAAATATTTTTTGAAATAATTTCATCCTATCAGAAAGTTATCAGCCTTATACTTTAGTTTACGTTTTCCGACCAAAAAAATTATTGTTAAATAAATTAATTTACATAAACTCAAACTAGAGTTAGTTTAATTAGTTTGAACTTTATAACTTACTGTACGCATTTTAATATGTATGTAGCAAACATTAAAAAAAATGTATGCTTATAATTAATTTAAGCATGCACATGTTCTTAAAATTATAAGAAAGAAAAAATTGATTTTTATTAAAATTCTAGTTTATTAATATTAAAGTATATAAATTTACAGTTTTTAAATCAAATTTATTTCTTTTATTGTTCATTGACTACCTTTCAGCCAAACTTTCTCTTGTTTGACTATGAAAGATCCATAATAGACTGATTTATGCATCTCAAGGGACAAAACTTAGAGAATTTTCGAACCCCGAATAAATGCAAGTTTATTGAAACAGAAACTTTTTCCAATTGGTCAGTAGAGACTGGATAGTCTTAACAAGGCCTTACTTCTAGCCCATAATGAAGTCATTTTTACTATCTTTGAAAAAAAATTTTCAGTGAAAAAGAAAACAGTATTATTAAATTTAAAATATGAAATAATATTTTGCTGAAATTGTATAAGGAACAGTTTTCTCACATATTGCATAAATATTGATTTTGCTTTATACATATTATTATCGTTTATATCCACTATACAGATTATACATTTTCCTGTAGAGTTTGTGTTCATATACATATGTGTAAGTGTACACGCAATAATAAAACTTTTAAATTTGAGTCAGTTAGAAAGCGTTATATATAATAATTAAAATATGTAAAGTGCATTTTTATCAAAAACAGGGAATGATAGATTAATATCCGAATATTATGCATCAGTTTATAAGCGGATTCATTTATAGTATCATTAACTCGAATAAAAAATAGTTAATATTGTGATTAAATATAATTTTTTCAAAACAAAAAATTAGTACATTACATTAAATGAGATATTAGCATATGATATTTATTTTATAGTTTATAG
This sequence comes from Latrodectus hesperus, assembly GCA_037975125.1. NCBI lineage: Eukaryota > Metazoa > Arthropoda > Arachnida > Araneae > Theridiidae > Latrodectus > Latrodectus hesperus. The sequence goes on from CM075859.1 coordinate 30,073,170, forward strand.
TAATATAAAGTAGAATCTAATCCATTTTAATTATTCATAGTAAAGTTAATTTTATTCTTAATAAGAATAGTGAGAACAGAATAATAGAATTGAATAAATAAAATAACTAATAGAGTTTTTATTATGCTTCAATAAAAGTGGTGGAAATAAATTAAATCATTAGCCTCAATTAACTATTCATTTTACCTGATCAATGAATACACTGTCTGTGAATTTATTTTTAGTTTTTTAAGGCTTTCAACCACGAAAAGCACTGTTTTTAAACATTTTCCTTTTATATAAATTTCTATACTTAGCATTATCTGAAGACTTAGTAGAAAAATAATGTAAAATGAAAAACTATAAAGAAATACTTTATTTCTTTATAGTTTTCTAATTAATTTTAATTTTCTAGAGAATTTTATGCAAAGAAATATTTTAAATATGTTTCGTTTTGTTAAACAACTATCGTTTATGTTATATGAATAGTTATTTCACTAAACATGTTTTAAAATAATTACAAAATATTTTTTCATCAGCTCAAAATCCATTATGAATTAAATAAAATTAATTCATGTATGATTTAAAATGCATGAGTTTATTTACTTTTAAATCAAATTTTAAATTCTAATCAAATAGTGAATAATAATTAATTTGGATAATGTAACAGAATATTATAATATTAATCTAAAAGAGTAGCTCATATTTACAATGTATTCAAAACGAGAGCTCTGAAATATTTTCCATAGCAATCACTAAGAGCAACATTTGCTGCCAACACTAAATAAGTTTACGAGAAAGATCCAGAAAATGCATTCGATTTCCTTTCACAAATATTTTTAGTATCTAAAGATAACTTAGATAACAGATACTTTTGAATGAAAGAAAATAGGAAGGAGACATTTATTCAAAATTTCAATGTGCTTCGTATATAGATCAATATTTCTGATTCTCTCCCGCAATTTCACAAGTTATTTCGCGAGACCCTTATCAGCTTCTCTTTTATAAATCCTACAATTAAAAAAGATCTTAAAATAAGATTTTTCCTCTTCTCAATGTCTAGTGAATTTTATTCGCAATTATTTTCAAATTAAAATGTGTGAAACAAGAGGGTTCACACATTAGAAAAAAAAATAATTGTTATAATCATTAGATTTGGAAAATAATTCTGAAGGAAATTCCTAAACTTATACTTCCGCTTGATGTTTGAAGAGGCAGTACTTAATTAGTTTATTGATTGGTTGTGAATTAAATTCTTAATTAGCGAATTAATTGCCGGGTAAACTAAACGTTTTCTACGGTACTTCGAGTTAAAATGTGTTTTAAGTATAAATGCAAAGAAACATTTCATTCTTGAAATATTATTTACACTAAATGGAAAAAATAAGTGTAAATAATATATACTTATTATCCATTCACACTAGATGGATAATAAATAGACATAATATAAATTATAACCTCTTTTTCACCCATTTTTTATAAATTGACTCCAAAGGTGAAAATTGTTTTTCGTTCAGTGGTCATTTTTGCTCAGGAGGTCTAATTAGACCAGGACATAGCAGTTTAAAGTGGATTCTGAATCACTACAAACTCCTAAGCTCAAAACGGGATTCGAACCCACAAACTGTTGAACTGAACGCTAGTGGACTAATCCTTCGGCTGCCAGCTCGGTCCCGAATATGAGGATGGTTAGAAACATAATTTGTATTATCCATTCATATAATAAGCAAAATTCTATACCGACACAAATGTGTGCCTTTTGAAATTCAGATAATCAAATTATTTCTCTTACTACTCAGAAATTTAAAAAACTCAAGACAACTTAGTAAGGAAAGATTCTCATGTTTAAATGTAAACTGATTCGATACCTTGATTTATATTATAATAATCGATACCAACTTATATTATAATAAATTTGCTGATATTTCGGTGTTAGAACTTAGAACAATCTAAAATCTGTAAAGCTGTATTATCCAAGATTTCCTTCAAATAATTTCAAAAACCGTAAGAAATTAGTTTAGTTATACTAGTTTGTTTTTACCATGCCCTGAAAAATTTTATATTTAGTTAATAAGAAAATACCCAATAAAAGGTTCATTTACACATTAGAATAAATTAAATTATAAGTACATATTATGAATTAAATTATAAATACATATTTTTCGTAAAAAATAAGGATAATTTGCGAAAAATATCATCATTATTCACTTAATGACGTGTGATACTTACCATGCGTTTTCAAAATGCAGAATTGGTATTTTTTTGAAAATAAGAAATACATATATCCATCAAATCTTCCCATCGTCTTATTTGTGATAAATATTGCTTTAAAGAAAATAAATTTTGAAGACCCCTTTCAGTAATAATAAATTTCAGAATTTTCTAGAAGAATTTTCCTTTCCTTTCAGAATTTTCTAGAATCATATATTTGAGATTAACATCAGTATTCCCAAATTTAAAATGTAAAAAGCATGTAATGAGGTAGAAGAACAAATGTTTTTTTTTTTCTGAATCGACAGAAAACATTCAACATTCAATTTTTCAAAAACAAATTATTCTACCTTTTTAAATTTATTAATTGATTAAATATTCTTTATTTGAAACTGGATGGACTAATGTGGTTAATTTTGCTAAAAAAAATAAAGCAAAATATTAGGTTGAGGAATATGTTCGTAGCGTTTTTACCAAAGACTTTTATTTAAACAAAAAACAATAATTGTATCAATAAGTTAATCAATTATATATTCGCCGTTACTGTTTACAACTTCTTCCCACCTCTCGACCCATTTGTTGATGCCGTTCCGCCAAAAATTGCCTGGTCTGGTGTCAAAGAAGTTGTTGAGCCAGTTTTTAAGGACCTCTTTGTTATCGAAGGTAACGCCCTTCAAATGGTTTGGTAAGGAGCGGAAAAGATGGTAACCAGTCGATGCAAGGTCCGGTGAATACGGCGGAAGCTGAAGGACCTCCCATTCCAGCTCTTGGAGTGCGGCTTTGACGACTTGTGCAACATGCGGCTTGGCGTTGTCATGAATGAGTATGTTTGACCATGTCGATCAGGTCTTTTCAGTCGAATAGCCTCATTCGTGCGGTGTAGCTGGGCAATGTAGAGCTCCTTGTTGACAGTTGCATTCTTTTCGAGCATTTCTCAGCGTACCAAGAGGTCCTTAAGAACTGGCTCAACAACTTCTTTGACACCAGACCAGGCGATATTTGGCGGAACGGCATTAACAAGTTAGTCGAGAGGAGAAGAGGTTGTAAACAGCAACGGCGAATATATAAGTGATTAACTTATTGATATAATTATTGTTTTTTGTTTAAATAAGTCTTTGGTAAAAACGCTACGAACTTATTCCCCAACCTAATAAATAGGAAAAAAGAGAAATAAGTAACTAAAATATGGATTAATATTTACGACAACGCCATGCACTCTCAGGAAATCACAATGAGTGTGTCATCCCATACATTCAATCATCCAAAACGAATCTGGTTTTCAATTTTTTAGTGACTTCAACATCAAAAGACAAGATTTCAAAAATTTTAATTCATATATCCAATAGCATCCCCAAACATAAATTTTCTGGGGCTATTTGATTTACTTCTAAGACAGCATGTTTATCACTGTTAAACTCGCATAGTACATATTTCTAATGAACTAATGTATAGCGCGCGTGTGTTATTTAAGATCAATATGTATATACATAGTACATCGTCAGTTATGAAACTTATGTTTCATCAAAATTAAATATGAGAAATATTTATTGCATAAAATAAAGCAAAAATGTAATCTTAATTGCATAGCAAATAAATATATCTAGTTATTTCTGTGAGCTCCGGTGGCTCAGTAGCTTCACGCCGCTTCCCGTAAGCTCAGCAAAGTGAAGCATCATTTGCCGCGGACAGTGGTTGGGAGGGTGACCATGGTGTACTCTCCTTCACTGGGTTGCTGGAACTCCATGGGTTGGGGACGTGTCCACGTTAATATGTGACGTCCAAAGTCCTTCCGCTGGTGTGGCGTGGATGTGGAGAGAAGAGTGCCAGGTCAGGTGTGGCCTCGTCACCTGACCGTGGCTCAAACTTACGAGGTACCTTAAAAAGAGCAAAGTCGTACATTCACCTTCGTGGTGCTATGATCCAAACGAAAGACGCTCTCTATTAACTTCATTCGCCAACCAAAGGCATAGCGAGCTTGGCTTGTCCAAGTGTCATAGCAACAGCAACAACAGCTTTTTCTGTTGTTCTACGTTTTAATGCAAATTTTCAAGTTTTCCTTTTTATGAAGAGATCGAAACACATAGTAAGTTTTATCGTTTTAATAAATAATTAAAAGAGGGAGAACTCAAAAACTAAAATTGAGCTGGAAATTGCTTTGTTAGTTTGGGGGTTTGATTCTCCCAATTTAGATATGGATGCTTGTGATAGTTCGGACATGCATACATTTAATCCAGAGGTGCTGGTAGGTTTGCTTTATTATTGGTCAATGTGGTCAATTTTTGCAGCCTAGGGCTAATTAGACCAGAAATATAATCCGAATTACTACAAATACCCTCAACCCGGTAGGAATCGAGTCCATGAATTGCAGAACCGAAGGCCAGAGCATTAAACAGTTGGCAGCCAGTTTGGCTGAATTAGCTTCTGTACGCAAAAATAACTGTGGAGACAAAGCTAACTTTATAAGGTTTTATTTTTATTTCCTTAAAATAATGTATTTATATGAATAAAAGAAAACAATAATACAAATTTTCCTGCGACGTTCTTCCTAAAATGATGAATAATTTTTATGCAACACATTTTATGCATTAAACTTAATATTTAAAAACCATATAAAATATAAATCAGTTCAATTTATAAAAGGTTTTAACATAAAATTTTCAGCATATAATTTGAAAAAAAATTCAAACATTTAATGGGACATATAAGCCGCTAAAAAAACACATACAAGAAACAATTACGAACAATTTTTGATCGCTTAATCTTTCCTTATATTTAAAATGCCATAAAATGCATGCCTTATTTACTTTTTAGAATTATTTAATAAATTAAGTAAAATAATGCTAAACTTTTATACACATATATTCAAATTTATTGGCTTGCCATATTCTAAAGACAAAAGTGTATTTGTTACCAGGAAAAAAGTATAGCGACATTTTAATACGAAAATCATAAAACATTTATAAGATATCATTGTTTATGGGAAAGGATTACAGTTTACTTTATAAGTTTTACGTACAAGATAATTAAAACCCACCATAATAACTATAACAGATTAAACAAAAATAACAGATATATATTGGAAAGTCTTAAGTAATGGGGTAAATATAGTTTCCAAATTACGGTTTAGTTTATTTCATCAATACACAAACATCGAGAACACAAATGCTTTAAGAGTTTGCATTTTTTTAAAAATACCAAACTCATTTGAATATCTTTTATTGAATGAATAATTTAAGAAAGAATACCAACTTATTCTTTCTAAGGATTACATTAAAATTATTGATATATAAATAACAAAAAACTCCGATGTCAGATATTAAATTTACTTTTCTCCCTCTCTCTCTCAATGCAGTTTAAGTAATAGTACAAATTACTTAAAAAAAGATAAGGTGGTGTTTGAAACGCATAAAAAGAAGACATTTAGAGAAATTAAAAAGCAACATTATCTTTCAATTACTTAAATTTATCAATTAACATTTTAAATGAGTGTTTATTTTTAAACATTTCAAATGTGTTATACAAAGTGATCCTATTGTTAAGCATTGATTCCCAAGGGAGGATAGCACATAATGACAATGTGAATAACGAAATGTCTAGACAAAATGTAATGTTTCCTCATAAACAAAGCGAGTCATTATAATACTTGCATTTCAAAACTTCGAATGCTAGAAGCCTTAAGACAATGAGTTTGAAGAACAATTCAAATTTGCACCTTCTTTCCACAAGATGACAATGAGAAGCATGAATTTCTCATCATAACTGATATTCACTTATTAATTTGTTATTTATTATTATTATTAGTTGTTATTTATTAGTTTGTCGCATTTTCACATAAAATAACAATTAAAGCATTTTCATTGTTCTCTAATAATTAAATTTAAATCAAATTGTAAAAATATGACATTATACAAGTTTAACAGTATGTATATATATATATATATATATATATATATATATATATATATATATATATATATATATATATATATATATATACATATATATATATACATTTTAAGTTTGATAATTAAAATTAGCAATAGTAGTTAACTAAAATCTTTTAACACAGATATTTTAGAATTATTTAAAATAATATAAGTAATTATAGAGAAAAAAAGAAAAGCACTGTATTCTAAAACTAAATTCTAAAACCATTGAAGAGATTGATGGTGGAGATAGATCCTAAACAGCAAAATAAATAAGTAAATTAATAATTTAAAAATCACTTAAGTGAAAAATAGAACAATGATAATGAAATATGAAACAAAAATTTAAAAACTCCAATGGGATAATGTTATATCATTAAACGAGAATATGTATAATCATATTTCTTGACATTCTTCAAGTAATTAAATACTAAGTAAAAAAAAACAATATTCAAGAGAGTACTACTAAGTAATTAAAAAAATCATGTAAATATCTAACATTGCGATTCATGAAAAATATTTTTATACAAAATCTTAAATAATTATTGTCTAAAAATCTCAAAATTAATATATATATATATGACAAAATTTAGAATTTTGAAAGTATTAACTCCTCTTAAGAAAGATTATAATCTAAGAAACTAGCTTGAGTCTTCTTTGTTTACTTACATAAATAAAGAAATATTTAAAATTTAGTTTATTTTATGCTTGTAAAACTTTTCTGTTTATGTATATTTTATACCTAAAACTGATAAATAATTTCGTACAAATAACAAAATATATCATTTAATTATTTTTATCTAATCTCTGTAAAGTTGATCATGTTAAATAAATATTAGCAATTTTTAACATGAAAAATTTCCACATTTTTTTCCTTAAAACTTAACTTCTGCAATAATTAATTTAATGAATTCACACAATAAAGTTAATAACTAAATTTAATTCAGCAGCCCAAATTTTGATTTTTCTTAACTTTTAACCAATTATTAGAATTTCTTGAAAGGTTAGGTTATTTGCTTTATTATAAAAAATACAATTGTACAAAAATATTCCGAAAAACTTAGTTTGTCTCTTTAATTCTTTTCTTTTGTTAATATTAATTTCTTTGAAACGCAAGTTGTTTTTCACTTTTGCCTTTTTATACACAAAAAAATTTTGAAGTTACCATTATAGGTAGAAATAACAATCAACTTTAATTATACTAATTATTCAAAACAACTACTAATTTTACAGTACTTCACTCATGAATTAATTCCTTGCCCACACAAAATAATAATAAACTTACTTGCATCATAAACTTCATTTACTTAACTTGCGTTATTTTACATCTTTTAATGGATAATAAAGTTTACTCTCAAAGAATATTGCTTTTACTTTTACTTTAAAGTGTGTTAAGTTTATAACCACAATTTATATCTTAGCAATAAATTTAAAGGAGTTTTGTACTCGAAACTACTTCCTACAGTTGACATAAAAAAGAATAATCCACGCAGTGTCTTAAAAATTAAGACTTGAAAGCTGCATAAGAGGATCTTAAAAACTGAGCTGTATTATTCGAAATTATTCGAATGCTTTTCCTTTTTAGTGAAAACTGATACTGTTGAGATATTCTGAAACGTAATTAATACATACATTAATTCATACATTTAATTAGAATGTATTTGCATTTTTTTATTACGGCCTGTATTTCAAGAAATCCAATCTTCTTTAATCGTGGCAAATAAATTTATGAATTCTCAGCATAAGAATATCAAGACTTTGTCGACATAAATGCATTATAACAATCTCATAACTTTTGCTAAGCAAGCATTTTAAGCATCCAGGAATCCAATATTTTAAAAGTTTATAAATTTGTTCTCTTTCTTTCGGAAAATATTTATGAAATTTTTAAATTTAAATTTATTAAAAAGAAAATTATAGAGATATAGAAACAAACATAGTATGATATATTGATGGAAAATTATATTATTTCCCATGTTTTTATATAGAAAAAGAGCAAAATCAAAAATCAAATAATTCAGTATTGTAATCCCCAGTATTATATCATGGCTTCATTGTCACCCAACTTGTCTAGTGATCACCGTACCTGATTGCGGATAGGGAGGTCCTGGGTTCGAATCCCGGTTCGGGCAAGGATGTACTTTTTCCCTCTATCTATCCTGTCTTTGTCCTTTCCTGGTATAAATGGGTTGTGAATGGTTGCCTACCCTATAAACGGTTACCTATAGCATGTGTGTACTGAGGAAGTTGGACTGCACATCAAAAATATGGTTCAGTTGAAAAAGTGGAGCAGCGCACCCCATAATGTCAGCATATCTGGCACACGACAACAACATCATTGCTTCATCTCAAAAGAAAACGGAATGCATTCATAAACATTACATACATCATCAAAATTGTAACTAAAAATATTATTATTACTATAGCTAAAATATTAACTGATATAAATTATATAACTAAAATATTATATTAATCATTAACTGATGCAACATTAATATGAGCAGAACTCTGAATCTAATGTTTGATTTTGGAATAATATACAATCAATTTATTTTTAAGAGTACAATGATAAAAATACCTTATTTTGAATGCATAAGCTTCAGTGAAAAAAAATTAACCATATACTCAAATCAAAGATTATAATATTTCACAAACATCATTTCAAAACCAATGTTTACAAAATTTGCTGGATTTATTTAATAACTTGAAACAAGTAGTTTCTTTATAAGATATCCATAAATATAAAAGCTCTTAAAGCCCTGAGAATAAACATGAATGATACTTAAAACCAATAAAATTAAAACTGTATCCACAACTCCTTCAATATATAAATATATATAGTCTCTATAAATTAATTCTTTCTTCTTTATATGTTCCATTAAAAATTCTGTAGGGCTATCACAATGCTCTTCAACTAAAAACAAAAGAATTACATTCGCAGGCAAAGATAATAGAATTTTATAGCATCCTAAAATGTATATTTCTCCAAACTCAACTAGTTCCGAATTTCTTTGTCCTGTGCGTTGGTGTTTGTCGTTAACGAGCGTTGGAGAAGGGCAAAAGAAAAACCATTAAGATCAATACTGTAAAGAAGCTTCCTTCAAGTTCTTTGTAAGTAATATAAACAGCAGAAGCCTTTTAGTTTGTGTGTGTGTGAGGTTAAGGATTTCTAAATTCCCTTCAAGATGATTTATTTACATTTTAGATAAACATTCTTGAATTAAGTCTGTTGCATCATTTTTCTTTACACAAATGGCAAATTACTGTGTTAGATGGGTTATAATTCTTATTTTCTGTTAAATAAAAACTTTGATATGATCAGTTTGTAAGATTTTTTTTATTAACAATAGCACTGATTGCTCAAAATTGTTTGGAAATTATGATTTTCATAAAAACATTGTAAATTAGTTAATACCAGGAGAATTGTTAAAACTTAGTTATTTTTAATCTTTAATCACTTAAATACTGGTGGTAAAACTATTTAAATGCAAAATTGTTGAAATATGCATATCCATCAAATAATATCCTTCTTTACATTTCTTATGAATAATGAAAATTTGTAACTAAATTTATAATTTTTTATTTTCAGATGTTTTTTACTTTATAAAAAGAAAATAAGATTTATTTTAAATAACTAATCAATTATTTCAAAATCAACAGCCAAAACTTAATATTTACTGAAAATGAATATAAATTTTCTTTCACATTTATTGGTATCTTATGAAATAGTGAAGTAAAGTTTCATTAAATTAATACGGTACTGAGTCCCCCATGCACATAATACTCATACAGAAACGTAAATGTTTGTATTTACATGAAAATTTTTCAGTTGTTTCTCATCAGTGAATCTTTAAAATTATTTAAAAATTAATAATGTATAATTTATTGGAAAATTATTAAAAAGTGAATAAATATATTATTAGATGTACATTATTTCATACGGTTTAAAAATGCACAAATATTTCTAAATGCACTGTAAATTCTATTAAATGAATGTTTATATAACCATGCGGTAAAATCGTAAATATGCTTTCCATATGGAAACTAAATCAAAGACAGATTTATTATTTGAAATACTTTAAACATTTAAACGATATTTCTGATGCATTAATGGCATTAAATAATTCCTTTATAGTAAACTTAAAGTAAAATTATAATGTTAAATAACTTTAATAACTTTTAAGTACTATATAATATAAAAATCAATCATCTCATAATTTTAAATCATACAAAAGATGGCAATTTACTATCAAGTTGATCGATTTAAAAAATGTGAATTAAATTAAATCAATAAAATGTTAAAGAACCTTGGTCCGGCAAGTATGCAAAAACTATTGGTATTTTATAATATAAAAGATACCTGTGTTAAAAAAACACATTTTGATGCATTTTATTGTGATTAATATATCAGGATGTCTTACAGTTTTATTTAAAATTTCTTTCTTATTTTTTAAACTTATATAGGCGAATCAGAAATCAGAACCTATGAGTTTAAACTTTAAGTTTCTGATATAATATATTCTTTGAAAATGTGATGACTTTGTAATATAGAAAAACATCAAAAAAATTCCTTCTGTAAACATTATCACCGAATTTCTAGAAATGAATACTATTTTATTTTTAGGAGTACCCATTAATTATTCTATTATTCTATTTTTTAAATACATTTATATGGTCTGTTAAATAATCTTATTTTAAACAGTAATTTGTAACTCATATTTTTTTCATAATTTCAATATTCTAACTAAATACTCATAGAAAAAATTCAATAAAATATTCGTGAATTATGTAGTGTATATTAAACTCAAATACAAAGCCTTCCTTATGACGTACGATGTTATTTATCATAATCATTTTCAATTCTAAATTCAAAAGTTTGTTTTAGTTTATACTATTCAATTTAAAAGCATAAAAACGACTTATTTTAAAAGTAACTGAAATGCACTGTTTAACTTTATTTCTCGGAACAGTAAATTAAAAAAAAGCACAGGAATGTTTTTATCTAAGCTTTTATAGAGTGTATTTAAATAGTAAGGATTCTTAATTCCGAAGTGTGAAAATGTTGAAAAGCGAAAACTTCTTGGTAATGAGAAAGTTTTAAATAAATAATTTCTTTTTCACATCACATTCCCCATACTAGAATAATTTAAAAAAAGACTTTCTTTTTCATTTTTTTAACATCTGCTTGAATTTGAAGTATTTCATTTTTTGTTCCAGTTTCATTTATTTTTACCAAAAATACGGGACTTCACATTTGACAAATCCAGATAAATAGTACGCCATGCTGTTAATATTCATAAGTAAAACTCTAATCAAGCATATATCGTAATTCTTTGAAATGTTTCCAAACAAGCATCAGCCGGTTCTGAAAACAATGAATTATAAATTGGGAATTTTAAAAAATAAGGTTGATTGCCTTGCCAGAAATATAATTCATCTCCATACTTTTGCTGAATATACCATACCTTTTCCACATATTTATGGAAGTATAAAAAAGTATGTACGCCACATTTATTTTGCAGATTCAGATTCAATACATTCCGTTTTCCACCAAAACAATTCAATTGTTGAGATAGTTCTCTGATCTGCAGTACTAAGGGTATTTTACATACTCTGCCAAAAATAATCTTTAAAGGCTTTTTATATCTTTTGGGCAAATTTAAAATGTATGCACCCCTGAATCTCAATGGCATTTCCAGCGGATTCCAGCCAAAAGTAAGCTCCAGATTTCATCTTCCTGCGCAATTCAACTAAAAGGCTTCACGCCTGGCTAAGGACAGATCTCGTCTATGTGTTTCTCCATTAGATCTATTCTTTTCTTGTTACTAGGTGGGGCCTTCAGAGCACATAGTCGAGGTACGTTACAAATCAACCAACCATAAATTACGTTTATGTAAAGAAATATTATAGTTATTGACATAACGCAGATTTAATTTGTCCATTAATCACTGAGTTAAATAAAATGTTTTTCCTTTTGGTGCAGTTAATGTTATCCGTTGGTAGATTTTAAAAAATGCCAGCAAATTATATATATATATATATATATATATATATATATATATATATATATATATATATATATATATATATATATATATATATATATATATATATATATATATATATATATATATATATATATATATACATATATATATATATATATATATATATATATATATATATATATATATATATATATATATATATATATATATATATATATATATATATATATATATATGTATATATATATATATGTATGTATATATATATATATGATATATATATATATATATATATATATATATATATATATATATATATATATATATATATATATATATATATATATATATATATATATATATATATATATATATATATATATATATATATATATATATATATATATATATATATATATATATATATATATATATATATATTAAGTACCGCATTACCGCAAAATCGCTGTTTTTAATAAAATTAATAATTAAATTTATTCTAATTATTTAGGTATTATCTAATTATTTAGAATGAAATTTCAATGTTTTAAAAATATTTTATTATTTCTGATTAATATAATCTAAAGAAGCACGCATATAAATAAAATATGATTCTTTTCAAATTAAGTTGATTTATAAAATAATTTATAAAAAAGCTGTAATGGTTTGGAAGATTGATTGGTTTTAATTTCATTCTAAAAATGTCTTTGAAATTCTTAACTATATCATTCCTTCTTAAGAAATATTCCGAATCATAAATTTTATGAGTACTTGATTTTCAAAGTTACCTGTTAAAAAAATAATTGTAAGCATTAATGTTATACTTTATTTTTGTACATTCAATAAAATTTACTTTATAAATTTATTTGTTTCGTTTACAGATTATTTGAATTTTAATAATTTTTTTTTTAAATTGATTTGGTTTCTTCGTTGTGGGGTTGATTCAAAACAAAACTTTAGAAACAACATACTCAATTTAAAAAATCAATTTATGAAAGAAAAAAAGCTTAAATATTCATATTATGAGATTAAATTTTTAAAAAAATGGTTAAATAATTAGCATAAGAAAAAATTCCGAAGAAAAAAATCCATAAAATAAATTAAGCTTTAATATTATTTTAAGCATTTGAGTTCTTTAAGAAACATAAAGGGAAAAATAAAATGGTTGCACTATTAATTTTACATTATTATTAAGGATTTCGTTTTTGTATACTCCTTGTTTATAATTAGTTTATAGATTTTTTGGATTTATAACAGAGTGTTAAATTACTAAAAACTTTTTTCCTAAGGAACATAATCTTTTTTTTTATATGTATCTTACATAATTTAAGGAATGAAACATCCCGCAAAATAAATGTTCCAAAAGAATTTCATATGCTTTGGTTAGAAGATTCTTAAATTAAAAAGATATTCATTAAACTGAAAATAAAAAAACGTCGTTTATTTAAGCTTTTATATTAAGCAATATATTTTTTGCTTAAAAGGAGGAAAAATTCTTCACGCAAAAAGATCAAGAATAAAATATCGAAATATTTGTAAAATTTCCAAAGAACAATTAATAAATAATTGAAAAAGTACTAAAGGTTTCTTAAAAATTCCTTTTCTATTTACAAGTAATTACTGTGATAATAGTTACAATTAAGAAACAGCTGTCAACAGAAAAAATAGTTTTAGTATTATTCATAAAATTTTCTTGACTATATACTCTTCTTATAAGAAAAAGTGATGTATTTTATCATCGCACTATAATAAAAGGAAACGCTCTTCCACTATTGAAATAATGCATGAATATATTTCCTGAGTAAATTATTTTTAATGTTAGAATAATGCACGAACATTTTTTAACTATATAATGTGGCGTTATATACTGATTTCTTAAGTAAATATGCTATTTATTAACATGTCCTTTTAAAGTATTATAAATTATGCTCTACTCCAGCAAAAATATAAAAAATCATAATTTAAATATTTCTTTAAAAGTTAATATGCAATGATTGCCATTTCAAAATTAAATAAATACTACTAGAAATTAGTTTACAATGGAAATATACATATATATAGAACCGCTTCAGTGTTCGTTAACAGTCGATAAAACAATCTCTTAAAGATCACAAGACATTTATTCGTAGCAAATTCAACTACATACAAGAAATTCCAGCTGTAGAAATAACAGTTACACAGCTGCAATACAACAGAAAACAGTTTCCCCAATCACAGAAGTATCTAATACCTAAGATAGACAACAGTTACTATGAACTAAACTAGCATTCAAGATTTTCGTCTTCACTGCCTAGCATCTTCACTAACTCTTCAGTGACGGTAGTTATATCCGAATTGGCATGAAAAATCTTCAAGTTTCGCTAAGTTTCTGGAGGCTTCTAGGCTATTTCATTTAATATTGGTCCTAGAGCTTCGGTGATGGATTTTTTCAAAAATATCTATTTCTCGCCAAATCACCAAGAATCTCAGCAAAGGTCGCCAAATTGTTAAAAATGCAGTTTTGCGTACTTTTTGAATATTTTCGAATCATCTGAGATAATTTTAAAACAAATACAATGATTTTTATAAATTTATAATATTATATGTATATAAAATCAGAGACACGATATATTTCCTTAAAAGATAATACGTTATCTACAAATGTCATTTTTAAATAATTGCTAAAAATGAAATTCTATTCTAAGAGAAATATATAAAAAAAGTCATAATGATAATTTTTCAGAGATGATTTTATTCATCGGGATCAATAATGAAAAGTCATATTTCTGTATTTTATTTTATTTAATAAATCTATCTTACAAGCAGCATTCCTGGGCAGTTTAAAACGATCATTTGATTATTATTGGCGAATCAATAATATTTAAATATTTCTCAACAGAAGTTTAAAAAATGTCAAGGTATGATATAAATCCGAAAGGTATTTCATTCGTTAATTTGCATACACCTGATCAACCTACTTGCATCCTCATATGTGTAGGATTGGAATATTTCTAAAAATAATAAAAATATTATCTAACTATTTCGTGACGCATTTTGATAATAATATCTGAAAGAGAGAAATCTATATTTTAAGTTTAAAGTGCTTATAAATGAAGCGATAAGATCGTTACATGCGTGCAAAGGTTTTGAATCTTCGAAAACTTTGGACGCAAAACTTTGTCCTTATTAGTCTCGGTATCGTTGTAATACTTTCGATTCATGAGTTCGTAATGAAATATTTTCTTTTATAACAACAGAATTCAATCATAACTTGTGAGAATCTTTGGGCTAAATGCTAACCGCCGGTATGCGTGTCAAATGCGCTAAACCTGTGCCGAAATGTATTCTTGCGCTTCTACGACAAAACCTAATGTATGTATGCACGAAATTTGTTTTAAAATTAAGTAACCATTGATATTTATTTATTTACTACATTACATATATTCAGACTTGTATGCTTGATTCTTGAGATCCGCTTGTAAGTCTTCGTCGATAATAGGACAAATAGCACAATGACAGATGTACAACCACAGAAGAATAACGAAGAAAACACCCAGGGCCACGGTGGGAATCGAACCCACACTCCTACGCTCTCAAGCGATTAGCGGTGATGCTTTAGACCACTCAGCCACGGAGCGCCCATAACCATTGAAGTCTTTGTTATGTTTTTTATTATTTTATATTTATAAACTTAAAAATTTGGTTTGAAGTTGTGATACAGAAAAACAAAATTCTATTTTCAAGGTGAAAAATTTTTCTAAAGTCACTTTTTTTTAAATTTTGAGCTTAAGAGAAGTTGACGATTAGATGAGTACTTTTACTTTATGTATTAGTCTATTTATTTTTTCTATTATATGTATATTAAATTATTAAGTATAGCTTATAGAAATATTTGAGGCACATATAGAATTCCTGTTGTTGAATAGCATTGCTTGATTAAATAAAACTAGAATAATTTGTGGGGTAATGCCTGATTAGTTAGAAATAAGTTTTCCCACATAAAAAATGGTGTTATTTACGTTATTGATTCAGATTTATTATTAGTTATTCTCCCGTAAGGGATTGCGTTGTAACGGATGTTTATTTTTAAGGTAAGTGCCACTACCTAGTTAATTAGAAACCTAAGTTTTTAAAAATGTTATTTACGTTGTTGATCTAGATTTGTAGCGCAGTTTTTAATATCTGCTTGTTATTGTTATACACGGTATATTTTTGTAAAAATTTGTGTTTTGATTAATTAAAGAAAATAATTAAAAAATGGATTATGTATAATTTATTGACCGAATACAAATAGTGATACTGATTTTTAGAAATGCTTTACATTTTGTTTTGTAACGTGATTTTTATAATAATGTATAATTTTTATAAAATACGTGAAAATAAGTTTCTGGTCTTCAGTTTTGTAACATTTCTAAAGCAAGCATAAATATGAAATATTCGAAATTTGAATATTTTTCATTTCAGTAGATATCTATTTATATGAAAAACCCACTCATTTAAATTATTCAAAACAGAGGTGCATATTCAGAATTTTCATAAACTAATAAACATATCTGTTGATGATAATTAATACTCTCGTTTATAATTATGAAGGGAAATATTTATTTTAATCTAGTATTTTATTTAATCAGGATTCAACAACCAGCGTGATATATTTTAATAAATCAATTAACCTTTCGCAATGCAATGTCAAACATTTCAAAAAGTATAAAAGATCGGGAAAAATTATGCAAGATTAAATTTTTAATAATTATTAATGCTTTAAATTGAAATTTTAATTGCTATATTTAGCAATACTTTTTATTTTACTAATTTGTTTTATCACTATATGAATGACATTTATTTTTAGGGATTAAGTTTTTTTACACGGCAACAATGAGTTTCTCTTTCTGGTTCCAAACAGATTGATCGGGATTTTGTAAGAACGCATTTATTCTACTAAAGTTTAAATTCTCAAATGTTATTTGAAGTTTGTAGTTAATATTATCTCAAATGTTATTTGAAATATGTGATACTTATAAACTGAAGTTTGGGTTTCATATTTAGAAAAGGCTGATTAGATATTTGAGGTTTCAGTCGTTTTGTAAAATGTTAAATAATATTTCTTTCTGAATAATAAATAATGGAATTAAAAAGTTACTTCTTTCTATTGTATCTCATTTGATAAAGAAATTGTTACTGTAGTACATGAAATAATAAACTATTTTAACGCTTGAAAGAAGAAAATAAAATGTTAACTAATGCGAACATTTGTAGATTTCATCTAAAGAGAAGACAAAATGATTAATTGGCCTCAGTAAAAAATAGTATCTTTATGTTTTATTTTAACATTGGCAATATCTGTTCAAATTTTAGATTGAAATAAAATATTTTAATATAAAATATTTCATAAGAAAAAATCAAGATGCTTATGCAATTAATTACGTAAGCAAAATTCCTAAGCAAAAATCCCTAAAGAGATTCTTAAACATACACATATTAGGTAAAATGAGAATAAACTTTTTTTCCCGATTTGTTTATAACAAGTTTTATTATTTATTTATTACATTACATATATTCAGACTTGTATGCTTGATTCTTGAGATCCGCTTGTAAGTCTTCGTCGATAATAGGACAAATAGCACAATGACAGATGTACAAACACAGAAGAATAACGAAGAAACACCTAGGGCCACGGTGGGAATCGAACCCACACTCCCACGCTCTCAAGCGAATAGCAGAGTAATACTTTGACCACACAACCACGGAGCGCCCGCACACAAGTTTTCGACTGCTCATTTCTCCCGACTTAAAAGCCACTAAACAAAGCCAATTGCCTCTTAATTTTGAAAAACAGTCAAGTGACGTAGTGGACACATAATCTGGCACTTTTCAAACCTCTCCGAAACCGAGCTGGCAGCCTAATACCCGTTTGCACAGCACTTTTAAACGCGCGCAAGACTCGGCAGAACTTCCTTGTGGTAAAAACTTGTGATTTAAATCAATTTGACTAACTGATTTAGCTCTATCTTGCTGTCAACATTTGTTGAAATATCTGAAATCAATCAAAATAAATTCAAGAGAAGCAAAATTTTAAAAAATAATAACACAGAAATATTTACAAAAATATTCACAATAAGCATCAAAAAATTATGTTAAGTTTGAGAAGCAATAGATTTGTCAATTGGGCGCTCCGTGACTGAGTGGTCAAAGCATCACTCCGCTAATCGCTTGAGAGCGTAGGAGTGTGGGTTCGATTCCCACCGTGGCCCTGGGTGTTTTCTTCGTTATCTTCTGTGGTTGTGCATCTGTCATTATGCTATTTGTCCTATTATCGACGAAGACTTACAAGCGGATCTCAAGAATCAAGCATAAAAGTCTGAATATATGTAATAAATAAATAAATAAAATAGATTTATAAACGATATTCTTTGGTTTCGTATTCCTCATTTGAAATATCATAATTTTAATTAATGTCATTTCGGTCTGTAAATGCTTAATAAACGTGTTCAACTATAAAAAAAATTGAAACTACCATATAATTTATAATAACAAACAATAAAGGTTTTGAACAAAAATTAATATTTCTTAAATCAATTTCGAGTGCAAGGCAGTGTAAGCGCTGTTTACAGCATGTGCATGGTGTTTAAGTTAAATCAGATTTAACTTTAAACCGATTTAAAATGGGCAGTGCGAACGGAGTATAACGGTTAGCATTCTACCATTTTCTATATACGGGATACTCATTCTAACTTTCCGTTCAACAGTACGTGGCTTCGAATCCTATCTAGGAAAAATGTTTCTATTGGTTTGGAATCCACACACTTTAAAATATAGAGCCCGGCTTAGCTATCTCTCTTGTGCAAAATGTGACCATTGAGTGACAAATCAAACAAAAGTCACTACTCTAACGGAAGGATATTATAACGATTTTTCGACTGGGTAAGGTATAGAACTCCACCTCCCGTGGTCACGAGAACGACGCCTTTTCCAACAACCCCCGTGGCTACATTTCTATAAAAAGTATAACATAGGTATTGCAGTTATTTAATGAAGTTAAATAATTGCGATACCTATTTTTTGCCCTGAGAAATACTAATCTCTTCAAGCGATCACGTGACTGAGTTGATACCTGACCTGATACACTTCTCCCACATAATGTTAAATAAAATTACCTTTAGGAAATTGAAGTGTTACTGTGATGTTACCGATACCTGTTTCTGCCAATCATTTTTTAATTTTGAACTACGGTTAAGTGTTCGAGTCGAAACCTCCACAGGTATCTTTTTCCCTCAAATTTTAAATAAAATTTGCAGTTGGTAATGACGATCAATTTTGAAGCTTTATACTACTTTACGGCTTACTACTTTGTTTGTTCGTCGCTCAATGGTCATTTTTTGCACACGAGGGCTAATTAGACCGGGACCTACGGTTTAAAGTGGATTCCGAACCACTAAAAACATCCATGCCCAAGTTGGGATTCGAATCCACGAACTGTTGAACCGAAGGCAAGAACGACCTTTCGATATGAAAAAGATGCTTTTCTCAACCAGGCCACTGTGAATCCTGAAATAAAAATAAAAAAAATTACAAACCAAAACGTTCAGTTATATCTTCCCAATACTTATTTCGGCTCAGCAAAGCTCTTACTATCGTAATTTTGAATCTCACACTGGTCAAGAAGTCAATTCTTGAGCTCGTACACGTCTTCCCCTAAAGCAGATGGATATTGAATATTACAGAACATAGAGTGGGTAAAAATATCTTCCGTACGGTCACTAAATTTAAGAATAAATGAGCATAATTTATAAAGTATTGCGTTTTTTCTTTAAATACTGTCTGTATGTGCTTAGTATAAGTCTTTAGAAACAGATTTTTATAAATTTTCATATTTACAAAACGAAAAAAGCATATTATTTGCAAGATCTAAGGTAAATTGAAAATTGCAGTGCAAAAAAAAGTTTGCGTACGCGTTATGCAGATTCTTTCTGACGTGTTTAAAACAGGCCCGCAGTAAATCTTTGACGTTTGAAAGTTAATCACTGATCAGAAAACATATCGATAGTTGTTGAGTTCAAATTTGTTATTGATCGTCTCAAAATGGAAGTTCCCAGAGCTATTCGGGAATTGGTGATTAAATTTCGGAAAGATGAATGGATTAGTGAAATGATTAAAAAATCGAAGTCTACTATGCAATATATCATTGAAAGATATCGTGAACTTCATTCACTTGAGGACAGAGCTTGATCCTGGAGGCCGCCAAAACTAAATCGTGTGCATAAAAAAAGCATCATACTCCAAGTTCAAGCAAATCCACGAATTAGTGCCCCGTAGTTGGCAGCTGATTTAATGGTTAGTTACAACATTAAAGTTTCAACTCAAAGCGTGAGAAATGTCATTAAAAAAAGCAGTTATCATGGACGTGATGCCCGGAAGAAACCCTATATAAGTTTGTGTGCAACAGGAAAAAACGCCTCGAGTTAACAAAGTGTAAGCAAGCCATTATCTTTTTGGGAATCCATTCTTTTTAGCGGTGAATCAAAGTTTAACTTTCATGGGTCAGATGACCAAGTTATGGTGTGGAGAAAACCAAACGAACAAATGCTAACTAAGAATTTATGCGGAACTGTGAAGTACGGTGGAGGCGGTGTTATGGTGTGAGGGGGTGTATAAATGCTTCTGGAGTTGGAAATTCGCAATTCATCGATGGAAATATGGATATCTAGATACTCTTGAATAAAATGTGTTATCCAGCGCAGAGAAAGTATCTCTTGAAACTGGATTTACTTTTCAGCAGGACAACGATCATAAACACACCTCTAAGATTTGCCAAGAGTGGTGCCTTTACAATGTTAAACAACAACTTCATAGCGCTCCCCAGTCACCCTATTTAAACCTCATCGAACATTTTGGGGAAGAAATTGGCCGACAACTTAAAAAATATGACATAAAAAAACAAAGTTGAACTCAAAAACCCTTTAGTTGCATTTGGTGTAATATTTCTGCAGAAATAACAAAAAAACTTGTAGGGGTAATGACACAACGTCAAAGAAAGGTGATAAAGGCCAAAGGGGGGCCCACTGATCATTAAATGTATTTTGTATTTTTGTAAACGTTTTTCGTGTACTAGACAACCTACGGAGACTTTTTTGTTCAATATTTACGGCATTTTTTGAGTTTTTAAGATTTATTATTTAATTTTGTCGGTATTATCCTCCTTTTAATATGAATAAATATTAAATAATATTAGTTTTAACTCATTTTTAAGTTTTCATTTTTATCATTATGAATTTTGTGTGACAAATTAAACTTTGATTTGCAATCGTACGTGCGTACGGAGACTTTCTTTACCCACTGTATAGCGAGTAATAGTTGCTGTCTAATAAGCACAAGGTTCTTCAATTAGACCAAGAATGGAATCCGCAGTATTGCAGTAATATTTTCATATCTTTATTACTCTTCATCAGTTGATCGGAAAATATAAAATTACAATAAATAACATAAAAAGACTGCAAGAGATTTATAAAATCTCAGAAAATTATTTTAAAGTGTCTCTGCTAAAATTTAATTATCTCAAATATATAATTTCCCGAATTCATCCAAACACTCAATTCTGAAAAAAATATGCAACCACAACAGCTAATCAAAAGAAAATATTCTAAATTTAGATTTTTAATCACTCAAGCAATTATATATATAGCGCAGATCTAGCGTGACCTTAATGTAAATACATTTGTCAATTTAATGCGTGGGTGGTATTTATAGAATATATAAATTTTCCCAGTAAATTTAATTTGTAAGAGTTCATTACTGAAAATAGGGATACATGAAATATTTTTCTTTTCCTCTTTGGTATTATGTATATCCGAAAGAATTTTCTTAAATCTTCTATATTTAACACACATTATGAAGCAATATAACGGAGTATTAATTAGGTAAATGTGAGTTTGATAACGAAGAATGTAAAGTAATACTTTAAAAGCCATTCAGAGAATCTGATTAGAAAATATAAAGAAAGAGGGACAAATTTTAAGCGTAGCACAATGTATTAGTTATGAGACCATGTCGCATAACTAATTTACTGAAGAGTTATTTTACAACAAAGTTGAGTTTGTCTCCTTCGTACTTTTGCATTAATTATATTTTACACCCTACAATTAATTAAATAAGATTTTCTAATCAAATACATGACTACTTTTCCATTCAACTCATTATGAATAAAACTGATGCTTACTGTAGTTGAAAATACACTCAGAAAGAAATAAAGTTTTATTAAGTGAACATTTTAGAAATAAATGTGTGTAACGATAGTTCTGAAATAGAAGTATCAATTTCTGGGTCAATATATCATTGGGAATTTTTTACAATACAAAAACAATACTTGAAATGGGAAATATATTTAACTGTAAATTTCAGCTAAATGTACCAACAATACGTACAAAAGAATTAAACTGAATAATAAAATGAAAAATTAATTCCGTGTATTGTTCGAAAGTGCACTAGAACAATTTACGGAAAGAGTTTAAACTAACTAATAACAGTAGTAAATTGGTTACTTTTTAATGTTCGTTTAATGATGTAAGCTTACTAATGGAAAAATTCTATAAAAAATTTAAATAAAAGGCAAGGACCTATAAAAAAGTTTTAAACGACTTTAGTTTGTTAGCGATATTCCCATAATTTTCTATTTCTTTTGAAAGAGTTACACAATGGAGTCTGGTTCATTTGTCGCTCAAAGGTCAATTTTTGAACAAGAAGGCTAATTAGACCAAAACCTACGGTTTAAAGTGAATTCCAAACCAAAACAAACATCTAAACCCAAGGTGGGATTCCAACCCACAAACTATTGAACCGATGTGAAGATCGCTAACTATTCGGCTTACCCACAGGAGAGACAGTTTTAAACTGAAAATAAAATTTCATAATTCAAAATAATATATATATATATATATATATATATATATATATATATATATATATATATATATATATATATATATATTATAACTCTGTGGCACAACAGCCCATGGGGATCAAGGGCTACAGGGCCTATCAGTTTTTTCCTGACAGCGAGGACCTGGGGTGCGAAGGCTATGTCCCTATTAGATGGTCAACCTAACTCGAAATCTGCAGTGTTTATTTCCCAAGCATGCTTGGCCGAGCTGGCAGCCGAATGGTTAGCGCTCTTGCCTTCGGTTCAACAGTTCGGGGGTTCGAATCCCACCTTGGGCATGGATGTTTGTAGTGGTTCGGAATCCACTTTAAGCCGTAAGTCCCGGTCTAATTAGCCCTCGTGTGCAAAAAATGACCGTTGAGCGACAAACAAACCAAACCCAAGCATGCTTGGTACTCAATTTATCGACCCACTAAAGGGATGAAAGACTGGGGAAAAACTGAAAGAAATGGTACTAAAAAAACATATCAGTTTAATAATCTGTCAAATTCAAACTATATTTACGGACAAACAATTGCATATGTACTCTATTCTCTTTTTGGAGGCAAGTAGAAACGAAATAAACAAAAGGCAATTAAGTTACCAATCAATACACGTAAAAATAAATTTAAGGCGTATATATTCGTTGAAGCAATAGAAGCAAAATCATGTAGCTTCAAACAGAACGAAAAAAAAAGATTCTTGATAAAAAAAATTCTTTTCTGATTTCGCTCTTTTAGCCTAGACCCTTCTTTTGTCTATATATCTATTTCGCCAGACATTGTTTTTTGTTCTTAGCGTCATAAGATCTTTAACAATGATATTTTCTTTATATATATATATATATATATATATATATATATATATATATATATATATATATATATATATATATATATATATATATATATATATATATATATATATATATATATATATATATATATATATAATACTAAATTCTTATTCTATATATCACTCCATATAAAATATATTTCAATATGAGGTAGTCACAGACGTATCGTATATTCTTATATATGCTCATATATGTAGTTACTTTATTCGAAAGGTGTTGGAAGAAATAGTTTCGATATGAGAATGTATTATCTAGCTTTATAAATATATTGTCTGCAGTTTTGCTAAATTAAACGCCAAAAGCACTCACTGCCAACATTTCAATACCGACCACATTGTAGATTTCTGTAGAAGCAACAACGACCACGTTGTAAATTTCTATTACCTCAAGATATTATAAATTACTAACAATTTCAAATACTATGATTGTGATAGTATTTATCGTAACATTTGCAATAATAATTTCTTAAAGAACTCTTTATAACACGAAATTGACATCGTATTATTTTAAGCATTTTTGAACTTAATAAAGAAATCCAAAAAATATTTCGTTTGTAAATTCCACAATGAAAATTACTAAAGTAATTTGCGTTTAAAATACAGTATCTAATAAATTTTCCTCCATTATGATTAAAAAAGTATTATGATGTACATTACTTGGGAAGATATTTTATCTTTTATTACTGTTTGTTTATTTAATGTTAGCGCTATATTGACTAGTTTAATTTTCATGAAAAAAGTTCATAGTTTATAAAAAAAAATTTATAAATGTTGAATAATGAAAGTTTTCCTGGACATTTAATAACTAATAAAGTTCTATCTGTTAATTTTGCATGCTTAATTAGATATCAAAATTAATATTTACTATATAACCCATCATATAACTTGGATTTTTTCGTTGCTAAGATTTTCGATACATTTCAGTTTTGTTGCACTTTGTCTCTGTACTGACTTTAGACTAACTGAATTAATCTCGAATTAAAATTG
The DNA here is from genome assembly GCA_037975125.1 of Latrodectus hesperus. Taxonomy (NCBI): domain Eukaryota; kingdom Metazoa; phylum Arthropoda; class Arachnida; order Araneae; family Theridiidae; genus Latrodectus; species Latrodectus hesperus. The sequence continues at coordinate 30,098,027 of CM075859.1, forward strand.
GGTATTAGTTTCTGGATTTTTCATCATACAGGTATGGAAAGTAAAGAATCATTTCTTTCATTTAAGATCTTCAAAAATAACGAAAATATTTCAAATAATTTATGATTTTCTTACTAGTATCAATATCTTCATGTTATAATAAAAATATTCGCGCAGCTTTAAAGAAGCATTAATGTATTGTTTCTCTACGATAGCCCCGGTTTCAAAAACTATTTCTCGTAAAAGCAGTATTAATGCCAAGAATTAAACTGACCTTGCTTAAGGAAGCATCCATTCAGTTCAGAGAAAGAAGACGTCTTGCGTCCATTTTTAAAATAACCAGAGTCAAAATAAAATTGCACCATTTATTATTTGCTTAGCTGGTATAATCTACTAAATTTTATCTTTCATTCAGAAAAAGCGGTTTGATTGGGAAAGATATTGTTCTCATAAGCTAAAAGTCGTGGGTTCTACACCGACCCATTCGAAGGTCCGTTATATTGACTACTGCCGGCTCGTCCTGATCCCAATGTCCTTCAAATAAAATGACGCTTTTGGGTCAGGAAGGTCATGACGGTAAGTCTTCTGTTTGATTACTCTTTTCAATTAGGAGAACTTATACTAACTTTCATGACTGGACTGTCAGTCACTGATTCGCCCCACTAAAGAAGATGCCATCAATTTCATCTCTTGTAGTGTCAAAAGGTATAAATGTACCAGAAATATCCGAAAATCAGAAAAAAAGACCTTTTCATTCCGAAAAGTGTGAAGAATTAAAAATTATAAGTTATAACTTAACACGTATACCTACGAATGACTTTTTACTACCTTTATTATTGACATTTTAAATTTTTCATTTTAGTCTTACTGTTCAAACGAATTCGATTAATCAATTTACTAAACAGGATATTGCTGTATGTGTGAAAATTGCAGTTACTTCTCAAATATGAATGCGAATAGTTTCTGATACCGAACATTATTTTCATACTTTGACCAAAGAAAAAACCGACGCATCAATTTAAGACAAGGAAATGAAAATTTCGGGTCAATGGAACATTTTAAATGATGAGATTAAAGCATCAAAGATTGAAATATGGCAAATGATAGGGAAGAAAAATTCAATAATTTAAAATTAATGAGATATAATATAAGTATAATTTATTATTTGCTCATTTTTATGGAGATGACAGTGGGTAATATTAAATCAAAAAAATTTGATACCACATAAATTTTAAATCGCATTCCTTCTATCTTTGCATGAAATAAATATTTATAAATACAATAAATTTCAACTATCGAATTATTGAGACCGATGAAAAGTTATGGTATAATATATTTATAAAATTATACACATATATGTATATATATCATGTGAGCATAAGGTTATCAAAAGAAAATTGAATACACTAGAGTATATAGAACCAAGCGAAAAATTCAATTCCAGTTACTATTGAGGGAAAAAAAGGAATGTCGCGTTTTATTTCCTGTCGGATTGTTTGCTTTGTACTTTCACGGGTTTCGTTTCTTGAGACTCGTGAAAATAGTTGACAATCAAGGAAATCTTTCCTAAGAGCAATTCGGAAATTTAAAAAAAGCCTTGCAAAAGCTTTGAGTTTTTAGGGTATCCAAAACACCGTGTGTCAAAGCTATCCACAAATAATTCTAAATAATAGAATATAAATTGCTGAACCAATGAATGGTTCTTTTGCCAACATATATATATATATATATATATATATATATATATATATATATATATATATATATATATATAGTGTATTTACATAATTGTAATTTCATCATTCAATGTGTACTTTTATCAACATACACAATCACAATATTTATATTAGATATGCTTAGAGTTCTCTGATTTACATATTAATTCCAATTTTCATCTCCTATGCAAATTTACATTTCCGTGTGTCAATGTGAATAAGAATATTATCTGATAAAAAAAATGAAGTCTCTTTCCCCGCCTAGCTCTTACTTTTCATCCTTAATTTTTCTTCTTTCTTCCTTACATAATTAGCACCACGCTGCTCGCGTTGTGATTTTGTTTTCTCGCCGACCGGTATGTCACTCTGGAATTTTCCCCCTCCCCACCCTTTTCCCGATCGTACATAATGTTTAGGGGAAAATGTAGGAAGGTATGGTTGCTTATTTATCGTTTTCACTGCTCTGGATTCTTTTCAACTTTGGCATTTTGTGGGGACCCCTGCTTCCACACTACGGGAAGCGGGAAAAAGGGGTAGAGGGGCAAATGTTAGGGGGGCGCGATCGATAATCTAACTCCTTTCGCTCCTGCGGCAGGGAATCTCCACTCACGCGCTCCAAAAGTTGAGACGCCGACAATTGCCACTCCTTTTCCCAAAAACGGGAAAAAAGATCCGACCGCTCCTAACGGGTTTTATTTCATTTTAGTTATTTTTGTCCCAACTATTTTTTTTTCTCCCCCGACAAAAACGGGAGACCGTCGAGAAAGGAAAACAAAGCTTTACCTTCCCCTGCAGAGGTAAGAATCGACCGGCTTATTAAAGGCAGCAGAAACTCCGCTTGTCTTCAGCTTTCAAACTACTTTCTGAAAGGGTTTTTCAATTGAAAACATTTCTCGCCGATTCTTCCCTGCTTCTAATTCCCCCAACGATTAGGATTTCCATTCAGTTTTTCCGGAGTAGCTTACTTCTCATGGACGTAATTCCTTATTTCAGCCCGGAATAACGAATTAAAATAAAACACACTTCTCTTTACTCGTTTTCATCATTTTTTGTGATTATATCCGATGACCATAAAGCTCTTTTTTATTCGCTCTTCTCAAATTTCTCCATAATTCCTTTTAACACTCTTGCTTTTGTCTTAAGAATAAAATTCTTATTCTTGCGCAAAATATTTCCTTTTTGAGCTTTGCGAAGAACTCTCCTTTTCAACTCAATAGGATTATCGTTGTAAAGAATTTCCACACTGCTGGAATGCTTCTTTACAAATATGTTCTTATTAGTTATAATGGACTTATTCCCAGGCAGATAAACTACATATTCTTTCTGCAAATCTCTTCTCAGAAAAATAAAATTTTCAATCTAATTAACAAAAAAAAATGAAACGTTTTTCTTTAAATGAAGCTGTTGAAGATGAGAAGTAAAAGTGAAATAGCAAAGAAAAAATCTATGCATATTTATTTCTTTTTAAAAGAAGTAATTTTGGTATTTAAATATTAATATTTCAAAATACCCACATAAAAATTACAGAATTTAATGTCTTAAAAATGAGACAATTTTTTTTATATTTATATGCCCCATTAGTACGTATTTCTCAGAGAATTTGAATCACTCTAAATTCCAGTTATAATTGTAAGTTATTGTTTCAATAAAATTTACGAAAGTAAAAACCATGAATCAAGATGAGATAAAATCATTCTTACAACAACTAATTTTGGAAAGAATATAATATTTATATTTCTAAGATACTTTTTGACGTTTTTTATTTCTTAGTTGAAATCAAGATTATTGTTATGTATGACTATGATTATTTATTGATTGATTGATTGATTAGGAGTTAATCACATGGAATATATATATATATATATATATATATATATATATATATATATATATATATATATATATATATATATATATATATATATATATATATATATATATATACACATTAAACCCCCATTTACAGCACTGCAATATTTACTCTTAATGAAGTTCAACTGTCAAGGATAAACAGAGGGTACATTAAATGGGCATCTTATTTACCATCATATCACGCTAGCGCGCCGCAAATGGTAAATGATTTCGACTAGCAATGTTACCCCAACGTCATCTGATAACTAACATTGAAAGACATAATATTTATATTAAAGGAGAACTGATATAGAACTCTGCATTTCATGCCAATTTAACGTCGTTTGACACAAAATTAATAGAAATCAGGAAGATCTAGCTATCACTTCAGTGTCTCATAATAAATTTAAAGGAAAACTTTTAAAAGCAGTTTAAAACGTTCATTCAATGAATCGTCCTTCTGTATAATAAGGTAAAGACATGATTTGTGATTCATCAGAAAGTTCAAATTGATATCAGTATGAATCCAAGTTGATAACACAATAAGTAGGATCATTGAGCAACACTTAAGTTCTAGGATCGAATTGAATTTACAGTTACCGAAATTTCGCCAAATTCAGGCGGTAGATAAATATCTGCTATTCTTTATTGACTTCCTCTACCTCATAGCAAAAGACTTAAATATTGAAATATTAACGTGCCATGTTATTAAAATCTTGATAACCTCGCACAGATGGTCACAATGAGCATTGTGAATAATTCACAAATGTCGATACTGAGAAGTGGGCCGTGTGGGAATAAATGTTGAGATTGAATGTTTCATTCATGAGCTTCCAGTTCAATATTTACTTCTTTATCTCCAGATGAAATATTTTAATAATGCCACAAAATAATTTAACAAATCTTTTATTCCATTAAAATCATTTGAAAAAAGTATTTCAAAATTTAATTACGAACATATTTTAATTGAAAATTCTAAGAATAGCAATCTCAAAAAAAAAATTAAATATGATACCTTTTACCTTAGATATTGCAATAAGCTCTTTTTATGGTTCATGGTCCCCTAGTGGTTAGAGCATCAGCTTTTCAATCGGAAGGGCGGGATTCGATTTCCATTGCCACCAAAGACCCACCGAGTACATGCCATATACGTGCTCGTGAAATCAGTGAGATCGAAAATCCTGTGGTCGATCGTTGAGCAGTTAACACGGATGTAATAGTCTACAGAAAATCTCCCTCCTCCACCTTCAGATCAATGTCAAAATTGAGGCAGTGGATCATCTGGTGGTGCCATCTATCGGAGGAGTTTAGAGAAAAGTCGTACTTCGCCTTTGTGGTGCTCTGGTTAATCAAAAGACGCACCCTACTAACTTAAACTCTCATAGCCGACGGCATAGTGAGCTTAGCTTGTCCAAGTATCATAAGTAACAACAAATAATAGCTCTTTTTATGATTTGAATACATATGAGTCTGTATTATGCCAAATCTGGAGAGTTCTACTTGGTCCCCGCTTCTAAGTTACGAATATCCGTCAACCTTCACGGTTAAATTGGCATACTTACTTTTTGTCCTACTGCATAAAATACCATCAAATACATCCCTTGAAGTGACGAAGGGGAAATACTATTTATTGTCCGGCGTTAAAATAATTTGAACAAAAGTAATTGTTCTCGATATGAATGAAAAATTTAAAAAAATCATCAGTACTATTACTTTTAAGAGGAAGAATCTTGTTTTGAAAAATAACATTATATTCAAACATGTTCATTTCTCAAAATGGAAATTTTAATATTCTTGCGTGCACATTAAAATCATTAGAATAAAAATAGATATTGTAAAATTTCTTTTCAGAAAATGCTTAGTGTAAAGAAACGTTTTGTGGAAATCTCTCCAATAATATTTGCCATCACCAAAGCAGCAAGTTTTGTCTTTTCTTCTTCCTCGAATATTACCTACATACATATGAAATGATACCATATATTCATTTAGATGTTTCGTAAAATTGTAGATAATACTTAGAAATACTCAATTTCAGTTTTCCTTCATATTTTCACTGACAAATGAAGTCTGGTAACACTATAAAATAGAAATTAATTAAGAGGCTGGTTTCTATTTCATGTATGATTAAAAACCAATACGACTGTCCATTATACAGTTTTCATAAAAACTTTTCTGTTCAAATCAGATTTTATTTGATTACAATATTTTCGACGATTTTCATGTATGTTGGATTGCTAATTTTTCATAATTTTCCGATACATTTTTGAGGTACATTTACTTAAATTCTTTTGTTTTTTGTTTTAGGAATTAAATATCACTCATTTGTTTCTTTCACTCCATTGCTTCTCACAAACTACAAAAAAAAAACTACTTCCGCTCTCTTTTTATATATAGCGAAAATTTTCCTTTCAGTGCCTATTGTTGTTTCAAATACCTCAGACAGGGTGATGCACTAGCAAGTTGACTTTTTAACCTTGCCCAACCAAAAATCATAAAAGACTCCAATATTTAATACTCGTGGAACTATCTTTAACAAGTGTGTTCAGATTTTTGCGTTTGCTAACGATATTGACATAATCGCACGCACTACTGAGTCACTTAGAGAGAGGCATTAACATCTGCCAGCAAAATGCCTTAAGTAATCAACAGCAGCCTATATTTTGAAATTGAGAATTTCAAATTTGAAAAGTTAGCAGATTTAAAAATTTGGGGTCAGAAGTTAATACTCTCAATGATTTAATGTTTGAGATCCGTAGTTGAGTCACAGATGCTAACCGATGTTTTTTTCGGTCTCAAAAACTACTTGAAGTCTAACTTCACTATCAGAAAAACAAAGTTACTAATTTACAAGAGCTTAATATGGCCCATTCTTACATACTCTGCTGAGACCTGGTCAACGACAGAAAAAGTTAAAAGTATCATTCCTGCTTTTGAAAGAAAAGTTTTGAGAAGTATTTTTGGTGGCATTAAATGTAACAATATCTGGAGAAGAACTAACTCTGAACTTTATAAATGTTTTAAAGAACTAGATATAGTAAAATATAAAAGGATTCAAAGAACTAAATGGACAGTACACCTGTGCAGAATGAATGAAAACCGTGTAACAGGGAAGATCTTCTCGGTCTGACCATTCGGCACCCAAAAAAGAGAGACATAAACTTAGATGCCTCGACTGCTTTGAAACAGACTTAAGAATTTTAAACATAACTAACTGGCCAAGGACAGAAAAATTTGGAATTAGATTCTGAAGAAGGCAAGCTCCCATCCTGGGCTGCCTGGTCATTGAAGAAAAAATTTTCCTTTTTCAACTAAATTTTCTTGTGCGGCATATTTCAATTCCTTAGCTTCAATTTTAAGTTCTTAAGTAAATGTGAAAAATAATATAACGTGTATTTCATTTATTAATGAAATATACTTCCTTTTTTTATAATATTTATACTTAACAAACAAGCATTTTCCTTGCAAAAATCAGAACAATTCATGAAAATTTGGCATAATTGAAAAATAATATATATAATAAGATACTCACATAAAAATTTGTATATAATTTGGCATAATATAGTTGCAATCTTTTCAAATTATAGGATATAAAAAGCTTGATTATTTTACGCTAAATTAATGTTCACAATCTCTCATGGGAAAAGGATTATTATTAATTCGCAGCTACAAATCAAAAATCTACAAAAAACAAATTTCGAAAATCTAATCTTAATTTGATATTATAATAAGCAGCTGTACTCTTCGATCAGCTTAATTTTCACTGAATATACGCTTTGAATCTACCTACACTATTTTATATTATCCGCTCTAAATGATTAAAAAATCTATAAGTGTTGTCAAATTTCTCAGAGGAATATTTTTCTAATTAACGAGCTTTTGGATTAGAGAAACAATTCACGAGCTTTTAAGATGTTAATGATTGTTTTCCCTCCATTAATGCATCCGTTCTAATTAGCAGCGATCGAAAGGGATACCAGTTAATCCTTCTGCTAATTGTCGTTATGTATCTAATCATTAAAAGTAATTCTGTTTCCCTTTCTGAAATAAAAAAAAACCACGTCATTTTGAGAAAATTTTGGATAAATCCATTGTAAGTTTTTTTTTTTTGAATTAAAAAAAGGGTTATTATTACCCCATTCATTTAATTGTGTTAAAATTCCGAAGTACACTATCACTTTTTAGTGCAAATACCAATGGAAATTTTTAAAATTACTGAAAAGAATGTATTAATATCTAATTTTCGTTATAAATATGACTCATTTTAATGTTTAACAACTCATAAAATAATGAAGATGTTGGAAAACTTATAACATTTATTCATTGAATTACTCCAATGTGAAAGTTTACACAAACAGCTTACTTTCCCCTTTTGAATAGCTTTTCTTTTCTAAATACCATATTTGCGTGTTATAATTGTAGGCAATTTGTTCCTTCTGTTTGAATATCTGTTTTATCATTTATTCATAAAAGAATGGATTGGGCCCTACTTTTTGGACACCCAGCTCATCTTCCCCAGAACTTTTTCCTTCGAATATTTGCAAAGTAAATAGTTTATAGAAAGCATATATTGAGAATTGGTAGCAGAAAAATTAAAGGATTACAACCAAAGTAGTCAACATGTTTCGCGTACCTAGAGTGAAATATATTACTATCTTCCTAATTCTCACTGGGCGCACACTTGGAATTATATAAGAAAAAAGTGAAAACATTTGTTGAATCTAATCATTGATGTTATTAATTTTAATCTTTATATGGTTTTATGAATTATTAAACATCAAAATGAGTCAGAAAGCTTAGAAACACTCAGTATATCAGTAGACTATCCTTTAAAATATCATTATGAAAAAATGGATATCAAACCTGACAAATTAAGACAGAGATTTAAAAATCTGAAAATTTATTTTACTGAAATATAAAATGAATTTTCAACAAAAGTCAAGACAAAAATATTTTAGAATTTGAAAATGGTGACCAATGATGAATTAATTCGTTGTAATATAAAGCGAACTATTTTAGCAGAGTCTAATTTCAAATCAGTTGATCAGTTGGAACATTTTTCGTAATATATAAAACTGAGTACCTGAAAACTGTTAAGTTCATTATAAAAGGTAAAAAGAAATGAAAGAACTAAAAATTCACCGTTTGATTCATTTCTGGTAATCTATTTCAGTGATTATTTTATAAATTTACTCAGAAAATCTCTCGAAAGATAATGCTGCTAACTGAAGTAAACACTGCTTTCCGTATATCTTCTATTTTGCCTAAATTGCGACCACAGCCCAAGTCTACCATATCACCAAAATGTAGTAGCAATTATTCCTACATATTTAACAATCTGGCAGCCCAATCATTTTACAATCATCAGATTCAGTGGTGAAGCAGCAAGTAATGGTTATTTTAAAAAAATATTATTTAACTATTGAAACATTTGTTATGTTTTTAAATATTAAGTAGCGTCCCATTTGCTTCGTGCAGAATGGAAAACTCTCTTCCCAAATGGAAAGTAACAAACTGCGGATTTCGATATCTTGTTTTTTTCATAAGCTTCTGCGGGAAAAAATGATTATTAGACCCAATTTCATGAAAATACCGTATCATTTCATTTTAATGAGTGATTTGAAATAATAAATACTCAATTGACAAATTTTAATTATAAGCTTCTTGTGACAACGAAGTGACCGAAATTAACCTTATAAGCAAAAGGTTTTCTAATACTTGTGGGTAAATGAGAAGAAATATTTCATATAAAATTAAAATTGATATATATTTACTATTAAAATTTCTGGTGGAATTTATGGAATCTACACAAAATGTGTATTGCAAGATAACGTGTATTTTTAGCAGATCAAAGTTATTTATGAAATGTTGATGCACGAGTTCATCGTCTAGAGAGAAGGTTGATTTTTAAGAAATTTATATTTCATCAATTGTTATAAGCGAATATTAGTATGCGAAAGAAATTCTAGTGCATTATAAATTACAAATCAAAGTTATTTCATTTTTATGATATATTGTTACTGCATACAAAATCTTATTCAAATCGGTGTATAAATTTCATATGTTCTTATGAAATTTATACACTGATTTGAATAAGATTTTGTATGCAATAACATGTTTAAGCGAGTTTATCAATAAAAGCTTTATTCATAAATTCGCCAATCTTAACATTCCTTAATAGCATATAAACCTTATTGCTGTTTTATATTTGAACATTTATTTATTGGTATTTTTGCACTTAGATGTACCACACTAATTATTTGATACAATCTTAAAAGCTTAATTTTTATCAGCACAAATGCAAATATAATGAACAGTTACTTATCTAAATTTTAACAAAAATTCCTAATTTCTCAGTCTTTTGTGTTGTAGTAAGCAATATAAATACCTTTTGTGGAAACATTTAAAAACATAGATTTTTTGTGTATATTCTTCGCCACAACAACCACCATTAGACGCACATTGATAACAACAAAATAACTAAGCACAAAAAATGAGATTATAGATTCATAGATCTGATTTTATTATTTGGAAGCTTTTTCACAAGCCAAGAATACATTATTATCACCTAGAAAATATATTATTTTAGCAATTGTTAAGGCTGTAAGTCTTATTTTTTTACAAGAAGTCTAGAAAACCGGCAATTGCACAATATACAATATTCTTCCAATGGGAAAAAATTTTGTTATTTAAAATTCTGTATTCAACTTTTCATTCTAGGCAGAAAGTAACCCTCCAAGCGTAATTCAAAGCGAGATCTACAGCTTCTTTGGATTCTTTGCTTCTAGATTCCTCTAGAAGCAAAGAAAGGAGGGGCCTTTTTATGCGAAATAAATTGAAACTTTGTACGTTTTATTTATGTTTTAACTCATATATTTAAGCATAATTTGATTTCATAATATTATTTAATCCAAACTATGTTATTATATGGGGGAGCAATATTTTCTAATAGACAAATAAGGGATATAAGGCCGCCGAAAGAGGCAGTTACAGTATCGAAATACAATCTAATTTTAGTAAAGTATATAAGAAAAATTACTCTCATTATAATTGGTTTTAAAGAGAAACCAAAAATTCATTATTTTTAAAAAATAACTGATACTTCTATAAATACTCGATAAGCAAATGCCATTTATCAAAAAAATAAAAAATAAATAGGAATCTAAATACTGCTTTGCTTTAAAAGATAAGCTTCTCCTAAAGCATTATTAACTGCAAATAAATTATATTGTTAGTAAAGTTTCTGAAACATTTTTTATAAATTTGATCAAAAAATTCCCTGATGATTTCATTAGTTACTTCTCGTTTCGTTTTAAAAGCGATTAATATTGTAAAAGGTATTTCTCTCGATTTTATATTATTTACAAATATACATAAAGTGGGAATTTACTTTTATTAAATTTAAATTTTTTTATAACTAACAATTTGCACTTATTAAATTTTGATATATGCATATTATTTCGACTTGCAAAAATATAATTCCCATGTACATAAAACCAAAATCTATAGCAGTCTTACGAATAACCTTGAATCCTTAATCCACAAACATTATACAATACTATAATATTCTTAATTGTTAATTTCTAAAAGTATAAAAATATATTATTCTGAAAAATATGGGGTATTTATTCTCGAAATTGTATTACTTAACAAGAGCTAATTTTAACTTCACACGTAACCAAAAATAGAATCTGCATATACTGTTGTTACTAAGGACACTTAGACAAGCCAAGCTCGCTATGCCTTGACTATGCGAATTTGAGTCAATTGGGAGCGTCTTTCGTTTTAATCAGAGCACCATGAAGGTGAAAGTACGACTTTGCTCTACAGACATGCCATGGGTACCCGTTTATAGGGTAGGCAACCATTTACACCTCATTCATACAAAGAAAGGACAAATACAGGATAGATAGAGAGAGAAAGTACATCTATGCCCTAATCGGGATTCGACCCAGGACCACCTTATCCGCGCAGTCAGGCACGCTGACCACTAGACAAGTTGGGCGGCGCATATACTTAGCATATTGATATTTCAAATATAATTAATTATATATATATATATATATATATATATATATATATATATATATATATATATATATATATATATATATATATATATATATATATATATATTATATCTTTTTAAAAGCGTTCCGTAGACATAAGAAATAAGTGCCACTAAAGCACTAAAGTATTTGCTACATAAACATCATTTTTAGCGACATTTAATGTATGCTTCTATTAACCTTAAAAAGAAACATAATTTTTTATTTTTAACCATATCCTAAAATTTTATAAAAACGTAAAAATCTAAAACTAAGTCTTTTTTTTAATTATAATCAGACAAAATATATTATTTTACATGCAAATAATATAATAAATATGTGAATTTAGTGACCATAAAAATGTTAAAGTTTGTGTTTTTATGATAAGGAATGTCCGATAATATATAAAATGCGCTCAAACAAATTTAAAATATTTTTAAATAGAAGTAAATGTTTACAAAAAACGATTTTAAAACTGCCTAAAATTCCTGAGATTCTTGTGGATAGCCAAAATATCTTTTTTATTTTAAAATTATAAGCAAAACATAAAATTTTCTCAAAAGTAAACTTTTTATAATTTTTGCTTAGAAATATTTGAAATAATTGAGCTTTTCCTAAATTTGAGAAATCGCATTTCTTAATTTTACATTCTATTTATTTTGTATACAGTTTAAGAACATTTTTTTTAGTTTTTCACCCATATAAATTTTTTACGACAGAATGAGCAGAAATCGTAATTGGTATGGAATTTAATTTCACATTTTGCTCAAAAAATATGATTTTGATTTTATAAATTTTTAGATTATAATTTACTTTAATTGTAGCTTCTGGTTTTAACTCAAATTTTTAACATTACAATATTTCTACTAAATATTTGGTAGTAAAAAACTATACCTTAAATAAAAAGGAGTTAAATAAAAGATTTAGATCTTAAAAAACAATTTTTATTAAAGCATGCATATTTATACTTTCGTATTTTCGTTGTGCTTATATTTGCTTAAAAATCAGATTTAAATTTTTGCCATAAGAATTGTGGTGTAAGTATTTGAAAATGATGTTAAAAGGTAAAGTGTTTCATTATTCAACATTCTTTAATTCATGATATATATATATATGTGTGTGTGTGTGTGAGAGAGAGAGAGAGAGAGAATAAACATTATTTAAATGTATTACTATTAAACTCTTAATTAATTTCGTTTCCTGTATATGTTTTGCTATTTTAAGTACAAAAATCATATAAAAAGTATTCGAATTTGTTACAAGTGTAATGCAGCAAAGGAAATTAGGAAAAAATAGTCCACAGTGATTAGATACTTAATAAGAGATTTTATTTAATATTTTGAAGATATTTAAACACTAATATGTTAAGCATGTATACTTGAACAAGTACAGATCTCCAAATTTAACTTACATAAAATAATCAACAAAATAAATTCAATTTGATTAGCTTCTTTTTGTCTTATTTCGTTTACTCATGGGCTATTTTGAGTTAAATTTTTAAGTTTAACTTTATATTTTTTAAAGTTTTAAAAATCTAACACGAAATGTAAAAACAAAGTTATAATTTAACGCTTATTTTGTTAATTTTCTTTTAAAAAGTCAACTTTAGATTATATTTTGAAAGGGTCCTAAATGCATTGAATACTTTTATGAATGCCTTGTTTACAATCCTTATGGCAAATTACTTTTTCCATTTTATTTAATTATTTCTCTTTTTCCCTTAATTTTTCAGCAAGACTTTTAACTTACTTCATCTCGATTAAAGGTATATCACCAACCTAATTACCGATTCTGGCCTGTTGGCCTTGAACTACATGCTTATCAAGATGTGGAGGCCTTGACGTATCATCGACTGCGCATTAGGACTGCCTCGATGAAACAGACTTATAAGAGAGTGGGCTGAAAACGTGCCTTTTTTTGTAAGTTTTGTATAACCTCGTAATGACGAATAAATTTTGTTTCTTGCCATTAGGAATTTTCTTTCAATTTTCCTTTTAATTTCAAGCATTTCTTAAAGCCTGATTTTATTTTGACAATACAATATTAAGGCTGATAGGGTTACTTAAAAAAGCCAATAAATGCTACATAAATATTCTCTTTAAAATACCTAGATTATATAAATATCAATATTTTTACAAACTGTTGGCAAAAACGAGCTTTGTAAAAATATTTCATCTCTCACATATATAAATATTGTGCACTTCATTATAATTACAAACCTTATTTAAAAAAAAGATTATATAATGAATTTTCTAATTCAAAAAAATTACTTCTTCCAAATTACTTTTTTGAAGGCATACTAAAATATTTAATGAAAAAAACTATGTAGTTTTTAAAGTCTAATTGTTTGTAAATTTTTCTTTAAAAAGCTGACATAAATATTCCTTTAATCAATATTTTTTGGAATATCCACATTAAAATTATATATTTCTTATTTTTATCCTTCTTAGGAGAACTGTTAAAAGCAATCTTATTATATTTATGTATACATTTGATCTATTGCGTAACAGCAGATAGCTGCTGTGAAACTAGGAAATTTTCGAAGAAACGAACCAGAAAAATTCACGAGCTGAGACTAGAAACTTAATAACCATTTATTATACAACATTGGCTAGGATCGAACCTTACACTTCGAAAAGGGCTGCTTTTCACCTATAATCCCGATGATATTATATAAATATATATTTATATAAGAATATATATATATATATATATATATATATATATATATATCAAAGATTCGATTATTGTCTTGCAAATAGATATTTTACTTCTTTCAGAATTTACTTTAAAAAAATTCAAGAATTTAAATTCAACATCAAAGAAATAATGAGCTCTAAAATAGAGGAAGAAAAATACATTTTTATTTAAGGATCCAAATAAAGCAATCTTCTGATAAGTCCAAAGTACTTCTAAGATTAACCATATTTGAATCACATGATTAATTTATATTTATGCTGTGTTTTTATGGCTAAGTGAAATTTCTTATATTTTTATATATAAGCGTCTCTAAAAAGCATTTTTTTTTTACCATTTTCATTTCTAAAATTAATAAATCATGCTTTAAAAGTTACCGTAGAAAATATGGTCAAAATTTGATAACTTTTTCTTTTAAATTCAAAAGCGATTTATTAGAAAATTCAGATTAACAAAGAGCACGGTAATAAGAAAACAGCGAATATTGTTTGTAAAAGGGTAAAATACTCAAGTAATTTTAAGCTACTCAGAAACGTTTGAATTAGTGTTTACTTTCAAGTAGACCAGTTTGTATTTATCATCAAATTTGATTAAAATCCAAAAAATATTAGTTTTTGATATTTCATGGAGTAATTCGATAAAATCAAAATGAAAAACCATGATGAAAGAACATGTAAAAGTAGGAGATGACAGATGTTGCGAATGGCAGCTATTCTTCAGATATAGGACCGTTTTCCCACCAAAAATATCATTTTAATGATAAAGAGATATTCAATGGCTAGCATTTTGGGGCATTGCTTCATGAAAGAAAATGATTCTTCCGAAAGTTCTATGAGCCTCTTTGGATAATAGTAGGGACGTCTATTAGCAAATGAGGAATCCGCTCTATAATGTCTGTCCTACTGGCTGAAAGATTGTGCGATACCAAAAATGGTCGCATATGTTCTTTAATGAGTAAAGGCCACATTTACACAGTAGAAGATATCATTTTATGTTGAAAAAAATTAATAAAAATATATTTCAGTATACAACTTAAATTCTCTTATTACTTGATAAATTGAGGTGAGTGCTATCTGCAAATTATCTTTTCAAATGCTTTTAACAAAATGAATGATGTCCGGAATTTAAAATATGTTTACTTAATTCAACAGTTTTTGTATAAAAATAATTATAAATATTACATTTTTACAACTGACTTTTCTATCACCAATGGAAGAGACTGTACACTTTTTTCCTGACGCTATTTATTAACTTTTGTACTTTCTCTCTATCTCCCTATTTTTCTTTCTCTCTCGGTGTATTGTATTCCAAAACTTTCGAAATGAATGTAAGAGATACAGAGATCATTTTACTTACTTAAAATTATAATTTTTTATAATTTTAAGTAAAGTTTTAAGAAATTACGTAAATATATACTCGAGGAACTATTAAAATTGCTATAGTATGAACGTAGCATAATACTCAATATGAAAGCTAAAACATAAGAAACAAAAAGTAATTCATCGCATCCTCACAAAGTAAGTAAGAATAACACCATCTGTAGAGAATGTAAATGGGGAATAACACAGCGAGTCTCTCATTCGGAAATGGCATTCGAACATTGGTTGCTTGTATTACTGGCATTATATGCTTGTGTAAAAGGGATAAACAACTGCTAAGTTGCTTAACAATTTGACTAAGAGCTGTGCAAAGAAAAATTATGGATAATCTGAAGCATGGTTTCTTGATATTGCTTCTTCCAATTGTCAAGAATCTCGGCAGTCTAGCGAATATGGAGCATCCATAAAAAATGCCATGAAAGATATCAATACTTTAGCAACTTCGATGTTTAATTTCAAAATAAATAAGAATATAACCATTGAATGATTATATTGCTACTTATTTCAAGTTAAATTTTATTATGCTCATAACTTTAACCTGAATATAAGGAAAAATAGAACTACTACATATACTAACATTTTCAAATGGGGTCACATTTGGTAATTTGACTGTAAACAAATACCTAAATTTTAAATTCTTAAATAATTCTTAGATATTATATTAGTAATTATATGAATAGATTACGCACGCAATATTTTCTTCTGTAATTCTAGATTAACTCACAGCCAGCCTAAATCATCTGCGTTTCAATGTGTCTGAGTTTGATAGAAAATCATTATTAAAACTAAAGTGCAATTTTAAAATAGATGAAATAACTATTTTTAATGTTATCTTAAAACATGAGATGAATGTTTTACTAAATATAAATATTAGGACCGTAAATTTGAATCCGTATTTCATGCAATAATAATTAGATTTTATTTAAAAATTAATGTTCAAATTAAATTATTTTTTAAACTATTTGTATGTGACAATTTCCCACAACAAAGTAGATCTACCCTAAATGGTTCGAAAATATATATAATGTTGATTGAGAAGATTAAATAAAATATTATTCCCAAATGAGTTTTATTTATATATTTAAAAATTGCAAATGAATTAAGAAGTATCTTTCATTGTTTTTATTAAAATATAATTTGACAGTAGTTCATATTTGCTTTGGTTTCTTTGATTAAAATCGTTAAACTTGTTAATGTCTTTAGTGATTTAGAATCAAAACCATTCAGATAAATAATAAATAATTATGTACTAAAACTTCTAATGCAGAGATAGCCTAATCTCAATTCTTGTTCATTTTTGTCGAAGAAAACAATTAATAGACAAATAAAATTCCCATCAAAATAATTGAGCTCGTTGATTAGTGGAACTATCCCCCACTTCCTTTCGGACTTGAATACATACACTTCTTTTCCCTTTAACCTCTGAATATCATTTAAAATTTCGAGCTCTTCCATAAAAATAAGAGTTGGAAGAAAATCGCAGCTTATTTCGTTTATCAACCTGCCAGTTGAAGTGGTAGTTATTCTTCTTTCTTTAGGTCACACAGGGCAGCAGCTTTTCTTTCCTGATGTGACACACACTACGGCTATTTTTATGCACTAGGAGTAAAGTAAGAGGGCACGCAATATCCACAGCTGTTACCATTAGAAGTGCAATGCTTATTTACTTCCGAATGAAATCATGGCCTCTCGTGTGTGTCAAATTTAGTACCTAGTACTAATTTTATCACCTGCATTTGAAGCAAATATGGAAATTCTAGAAAACAAAAACTAGAGACAAGGTCTTTCAGTCTTAAGATAAAAAACATTTCTAAAAAATAAACATTCTACAAATCTTTTAAGAAATATCAATAACGCATTTATTTCAGTAAATTCAAGGCATATTTCACTGCAAATATGCACAAAGAAAATATATAACGGTATCAACATGGCATATTTTATCCCATTAATCATTTCAACACAATAATCACATTTTATGACTAAATACGATACGGCATTAGAATATTTGCATTCGAAGTAAGGAAATTATTGCATTTATATTTTAGCAATAAAATGTAAATATCTTTAATATAAATAAGAGCATTAAATAACCCAAATCTACTTAATAAAATAAATATGATAATTTCATTTTCGACGCATAGTATTACAGCAAGTCTTTCATAAAATTTTAATATAACAATCAATGATTTTATTTTAGAATATATTTCTAAAGAGCAGTATGATCACTTTATGTGCGTATGATGTTCGTAATATAAGAAACTCACATTTTTCATTTATAAATAAATTATGTCTTCAATACAATAAATCTTATATTATGGGCTTATGGTATCAATCTTCTCCCTCTTTCAAAAACATCATTAATGAATACTTTCAATACACTTGGAATTGCAATAATAATGGCATTTAAAGTATAACTAAAGTATATATTTTAGAACTAGAGCTGTTGTTAGATCAAGTGGGTGAAAAATAATATAAGCTAGGATGCAATATATATTTTATGAATTTAACTTACATATATCATGCAAAGCATACACATTGGCAGGAAAATTTATCTCGTTTTCGTGATATTTTAAATAACAGTAAAGTATCAGAATTTATATTCGAAAAAATAAAATTGCTAAAAGTAATGAATTCAATCCCTACATATTTTTTTTAAAATATGTTTTAAAATAAATAAATTAATTAAAATTATTTGGATATATATACATACATATATATTATATATAAATAAATAAATAAATAAATATATATATATATATATATATATATATATATATATATATATATATATAATGTATGTATGTATGTATGTATGTATGTATGTATATGTATATATATAATTAATAAAGAAATTATTCAAAAATATTGCAGCTGACAAATTAAAGTGAAATCATTTATATCTGAATTAAATTTTAAGTCCTTAATAATTGAATTTTAAATAATTGGATTTACATGGAAAATAATGGAAGATGATAAGTGTGAAAATAGAATTATTATAATTTAACAGACTAAATACACACATTTAATAAATTCAGATTTCTCTTTTATCGGAAGGCATATATGTGTGTGTGTATATACAAATATAATACCAACTCTCAAACGAATCAAGCACAATTTATTTGATTTTTCTATTAGCTAAACTGATCCTAAATAGATATGATTTATTTGCAGTTTTTGCAGAGATAATTTTAGAGAAGATTCGCCATGGTTGAAGATAAATGTAAGATCGATAAAATGTATCTCGAAGCATAACTTGATAAAAAGATTTGGGATGTCCTGAACATAAACTTCCAATAACTAAGCTTCAAATAATCCATTTACGCAGAATGGAATAAAGACAAGGACCTCTCTAAAACTTTTTGCTCTTGTGACAAACTTCGTAAGCGTCTCAACAAAATTCTTTTAACCTAACATTCTGTAATTGACAGTAAACAGGAAATTTTCATAGAAAAATTAAAAACACAGATAAGGGTGATTTACTATGAGAAAACCAAGTAATTTAATGGATCTTTTTAAAATATAGATTATTTAAAATCCAAAAGATTTGGCTAATTCTAGAATAGTAAGTTATTTCAGTGCTTTAAATATGAATATGTTTTTTCACTGTTTCGGAATATTATTTTTGATTTGACTACTTGTGAATAAATTGGCTTGTTTTATCTGAAATGTATTTAGTACTGTTTTTATCAAATAAATTCACTTCAATTCTTAAATTAGGAAGAAATAATCTTAAACTATAACCTGACAAAAAGATCCTTTTACTAATACATAATTGTTTAAATTGAAAGAATAAAACATTCGGCTACCAGCTTGACTTTCTATTCTGTAGGAAATCTCTATATAGCATAATGATGTTGAAAATAATGGGGTTAATATATTAGTGTTCAGGAGAAATATATTAGTGTTCTTTACTGTACCGTATATCCAAAACCTTGTCAGAAAACTACAGAGTTATGAAACTGAAGCAAATTGATTGTTATTAATTTAACTGGTTACGCTTTCACACAATTAAAATAACAAAATTTTTTAATCATCACTAGCTAGTTGTGATGTAGAAAATTATCCTTCGTAAATCAATCAAATAAAATTTTTTTGTCAAATTATTTGCACTTTAATATATTTAACCAATAATCATACCTTGATTACTTTATTTTCTATACAAATACATTACTTTGATAATATTAGACTTTTTTAAGAAAAGCCTAATGGGATACAATATTCAGATTTACATATGTTGTTACTCTATCACAACTTCCATCTTGTGACCGCAGTGACCTGCTTGGAAAAATTATTGTTGTCGTTATGGGAAAGTAAAAATCTTTTCCTGATTCAGCTGAAGATCAGTCGCCGTGAATACGAGTTAGAAGTGACGTGGAATCGTACGCAATGGCGTCCCAAACCAAGATGCCGCATTGTCGCGTGGTGGGGTGTTCCACAGTTGCTGCAGGATTGGACCTGTCTCCACTTCAACCCCACACTTGCACGCGGTGACTATCATTGAAGAAAAAGAAGTGTGACTCATATAAAAAGACGATACTGTGGCACACCGTCATCCACATTGCTTTAATCCAGCACCATTCCAGATGTTGGCGTTTATGCTATGGGGTCAATAGCAGTCCTTTTAACGGCCACTAGAAACCAATCAACGGCAAAAGGGTTCTGCTCGATATGGGAGCATCCAAGGTGTCTTGCACTTGCTGCAGAATTTCAGCAGACGTGCTATACAGGGCCGCCATCGCTTCGAGTCGGACGCGTCGATCCACTTTTGCTGACGTCACTCTGGCTGCACCGGCACCCCACAAACTTTCCTCAGTTCCTTGTTCCAACCATCTTCGCCTCAGCCGATGCACTGTGGACACGTCCAGGTGTCTGGTAAGGACCGACCTGCTCTTTTCAGTCCGATCATTATACCTCTCGTAAATTCGTTTGTCAGCTGGAACTGACACCGTCGACGATGGCCTGGCATTCTCTGCAATTGCAGGCATCCTTTGCAACAAGAGCAAACATTTGATTATTTTTCAAGCATGAATAACGTCACGAATATTGCACACTCTGCCAGTTCTTCACCTTATATCATGTCCTACGTGTGTTAGAGAGATACTTATTTCACATCATTTACATAACTCTGTATGGTGCATCTACAATGAAATTTGCGTAATTTTTTGTCCACTCCTTTTTGGTGTTGAATTTTCAGTATCGGGCAGATCAAGTGTATGTGTGTGTGCAGTGTTCTTTTATTAAAGTAATTATTAATTATTGCTAATTTGTATATAAAATTGAACTAATTTTATTCTTTGAAAGAAAATCGTGTTTCTTCTAACTAATGACTTATCTGAGAAAAGAGACATTTTCCATCACAATCCGAAGAAGTGTAATACAGAAATAAAAAAACCAACCCTTTCACTCTGAGTTCAGAAAGAAACACAACTGCTAATTATTTACCACTTTTGAGCAGTTTTAACCTTGACATATATATATATAAAAAATACTTTCTCACTACTTATAAAAAATGAATAAAAAAGCTAGAATAATAATATCTCATTATTTAAAAAATTGAGAAAATTCTTTTAATCCTTAAATAACAATTTTAAAAACAACTTTTTGAAAGATTATATTCGAATTTTTAAAGAAAATGATGTGTTTTCAAAATAACGAAAGAAAATTCTTTTTTAAGTTCATTTAAATGTATTTATATACAAAATTATTCTGTTTTACTTAACACTTCAACATTTATAAGAGAAGCTTTGAATATAAATAAAATGCAAAAGAGTGAAACTAATCATTTACTCTTAACGTAAAAAAGATGTCACCTTTTCTCATTATTATTTCCCGGCTAATTTTATTCTTTGAAAGAAATTCGTGTTTCTTCTAACTAATGACTTATCTAAAGATGGCAAACGTTGTTAATGAAGCTTAACAAAAGCGAAACAAAAATTTTGCGTAAATATATTTTTAAAGTGAAGCAAATTAAGAAGTTCACAGTGAGGGAAGAACCAATTTTATTATTGTTACTTATAAGAAAGTAGAATACATTATATAAGAAAAAAATGAAAGTTTTACATAAAGCATTGCTTAATAAATTTCTGCATTTAATTAAAGAATAAAACATTTATTCAGTTATTATATATATATATATATATATATATATATATATATATATATATATATATATATATATATAAAATATATATGAAAAAAATGGCTTCTTAAAAATTCGTTTAACAAGAAAAGTTTAAGAATTATAAAATTAAACCAAAATGTCATCATGTAATGAAATAAAATTAATTTCTTTAAATTATTTATAAATGAATAATTGATTACAATTTAAGACCAAATTGGTAGACGACAAAAAAGAGAGAAAATTTCTGTGTTCTTTTCACTGTTTCTGTTCTCGATTACAAAGGAATATTTTTGTTCTACATTATCGCTTCCTTGATTTAGTAACCATTTAATCAATTGTTTAATCAGAACTTTTTAAATTAAACTTTATCATACCAGTTTAGAGATGGAAATGAAACTTAAATAACGTTTTTAACCAGAACTTCAATAAGGTCAAACTTATCGTATTGAAGTCCTAGTTAATTGAAAATTATACTTGCATATTAATAGAAAAAAGGTTAATTAATTTTGAAGACTAATATTCAATTTTTCATTACACCAACCTTCTTCCACATTAGACATGAATTCTATTTGAAATGTAAGAAAATATTTTTCTCATGATTTTCTGGAAGAAAAAAAAATATTAAAGGACAAATAAAATAGAGCAAACCAGTTATTTCAACTTGTATCTCTCAGACTGTCAAGAAAAAAGCATATATTTTTAATGCTTTTTCTGAATTTTTATTTTTTATTTTTTGCTTGCATGCTTATAATAATTCAATACTGAATATTGATTTTTCAAATTGAATTACCTTTATATATTTTGGTTTGAATTATAAATGTGTGCCTATACAAGAAAATATACTTTAATAAGAATCAATTTAGGTCTGAAATTTTCTTGTTTGTCATTCAATAAATGTTACTCTATTTTTATATTAATAAATAATAATAATTATTTAATTTAAATAATTATATAATAATAATTATATAATTTAAATTTTCATATTAAGCAAAGAAAATTTGAAGAAATAGATATCACTGGTTAATTTAAAAACAATTAATTTATAAATAATATAATTACTGTAAATTTGCCTTCCAAAAGATATCTTAATTTTTGTCTCAAATTATGAATAATTCATAATTCAGTTATTATATAAGAGAGAGAGAGATTATACATACATACATACATACATACATACATACATACATACATACATACATATATATATATATATATATATATATATATATATATATATATATATATATTTAATGAATTACCGTAAATAATGTCAAATTAAAAGATAAGAAATAATTGTAAATATGGTATATGTCCTTGCTCTTTTCTTATTTCTTATAATTTTTAATCTTTTGATATAATAAAATTCAATAATATATGGGTGCAAATATACGGTTTTAATTTAAATAATTTTATCAAGGCATTTCAAGAAATATTTTCAGAAGAAATTGATTTACCATCTTCGTTCAGTAACAAATTTCAATTTTTTATCGAGTTGTCTCATTTATTGTTAATGAATACCTCTTGATGCCAGGGGACTTTTCTTATAATTTTCTTTAAAAAAAAAGGATTTTAAAAAAATCTGCTTAAAAATTTTGTTTGATGTAAAAATATTAATATTTATCTTTTTTTAAAAAATCACTAAAATAATATAACAAGAAAAGAAGAGAAAATAAATTCATAACAAAAAATCAAACAAAATAATCAAACTCTTTTTTTCTAGGCCCAAGCAGACACTATAAAGAGCACCAAAATAAAAACAAACGATTGAATCCACCAACACGTTCGACAAGCGAAGAACCGAAAATGAAATCACAAGAATGTAAACAAATATTATCACCTTCTAAAAAATCAAGACAAAGCTTCAGGGAAAGATTCATTCTTGATTCAAGAGTTCGAAAACCTGTTGTTTGAAAACAAAGTGAAAGAAATCACAATGATAAAAAAGAAAACGACATAAAAGACGAGGGAGACTTCAAAGAAATGTTGAGGGGAGGAGGGGTTAGGGGGTGCGTGTGAGTCTTGTACGTCGCCTTATTGTAACCTGTTAATCCAGTTGTGGCGTACAAAGAAAGAGAGAATAGAATCGGGCGTGGACCTTTAATAGTCCTTCACAAGTAGCCTGACCCTCTCAACATTTATTGATCCACCGGATACAACGACTACAATGGATCGATTACAAAATAACTCCGACACCCTCAGTTCAACTCCCCCACCCCCACATCGATTCTCAGATTTATGTACTCTGACGAGTACTGAATGTGCTTGAAGTACTTCTCATCCTTCTTTCACCGAGAAAAAAGTATTAGTAGCGTTTCCGAGGACGAAACACTCAGACAAATGCTGTGAGCTCGTGTTGACATACGTTTTTTTTTTTTTTTTTTTTTCTTACGACGCATTCTGTGTGATGTGGAAAATTCACTTTTATAGTGGATTATTTCGGAGTATCATTGAGAACGGTTGATTGGTTTTTGAATAAAAATTTCAGAATCAAGATCATTCTGATTTTACACTCGAAGCTATAAAACATTGCCTGCTTCTGAGATGGAAATAATTTAAGTTAAATCTATTACATTTTTCAGGGAAGCATTTGAACTTTTTTTTTTAAATGAATATGAAAATGTTATTTTTAAAGTGCATTTATTTATATATATTTCCAAAGTTTCTTTTTATAAACACAAAGAGAATACCATTCAGAAGCACCAAATGAGGAAATAAATAGCTGAAAAAGTATATTTTCTTTTGCTGGTTCTGTGTTCAAAATACCATGAAAGCTCTCATCAGTATTTTATTCCTTCCAATCTTTCTAAAAGGATTAGAAATGTTATGAATTCAAGATTTGTACTATTACAGTCAAATATTGTCTCATTGATAGAAAATTTTCATGCATATTAGACCATAATCATAAATTATTGAAATCTTATAATTTATAAACATATTTAGTAAATTATAACCAATACTTTCAATCTTTGCAGTTAAATTAAGCTTTAGATTCTTAGTTTATAAAACTGCTGTACAACCAATTTTATGGTATTCAATTTGTTACTTTTGAAAGTAATTTCGATCATCTATTTCTTACATATTTTGTCTCAAAGACAGACATTGTAATATAATTATTGTAATAAAATCATGACTTTTTCATGTTTGGATACAAGAGAGCGTTTCATCCATTATTTTAAAACATCAATTTTTCTGGAAAATGTTGATTATTTGTAACTTGAGAACACATATTTTTGAAAATTAAATAGTATTTCTGCTTTACTTTATATATTATTAAATGTAAAATTCATTTTTAAACAAATGCTTATAACAAACGCTTGTGCAATAAAGATTTTTATTGCACAATTGTACCTCCATCTTTTGAACTTAGCAGATTTAATTAACTGAGAAAACTGTTTATTGGCATCATGTAATAGTATCATTCAATCAAAAAGTAATAGAATAGATAAAAAAATTATTGTTCTACATATCGAAAGACATTTGAGAAAGATATATGAAATTCGCAGATTTGATTCCTGATAGCTATAATATTATTTTTTGTTAAATCATGGTATATCCCTCTTAAAAAATTAATGCTTATTCAAAAGGACTACTTAATTTTATATGCTTCATATTGTATTCATACCAATCTAACAGTTACAGTGAATAGTACTTCAGTGCATTGAATAAATACTTTTATAGTTTAATAAAGATTCTCAGAATCATAATAAGAAATCAAATAAATCTTCAATTTAAGTATTAATGTCAAACATTAAGATAAAGTTCTAGAAAAAATTTATTTGTATATATAATTTTTATGGAAAATCAGTGGAACAATTGCGAAAAGAGAATCTATTGTAATGCACAACTTGGGTAAAAACAAAATAAAGACTACTTCAAAAATCTGAAATTCAAGCAACACATCAGAATTAGTAGCGACGAATGTATGATATAAAATTAACCTGCAAACGCGCCATACAATCGATGGCAAACAATGAATAATTAATGACCCAATTGAACAGAAGCCAATTCAAATGAAAACATCTCCATAAATTGTTGATCAATACAAAGGAGCTAAGCATGCTAATTATATCAAAGAGTCCACATTTAATAGATCTCTCCTCTGTCCGTGATGTTTGATATTTGACGAAATGTTTAAAAATTAATTCCTCAGATTTTTGGCTTGAATTTGGAAAAAATGCGACAACTGTAGAAATTCAAAATCAATAATATAATTTTCACATTAAATTTTACGTAACCTTAATGAATGCATTTGTTAAAATATTAAAAGTAAAATAATATTTAAATTAACTTCATTATTTAAAAGAAAGTAATAACTTAAAATTGCAATAATTCAGTTGCAAAAGAAAGTTCAATAATATAAAGTACAACGCAAAAATAATTGGGTATTTGGTTTCTTTGTTTTAAAAGTTTGATCATATAAAAATGCTCGAATATATATCATACTATTTGTATAAATTTAATTTATTAAACTTATTTTTTGACCGTAAATTTGTGTGGGTGAACATTTTAATAGGAAGAAACTCAGAACTTTAAAATTATGAATGCATACATAAAGCTGCTTTATTTTATCGCTTAGAAATGTTTCGAAATAATCAAGGAAAACGTTATGATATGAATAAAAGCTTAATTTGGGCGTAAAATAGATAAGTTATTAATAATATACTTAGTTTCACCACAAATACATATTTTTGCTCCCAATTTTTAAGCTTACACAACTGATATAATTTTATTAACCATTCAAATTGGACTTTTTAATAATTTAATAAAATGTTTCATTGTACAAATTTCATACAAATAGTAGAAATAAAAAATTTATGCATTTCCCTACGGGTTTTGATTGCTAATCGCAAATTACACCAACTTTTTTTTAAGGTTAAACTTCTCAAAAATGTTTATTTACCGTTGTATTTAAATTATATAATAATGTAAACAAATTTGAAAACCACTTCAATTTAGTTTTCTAATATATGGTGTGTACAGTGTTTTTTTAGTACATTGTGTGAAACAAAGAACTATCTAACATAAATTATTTTCTACAAATCTTGTGCTGCTAGCCGCAAATACCATCTTTTTTCAAAGAAAAATTTTAATAAATGCTTATTTACATTATGTAATAAAATGACCAACAATAATTTGTAAATGTAAATACATCAATTTAATTTTACAATGCCCTATATATATATATATATATATATATATATACACACATATATATATATATATATATAAATATATATATATATATATATATATATGGGGGATATTACCGTATCCGTGTCCACATCGCTTAAGTTGCTGATCCGTTGCCGACGTTGAGTGAATATGACAGCGAAAGGGTGTCCTATCTAATAATTGATTAAATAAAACTCCCGAAAATTAAAATGAAGCTAAAAATTGAAATAAGACTGACAAAACTTATTTTTAATCGTATATATTCATTTTCAAATAATGAAACTCAATTTATTTTATCAATTGAAATTTTGCGAATTATATTGAAATGCATAAAGAAGTGTCACACAAATGTAAAGTAGAATTAAAAATTGTGCGAACACACACAATGCGATCTTTTCTTTTAGTTAAACTTTTCACAAACTTTTATTACTGTTGTTTTTAAATTTACCCACTTAAATAAACAGATTGAAGAGCGCATCCAATTGATTTTGGAAAGTATGCATGCACTTACAACGTCGTATTAATGCACTAAATGACATCAGTGGTGATAAATGTCCCCGAGTTTAAAGTATTTACGGATCTTTCACCACGAGCCATAAGTCGCGCGCAATCCGGGAACACAATAAAGAAGCCTCCCCAGAGCGATTAAGTGGCAAACATGCCTCGTGCGCTGCCGCAACATGTCACGGGCTTGGAAAACAAAACAGAACAAAAAACGGATGCTCTCTAAGTGGAAAACAGAAAGCGCGAAGGAGGCGACATGATTAGGTGCATTTTTGTCGTCAATCTCCTCTCAATGCTTTTTATAATGGGTCTATTTTTACTACTGATATTTTGGGCGGCAGGAAAGATGTGCGGGAAACACATCAAAATGGAGCAGAGGTTGCCACGGTTATCGTAATAGGGGGTAATCACGGCGATCAGCCGCTCTGAAGGCCAACTAGTAAACATGTGCACTGCTTGGCCTACACACGGCAAATGCTTTATGGCCCTCGTACATTTACTCATCACTTTCATTGCCTATAATACTTTCTTCGAAAGTTTTGCTTTTGTACAGTACTTGTCTTCGGTATATTCTCAGTATGTAATCCAAAATAACATTTTGGGCAAATGAATGCTTGTCACCCATTCCCCATTCTTATACATTAGCTTGCAAATGACCATTTTTTTTATAAACTGTGAAAGTGTTTAGAATATCACAGTTGCTTTATAATTGATAAATTGAATTAAATAAAAATGATGTATTGTTTAATTATTATATGAAAAAAATTTTATTTTTTTATGAATTGAATTAAATGAAAATATCTGGTAACTTGAATAGCAGATAAATTGAAAATTTACTTCGATGATAAATGTATGATTAATTTTGTCTAAATTTAAGTGTATAACTTTATTATAAAACAACTTTTTTTGTAATAGTTTGCATGCAAATTTATTTAAAATGTTAGTACCTAAAACGCATACTTTTAGTACAGAAATATGTGAAACCGTAAAATTTTTACAGCAGTGAAATAGGAGAAGTATCCCTGCATGAAACTAAATATCAATAGGAATTATTACAAAGTGTAAATGACTGCAATTTTAAAGTATTATGGATGAAACATTTAATTATCATTATTTTCATTGAATTAAAGAAGTAGCCAATAAGTTTACACTTTAGTATGTAAAGATCAAGGGATAGTTAACTCTACTGTTTAAATCTAATGCCGATGCAGAAGAAACATCCATGCCCAAGGTGATAATCAAACCCACGACCTCAAAACCAGAGCGCTAACTATTCAGCTGCCACACCTGAGCGTTGAAAATTTTATTCCTCTTACTGCTTACCTAAAGATGAAGCTGCAAGTCACACACCACATGTGTGGCTCGCCATGTCGACATGTGAATGATTTCCAGTATCTTCCTTATGACATGTAAATATAGTCCACTCTCTATCAAAATTATGTCTTTGCAGGCAAGATGCGGTGGCTATTTAATTGTTTTAGTGACTATCTGTATACATACGATTGTTCATGCTTAATTACTAGTATTCAGTTATTATTTTAGAGGAATATATTGGTATATTTGAAAAGCTATTCTTCTGTTAATTTCATGTTTTATTCGGCTAAAAGTTTTTCTTTATCTCTTAAGTCAAGGTATTACTGCTGATATGAAATTGATGCTTACCTAAAAGAATCGAAATCAGAATCACAATTGTAAACAAAAATACTCAACATAAAATAAAATAAAACGCTTATTAAAATAATATAAACCCTTTTGAATAAACGGAAAAATAATATGTAGTTTTGTTAGTAATAATCCAAATTAAATTGGATTAAAATTAATTTGAAAATAAACAATATGAGCAATAATTATTAAAAATCTGAAATTGGTGAGGAAGTGTTCTAATTAAATTATGGTGCCTAAATATTAGACATTTCTACTACCGACATGTGTCAAAAAATTTCTTATTTTAAGAAGATCATGAAATGAAAATTTAATTGGGAAATTGAAAATGGAATGCATTTCTTAAAGTATCAGAAACCTTAGAATTATTAAACATTTTCAGAAAATTTCAGAAATAAGAACACTGGCATCTAAAAATTAAGGAACAACATGTTTTTTCGAAGCTCATTTTAAAAAAATGACATTAATAACAAATTTTATAGCTTATACAAACAATAAAAAAGATTCTATGTAAATTTATGCAAAAACCCTAGTTACCATTTTTTCGATAGAAAAGAACTGGTGTATACGAGAGAAAAAGAAGTATGCAAACATTAGTCTTACGTAATTACGCGTGTAACTTTTGTTGATTTTCATCTTTTGTTAGCAGATTCGTTGACATTAGTCAATGGGGTCCGCAATGATTGAGGGCCGCCGTTTTCCCAATTCGTAAAGTATAGTGTGCGGCTAGGTGGCTGGAAATGGGGGTTTCACAGACTGATGCTGCTAGGCGCCTTAATGTGTATTCTCAGTGTGGTTCACAGTTTCCAGAATCAACAGTAAACTGAAGCTTCTGTGTCCAGAAGACATGCTTCAGGCCAGCCACCAGCGGCGACTCCTGCAGAAGACCGTTTTATAGCTTTCTCAACAGAATAAGATGAAGAATTTTGGTGACACAACTTGTTGCAGACCACTTAGTAGGATCAGGGCGAAGAATATTCAACAGCACAGTGCTAAGGCGTCTTTACCATGCAGGTCTCTATGCAAAGTGACCAGTTGTAGGACATAGACTCATCGTAGAACAGAAAAGGATCTGCTTTTCTCCGGCAAGAGAACAAATTTCCTGGACCAAACAGAGATGGGCTAATGATCTTAATACAGGCATGCCCATATTCACAAGGGAGAGTGATTCAGGTTGTGTACTGATCTGGAGGGATCAAAGCACCAGATACCTTCAATCCAACACTATAGAAAGACACAGTTATCCTGGTGTCTGAATAATGATTTGTGCAGAGATCTCATTCGAGGGTCATACTGATATGCATGTCTTTTAGAGGAAAACTGTGACTGGTGTGAGATATAGGGATGAGATCCTTCATTCATATGTCCACCTATATGCCGATGTGATTGGCAATGATTTCATTCTAATGGATGATAACGCTTGACCCTAGGGAGCTATAGTTGTTAAAGAATGTATTGGGAATTTTAGTTTCGAGCGAATGCAATGAGCAGCTTGATCTCCAGACCCGAATCCCATAGTGTATCTGTGGGAGTATCTTGGTAGACAGGTTGCCACTTAAATCCTTCTCTAGAATCTATAGGAGAACTGGAAAATAGTTTACTCCGTGTCTGGTCTTCGCTTCCTATTTCGTTACCGACAACTTAATTGACAGTATGGTAAGTGGATGTCACCAAAGAATTCAAGCTAAGGGTAGGCATATATCTTATTAAAATTCCTTTTTGCGATATTTTTATGACATTTTATTACATGAATAGAGTGGACTTTTCCAGAAATCTCTCTCTCTCTTTCTATTATTATTATTAATTGCAAATTATTATGAATTTTTCTTATGTAAACTTCTATGTTGCAATCAAAACATACTTGTTTTGTGCACGTCATCGAAATTTGGTGTTTCTACATTCATCCACTTTCAAATTAGGCACAAAATTCCGGTTGTTACTTAACTTTTGGAGGCCATTTTTAATTTAATTTGAAGGAAAGGTCATTTAATAATTAATAAGAATACCTGAAAAAATGTTTTGCAATTCTTACGAAAATAATATAAAAGACATAAAGAAGTTAAATTAAAAAAATAGCAAGATAAAATTACTTAAAATACAGGAAAATATTTATGAAAATAAGTTAAAAAAGCCAATATTAATTTAATAATACTTACTCATAACTTACGACACAAAATAAAATCTTTTATTACAACAGGTTTGTAAGAAACTTATGTATGAAATTGCTTCCTGGATTACACAAATATATTAATTATGCCCGCAGGATATAATATTAAATCATTTTTAATGATGATCATTTATGAATTAAGGGCACAAAAGTTTATTATTATTTAATTAAATTACATATTACGCAAACAGAACTCAGTATACACGTTAATGAAGTCTCATGATTTTACTTTGAGAAGTTAATTTAATAATTTATAGTAATTATTAATAATATAGATTTAAATACGATACGCGTATTAATTATTATGAAAACTAACATATTATTTTAATTAATTTGTATCAATATTACCAAATGTTAACTATAATTAATTACTTGATTTACTAATCGGTTATTTTATTATCCAATATTCAACAATTTCTTGTAAAAGAATGTTGGAATATATAATTTTATATTTATAACATTCAAAGTTCCATTTGATACAGTTTCTAGTATTTTCTCATCAGTTTCAAAATTTAATATATCTTTTGAATAGAAATTTGGGTTTAGTCTTGTAGGAGTTTGTATTTTGTATGTATACAACTGTAAAAGGAATTGATTTGTTTGTTTTGATGTCCTAGTCACTTCACAAAAGAAAGCTAATTCAATCGGGATGTACCATATAAAAATGGATTCCGTATTACAACAAACATCAGTTACCGAGATGAGAAATGTACAAGCAAATATTTATAGGGAGTGAAGTAATAACAGATTTTTTGTTTTTCTTTTCAATTGCTAGTCATGAATAAAACTCAGCGGCACGACAGCCCATATAGGGGCCAAGGCCTACAGTAACCATACCTATTTTCATGACCGAAGGCCCTGGGTTGCGAAGTATATATTCAGGTTAGGTGGTCAGCCTAACGCGAAACTCCTAGCGTTTAGTTCACAACCCTGCTTGGAATTCAGTTTTATCGACACACTGAAGGGATGAAAAGCTGAATCGACTTTGCCCAAGACGAGAATAAAGCCTTGAACCTGTGCCTATAGGCGTGAAGCGCTACCACTAGGCTACAGAGCTTCATTGTTAATCATAAATGTATAATTTCAACTGTAAGTTTAATTAAAATAGCGTAGATCTCATGATATTTCAAATGTTGTTTCAAATCAATAAATGTGTCTGTAAAAAAATTAAGAAATATATGATAGAATATTTCTACGATTTTCCTATCCTGTAAGTTACATTTAATAAATACACAATACAGTTTTATGTATAGAACCAAAAATAATCTTACAATGTGTCCAAAATAGGCCAAAACATCAGAAATTAGATTTATCTCTCTCTCTCTCTCGGTAAGATAGTTAATTTTCTCATTATTCAAGTACACGAATTTCCTTTCTTTCCTATTCGCAGTGTTTATGTTTTATTTTAAGAAAATTCTACAGTATTACTACCATTATTTGTAACAGATAATTAAAAAAATTAAAAAATAAATAATGCTCTACGTATAAATCAATAAAGTTGTTGCAGTTTATGCATTGCATAAATTTTTATTCCCATTTGAATTTTCAATGAAAAAATTTAGCCTTAACAGCTTTTAGCCATTCATAGCCTTATGTATATTGTGTGTTTTTCTATGCCTTTGTGTGTGTGTGTACATGAAGAATCATTTTCTAATTATAACTAGTTAGATCTTCAGCCAAAATGAAAATTTATATCCTAATTTTATTTATAAGAATGTAGTTATTGATTTTAAAGATTATCTGCTACGAAAATTTAAACATTTGTGCACACACTTTTTAAACCTACAAAGTTATATATCTATGTTAAATAGTAGAGGAAATTCGCAATGGACCCCCTATCTTTTGGAATAGGAAACGGTAGAGGAAGTAAATATTAGGAACTTTACCGTCAATATATATTCAAAATAAACCCATTAGTATTTTCTAAAATGTTGCGTGCTTTCTTCATGATTTTAAGTTGAAACAAATAAAAATATATTTATACAAAGAATTTCACATGATGAATTTCAAAATTTTTTACTTAAATTGATATAAACTTCTGATATTAAATTTTAATAGTAATACATTCTTTCATGTCATTTTTTGCGCACAAACAATCTAATGTTTCCTTGTTTAAAGATGAACAAAACTTCTTACGGAGCTTTCAATATTTACTCTAAATATAAAATTCACAACTTTATCAAGATTTTAAGTTTCGGAAAAAATAAATATTAGAGTATACATGAAATATTTACGATTTAAAATCCATCGCGTTTTAATTGACAAAAACTAAAGGTACTTTTGATTATCTAGGAAGAGCTCGTATAAAATAATTTACTATTTGTCCTTAAATATGAGTTTAAAAAGTAGATTTTCATCCTTTGACAAATAAATGCATATATGAAATATTTCCTAAGCCCTTTTGCAGCCAAATTTCTATTTTTCTTATTACAAAGACTACAAAAATTCTACAATTTTGAATTTTGAAGATTATCTTAAAACATTATGGAATATATCTTAATACATTATTTTTAAATGTCAATCTATAAATTTACTTTATTAGAAGCGTTAAATTTGAATTTTAAGACTGTGTCCAATTGAAATGTACTTAAATTTACTTAAAATATCTAGTTATTCAAAGGGAAGTATAATACTGAGCAAATTAATCGTAACAAACTAATTCAAAAATTTCAAAGTTAAGATAGCAGCAATTAATGTTGGGTGCTCCTTGCTTACTTAAAATTGTTTATTTATGATACCAAATGTTGTTGCTGTTTCAAAACGCAAAGTTTTATTAAATCATCCAAACAGCCAACTGAAACCAATTTCAGTTTAGTATCCTTATTACATCCACAGTTCTTGACTCAAGCGTCGCATGAATTGAATAAAGCCATTAGTTGCGAGTATCGAATTGGAAATAAATTGGATTCACTACATGAAAGGCCGAAATAATCCAATTCTGTGATTCGCATAAAATTTTGTT
This sequence comes from Latrodectus hesperus, assembly GCA_037975125.1. Taxonomy (NCBI): domain Eukaryota; kingdom Metazoa; phylum Arthropoda; class Arachnida; order Araneae; family Theridiidae; genus Latrodectus; species Latrodectus hesperus. The sequence continues at coordinate 30,132,281 of CM075859.1, forward strand.
TGGTGGATGCAATTTTATTAAACACGCGAGCACACATATCGGCAGAATCTTCAAGACAAATCTCTTACTTTTTCATTGTTGAAATTTTCTGTGGAAATTACGAAATACACATTATTTCTCTGTGATTTAAAGATTTATTTTTAACAAAATGTTTTTTTCCTTGTCATTTTCTAGCATCTAAAAATTTTCAATACATATTTACATAGTTAGATACAAAAGTTAAAAGCTAAAATGTATATTAAAATTACTTTTATAATAAAAATTTAACAAATAAATTTTAGTTATTTTCAAGAAGTATACATCCTGATTTTTACTTAAGAATGAAAAATTATACTTCAGCAATATTATAAAATTAATAAATTTTATTTTACATTTAAATCACATAGCTGGTTTTCGATTATGTGAAGTAAGAAGGATTACTTTTTCACTACAAAAAATTCCATTAATCAAACTCAGATAATTGATTTTATTACATAAATATGAATTCTAATTTGTGTTTGCAAGTTATCAATTTATTTTCCCATATTTAAACTATTGGATAAAAAATTTTATCCAATTAATATTTTAAACAAGAAAAATTTAAATAACAAAATTTACTTGTATATAATGAGTGAAAGTTATAAATCCACAATGATATTACAAAGAAAATAATACTAAAGTAGCAATTATGTATAATCAAAATAAGTTTCTTGTGTGATGCTAAGATTTAGAAATCTTCACCATAATAACATATTACAGGATGAATTTCTTGAATTTCTCAATAAATTATTTAAGCAAAAACGAGTGCATTTTTCCTATGAATGATAAAAGAAATTTCTATGATGTAAGCAATAAAAATATTGAGTATTAATTTAAAAAGAAAATGTTTTGGGCATAATACGTGCTTCATCTAATTATGATAAAATGATCAATATTAATATTTTACTTTATTCTTATAATTATTATAACAAATTATAATTTATAAGGAGAAATTATTAATTATCAGCATAATTACAATCAAAATGAAGTATTTTCTGGATAATTCGGGACATAAATAAGAAAAATAAGTCAATTATACGGCAATTACTAAATGAGCAATGTTATATGTCAAACTTTATATGGATCGTTTAATAGTAAATAAATTGATTACATATTACTGGTAAAAACCATAAAAAGAGTTTATATCAAAGAAGGAAAACGTTTTATTTCTTTGAAAATAAAAGTTAATTAAGAAAACAACATTTGTTATAAAATGAAAATGATTTCAAAAGTTTGACTATCATAATTTAAGAATCTGAATAAATAGATATTTTAGAATGTATTATACTGACATTTATATATCAAACAATGCATTATTGAAGCTAATTAAAGGATTTTAAATTGAAAATTTTGAACTTTTTTAATGAATTCTGTTCCATAGTTACTTTTCATAATTTTTTTCAGCTGTGAAATTTTTTAATTAAACAAATTCCTTAAAATTTTACAATTCAAAATACTTTTATTTTCAAATTTAAATAAAATGTAATAAAAAATTCAGTCCTTTAACTTCGTGGATATAAATTTCTATAAATACACACACACACACACACACACACACACACACACACACATATATATATATATATATATATATATATATATATATATATATATATATATATATATATATATAACTTGCAGCTTTTTCGACAACAGATTCTTAAAAAATAATTAATTTAATAAAGTAATTCTCTTATTATTCATCATATTATAAGATTTTATAGATAAATAATTATTCTAGTTAAATTTATTAATCTATATTCTTAGATGAAAAGGCTCGGCTTCATTAAAATGTGCCGCTTGCAAATAAACTAAAATTTTAATGCATTTTTAATACAATTTAAAAAAAAATGTTTTTTAAAGATTTCTTCGAATTTAAATATTAAATAGCACTATTAATTTTTATACATAAATTAAATTTTCATACATTAATTTAATTTTGTACATAAAATCTACAATGGCCTTACTAAGAGTTTGTGTGTGATTAAACTTTCCTAGATAAAATTCCAACAGCGCTCTATCTCAGATTCAAATCATTCCCCTTGGTATCTTTGGTCTAATTAGCCCTTAAGCGCAAAACATGACCGTCGAGTGACAAACAAGCTATCCCTCATGATAAATCACTGTTCTTTAATAAATTATCATAAACATTAGCATGGTAAATTAGTATTGAGTTGTAATTAATATTACCATAATTAATCAAGTTATGAATTACAAGAAATAATTTTACAGAAATTCAGCAGATGAAAACTTAAAAATAATTAAATAATCTCATTATAAGCAAATTTTTGGGGATAGTATTGCGTAAATAACAAAATAAGTTAAATAAAAATATGAAGTTCAAAATGAAACCAATAGATTTCAAAGTCTTTGTTATTGTAGTTTCTTTAGTGACCACACAAAGCGCAATAATAATAAGCGGTGGCCATTTTTTGAGACCCAACCCACTTTATATCAACATCCAGACATTATTTTTTAATATTTAAGACTGATTTACTAATAATTAGTAAATTTAAATTATTAACAATAATTATTAAACCAGAATTTACCTATAATTAATGCCGTTAAGAAAAAATTGTTTAAATCTAACAAAAATTATTCAGAGACCACACAAAGCGCAATAATATTAAGCGATGGTCATTTTTTGTGAGTCACAGCACTTTATATCTACATCCAGACATTCTTTTTTAATATTTATGACTTATTTACTAATAATTAGTGAAATTAAATTATTAATAATAATTATTAAAGAATTTTCTTATAATTAACTCCGTTAATTGCAAATTATTGTTTTAATTTAAAAAAACTATTTAGAGACCACACAAAGCGCAGAAATATTAGGCGGAGGTCATTTTTTGCAACCCCCACCACTATTTATCAACATCCGGAAAATATTTTAATATTTATGAGTCATTTACTGATAATTGGTAAATTTAAATTATTAACAATAATTACTAAGCAAGAACTTGCCTATAATTAATGCCGTTATGTACAAATTATTGTTTAAACAAAAAAAAACCTCCATTTCCCTATGATTCAAAAACAAAGTTATCGTTCTAATAAAATATCACTATTCCAAGAGATGACACATTCCATTTACCCATAGAAGGCAATGAAACAACTCGTTTTGAAGAAAATACAAACTTAACCTGATTTGTTATGATAGGCGTTTCTCTTAGAAGTCAAACGGCGCTCAGCGTCCCAATATTTCCTCCTTTATCGAAGTTAAACGAAAAACCCACTTTCAAATATCAAAACACATTTACAAATAATTCACATCCTTACACACCTTCTATTTCAACTAATCAGGCCATCTTTTGTAAGGAGACGAAACCTCTTTGAAATATTCAAACACATGTTAGGAAATTAAATAAAACTGCATTCCTCATTTTTAATATAGAATATGAAATAAAGTTAAAAAAAAAGGAAGCTATACTTTTACCCGCAATGTAACGAAATTTGGCATATCTCAATGAAGATATGAAATCACCTGACAAAGCATTTTAAGTATGAAAATGCTAGGTTTGCAAGAAATACCATTTAACTGATTAACTGAATTTTAAAAATTGAATTATATTCAGAAGTTGAATAAAAGGACTGGGGAAATTTTTAGAAATTTTTTTTTCAAAAATCAATATATATTCAAAATTTTTCTGAATGTTATTTCCAAAAAGATTGCCGTAACTTCTTTTCATCTTGTTTACAAAAAAGGGGCTGATTTCTAAGACTTTTATTAAGTATTTGATGTCTAAATTTAACTATTATTCGATAGATAGAGAATATGCAAATTTTACTACTTAATCTACATGTCGTTATATAGTGTTGATATAACTTTAGTACAATGATAAATCACCTAAAAAATATATAAAATATTATCATTCTTCTCACATATTCTGTCCTATTTCTTAAAAATTATTATAATTTCTTTCTATTATATGTTGGTAAAACTTTCTAAGATATTTAGCATTATTGAAAATTATTATGCATTTAAACATATCGATAGGGAAAATGCAGTTTCTATAAATCACGCAACAAGCAAATATATCGTGTTGATGAAATTTTGCGGTAATAATAAATCATCTAAAATTATAAAAAAAGCATTGACACCCTTACAAAGCATAGAGGTTAAATTAATTGATGCTTTTGTACTAATAAAACATTCAGCTGCAGAACTTATATCCTAAAAATAAAGTTGAATCTAGTTTTGGTCAACTTTTCCAGCTTTTGAAAGGAAATGAGTCGAAAAACAGTTTTTTGGAAGTATTGTCAGTAAATAAATGGGTGTAACCCGCCACAATTTCTTTGTTTTATTGGAAATCCTTGGTTCTAATCACTTCTAAATGCGTGAGGGGAGTTGCTTTGTTTGCACGCAATGCGTTATTTCCGTAACTTCTTGTTGATTTTGTAATTACGAGCAGGAACTTCAGTTCCCATCCATATAGAACTCATAGTATTGATGAATGAATTTCCTGTGTTATTTTTCAAATTGAACCTCTTAGAAATAACTTAAATTTTTACATAAAACTCAGTTTTTAGTTTTTATTTATCTCCAATGATTTTTAAACAAGACAGGATAGAAGCTTTATTATCTATTGATTACAGAACAGATTTGTTTAAAAGAGCATTTAAGAAGAAAAGCCCCTAGTGATGTACGTACATGTTAACTGTGGTTCTTGTGATTGAAAATTTAATTAACTTTTTTAAATTTAATATTGAATAAATGTTAGCAAAATCGTCAACAGTTTATTTTGGTTTTTAATTTAGCTTTGTTTATAATTTTAGAATTATAAGAATCACAAAACTAACTAGACATCACTAAAAGATATTTCTTTTATATATATTGCAAATCCTTTCTATTCCTTTATTTTTATATAAGGCTTTATATCTGATTTTTATTTATATACATACAAATATATTAAAATTGTGGGAATAACAAAGAATATTAATCATAAAGTTATGTAAATGTCTAGATTTATTGAGGCATCTAATATGCAAATAACTGAATTTGCAAGCACATAATTTTAATAAGTAATTTAAATAAAGGAATTAATGAAATAAACAGCTTACTTGATTGTAAATTTTGCCGGAAGTAAGAAAATTTAGAAACCAGATTAAGCCTTGTAGATTAATTGCGAGATAACTCATTTTCAGCAATTGGCAAATTAATGTCACTTCTTATTTATTTAAAGTTTCCTTTTAAATACAACTTTATTTCAATTATATATACGTCTTTTTTTATTACTATTAGTTTATAAATTAATAATTTTCATTCAAAGTGGCATTAAAGAATGCAAAATTATTCCTAAAATACTAAAAACTCAAGAATCATCAGAATTAGTTCTTTAAAAAATTATAATATCATTACAAATGGATTAGATTTAAAGATTACAATTTTCAATTTAGTAAAGCTAAAAGATGAGTTTTGTTTCATATCTTTCAGAAAAACTAAGTAATGTGATTGTTTTGTAAAGTTGAAGTAAATATGAAAGTTATAACAAGTAGAAAAATAACAGTCAGATATTAAAATAATAATTTATAACGTTAAGCAAACTAATAATGCATTGAAAGCTTCTAGAATTGATTGAAAATAATTTCTCATATTCTAAATTTTTTATCATTTCTCCAAAAGATTTATTTCAATACAATTTGAACAATAATCATTATAAATAAATAAAGTTACGTTTTTCAATATTTTTACTATTCGCAAATGTTTTTAAAGCTGAGTTTTGATTTAAGTTACTGATCAAATCATTCTTGAATACGAATCATTTTTAATGAAATTTATTTAAAAATTTTGCTTCATATTTTCATTATTGCCTAACGTATGGCACACAAACCACTTATTATTTGCCTCATGCTAAGAGAATAACTAACAGCATGTAATTTTTTGCCACTTCACAAAGTTTACATAGTATTTCCTTTTCTTATATTGCGTTAATGGTAAAAGTATAAAAAAATGAAGGTAATAAAATATTCGAAACAATTCAACATTTGCATCAAATAAAAGTTTAAAATACAAACTACCAATTAAGATTAAAAAAATGGGAATATAGGTTATCGCAATAAATATATTTCCTGGTAGAAAACACTTTGTTAACAACTCATCATTTTTTATTTTAAATGCAGTAAACGCAACTTTCCTTATTTCAAAACGCAGGAAAATAATTATCTTCTAAACGCCCACCTTAAAAACAAGAAAAAATTCTCATAAAACGAATTCCTTTAGAACTTAAAAACTATCATATTTATTCAAATTCAAGTAAAAAAAAAATTCTAGTTTAGTACCGTGTGGACATGTATTTCGTTAAATAAGGCAGACAAATTATTAACGGTCTACCGCGCAAACAGTTAAGACGAGTTATCGAATGATGTGTCTAAAAGTTAAGGCTACGTGAGAAAACGACATCTGAGAAGGGGTGATCGAATAAAAATAGCGCATGGTCTCGAAAAGTACTCTCACACGGAGGTTGGATATTACGCGGAGAATATCTAATTATTTCATTAAAGATAGCTGGAATTTAAAAAAAATGTTTTAAAAATAGAACTATTCTTAAATTTTGAAGATCAAGCTTTTTTACGAGTTTGTAATAACTGTGTAATGAGATGGTTAGAAATTTAAATATGTCTGCCTGTTAAATTTGTTGGAAAAGAAAAGATAATGAGTAATAAATAGTCTTTTCTTTGTGATTCTATATTAAAGAATGAGTTTGTTTTTCTATATTAAAGGTAAGATAAGGATTCTACACTGAAAGATAAGAATGTATTTCTAAATTAGGGAAGTATAAAATCAGATAGTAATAATATGGAATAAATTTCTTATTGTCAAAACATAACTTTATAGTATAATAGCAAAACTCCTTCAACCAAACATTCAACTTTTACAATGACAAAATTATTTTAGATTAGGGGGACACAACAAGGGGTTCAGGGACCAAATGTGTCCCACTGTGAATATGAATTGATGATCATTTTAGAATAGGTCAACTTTTTCTTGATTCCGTATTTGTAATACCTCTTTTTATGCGTAGAAATTAAAAATGAGTTTTAATTGATTATTAATAACAGTATTATAAAATAAAAAATACAATATTATTTATATTTATTTATTTTTATAGTTTTACTTGAAACAGTTTTTTTCATGTAATTCATTTTTGAATAGATGAGCAATAGAAAATGCAGCATTAAAACCTTTAAAATGGTAAATTTATATGTTTTTTAAGGAAATTAATGCAGATGCAATTCACACAGGAGAAACTATTTTTATCTTTCTTTCTACTTAAGTAAATTAAAATATTATGGTCTTCAATATTTAATTAGTATATTTCATTAATTTTAAAAATGTCATTCCAGATGTTATAATATAAAATAAATCATTATGAATTTTTTAATAGAATTATTTTTTGCAATCAAGTAAAATTATTGAAGTGAAATGTGTAAGATATTTTAATAAAATGGTTGGAAAAAGATTGTGGCCGAAACAAGCTTTTGAAGATGTGATATGCCCATTTTATTTTATACATCACCAAAATTAAAAATTTATTTCTATTTTCGAAAGCAGAAAATAGTTGAAATCTTCTAATTATTTGAAAAATTTTCACAATAATTATAAGTATTTTTTATTAAGCATCTGGGATAATAACCGTATCTTATTATATAATTCAAAGGCTATTATACATTTTTATTCAAATTTAATAAACGTTCAATACTTTAATAAATATTAGTTTTATTTACTAAAATTGAACAATCATTTGAATTACAAATTAAAAGACCTAAGTTTAAAAATGTCCTTAAAATTTTTTTCAAATATTAGAAATAATTTAATTTTCTATAACTGAAACTGAAATAGAGTAAATCAATAATTTGAAAATCAAATTATAAAATGACACTAACTTTTTCAGAACAAAGATCTCCAATTTAAGAAAGTCTAAAATCTAGAATAATTATCAACTTGTTTCCTTTACTTAATTATAAAGGGAAAACAACGACGCATAAAAATCAGTAACTTTTATCATATGATGATTCCATCAATGACAAAAATTTAATTTCTTTGCTCAAGATTCACAAAAATAAAATAAAAATTATTCATTTTTTTAGAACGCTTTTGTTGTTGTTGTTGTCGTGTGCCAACTAGGCTGGCAATATGGGGTGCGCTGCTCCACTTTTCCAACTGAACCATATTTGGTGTGGAGTCCGACTTCTTCAGTACACACATGCCATAGGAACCCCCGTTTATAGAGTAGACAACCATTGACACCTCATTCATACAAGGAAGGGACGAAGACAGGATAGATAGAGAAAGTACATCCATGCCCGAACCGGGATTCGAACCCAGGACCTCCTTATCCGCAGTCAGGCATACTGACCACTAGACAAATTGGGCGGTAGAACGTTTTTGTACCTCAATATAATGTGTGATTTTTAATCATTCTCTCTAATAGAAATCATTACTTAATTTTCCCCTTTAAAATAAGAATCTCCTTGGTTATTTTATAATAACAATCCATTTAACATGATTAATATTTATAAAGAAACTTTCTGCTGTTAAACGCAAATACATATGCCCTTCTATAATTTTTTTTTTGCAAATTTCCTTGAAATCATAAAAATTTAAATAAAAGAATCATGTACACATTAATTTAATTAATTAATAATTTTTCCTCTTATTTTTTATCATTTTATGTAACCAATATCTTTTGAATGTTGATAGCTTATTTCAATAATCAGTCGTTATTTACTGGTTAAAACGTAATTTACATTGTTATTTTATGTGTTAAAGCTATGCTGTTTATATAAAAACGTTAGTATAAAAAATACAAATATTATAAAACAAAAAAATCATAAGTGTAAAAGGAAAATATGATTATTAAAGAGTGAATAATGTCATAGTTTTATTACTGTTAGAAATATGTAAAACTTGATTACACGTTAAAAACGTAATTTGCGTCAAATGTTTGGTAGAGTAATTAAATTTCTTACCTTTAAATAAGAATCTCATGATTATGTAATTATCCATTTATGAATACATCGTGCGACTACAACGTGAAAGTATATATAAAATAAGAAATTATATGGAAGTTGTAAGAAAATACGCAAAATTATTTCTTTTTTGCTTAAATTACGTATAGCTTCCGGCTAACATAAATAAACAAAAGTTACATTACGATGGGAGAAATATTTGCATCTTTTTCCTCCTAGTCGTAACCGCAAACATTAAGATGAAAAATAAACCAATGAGCGGAAAGCATTTTTTTAAAACTAAATCATAGCAGCGAATTTCCTTTAATAACAGGGGCATTTACCAAAAAGTAATTTAAAACACAATGAGTAATGGAATCATGTGATATGAGGACATTAATAATGTCCTCTAATGTTTCGGTTTGGCAGTTATGCTCGATTTGCGGTTGCGAGACGACTATAACAGCAGACGGAACTGCTGGTACCTTCTTCTGGAATTTCAGTTTTATAGATCCTTTCACAAAATAACGCGAGCCATATGCACATGAAAAATCACAGGACGTACTTCGGAATTTTATCCACTTTTTTTTAGAAAAGAATCTTTAAAAAAATTTATTTAACTATCCATTAATGTGACCAAATTCAACCTAAACAATATTAATGACGTTACTGGTATATTTTATGAAATATTTCCCTTTTATATATTTCGGAAAGGTGTATTCTCCTCCTATGCACTTAAAAATATTACTAGATATGAGTGGAAAAGTCCTTCAAATTTTAAAAAAACACTTTAAAATTGTTGGAATTTTGACACAAAAATTTTTAAATATTTTTTTATATAAATTTTGTATTTTTAAAAAACATTAAATTTGATTATTATAAAAAATTAAAATGAGAAAAAGTTATTAGTTTAGAATATAAAAAAAAATTATCATATCAATTCATTTTACCATACAGTTTCAATTTAACATCATTGATAATATCATTACTACATTTTTATGAAATACTTTAATTTCATGTAATTTAAAAAAATGGTTTTTCTTCGAATGCATTCTAAAAATTATTGGATATGTCTAAGAAATTCAGTTTTCGAAAGAAAGATTGAAAATAGGAAACAAGAATTATTAAACTGTCCTTAACACAGCCTATTTTCCGACAATCTCTGTGTTAATTATCAATAGTAAATTTTTATGAAATACTTTCTTTATTCGTAATCTAGAAAAGGGACTTTTTGTCTTTATTTTGTATATTATTTTACATTGTGTTTACTGACAAGGATCAATCAAAAAGTCTAAAATCATTCTCTTAGGGTACGAATGATGTACCAAGTCGGAATAATTGAACTTTATCATTGACAGATATACTTATATATATTATAAATAAATTTTGATTAGACTGAATTAATTAAAGTTTTGTTTTTTATATCAGATTTTTTTATTTTCTCTTACTAGCTCTTTCAATTGTAACATTTTAAAAGTTTATATATATCGTAATATAAAAAGCCTATAAGATGTTTTTAAAAATGCTCGAGTTTCTTATATTTGTATTTAAAATTTAAGACATATCCAAAAATATTATGAGAAACTTAGATATAAGTCTTCTTTTATTTTGTGTTTATATATATTCAAAAAATAAGAAGTGAATATAAACTTTAACATTAGACAAACATAATTCTTTTTTGTTTAAGAGACAGGAAAGTAACACACATCAGTAGCAATAGTTCTTCTACACAAGCTTCCTACGTCTAGAATTTCTTAAAAATTTAAATATGCATCCAATAATGTCGTTTCCATTATTTTTCTAATAAAAGTCAATATCGTTATCACAAATTGTACAAAAACCAGTGCATTAGAAACAAAAGGTATTTCAGATTCTGATGAATAAACAATAAAAGATTCTTTAAATTTTTTTGAAAAATAAACATTGCAGGATGAAGGTAATAGACGTATAAATCCCATGTACTTGAGAAAGAGCATTTTGCTAAAAATGATTTACTTTCAAGAACTTAGAACATTATTTTTCCTTTTACTAAGTTTATATACTCAATTCGATTACCATAATTCTAGCTGGCATCGCAATTCCATGAATAAGCACCTTTCAACAAGCTTCAAAGATGTCTATTTCAATCCTCATTTAGAATTTTCCAAAATCCACTTTGCTCCTTTTTGAAAAAGTTTCTTCTTTATGCAATCAAATAAAAAGTATCCGTAACGCGTGCATTGGGAGATTTGGCAGAGCTATCTTCTTTGTCGATGTACATCAGACTAATTCAGATTTTAACCAAGTAGTAATTGTGTTGTCTAACACTTGTTGTTTACAGGACGTGTTATTTTGACGCATTTAAAAAAATTTAGAGAAATCACAAACACCAGTTATATTTTGATATTATATCTTGTCTGTTGAACAAGATAAAAAGGTATAGAAGTCTACTTTCTTCAGAAGTTTTGAAATTGTATATGTGGTGTACATATCTATGGATATGTGTCAGTTTGACTCTCTCGAAATAGAGTTTTTAGTCAATTAGTTTTAACCATGCAAAAACTATAATAAATATACGAGATTTTCGGTGACATTGTCTCAAATGAAATAAGCTCGATGGAACAGCAGCAGAAAACGAAACGCAGAATAGGAATTGTAGTCAGAAATTATTTCAATAAAAGACGCGAATGTATAATATTGAAGTGTTATATCAATAATAAAATCTTTAAGTAAATATATATCTCATGTGTTTTCACTATTTTTTACTTCTAGTGTTTAATTATATTGTGTCTAAGTAGTTGTTTTTTTTAATGTATTTAGTTGTTCATGTGTCAAATTGAAACGTGTTCGTATAGAATAGTACATAAGAAATGTTCGTAAACCAAGCGTTAAAGTAGAAATACAGTTAGTTATTTTGTTACAATTAAAGGCTACATATTTTATTTTACATCAGAATAAATGTAAAGAGTTTCTTAGTCTAATTCATGTTTTAAATATTCCCATCCAATTCTATCAATAGAAGTATGTTTCGTTTAATGTAAACATATATTTACATCTATTATTAAGTAAATAATATTTATTAATCTTTCTCATAACTTTTATTACGGTTTTAATTTTACAGAATTCAGAAAGATTCCAAATACTAGTTATTTTTATGACTTTTAGTCTTTGTCAATAATTCTGTTTATAAAAGAAGTGAATACTTTCGACTACTTCATTTTATTTATTTGGCTTGGTAAATATAGTTTTGATAATAATTTTTTTCCCATTCAATGTAGAAAACTTTCCAAAGTCCTTTTTTACCTTTCTTTCGCAATCACGATTTTCTTTTTAACATTTCATATCATTTACAGAAGTCATTTTATTTATGAAAAGGCATTTTATAGATATATAAACTTTCACTTTCATTATTACCTAACAGTTTTCTTAGTTAAAATCTTGAGCCTACATAAGAAACAAATAATGTTTAAATTAATTTTTGACTAAAATAAATCCTTACAAATGTATTGAAAAAGAAATTTTAACAAAACGTTGTCAGTTAATACCGAAAGCAACTATGTATTTTATAAATTGCAAATTGTTATTTTATACATATAAAAACTTCGCTACCATTATTCAGAATAAATAAAGTGTGCAGAATACATTAAAAAAATTCCCTTTAAAAACAATTTTCTAAAAGATAATAATTAATTTCTCCTAGAAAAAAATATTGAATCTAAATGTGAAACCATTTTCTATTTTAATTTAATAAAGTTTTGAGTTTTTAATAATAAAGTATAATCAAAATGTAAATTGCATAGATCACATTTAAATAATAGAATAAATGTTTGATTAGTTTTTGTGAAAGCAGATGATAAAAATTAAAAAAAGAGTGTTTTCATAAGTAACAAACGAAAAAGGAATAATTAAAAATAAATATATTCATTTTTTCTAGTTTTCTAAGTCACAATACAATGATATGTTTTATTTTACTGCTCTTCTTTATTTCATTGGAGAATGCATTTTTTTATGTTGCAGGTATTCCGATGACATGTCGTAATTCAATAGGCCAGTAGAGCTCTTCAGATTTTATTGGTTTTCGCTTTATTATAGAAATTTCTATGGAAAATTGCAATGTATTCATTTATAAGTTTCATTTTAATGTCTCTGCAAATGCTGTTATTTCGGACAAATCATCGAGAATTTGAGAGGATTCTTAAGTGCTTATTTTGTCAAGTAATAAGTCTTTTCCCGTCATTTTGACTAATATTTTCCCATGCTGGGGAGATATAAGTATGGTTCTGATTGTCATAAATAACTTTTTTCATCTTGAGGTTTAAATTAAATTATTTTCTAAGAATGCTGTAAAGTTTACAAAATGCAGCGTTCCCTTTTGAAATTTTTTGTTACGTGGTCTTTCCAGTTGAATGTTATTAATTACTATTCCAAGATAAGTGGCATTATTTACAATTGTTACTATTTCCTTGAAGAGGATGACATTGTTAATTATTCTTTATTTACTTTATAAGGTATTATTACTTTATACTAATGCTTTTTATTATTTAAAATGATTGTAAAAGGTAAAAAGTTAAAAAAATAATAATAGTAAAAGCAGCAGTTTGTGAAATTTTGTTTCGCTTTGTAATAACAATTGGCTACATTATTACCTACGACTCTAGCTGTGGCTACTGTTGTTCTTGTTCTGCTGTTAACTTTTTTGAGATATACTTAATCAATGGAGTATTTCACCCACCGTTCTATGTCGGGACAATACGATGGCTCTTTACCAAATTTAGTTCATCATAGTATATTTTTTCTTTTGTATGGATGGCGTGACGTTTTATTAACAGTATCTCCAGCAGCGATTTCATGACTGTAGGATTTTATTCTATTGCCTAATAAAATTTATATAATATTAGTTACAGAATCCTTTGTTTCAGATGAATAAGTCAACTATAGAATTAGTACTAAGCTTTTTTATCTCAATCAATAGGAAATAGCTTGCGTGGTAAAATGTGCTTAATTAATAAAATTATATTTTTTATTCATTGGGTCAGTATTCTGTTGTTGTTGTTACTTATGACACTTGGACAAGCCAAGCCCGCTCTTCAACGGCTATGCGAAATGAAGTCAGAAGAGGGCGTCTTTCGTTTTTAATCAGAGCACCATGAAGGTGAAAGTACGTCTTTGCTCCAAGACTTTTCCGATAGATGGCATCACCAGAGAATCCACTTCCTTAATTTTGACTTTGATCTGGAAGAGGAGGAAATTATCTCCAGATCATAACATCCGTGGTAACTACTCGACGACTGACCACAGGCCATTCGATTCCACAGATTTAACGAGTACGTATATCTCATGTATTCGGTGGGTCTTTGGCGGCATTAGGAATCAAACCCAACCCATGCGGACGGTAGGCCGATGCCCTAACCGCTAGACTACTACGGCCCGTAGTAGTCTGAAGTCAGAGAAAGTAAGGAACTTATTTTAAATCTTTTAACAAATGCATGTTGAATAATAATTTTTGTGCAAATTTGAATTATAAATACGACAAGTATGTTTTTATTATAAGATACAAAGATTTATAATAAATATACTTATGCATTTGTTAGAGTTCTAAAAAGAAAATCAATTTAATAAATCAATTAATAAAAATGTCCCACTTGGCAATATTAGTAATAAAAATAAAATATTAAAATTTCCTTGAATTTTTGCATATACATGGCCCATTTAAATTTAATTGTAATTTTTTTTTACTATTTTAACTAAAACATTTATGTTACAAAATTTAAATTGTATTAAAGATACTTTATAATACATATTTATTTGGATAAAATATATTACACGTCACAAATATGCTAAGTAAAAGAGAAAAAAGTACTTTGATAAATTAATTAATAAATTTATTGTTATTTGTATTTAAACTATTATCAAATCTTTTATTATTTTATAAACACAATACAAAATATTTTTCTATATTAAATATAAAACATCAGTTTGGAATACATTTACTTTAATAAAAGCTTACACACTTAATTAATAAACGCTTCGAAAAAATATAATGAGCTGCTTAACAATAAGAAAATTGTTTGTTCTTCATATCGCTTAAACGGACGGTATTTCAAGCGAACGCATTAAACTTTAAAGGTGTATTAAGCAGCATTTAATTTTCTTTATTTCAATATATCTCTTGAATATTCAAATACCACTTAATATTAATGAATTCCTGAAATGGAAATAATAAACTACAATGTGATTAACTTAAATTAGAATAAATTGCTTCTTTACCGAATATTTTTTTCCAACAATTTTTTCATTTATTTATATTTTTAACATTGATGAATTATAAAAATGATATTTGTTATTTCAATTTCGGTAAGGAAAACAACTTAGTAATCATAGATTACAAAATAAAAATATGAAACAAGAATAATATATGCATTAATATATATTTTATCGTGCTTCGGGATTCTGTGAATGTATTGTGATTCATTGAGAATCAATAAAGCAATCTCTTAAGAATCGCAAAACTTTCCTTCATATCAATTTATAAATGATACAGAAAATTCCAGTATGGAAACCACAATTACACAGCTGCAATTCAGCTAAAACATCAGGAAACAGCTTCCTAACACAGAAGTTTCTGATACCTCAGATTGATAATAGCCTTTATGCAGTAAACCAGCATTCAAGACGATCGTCCTCACTAACAATCCTTCTATGCTGGGAGGCAGAATTTATACCTGACTTGGCGTGAAAATGTAAGAGTTTCGCCAGATTTCTGGAAGGTTCTAAGCTATCTTGCTTAGTTTCGGCCCATGAGCTTCGGTGAAGGAATTTTCCAAAAATATCTATTTTTCGCCAAATAACTCACCAAAGTCACCAAGAATCTTACCAAAATGTCGCCAAATCATCAGCAATGCCATTTTTAACGTATAATATACATAAATTACGCAATTTTTGCCCAAACTCTGAGTTCTTCAGATCTGTCTGAGATAATTTAAGACAAAAACAAGGAAGTAATTTTTACAAATTTCCATTGCCTTTGTTGAAAGATTGCTAAAAATTTAGTTATTAATAGATAAGAAAGTTTGGTTATTAATAGATAAGAAAGATTTGTTGAAAGACTGCTAAAAATTTGTTTATTAATAGATAATAAAGTCATTCTGAAATGTTGTCTGCACCAAAGTTTCTAAAGCTTTAAGACTTATGAAAAAGGTGTTAAATCTTATCAAGCAAAATATGCAATCAGTTGTGGTTCAAAATAATTAGCTGAGTTCATTTGCATCAAGGAATAAATCCTGTTATTCTCCCGATTCCAGAAATGTGTATTCAATATTTGTTTCAGAGTAACATGAAAATAAAAATTTTAAAAATTGGTTTATACTACTAAAACACTAAAAAGCTATTTAAAGAATTTTTTTAATATTTAATATATTTGTTCTTTCTCAAACTATATCAAAAATTATTTTGTTATATATTCAGACAAATGTACTATACAAGAAATTCATAAGAAAATATGAGAATATCCAGATTACTTTATTGCAAAAAATTTACAGTCCAGTGGTTGCACTTAAATTGCGTGCCATGATTTCATTGTCAAAACAGGTCATTGTAAAATAAAGCGCAGTTGATGTTAGTTGTAAGTTAATACCCAGATACGAGAAAATATTCCGTCAAGTAAAAATACTCGCGCTAGGAAATAAAGGAATTTTTTCAACCATTGATCCCCAAAGATTTCAGTTGGATCATGTCTCTGCATTAAACTGAGACTCAATTTATCAAGTGACATTTGGTAGACTAGACTGTTGATGCAGACAAATAGTTGTAACTGTGCTTGCAAAAAGATTCCAGCTTACACTTACCAGAAATTAATCACACTCGCGATATCAACGCCAATATTTTAAACAATAAAAGAAAATAGATAAAATATTTATCTTTCTATACATTTAAGTAATGTCTCCATTTCCACGATAAAAATGTTGAAATTTTAAAACTTCGTAAACTCAAATATTTTATTGTTTTAGTGTGTAAATAACTAAGTTATTAAAATTTAAAATATATAACGGATAAGATATTCTATATAAGAATACAAATAATAAAAGGATATAATGTAAGAGAAGATATATTCAGAGCTTATAAAATATAAAATTTAACTACATACTATTTTCTAAACTAGATATTTCCTTTTCATATTCTCTTTGCCTTGCATGTTTAAATATTTTTAATACAAAAATAGCTCCAATCTTAACATCAGTTATTTAAGAATAAAATTCCATGCTTGTAATTTAATCTTTATAATACCGATGAAACATATTTCCCCTACTTAATCACACACACAGGTATGTTAATTGTCATAATAACTTTAATAATGAATCTTGATTCATAATGGAGAAAAAAATTCATTAATAAAAAGTTATCAACAAATAAAACATTGTTAAGGGGGAAAGCTGGCACTAATTTTCAAGATTTTTTATTTTTTATAAAATAAGCTTGGAATGTGAAAACTGTAATTAAATATAAGGGAACAAAATGAAATACTTAATTTAATAAATAAATTTATTATATATTTTATATATAGAAAATATTATCCTATAACAAAGTAAAATCTTGTGATATGAAGTAACATATTTTCAAATAATGTGTAATAAAATATTTTAATTCATAAAAGTTACTGATATGAAATAAGCGATTTGCTACACTTTATGTTAATAAACTTGAAATTTTTGATAAATTAATTGTTTCGTGGCTAAATGAAATACATATTACATCAGAAATACGCGTACGATAATGGCATAATATGTATGCATTTAATACTGTTATGTTTGAATTATAAGATTTCAAAATTACCCAGATTTATTTCAAACTTTCTCATATAATTTTCTGAATGTACAAGAAGAATTTATATAGATAATTTTTTCACTCATGTTTACTTTGATAAGTCTTGCTGATAGCTTTTGACTCATCTGACATTTGATTAGCAATCCAAAATTTGAATGAATGAATTATCTTTGTGATCAAAATGATTTTAAGCAACAGAGGTGCCTTTAAACAATAAGCATTCTTCAAAGTCCCTTACTGAAGACACTGATAATTTAAGCAAATTATTTTCCTAAATATTATAAATTACAAGTATTGTTGTATATGATTTATATATTGTATCTCCATTTAATTGCTTAATCCACTATAAATTAATTTCAAAATCTTTTTCATATATGTAATGTACTCCCATACATAACTCTGATGCTTCTGGACCAAGGAACACTCATGTAAAAATTCAAGCTTCAAATCCCATTATTTACAGCCATAGTTTACTTTTTCAATTACACTATAAATTACTAGTTTTAAGTTGATGGATTTAAATAATAAATTTTCTGTGAAAAATAACATGAATTAATTTAATGTTGAAAATAATTAGCTGAAATTTTACAATGCAAAAAACCTTCACAAGCTTGAATATATATCAGTCATGCAATTTTATGTCTCTAACAATATAGTTTTTGACAGGAGTTCAACGTCTCAATTTGTTATATGAATTTCTCTATAGAATGATACAATGCGTTTGAAATATTATACTGCGCCAATTTAGAGCTAAAATTCCGTTTAGTTTCTCTTCTTTCTTTTTGACAGACGACTTCAAAATCTTGAGTCTGCTACCATTAAAAAAAGTTCTTTTTTATTCCTATTAAACCTCTGAAATTGAGAACTTCAAAGGTACAAAAAGTTACAGTCTATCAGTTAAGAAACCTTTATTTCTTTGAAATCTGTTGACACCCTCCCACTTTTCGCAAGTTTCATACTCTAAATGGGCCCATAAATAAATTTAACTCTATTATTCTCCCAGTGAGCTTCAAGTAACCTTTTCCAGTTTCTTGGAAAAAAAAAGACGGGTACACATTCGCTAGTCAGTTTTTTGTATTGTTTTATCTCAAGTTGTTATTTAAGGATTAAAGGTCTACGTGCCTATAATTCAGTTGAGGTGCTTGCTTAAAAAACGTAGTTAAATTTGAAGCCTTACTTCGGAAAAATAACTTTAGCTGTCTTTTTATAATAAAAAAAATATCTTAAGATATTTCATTTATAATAAATGTTATGTAAACACATCAAAAACAGAAAATGTCTTAAGATATTTTGAGCAAAAAAAGTAATGTAATATATTGTATTTAGGAATTATTGTTTAGAATATAAATTTTGTTGATTTATTTTTAAAATAAATTTGTTTTGTTTGAATACATAGCAATTTTTAACTTTTTTTAATAAAGTAAAGGAAAATCATTTAAATTTGTATTTTAAATGAAGTTTAAACTTGAAATTTAATTTCAATGGATAAAAATATTATTGCTTGAATAGTGTATCATCTGTAGAAATACAATTCATTTAAGTAATTGAGTATATTAGTGATAAATAAACTAGATATTTACTGTCCAGCTATTAATAATTTAACTATTATGATTAAAAAAGCGAATTTGATTCTCTAATATGTCAAAGATTCAAGTGTTAATAGTTTTTGAGAATGTATTTAGTGCTCTTTCATTTGTTTCCAAAATGGTGCTAATTCTCATATAACATTAGTGAACTTAAATTAGTACAAAACAATAAAGTGACTAGTTCTTTTACAATTTCAGATTTTATAAAATTAGTAACAAAAATGTAATAAAGCTATATTCGAGGCAAAAATTTAAAAGAATCATAATAATAATTTATGCAAATATTAATAATATAATATAAATAAATATCAATGTTTATCTAAATTTGAGATAGAACTTTGATTGTCATTCTTATTACATTTATTTATTTCTTATTTTTGAAAAGAATTACTCCTGAATTTAATTAAACTTTAAGAATACTGAATATTAAATTTTGACTTTATATATATTTCGAAGGATTTAGTTTCTCTTTAATATGTACAACAGTATATTTTTTATTTATGTATTATAAGCTACTAAAAAAAGTATTTTTCTTAAATCATACTACGTCAAATTTTAATAAAATTGAAATGCATAATAAGCTGTTTTATGTACAGGTTAAAATGTTTTAAACAGCATTCCTGAGTTTTTTTACTGAGCCACTGAAAGTAGTCAGACGTGTTGTCTTACAAGCGTAGGTCACGATCAAGTGACAAGTTTCTTCAAATCCATCTAAACTTGATCATGACCAAATGACAAAGTTCCCCAAATACGTCTAAGCTTCATCACAACCAAGTGGCAAAGTTTCCTAAGCATATCTAAGCTTTATCACATTCAGATGCAAGGTTTTCACAAATGCGTCAAAGCTCGGTCTCAATCAAGTGACAAGGCTCTCCAAATGTGCCTAAGCTTGGTGAAGATTAATTCATAAGCTTTCCCAAATTGTCTAAGTTTGGTCATGAGCAAATGACAAAGTTCCTCAAATTGAGTATAACCTTGGGCAAGATCAAGGGAGAAGTTTCTCTAAATGCATCTAAACATAGATAAGCTAAAAAATTATTTTATGACTAGCATATACAAAAGAAAAGTCTTGCTATTTTTATGGTCATTAAATCAGTTTTCCGAATGCAAGCTATGATAATCCCCAAAGCTGTATATAGCATTCGTATATTATTTTAGGCAAATATTTTATGTTGAAATTGATAAGGTATACTATTCATTACGTTGAGTCAGGTAAGCTTTTCTCCATATTAAATAATTTGCTTGGAGTCAAATGAAATTTTTGCAATGATTACATCATTTTAAAGTTTGAAATCACCATTATCATGAATTGATACAAATCAGTATATGAATTTTGTGTAAAAAATATTAAAAAAATTCCTTTCAGAGTGCATTTTAAAAAATAAACTAAACCTTCACAAATTAAAATATTCTGTGACTAATTTTACCATAATTCTATTAATATGTCTTTCATTCATAAATTATAAACTAATTATCATAATCAATATAGGAAAGAGACATATTTGTAAAACCCTTACATAAGCCAATTTTTCCTTGAAAACATTTTCAGAACGTTAATGGATGATAAAAGGGAGAAAAAGCAATGATATATCCCAATATTTTTTTCGAAATATTTTTCTTTTTTTATCCAACGCCCGACCTTGGTTTTTCAACCATCAGTCTCTGTCGGGCAGCCCAATACAATCTTGAGGTGAATGAAAAGTCATCTTCCGCAGAATTTCTATCTGCGACGTCCGAAAGTCCAGGGCAAGTGAAAAGGTGGTCACCAGTCATATCCTCTAGTCCGCAAAAAGGGCAGATTGGAGAGTCCCTCAAACCCAAACGGTGAAGGTGAGGTGGTGTCAGTCGCCTTCA
Source organism: Latrodectus hesperus (assembly GCA_037975125.1). NCBI lineage: Eukaryota > Metazoa > Arthropoda > Arachnida > Araneae > Theridiidae > Latrodectus > Latrodectus hesperus. The sequence goes on from CM075859.1 coordinate 30,153,493, forward strand.
CGTGGTGCCCTCTGTTTTCACTAAACGACTGACTCCTGTCGCTTCGTGCAGCCTACTACGTTCTTTTCAAAATATAATGAGCTTAATTATGAAGTTAATGTAGTTCAGTCCTTTAAAATAAATATTATATGATAGAAAGAATAGAAAGCAAAAACATTTTGTAAATGCAGCTAATTTTGAAAGTAAAAGTATAAAGTAATTAATTAATTTTTCTTTTTTAATTTTACAGCTCTACATATCAAATTTCTATATAGTTAATTCGGAGAAAAATTAAGGATATGCAACTCAAATTTGTGAGAACTGATATTATCTCTCTCCATGTAGTATATTATTAACTATTCAAAACCGAATGAACGAAAATAACTATATCAGTATAAAATTTGGTTTGATTAGTTTGTCCACACAACATTTTTTGAATACGAAGGTATAGGATTTATCCTTTAAAGAGAATTCTTGGGCACTTCACGCATCTGCGCTTAAGGTAGTGTCGAAACCACGAAGAGTTGATTTCAAGGTCAGAGTACAAACCATTACCAGGTTGGTTGAAGAAATTTTAAATAAATAAATTATGCTTACGTTACATCAAAAGTGGCCTTGTTTACACAACTCAGCATTTTCTTTGAGATTTTAAGCAGTACAGATGCCAATTCCAGCATTTATTATTTAAAAAATTTTAATTGGTACTCATATTCTTGAGTGTAAGAGAATACAGATACCCAGTGTGATTATTACCATCATGCACTCCTTAGACTGAAAATCATAAACTCTGTGAGTAACGATATTTTTACTTTAATATTTTTCTCTCCTCTTACCATATAATAAATAATTTTCTCTCTCACCTTAATATTTTCCCATACCATCACATAAATTAAGGCTCTCTAAATAAATGTGTTAAATTATTAGTTTAATGGCAGTTAATAGTCGCTGAGAAAGTATCTAAATGGTGAAATGGTGAGCAATATACAGCCTTCAGTTGAACATTAACTGCTCGTGGAATCCATTCCCGCCTAAGGCATGAAGTTAGGCAACAGTTTGGAATCTATTTTAAGCTGTTTGTCAAATTATTCCACATCTGCAAATAGAGTGATCATAGAGTTACAACTAAACTAACTAAATAATCTTTTATTACATTTAGCTTCAGAAAATTTTCATATTCATTAAAAAGTAATTAACACTGCATCGAGAGGTCACCAAATAATTTGACTACTTTAATAATATCACATTATTCTTCAAATAGAGGAAATGCTCTTGACACTGTTAAAAATAATATAAGATTCATCAGTTTTCTGTCATCTCGAAAGTGAAAATTTTTTAATAAACAAATAGATTCTAAAATATAAAAGTAAGTTAAATCATATGTTAGTAGCAAAAAATAAGAAACTAATTTCTTATTTTTTATGAATGCTAAGTTTCACAACCAGATTTATTTCTTCTTAGCCAACTATAAAATATGTGAGTAACTTCTGAATATATTGTTAGGACAGTTATGAATAGCAAAGTGGTAAGAAAACCGAAACTGTTTGATATTATAATTTACTTAACGTATTTAGAACTGTTCCATGTGGGCGTCAGAATAAAATCATAGTGATAGAAATGTTCGTAGTTTTTGTATCACTGAGGAAAATTCAACAACGGCAAATCCTTAAATTGATGCGAAAGAGAGCAGTCGATTATGAGCCAAGATATGAGATTAACAAGCCAAGTTATCAGATTATTTAACATTGAATCATTTATAATATCCATGATGCAAAATTTTTCTTGCAACGGATAGTTAATGACATATTTAATAAATTATCATTGATATATGTCTCGTAAAAATAAAGCTAAGAATCAGTAGAAAATATTTTAGGAATCTTCGTGGTTTAGATAAAGGACAAAGTGGAAGAACACAAGTTCAATCATAAATATTGTTGAACAAAAGGAGATAAATGCAGCATTTCAGCTTTCTGCATGCACATTTATTGAAGAGAGATTTCCATGTTTCTAAGATCGCAACCCGTGAATACAGATATACTTTCTATGAAAAATAAACTTTCCAGCAGACAAAAGACTGGAAAAATTCAAATGCCTTACGCTCAACGCTAAGCAGTGTCAAACAGATAGTAGTTTCTTAATCTTATTCTGGGGATAATTATTTGAAAAAATATTAAAATGATGTAAAACATTTGCTCTATTTAAATACCGACACACGTAAATGAATGCTTAAATTTTAAATCCTTTTTCATGATATATTCAGTTAATCCTCCTCAAATTATTAATGAAAAGTTTTATATTTATTTATTTCAGATGCCCAGACAAATGGCTTTCATATCATTAATTCTCGCCTTTTAGCATTAGAGGTAGAAATGATATTTCTTGTACAAAAGGATACCAAATGGTTGTTTCATCGTAATCCCAAAAGTGGGTAAGTCCTTGTAATTTAGAAGCAAAAACCAAGTAGAATTTCCAGATTTTGTCTGTCATTCCAAGAGGCTTCATTTCACTTGGAAGACATTGCAACCACTTCTTATTTTCTATGCCCCATTAGCAATTAGTGAACACGATGAATCTTCATCTGCGTCAGCAGATTTCCGCAAACTTCTAGTGGGGAAAACGGCACTTTTCCCAACCAGGTCACAGCGGCATCATAATATTTGCATATTAGTTTATAATATTTAAGCATTACTTAAGGTATTACATTGAATAAATATTTTATATTATATATTTGTAATACATATACATACACACACAAAAAGTAATAAAATATTTTGGTGTATTTAAATTTTAAATAACTGATTTACAGAGACACATTATAATTCTCATAATAAAGTGTGGTCAATTCAGGTAATATATACAGTTTTGCAAAAGTAATTTATTTACAAAAGTAATGCATTTCCTAGTTTACACAATAAATGGAACTAGAATTAATTTCTGTCAAATCTATTTGAATAGAGCTCTAGAACAGATTATAGAACAAGTTCATTAAAATTTCCCCCTTCAAATAACATAGTGGCATCCAAATAATCGTTCGAATGAAAGCGCGTTGCTCAATGTGTACTTAATAACAATGCAACCAATGTATCGTAGCAGACACGTTAATTAAAGTGAGCAAAAGCATCACATTTGAATGGCAATTTAGATTCTCTCAAACTATTTTGAGCGAACCTCAGGAAAGGGTTAAGCTTTTAGAACAGCGCAAATTTTTCTGTGGAGACGTTTGAAAAATTTTATTTCGGAGTGGTCTTTTGCAACCGCAGAGCTTGGGTGATCATAAAAAAATGAATGACCAGACAGTCGGCCCTTTTATCAATTTAGTGATTATCGATTTCGTCTGGGTGTTTAATTTTGCATAAAGTAATTTACGTGTAATGGAATTCTTTTATCACACTGCACTCTTTAATTATAGCTTTCTATTTAATATTCAATAATTATGGAAAATGCTATTTTTTTGCATACTTATTTTACTTTAAAGTTAAGAAAACGAAATTATGGCAAAATGTATTCTTGATTTATCGAGTATAGCAGAAGAAAATTTGAATGAAAGTTAAGTCAATATGAGACGTGTGCTTTTTTCAGTTATGATTTTTTGTAGATTTATATCATTTAAAGTACAGAGGTTCAAAAGCCATTTCTATTTTGCTGGCAGTGGAAAAGTAAATTCAATTCAGTATGAGATTTTTATGGTCTGTTCATTCATTTTGTTTTCTCATTAAGCCATACGGTTTCATGGATACATAACTTTAAAAGACATAATACATCTTCTAGAGAGAGGACTTAATTACATTCAATTTTTGCTTTTCTTAATTACTTTTTTCATAGATTCATATAATTCCTCGTATAAAAAATTTCAGAAGGCAAGTATTTTCTGTACACAGAATTTCTGGTTCGAAGGTTATTTTAAGTTGATTAAATTCACAACTCAATGTGCGATACATGTGCTCTGTGCATTTATTGTAATTTCATGAATTCATACAGTTTCATGTATATAGAATTTCAAAAGACATAGTTATTTTATTAGAAAGATGGGTACATTGCATTCAACTCAATTTGATATATAGTTCTGCAGTGTTCATTTATTATTTTTCCAACGATTCATTCCGTTATATATTCGTAGCATACCTAGTTACATAGTATGCAGAATTTTAAAAGCCATAATAATTTTGCTTTTTGGGAATATGTTTGCATTTAGAGATTTTTGTGCCCTGTTTGTGTTTGTTGTTTTTTTCTTACATTCATTTAGTTATATGTATACAGGATTTCAAGAACATTTCATTACACTCGATTCAAAGTGAAATTTTTGTGCAGTTAATTTAGTGTTTTTCATAGATTTATATAGATTTCATACATACAAAATTCAAAAGTCCCAGTAGTTTTGTTGAGAAGAGAATTTGATAATTCAATTCAATATGAAATTTCTGTGTGCTGTTCATTTCTTTTCATTTCGTAGTCTTATTTATGCAGAATTACAGAAAAACATGGTAGTTTTGCTGGTAAAAGCGTCTATCTAAGTTGATACTGTAAAACAAGTAGATCGGTTTTGAAGTCAGCAATATGGCCATCCTGTTGATACGATATGCAAGTAAAATCCGCTGCAAAATAGATTTGCCTGTAGATGCAGAAAACACTTGTAACTTGAGAAATTAGTTATTTTCAAAGAGGATCTACGGTAAGTTTCTACCTCTTAATTTAGAACCTGATAAACAAGCCTAAATTAGAAAAGCTGTTTCTTTAGAATGCTTCTTTATCATAATCTTTTGATATCTTTCGGCACTTTTTTGCTGAAACTGCTGAAAGAAAGTTTTTATTGATATTATTCTTTCTTCAAAAGATCAAAATGTTTAAATAAAGATTCTGTAGTGGGGAGCTGTCTTTCAAATCGATTCAAAAGTTTTCTGTCTGTAAGAAATTTCAGCGTTGTTTAATATGTAAATTTTTACTTTCATGTCACTGTATAGCCATAGTGCACAAAGTATTGCTATAGATCAAAATCTTATCAAAAATTGATGAAACATAAAGAATGAAGTAATAAGTTGTAATGAAGAAAGAATTAAGTAAAGGAAATATGAGCTCCTAGTTCTAAGTGTATATAAATAAAATAAAATTCTCGTTTATTATTTGCTCCAAGCAAATATATAATGAACTGAAACTATTAGTTATAAGAGACTCGGTATTATTTTTAAAGAATCTTAATGATATTTCAAACAAAATAACATAGCTTAAACAGAGAGGTTTGATCTATAAAAAAATCAATATTGAGGATTTCGGAAGTTTCTTATAAAAGATCTTGTAATGAACAAAAGATCTTCTATTGTATTTTGTGGTTACAGAAAATTTTAATAATTGGATAAATGATATCCTTAAATTTCTAAATCAACCACAGTAAATATTGAGAAAATATTTGTAAAATTATTTAAAAAGAATGACAAAACTTATTTGAATAAACAGCTTATGAAGCTTTTTTGTCATTTAAATCGAAAAAATGAACCAAACAAATATTAATAGTCAAAAATCCATAATTAGGTATTACAAAACTATTAAAATAGATTAAAGTACCAGTGATTAAAACGTAATAATAGTAATTGTGTAATTTTCCATATATTATTCTTTATATAAAATATAGGAAGTAAAACACACACACACATATGGAAAAGTATTTTTTTATATTTATTTAAATATGAATCCTATTTTGCGAATCTATATAGCCAATTATCCAAAGTAATGATTACATTAATGAAAATTAATAATTTTAGTTATGAGAATCTCTCATAATATTATAAGTCAATGAACAAGTAACCAATAAATATTATTGAAACAAAATCTTCTGTGATAAAAATTTAGAAAATAATGAATAGATCTCATTTTCAAAAAATTGTCTATTATACAATATAGTTCGATACAAATATTATCCTCTTCTAAAATATAATACTTATTTAGGAGCTAGGAGAAAAACTAATACTTATATACTAAGATATATATATACATATCAGTATGTTGACTAAGTACCAGGCATTCAAATACTTGATTTATCGTAAAATAACCAAATACACGAATTGCAGTAAAAACGAAGGGGAAATGGAGCAAAATAAATAATGAAAGACATATTTTGACTTCCATTAGTTTTGACTACCGTTTCTCGCTTATGTTATTACTTTATTCCTATTCATTTTGAAGCTTTATGCATAATATCCCAATAAATTATCAGATAACTTCGCTAAGTAAATAAATTTCTATTTTCAGAGCATATGCAAAATCATATTTTCTGCAGAACATTTTTAATTGAATTAAATCCTTTATAAATATTCTAAAAGAAAAAGAAAGAAAATAAGTTCATCATTAATACTAAGTTAAAAAGAATAACAAGTATAAAAGACAAATTTAATATATTCTGCATTATTTAATAAAAATTTAGCTTATTTTTCATAAAATTATATTTACTGATTTATACATAGTTATTAATCAGAAATATAACATATAAAGAAATAAGCAACCTCTTGAAAATTCCAACTGCTACTGCTATGGGACTTGTAATGACTACAACTTCAGCAAAGACGTAAATCCTTAGCTATTGCAGCGCCATGTGCAAATTATGTGTAAAATGAAAAAACTAGTTGCTTATTTCAAATAAAAAATTTTCCTTTTGTAACTTTTTGCAAAATTGGACAAAAGGTTCATTCGATCACATTTATTTTTCCAACCTTTGTAGAAGTATTGTCGATAGAAATTACGAATTACTCTTCCGAGCTATCGGTCATGGTGAAAATTACCAAGCAATAGTCATGCGAATAAACTTGCAATTGCAAACAACTGACCAAACATTACAAAACTACGCGTCGAGACAGTCATAATATGAGCATGATACTGATAAAAATTGTTTGTCCCTCAACGGTCATTTTTTGCACAAGAGGGCTAATTAGATCGGGACCTACGGTTTAAAGTGGATTTCAAACCACTACAAACATCCATACCCAAGGCGGGATTTGAACCCACGAACTGTTGAACCGAAGCCAAGAGCGCTAACCATTCGGCTGCCAGCTTGGCGTGCATGATAATGATTAAGTACTTTTCTACATATGCAGTCCCATTTCAACAAATACAGTCTGCAACACAATTTCCCATGAATCGCTGCATCTCGACTACAACACAATAAAATGTTTATGTATCATTCATGGCTTTAATTATCCTTGACTTGAAACCATGAACCCTTGTGACAGCAAGAGTTCATAAACAGAGTAAAAATGAACGAAAATTAACTTTTTAGCTTTACATTGTGTTTTTAGATGATTAACACTTTTCAATCATAATAACAGACGTAACAGAATTTGAATACATCATAATTAGAAGCTATTGGATAAAGGAATACTCTTTCACTCGTCTTGGAGAAGACACGCCGGTTCTTTCACCGAATTTTGACGGTTGCTGCGCGCACCCCTTAATTCGGCGTTTCAATTCATCCCAGAGGGATTCTAGTCTGAGCTCTGGGCAAGCAAGTCCAATTGCTTCACCCCATTGTCAACATACCAATCCATGGTAAATGTCACAACATGACAAGTGGTGATATCATCCTGAAAGTAACAATAATAATCATAAAAATACCATAGCATAGGAAGTGCATTGTTGTCTAAGATAGTGGAGTAGCAGTGGGCGTTCAGCTTACCATGAATTGGAATCAAGGACATAAATCTATAATCCAAGGAACATCCCTAAACCATTATTCCAAACTTTACTGTAAGCACAATGCATTCGGGAAAAAGGCGTTTTCAAAGCATGAATGTTCTCAGAGCATTCTCCAAACCCTTTTTCTGTGTTCATTCGACTGGTAGAACTTGAAACTGCATTCATCACGCTAGAGAACCTGTTTTCCCTCCTCTACAATCCAATTTCAAAGCGCCTCCTACCACCTCAACTATGTAATTTCCATCATTTGATTTTGTAATTAAAAGCTTATAAGGGCAGTACGACCATGGAGATCAAATGAATGTGTTTTCTTGCAAATGGTCTTTATCAAGACAACAGTCCGGTGGGCTTGTTTCAACTCTTAGAGTATGTGGGAGATCGTTTTGGTGCGTTTTTTTATGAATTTCTTTGGACGAAGCTCGTCGATCTCTATTTATTAGATTCATGGGTCTGCCGTGTCAAAGGTTATTGCGACAATTACCCCTCACCTTCCACTTCTTGATCCTCCAAAAAAAACTGTCAATTTTGGAATCTTTAATCTACTAGATATGTCTGTAGAGAATCGTCTCTTTCTGTGATTTCTGGCAATTAAGCATTTCTCGAAATCAAATAGCTCTGAATTCCCTGGTAACTTGCATGCGACTAATGCCAATGCTTTTTATCTACAGGATATTTAAGTACAAAAAAGTCTGACGCATAGATATCTCCATTTGCATGATGTCCAAATTCTTACTGTAGATATTGCATTTATTTGAAAATTTTAGGTAATTCATCTTTCTTAGTTTTAGTTCTTGCTGGGCGCTTCAGTTCAACAGAACAATGTACACTCTTACATTGCATACTATGTCTTAAAGTTTCTCTTTAGCTTGACCAATCGCATTAGATAACTGACACACATGTCTGTTCTTCAATTCTATCTCCTATGAAACTGTTTCAAAAATTTCTTGCCCGTGGTACAATATTTACTAGCACAAATGATCTATTTTGGGTACATTTGTAGAAGGAGCTTATACTGCTTCTCCCCAACAATATAAGATTTCTTTAAGAGCCATTTCCTTCAATGCTAAAATATAGCAGTATTTAGTACCAGTTGGGAAAACAACATTCATTGCTGCTCATTATTTTTCCTCATGTATGTGTTTTCACTCAATTAACGTTTATCTATTTGTAATCTCTCAAATAAATTTAGTTTTGATCTCTTGTTTTATACGTTAATGTATTTCCGATGGCCACCAGTATGTATAATTTAACAGATGTTTAATTTAATTTATTGCTTTAGTCACTTGATACAATCTCAATCTGATTAGACTTAAATTTTAAATTTAGACTAGATTACAAAATACTATTCTCTATCCACAGCTTAGAAACTAACATAATCCACAAACTGTTGAACTAATTATTCATTAAAACTGATATAAGTGATCACAATAATAAAGCCACTTAATATTAGACAAAAAGCTGTATCTTTGGAATACTTTTAGTATTGTCATAAAAAACAGATTTTTAAATGTATATTTGTCTTCATCAAATATGGTAAAAAAAATTCCCTTTGTACAAAGTTAATATGTTCTTTTAAACTTATGTAATCACTCTTTATGAAGATTTTTATTATTTTATTTCACCATATCCTAAATAAAGAAATTCATTTATATTTATAAAAATACATTTTAATTACATTATATGTATTTCTTAATTAGAAAAATAAGCAGCGTATTTAATTTTATAAAAATATTTAATAAAGATCGCTGTAACAGAAATTAATTAATTTTACAATAAATCAATAATTTAATTAATTCTTCTGGCATTACTCTTTTAATTAAACAACATTAATGAGAGCTTCATTAGTTAGAATATTTTGTAGTTCTTAATTAACTTCGCGTCTTACTGGAAAAAGACACATTAACGGCAACAAATTTGCAAAATTTTCTTTCGAATTAATATATTGTTTTGAACGGGAAAAAAATAGAAATGAAATTGGTTCCAAATTTGATGGTGCTAAAGCTTATTTTTGTGCACATTAAATAAACATACAGAAAAAATTATAGAATTTGTGAGCAGCATAATGAGAGTACATTTCATTTCTCTGTTTGGAACATGAAAAGCAAAATGAAACATGAAATTTTCGACCAAACAAAGATTTAGAGGAATTAAAATACCTTCGACATTTTATTGTAAAATCGAATAAAATTTTATATAATATATATAATAAAATGATTAAAAAATATGTTATAGAATATAATTTCTTTGGCATTATGCAGCATAGTTACTTTTTCATTTTCAAAGATGACCGCAACTATGTACTCCAAATTGAACTAGCTATTATATTTATTATAATACAAGTACAGATGCAGTGACATTGTAATTAATAATACTCCAAGATGAGGTTAAATCTCTGTATTTGTTTCTAATATTTTAAATTATATTCAACCAATTATCGATTATGTTGATCCTGAAAACCCCAAATGCATGCATCTTCATCAACAATGCATGAATGAAATTGTTCTAATATTCGAAACTAAATTCTTTCGAAGATTTCTCAAAAGAAATATGATGTAACAAAAATAATTGAAAATCTTTTCATCGCCAAGTTTTGTTGTTAGAAATATTTCACGCTATAAAAAAGAAAAAACATTATACTTTTAATATTATATATCAGTTTTTAATTTTTTGTACAAGACATTTTTCAAACCTCATAAGAAAATAGAATAGTAAAAATATGAAAATTATTCATATTTATGAAAAGGTTATTTCACATATATTTCATTAAATATAAATCCTAAAGAAGGAACAAGAGCAACTCCTTAATTTCCTTAATTTACTTTTAGACTTATGTTCATTTTACTCTTTTGTTAATCCAATTATTTACTTAAACGTCAAGAAAATCCTCAATTTGAAACTACTAGTGAAATTTTATCTATTGTAAATGTACGAGAATATTTTTTAATGAATGTCAATATAAATAAAATAAACTATTTTAGCTACCAAGGGTATTGTGGATAATAGGAAGAGAACCTCTGTTCCTAAATACTTTAGAGAAGTTATCTTTTATATATGTCCTTATACTTATTGAATAAATGTTTTTACCTTTTAAAATGCTCAAAATATTTTTATATGCATGCATTATTGGGAACTTCATCACAACAAAATATAATAATAATTCCTTCTACTTAAATTTTGTAATTTTAAATGCAAACTACAAAATGAAATACATTTTCCTATTAAACTTTATAATTTTGATCGAGACAATTTTAAATTATTTTATTAAAAGACTATGATCATACAATGCTTTTTTAAAATGTGACTTAATACAATGTTTATATTGCATATCAGACAATTACCTGCGGATAACTATAAAATTGTAAATATGAAAATAGTTATTTTATAGTACATCTCAAAAAGCGTTTTTTGAATTTAAGAATAATATAAAATAAGTTAAAAAGGAATAAAAGCATCTCCTTGCTCTAATTAACATTTAATTCTGTGTAGAAATATTTCAACTTAGTATTTTAAATCTAATTACTTATTTAAACTTATAAATCCATGTAGTTAACTATTCCATATAACAATTGTGAAACATAAAATCTCAAATTATATATACAAACAAAATACTGAATAATATAAAAATATTCTATTTTTCAGCATTTAAATATTGGTGAAAACCAAATATTTAATTTAAATTTTAGTAGGCGTATGAATTGTTTTCCGACTTTTTAAAATAAAAATAATATTCTTAAAATATATATAAGAAGCAAAATAAGTTGTTTTTTAAATATTAAACTCTCCTTGCCCTAAATTTATATTATGTCTTTGTGTACCGACTATAGTCCGCGTTTCATTATCTGATTTAAATTTTGAAAAAAAAACTATAGAAATGTTTTTAAAAAATTAATTTTCATTTTAATTTAATTCATATTTAAAGAAATATTAAAGAACTTTTTAGTTATTTATAAAGTGACATGCTATAAAAATTGCGTGAATAAGTTTGTCCTTTTATACTTAAAGTTGATTTTGGACCCAATTTTAGCTAGGCTTGAAATTAGTATACAAGCCATCATACATAACTCTATTAATAGTTTTCTTTTGTTGAAATTTCGAAAAAATATAAGCACTTACAGACAGAACTCATTATATCTGCTAAGCTATAATATTTTTTAAAACTTTGTCATTCGTTCTTATCTGCTTTTAATAAAATTAAAATATTTTTAAATTTCATTACGAAAATATAGAGAAATTTAATTATATGTAGTATTCAGATGTTTTACAAATGTAAAATGTGCGCATAGTAAAAACAAATATTTTCTACGATATATTCGCAAAGCTGTTTTGTGGATGTAGTTAATATGTCGTAAAAAATTTAAACAAAAATCTAAATCGAGGAAGATATACCATTGTTGCCCTGAATGCTTAGAAATTCCCTGCCAGTGATTCAACGCTTTTTATTTCTCTTCTCTTCAAATTCAATTTTAGTATCAAATCAAAAACTTAGTAATGTTTCTAAGCAAGCATGCGATACGTTAAGTCCTCCCTCTTGAATTTCTTTTGTGTACATTTTTTTGTCCTTTTCAATGCTGACAGACGTAGTTAGTTCATTTCCCCCTTTCTGGAATCCAGTGAAGAAGTTACATGTTGGAATTTAGCTGTCTACACAAATTCCTGGTCCTTAATGAGAAAACTTTGATGGCAAGGAAGAGAATGAAAGGATGAGTTTTGCCATGGAAAGTGATTTCCGTTCCATGCCTGCTTTTCCGTTCCTTTGGCAGCTTTTCCGTTGCAATATCCGTTATTTATTAGTCACCAGCATGGGATGCGCCTCGGTATCTACTTTTTACGACTTTTCTATGCACCGTTCTCGGCGCACCATGAGAAATATTGAGAATATTTTGCTCCCTAAATGGCTTTCGCAAATATGTAAAGGAATGAAAAAATATGATAACGCCCAGAGGAACAATAAGTGGAAATAGGTTATTGAAAGTAACGTGACAAAAATGCATTAAGATGTGATACTGGTGAATTATAAATAACTGTTACTTTTTTCATACATGACTTTCTAGTATAACGGGATGTTTTATTATAACGAGCTCAATTGAGAGGTATGTATAGTAGATTGAGTACTTTATTTGTTTATATTTAGAAAAAGATAAATTTTATAAAATTGCGATTTCTCTTTTAAATATATAACGTCTGCATATATTACTAGTATTATACACTATTCAGTACTACAGAACCCCATCAAGATATTTACACAGTTCCCTGAACTGATCTTCACATTCAGATAGGACATTTTTCAAAATAAATAACTATTTTTTCTCAAAAAGAAGTGTATTAAATAAATTGAAACATCTTGTAATAATATTATTGAAATACTTACCTGAAAGGAAATAAATACTTGCTTTTATGTATAAGTTTATAACTACCTTTAGTTAATTAAAAATTGAAAAAGCCATCAGCAAAAACCTCATCCTACGCTTCAGAGTAAAATATATTTCAACATATATTTATGTTATGTTAACAACATTTTATCAGTGAATAAAAATTAGCGTTTGAACTTCATATATATGCATTAGCTAACTAACATTATTCAATAAAAAACAAAGGTTTCAAGCGGTTTTGTAATTTGCCATTTGTGTTTAAATGACTCCAGTACTAAATTCACAATTATAGCATAATTTTTTTTTAAAATAAGTCTAAGCATTATTTGCATCATTACTTTTGAACATATTATACAATCTATAAATATTTTTAAAGGAAATCTAGAGGATAACAATTGTTTCCCAGTTTTGGAATTTCAGCAATCATTTGCATATGTCCCCCTCTCCTGACGTCAGATATAGGCGTCAGATATATTTTTCTGATTTCCTAGACTAGACAGCGATGGGCTTCTGTACATTTTACAGATGTGTCCAAATTTGCATGGGAAAGTGATTAAGGACGTGTACTGATTTGGAGGGAAAAAAGCACCAGTTACCACTAATCCAACACTGTAGAAAGATGCAGTTACAGGGATGGAGGAATAATTTAGGCAGGGATCTTACTTGGTGGCCACATTAACCTGCATGTGTTCCAGAGAGGTACTGTGACTGTTGAGGGATGTTGGAATGAGATCATTAATCCGAATGACCATCCATGTACCGTTACGATTGGCAATAATTTCCTTCTGATGGATGATAACGCATGACCTCATCGAGCTGAAGTTGTTGAGGAATATCTTAAACGTCTTGGTTTTGAGCTAATGGAATGACCACATCTATCTCCAGACCTGAATCGCATAGAGTATCTGTGGGACTATCTTGGTTGACAGGTTGTTACTTTAAGTCCTTCCCCGGGGTCAGTAGAAGAGCAGCTTACTCCGTGTTTTATCTTCAGTTCCCATTTTGAAAACCGACGACTTAATTGATAGCATGGAAAGTCTTAACAAAAAGAAGTTTCAATAAGGGATATGCCCATCCCTAGCTTGATAGCAATGCATTCAAGCTAGAGGTGGGCATATCCCTTACTGAAACTTCTTTTTGCTATGTATCTACGACATTTAGCACATTAAACTGTGATTATTCTTTTTTTTTCTAAGAATTTACTTTTCCAGAGTTTTTTTATTGTAAATCCTTTATGCTTTTTCCTTATGTAAACTTCTATTTTGTAATCAATAGATACCTGTCTTGGGGACATATCACCCACATTTGGTGACTCTATATTCCTCCATTTGAAAATTAGATGCAAATGACCAGTTATTCTTTAATTTTTGGAGGCCAGTGTGTGTATATTATTTTATTAATATAAATAATTATTTTTATTTTATTTATTACATTACATATATTCAGACTTGTATGCTTGATTCTTGAGATCCGCTTGTAAGTCTTCGTCGATAATAGGACAAATAGCACATTGACAGATGTACAACCACAGAAGAATAACGAAGAAAACACCCAGGGCCACGGTGGGAATCGAACCCACACTCCTACGCTCTCAAGCGATTAGCGGAGTGATACTTTGAATATAAATAATCTAAATTTCAAACCTAAATTTCATCCTTTATAAAATGATCTAAGGAAATATGACATAATGAATACATAAAATTAGTTTCTACAGATTTTAGTTTTTTAGTATTTTTATAGTAAATAATAGTAATCAAATATTCAATATTTGCAATCGAAAATAGCTCGAGATTGCGATATTCAAAATTCGCAATTGAGTGCGATCGGGATTTTGAAAACCAGATATTGCGTGAAGTGACGTAATTAGGGTTGGCGACATAACTATGCAGTGCTTGTAGCGGAAACTGGAAATCGCGCCAAACCTGTATCGGCTCGTAGAAATTTACAGAAAACGTAATTTTATCATATAAAGGATGCTTAAAGGAAATAGCAAAATGATCTAATTTAATATTTTTATTACTGTTGTAGTTTAATCTAATTAGTTTACATTTAAAAATATCAAAAATTAAAATTTTTAAATTTTTATTCTTAAAATAATGCTTTTGTAAGTATTCTGAATGTAAAATATATTGTTTTTTACTTAAGCCCAAAGTAAAACTTTTACTAGGAGAATAATTCTAAGTATATGTAGATAGATTTTCTAGTTAAAAAATTTTATGGTTCCAATATTCAAAATTATTTACATTTTAGTTTATAAATATTTTATTAATTTTTCTGTCACTTCTTGTAATCTCTAGTTGTTCTATTATTAGGTTTAAACAAATGATTTAGTATTCTGATAGTTAATTTTTGAATTATTGAGTAGATGAATTAGAGCAAACGTTTTACGAGTTTTTTGCCATAATATGTATTGATTCTCTTTAAACATAGATTATTAATTTCAATATCTAAAATAGTGATAACTTTACTATCAAAACTGAACTTTGAAGCACTAAAACTCTTAAAATTATTGTACTTTTTGATATTAGATCTATGTAAATTTATATAAATATTACGAGTATTAAAACCTTGTCCAATGTATCAAAATTTTATACTTGTGCATTCAGACATATAGATATCATTATAAGTTTTATAAGCTATACCTAAATTTTAACAATTATCTATTTGAAAAGTGTTAAATTTAGGGCAACTTTTAAAAAGCTTGCAATTGCAATTATTGAAAATAAATTTATTCAGAATAATTATTATTAAAATATAAGAAAAATTGTTTCTTACCATATTATACACGGATCACTGTATGTCTGTCCAATTCCACATCTTTTCATTTGATTTGATTTTTTAAATTGATTCAATTTTATATGTTGGTACTTTATTCGTTCTGTCTTATTTGAATTAGTATCAGATGTTCTTTTAATGCTTATTTTAAGTTTAAAAAATTTTCGATTTTATAATTTTTTATTTTACATCTACTGCATTTGTGCCGAGTGACCTTTAAATTTACGCACGTATTAATCTTGCGTTACATATATTTCTAATTTTGTACCTCATATACAATTTGATTCTGTTATTTTGCTATATTTCAATTATTATGAATATGCTTTCAATTTCGATCATCAAAATAATCAATGCACACAAGTAATCGGGATCATGAAGTGACACAGATTATTAAAATATGCGTAAATTCAGTATTTTTATTTCTCGTTGCATTTTAAATTGCTTGAATTTTAGTGATTCTTAACCATTTGCGAACTCTTTCCATTCAGTAATTTCTCTGAAGCAAAGACATTTTTTTTCCTCGAGATAAGGAGGAAATAAAATATATCGAACCATTTCCATCTAGCCTTAGAGATCATAAATTCGGATCAAGCCTGCAATCACATTCATCCATCACGAGTCATTCAGCCTCAGTAACTGAAGCCAAAGAAAAATGGAAGTACTTTGCGATATGAAATGATAATCTGGAAACCGAGATTCAAATGACTATGGAGATATCGAATTCTGCCAACAAATGCAAGTCATTTTCCAACAGCTAGACTTCACGCTCAACGTAAGCGTATAATTAGATTAAATGGCGATGCATTCACGTGATCAGCTAAAAGATTATGCAAAGTAAACGTGCTGGATGGATACACAGAAACTCCATTAACAAAATATATGTGGTCTTTGATTCCGTAGACACATGCGGTGCACCTTATAACTAGGCACCTAGGTGTTAGATTAATCGAAGCACTCTTCTTCATACTCTCTTCCTTTTAAGGATTTCTTTTGAAAAAAAAATACTAGAGCTTGCAGTAAATATTAAAGCATTTTTTAAAAAGTTTTTATCAATAAATTTCAAATAGAGCGGTTGTTAAATTCTAATATAACTGAAAATTGTATTGTCATTTCAGGTTGTACAATTTTGAGAGAGAATTATTATCCTTCAGTTCTGAATAAATTTCAATAATAGAGCGGTTGTTAAATTCTAATATAATTGAAAATTGTATTGTCATTTCAGGTTGTACAATTTTGAGAGAGAATTATTATCCTTTAGTTCTGAATAAATTTCAATAATAGAGCGGTTGTTAAATTCTAATACAATCGAAAGTTGTATTGTCATTTCAGGTTGTACAATTTTGAGAGAGAATTATTATCCTTTAGTTCTGAATAAATTTCAATAATAAAGCGGTTGTTAAATTCTAATACAATCGAAAATTGTATTGTCATTTCAGGTTATACAATTTTGAGAGAGAATTATTATCCTTTAGTTCTGAATAAATTTCAATAATAGGGCGGTTGTTAAATTCTAATACAATCGAAAGTTGTATTGTCATTTCAGGTTGTAAAATTTTGAGAGAGAATTATTATCCTTTAGTTCTGAATAAATTTCAATGATAGAGCGGTTGTTAAATTCTAATACAATCGAAAGTTGTATGTTTATTTCAGGTTGTAAAATTTTGAGAGAAAATTATTATCCCTCAGTTCTGAATACAAACTAAAAAGGATGTCCAGAGAATATAATTAGTTTACATATTAATTATCAATGAACGACACCGGAAATTAATTTATTTCATGAAATATAATTTTTCATGTTAAGAAGTTTTTTAAAAAATACCTTTCTTATCTCCTATATAAAGTTAAACATTTATATAGAAAAGAACTATAATTAATTAATGCATGAAAGATAAATTTAATCTTCCACTTTATAGCACATTTTGAATCAAATAATATGTGTAATTTTAATATATTTAAATAAAAAATGAATAATTTTTAGTAAAGTGTCTATTTTTACACTTGTCAAAATTTCTTTGTAAAATTTAAAAATATATAAAACTTGAGTAATCAAGAAAATTAATATATTATGTTTTAATTTTTTTTCGAATTCCTTTATATGTAATAGTATTTGCGAGAAATTCAAGTATAATTTCATTCACTGTTAACACAAATTTTAGTTTTAAGGAATGACTGAAGCCATAGTCTTTATTAAAGGCATTTTGAATCATCAACTTTATATTGACATTTTAAACAATAATTTAGGACCTAGTCCAACAAAAATGGGCTTGAATGGTGATAACGTTTTCATGCATGATAATGAACCCAAACACACAGCCCTAAACACAAGGCTCTGGATACTAAATAATACCCCAAAGTTCATGAAATTTTATCGTCAACCACCGAACCTCAACCCCATCAAGAATTTATGGGACATTCTTGATAAAAATATTAGATCCAGACATATTTCTAATAAAAATGATTTGGAATCGGCTCTTAGCCAAGAATGGGACGCCATATCTAGCTCAATAACAGCAAAATTGGTGGAATCGATGCCAAAGACACTCAAGGCAGTTATTCGAGCTAAAGGATATCCTACAAGGTATTAGCTGTAATATTATGATTGTGTTGGCCAATATATGCCTGATGTACGAATACTTTTTACACCCCAAAATGTTGGATTGTTTCAGTTTTGTAAATATTTATTTAATTGTGAATTTTCTGTAACTGAATCAAAATTTCATTTAACTTCATCACAAAATACTTAAAGCATAAAGATTTCCTCAATTTTTCAAAATGGAATGTCTCAAAACGTGAATCCTAGAATTCCATTCGATTAAAAGACGTTATATCTCCTTTTTACCAATAAAATACTCTCTAGCTTTCACCATCCTAAGTAAACGCGAAAAGAATAATTAAATTAACCATGACTTCCCATGGTCACCAATTATTTTCTGTTTCATGGTGAAAGATACTCCAATAAAATTCTTTACAGCTTTTAAAACTTAGCATTTAACACATTCCAGTGCTAAAATCTAATATTTACGAGAACTGTCTTTCAGAATAGGAATTTAAAGACAAAAATGTCTAATGAAAATTTAATTCAAATACCAGTAAAATTAAGAATAGGAAAATAAACGTTACGCTTGATTCATTGCATTTAATACGAGTTGTGACTTTCATTTTATATGAATTAAAAAATAGATAATTATTATTTCGGGGAACCATTACTAAATAAACTTTCCGGTTAGGTCTTAATTATAATTGAAGTTACTGCTCATTAAGTTAAAACTAAATTAAATGCAATGTGTTAAGTAATACTCTATAAATAAAAGTTACTTTTAATGACATTAAGCATACTGACATGCTATTTGTTATAGAAGTTAATGTACTTAGAAATGCCGTAAGTATTCTGCAAACTAATTACTTGTTTCGGAACTCAAACAAATAGATCTCTCTGTTGACATATTAAATTGAAACAATAAAAAAGTAAATTTCAGCGAAAATTTTATGTATAAGGATTCTCTTCAATTTTAAAATTAATTGGAATTCATTATTATACTAAGATAATTAAAGTTCTTGCAGTTTTCAAGCATATTGTTAACGACGTTTTCATTTTAAGAAATGCAACAATTTAAATGACAATTCGACCGAAAGTTTGTCATCAGTTCGAAAATGTGTTTATTTTAATATGCGAATAAAATCTTAATGCGTAAGAATTTATCTGATAAAATAAATGCAACAGAAATATATCAACAGTTTAATATCTCCATATCATCTTAAAAGTAAAAAAAAGGTCACTGTTTCAGAATATAGTTTTTGAATTTCATTCAAATATGTCAGAACTGATGGAGGAGACCTTCCGAAGAATGCTTTAGCAGTTTTAAACCTCAAGAAAATATTTTGATGGGAAAACTGTAGCGCATTCATCAGTTCTTTTTGCTCTTCTTTTTCATCGGCAGTGATATAAAAGATTTTCTCTTATAAGAGTGATATTTTTGAACAGAGCTTTTCTCCCCAAAGTGATTCCTTTGTCATCCTTTCACTCAAAATTTCTATTTATTTGGTCACCACAAAACTAAGCCTTAAAATAGGAAATTTATTTAAAAGTTTGAAACTACAAAAAATATTTAGTTTTTTATTTATCAAAAACATGTGTAACTAATTTTGATGAATTTAAAAATTATTGAAAGTAGTCACTTAAAAGAAAATAAAAACCTTAAACATATTGCTGCATTTATCACTTGAGATGACGTATATCTTAAAGGCATTTGATGTTGATGCACCAATTTAAAAATTCTCCTAACACAAAACCATTAAAATTTTATCAAATAATGATAAAAGAATGTTAAATAATTAAAAGATGTAAATATTAAGTATGTCTTTTCAACTGTTGATAAACCTCATTAAATTATTTTGTTAAACTATTAGGGATATATATTGAAAACAGACAAATTGCTATGAAAATTTTAAATTCAATCTAGTTCAGTCACAAAATAATCCTATCGTGTAGGTAAAATAGCTCTACAAATAGTTGGTGAAAAAAATACAACGATAAACTGTTTAGATGTTTGAACAAATTTTAGATAGCATTTCAAAAAAAGATCATTTTTCTCCGGAACTGACTTATAAACCTGTGCGACTAAAAATTGTGATCGAAATGCTAATACAATCTTGACAATTTTGCAAGAAAAATTGTGAGTATCATGTAAGAAAAAGCCTTTTCAAATAACATTTCAAAATTTTTGATCGTTCACATTTTATCCAACAATTTACTATTTCTCCAATCTTGTTCTCATCAATTTATTGAAATTCGCCAATACTGGTAAGTTGAAATAGTTATGTTTTGAAAAGTTCCACATTTTCTAAAGATTGTAACAATCTTTAGAAGATGTGGAAAAGAGGTGATAAAACTTGGGTATTTACTTTGATCGTATTACAAGTATATAGAAATACACTGACTTTGAAAAAGATCTGACAAAATGAATCTGTTAAAAATATCATAATATTCTCTTTGATAATAAAAAAGTAACCTATTAGCATGCTATGCCTCCAAAAACTCCTTATTATGCCTCTGTATTAAAGATTTTGTGTCAGCAGATATCGAAGATCATCATGAACTGGTAGGGATATTACATCATGATGATGCTCCCCTGCATGTCGCTATTTCTGTTCAGCAATATTTTATTAAATGCAACATTAAAATACTCTAACCTTCCAAATCTAAAACAGATAGATTTCTGACTATTTAACATGTTGAGTTCCGTGACGAAAATATAATACAAATTCTAAAGTTATAATAGCAATATAGGTTATTTTTAAAGTACTTTACGTAAAAATGCTACTCTGAAAATTAAAATGTTTTTAAAAGTTTGTGGAACGGTGGTACTGTTATATATCATCTGCGAGAAGTTTTTTTGAAATAGAAAATGATTTTTTTTATTATAACTGTTTTATTATTTTGTATGATTTTAATTTCAAGAATTTCATTTTTTAAGGAATTTTATTTTTTATACAATTTTTTTATTTATCATTAAAATTTCATAATTTGTTCTTTCAGTTTTGTCAATAATCACATTTTATGGAAAAATTATGATGAATATATTTCATTATTATGAGTTTATCGAAAATGATATATTTTTATTTTTGTCTAATTCGAGTAAGTATTGTATGAGAGGTAAAAATAAGAAAGTTTTTCCTGATTTTAATTCATAGGAATCAGCAAGAGAAGTTTTTCAAGTCCAGTTCTTTAGAAAGATAAGAAATTAAAACTCAAGGCGTATAGCTAGTCATGTTGCTTGAAATATATAGTAGTCATATATAATATATATGACAAGCTATATACATATATAGAAATATATAGCTAGTATATAGATAGTCATATATATATATATATATATATATATATATATATATATATATAACTAGTTATATCTAAAAATAGGTAGCTAGTATAGCTAGTCATGTCATTAGAATGATAAGAAATTGAAACTCATGGCATATAGTTTAGTTATGTTTTCGAGTGTGAACTCATTATATACTAAGTGTATATAATCACGCTTTTGGGAATGGAGTGTCCTGGGTGTGATCACAATCACTGTTGAATACAGGGAGGTTGGAGTTACATTTATTCTTTCTGCATGCTCATAGTTTGCAGATTTCTTCCATTGTAACATCTGAATAAGATACTCTATCCCTGTTAAGTTCTCTCAGAAGGCAGCATTCCATGGATTTTCAGAGGCTTTACAATGACCTTAGGCTTTTAGGCTATCTTCTGAGTGGAGTTAAAATCGTAAAATGTGACCCATAGGATCTCCTAATATATGAATGAAGAAAATGCATTAAAACTTACGAATATTTATTAAAATATATATATATATAGCTTTCATTTATTACTTAAATAAGTGCTGTTAGTAAAACTACTTAAGAAAAAAGCGGTTATGTTTTATAATGAATGATAACCGTAACACTTTCTTCTAACTAGCTACCTATTTACTTCAGTTGCAGGTAACCAAGCATCAAATCTTTACAATTGCAATTTGTCAATGTCTATCTTATGCTTCATATTACTTTTAAAGCCAATTATTGCACATATTAAAAATATGCCATGTTGAACACATTTTTAAAAATTTTATTGTGAACGAGCTCATTGCTAAGAAAAGCATTGATGACCAGATTCCTCTTTTCAGTCAAAAAACGAAATAATTTTTTCCCACGCTTCCAATCAAAACCTTAGTATCACTGCTTATATATATATATATATATATATATATATATATATATATATATATATATATATATATATATATATATAGATATAGATATAGATATAGATATATATATATATATATATATATATATACATATATATCGGGATTACTGAATTCGTGTTTGCATAAGAAGTATTTAAATATTTGTTTTGGTAAATGCTGGTCAAATCTTAATTTATGCTACTAATTTTACGCATTGAACAAGATATCCAAAATTTAAAAATTTTAAGGCAGTGAAACATTTGTATTTTAATTTGTACTACATAGTAAATATATCAAAGTTGTCTGCATTTGAAACAAATTAATTTATGTGCTGCGGTACTCTGGGAGAAAGACATAAAAGTGAAAATGCTTAAATTTGACCTATCGAAATATTTCAGCTTCACAAATTGTTTTCATTTCTCAACTTAGTTGCATAAGGTATCTCTGAAAAGCATATCACATTTTGACAGCAATCGACATCACACTTTGGCATTAACAATTTTAAATCTCAAAATGTGTCACACTTTTCGCAGACACCCTATTTCTAATTATATTAATCTGTTGAAGATTTAAATTAATGATTAGATGTATTCAAAGTTTTATGGTTTTCATCTATTTATTTTCATGTGTACTCCTTTAATCTATTTCTCGAAATACGATAGTCTATTTACCGAAATGTATGGGTAAACATCTCAACTATTGTGATTATAACCCTGGTCTTAACATCACTAATATGTGGACACTTTTGTTTTGTGAACAACGTCTTTTGTAAATCTCCATGAGAAACGCAGTGGGCATTTATAGTCTCACACTCACTTCGCGAATAGGTTGTCCGCCGGCAGCGTCAAAATCTCCGAGGGAAGAATCTCCATGGCCTGGAGGTAAGAAAGCGTTCTTTGAAGCATAAGATACTAGGCTCGATCCTAGCCATTGGGGAACAACGGAAGTTTGATGTTGTACATCTGCCTTCTGCAGAAACATCTGTCAGGGTAGGTGCTTTGGAGTTTTCCGGGTTTCCTTCTTTGTGACACTAGCCTAGAGTCTATGAAAAGTCCTCTCTGAAGTCAATACACGCTTACAACTGTCTTCGGTCGTTATTGCTTTTATTAAGTAATGTCAGAAACCCCGAGAGAAAAAATCCTTAAATATGGTATGAAGTGATCTGAATGACCGAAAAACAGGACCCAACTCATCTTTTTGTCAAATGGTTAACAAAAAACGATAATAATAAACTTGAGAAAAGCAAATTTTCTATTGTTAATAATATGCGAAACTGTATTTTCAGAAACAATATTTATTTAAAGGAGAAAAGAAAATCTCTATGGGTATTTTTACACTTAAGAATATACGTTATATAATGAATTAGATTTGTGTGTGTGTATTATGTCCTCATTATTTTATGAAATATAAAAATGTGAATTGGACAGTTTATATATATATATATATATATATATATATATATATATATATATATATATATATATATATATATATATATATATATATATAAAGGGACTAAACATATAAGTCTAAAATTTGGGAATAATTAATGTGCTACGTTATTTTGCAATGAAGACATGAATAGGAAATTTGTGTGATTAAGTTTTTAAACTTACTTTTTTTAATCTAATTTATATATTTGGAGAGAATCTTGGTATGCTACATTAATTATGAAAAAAATTTGATTTCTGTTTTTTTTTTAATATATCATAAATACCCGGATATTAAACATTAAAATGACATCAGAAATTTATATTGATAACACTTTACTTATCATTTTATTATACCAAATACTGTACCATGTTAAACATAGCGAACAGCATCTCGCATATTTTATAAAACTAATTTATTTTCAGCTTTAATGTTTAAAACAGTATTTATAATATCTCTGTAGAAAGATAAACAACAAATGAAAAATTAAAAAGCTATTAATGCATAAAAATACAATTAAAAGAAATCTATTTTAAAACAAGTATTATTAAAAACACTATAAAAATGTTACATATATTTTAAAGCCAAATTCATGATTGATACATACGTACGTACGCGCGCACGCACACATACATACATGCATACATTCATAGGCAATGAAATAATAATGTGTGCAAAATGCTCTTACAAATGTCCTTCCAAAATTTCACAATCTATAAAAAGTATCTCCAGCAAATTTTTAAATTAAAATACACAAACGTCCACAGAAAAAGTGCCTTCTTCCTTTGATTGCCCCATAAGCAATCGTGATAATTACGTTACAGAGGATATTTTTTCTGATTACAAAAGAAACAAGAAAATATTTTTCCATTTCAACTAAAACACAAGCAGTCATGTTTCGAACAATTCCATTTTTTTAAAAAAATATTTTGTTGTAAAAGATTTCTCGAAATAACTCCCTTCCCTTTCTAAAGGGAGATATTCTCTCTCTCGTAAGATTTCATCTTTTCTTTTTTTTTTTTTCAATATTTCTTTTATTTTCATTTTCATAATTTTGTTTTTTGACAGGGAAAGACTATTACTGACGTAAGAAAAATTGTCTTATTAAAAAAACATTTTTCTTTAAAAAAATGCTATGCAAAAAAAAATTGAAATGCAAAAAAATGAATAAGTTTCAAAACAAATTCGTAAACTCAATCATTTTTCCTGAGGAAAAATTGCCTGTAAAAATTTAAATGCCATTTGTTATTAAAAGGCTAATAGAAAGAAAATTTTTATTAAAGTGAGTTCTTGACACAGGTTTACTACGGTGAATGTTAAATATTAATATCTATTTTGAAAAATTACAAGGCTGAAGTTATGATCATGACATATCACATCAATTTGAATTTTTTTTTCCACTCGTAGATAATATTCATATCAATTTAATCTAACATATAAATATTCTTAATCTTCTCCGTCCCAACGCTTTTAGAAGTCGTTGACAGATTAAACGCATGTTTTATTTACAGTTTAATTTTCATTCTCCACAGCAATCTAATCACTCGTGAAATGAGAAAATATATTCAATAATCATGTGATTGATTGATTGATTCCAGTTATCTTAAAGTTATTTCTATCTTACTGATAAATTGATGATTTTAAGCTTCCGCGCTTCTATCTTTATAGATAAATTAAAACTTATATTACAGAAACGTAAATATTACAAAGTACACTCCAATGAAATAGATATTAACAGACATCTTCTCAACATTCAGATATACTCAAAAATATTCATTTATTTTAAATATTCATTGTAAAATAAGTAATTGTATTTGTACTGGTGGATACAAACAACTAAAGAACACAAATCATTCATAATAATTAAAAAATTTAGCGAAAACATTTTAGAAATATAAATTAAAAGTATTTTCTTCAAATTTGGTGATAATATATAATCAAGACTTTTTTTATTACAAAAAATAATAATAGATAGTAAAATAAAAATAGGAGATAAAATAAACTTTCAAGTGACTTTGCGAATCCATTTTCATAAATGTATCAACAGCAAAAAAAATGTGCATATATTTGCTTTTATCTCTACAGAAAAAAGTTAGACAATTAGTCATTACCTTGCATTCTCCAATATTGAATCTACATTTTTCAATGATTTAAATCAACTTCTTTAGCGAATTATTTTTATTTTTATAAATTTTAATTAGTGACATCAATCCCATTTTATAATAAAACAAAAATAAACTATATGCTTTCTGTTGCTGAATTTAATTCATACTGCTTCATTATTTTATTTAGAATAAATCCCCTTTGAGAGTAGTCTGAATTACGCCTTTACGTAAATGTCATAATATTTTTATTTAAGTAGTTTAAGACATTTTCTCCTAATTTAGACAATAATGAAGAAGTAACTGCCTAAAAATGTTGGAATAAAGTTATTGTATATCTGCTAAAATCGTGATTCAAAATGAAACATAATAAAGACGTTAAATATTTGATGACGATTAAAATGATCGAATGTTTTGATAAATATCGATTTTTTTGCAGATGACTGTTGAATTACCTTTGATTGGAGAAAGAATGTGATTAAGAGTATATATCAGCAATGACATATAATATTGAGTATTTTAAGAATGTTTAATATTGAGTATTTCTAAGCAAGAACAAATATAAGCACTTGATTATCCTTCCGCTTCTATTATTCATCATAACAGTGAAAAATAATGGAAAAATTATGTCAGAAGATACTAAAAATGGAAGCAATTCTCCAACTTACTTAAAATGGTCTATGTACGGAAGAATAGAAACTACTTGAGTTTATGGATCAAAAGGAATAATGAATTAGAAATAACAGATAACGACGTAAGTATACCGAGTACAATTCATCTCTAATGACAATTGCTTTACCATTTAGGAAAAAACTTTAATATTTCATGAACAATTCCTGACCGGATGAGACCTTCCATCTTAGACCAAGATCTTATCAAACTGCCTTTTCCCGCTATCTGAGTGGGCGCACGAGAGGAATCACCTTTCAGCAGGGGCAAAGGACATTTCCAGATTGTCCTTGGTGTTCCGTTAATATGGCCTCCCCTGGACATATCTTAACCTGCCTAAATTTTACAAAAGACGATGTCCTTCGGGACCCATCGAATTTTGTAGGCATTTTAGATATTTTTGGTTTTATGGGGGTTGTCTAGCTAAGCTAGACAACCTAAAATAAGTAACAACAACAACAATTCCTGAATAATTATAAAGACGAACTAAAACCTCTTTCTCTCTGTGACAGGTTTTAGATTGACTCAAAAGGCAATAAATCACAAAACTATTCAATATAAATTTCACCACAGTATTTAAAAAAAAAACTTTGAAAAAAAATAAAGAACAAATTATTTACAGAAAATGAAGCTATTATTTGAATTTGTATTCCTTGAATAGTCAATTATTCGTATCTCGTTTGTAACTTAAATGTGAGCATATCATAAAATTGAATTTATACATTAAACAAACATGTGTTCAAGAACACATTCCAATAAATACACCACATGGAATTAAATTCCAGCGAAATAAAATAATTGTTTTTTTCTTGTATAAATTTCTTGTAAGATCAGTATAGTGCAAATTATCTTCCTTTTTTATCAGTTATGCTCTCAATGAAGATTTTAATCACAAATCTCATCGTACATATGTATAGTGAAAAGTTTTATTTATATGTTACGATATTATTATACGATGTATACGATATTGATTTATATATTCAAAAATAAATTCCATAAATGAATTACGTGAAATTAAATTGGAAAGAAGTAAAACTACATGTTTTCAATACAAATTCTTTGTAAGATGAGGGTACCATTAATAATTTTTCTTTCGTATTAGTTATGTTCTAAATGAAGATGTTAATTTTATACTGAACGTGACTAAATGTGAGCATATTCTAAAGCAGAATTTATCCATCAAACTTGTATTCAAAAACACATTTCATAAGCATATTATGTGAAAAAGATTTTTGAGAAAATGAATGACTCAAATATTTTGGTAAAAATACTTAGTAAGAAGAAAATGTTATCTTCTACTCCCATGTTTCTCGAGCCAACTGTAGCCATCAATTGCATTTCGTAAGAATTTTAAAAATAAGCACATCGTAAAGCTGAATTCATCCATCAATATCAAGGTTTGGTTTGTTCATGGCTCGTCTTTTGCACACGAGGGATGGGGAGATACAGTTTAAAATGGACTACTACAAACATTCATGCTGGTGGGATCCCAACCTACCAACTGCGCAAACCATTCGGCTATCAACTTGGCCATTTTGTTGTTACTGCGTATCTCTGTTGTTTAGTAACGCTAAATTAGGTTTATGAAATTTGTCACTCTAGGAAAATCTAACACAAAAAGTGGGCTTGTGAAAAGATCATTTCTGGAACACCTCAGACAATCTAGAATATGGTCAGAAGTAACCTGATGGTTAGCACAATTCTAACAGGCTGGAAAAGCCTTCATTCCATAAGAGTAGGACATAGATCTCAATGATAGATTCCAAAAAAGCCTGGTGATGACTGTCTGGTCCTGTCTATAGCATTTGAGTGATAACGCACCCCTAGGGCACTTTCTCTGCTACCATTGGTGAACAGGTGAGAATAACCAAGAAACATGAACATCTTTTTAGTTCTTGAGAACAGCTCCAAATGAGTCAGTGGCTTAGGTATGTCTAAAGGTTCACCAGCACCTATTTAGCCAAAATATTTGTTGTCTCTTTGCTATGTATATAAAAGTAGGAAGGTATCCATTGAAATTGAAATTCACAGAAGGATGAAAGATGCACTAATTTGTTAATAATTGCTTTTCCAATAAAATCACGCTCTTTATACCTATTAGAATGTAATATCCTGTTATGTAAATATTAAAAATTTTGAGTAAAAGTGGGAGTATATGGAAATTTACACAAACATTCTGGTTTCTAAAGTTCTGAAGATATTATCTTAGTCTATATAACTCTCGTATAATTTAATCTAAAAATTAAATTATTATAGTTTCTTGAGTTCTGAATTATCATCTCATGTTATTAAACTCTCGTGTAATGTAATCTTAAAATTACTATGATTATAAAACATAACTCATTATAATAGTAATAATCAGTATGTAAGCATTTAATATTTACTGCATCAAATTTATTCCGAGTTTAAATTTAAGACATCTGTTGAACACTGGGAAAGCTTATGATGCCTTATCAAATCAACCTAACGTCATTAAATAATATAACTAGTAAATGATTAACGTAAATCTACTTGACATTAGGTGAGGCATTCTACAGCGTTGAACTGAATTTGAATTAGAATGGTCTGCGAAATAAATAAGCTGAAATTAAGAATTTAAAGAAGGTAGGATTAGGGTGAGCGACATGTTTAAGAAGAGAGTTAAGAAGAGAGGAGGAGAAAACCGGCACTTAAACTCTGACTTGTAAAGGCAATTTGGATGAAAGAGAATACAAATAAAGGTTTATTGAAGAGGGTATCCTAAAGTAAACGAAAGAATTAAAATGCGCCTCTTTTAGGTCTCTAGATAGAGTATTTCTCTCGTCAGGAAATTCAGTTGAATATAGATTGAAAACTATTAATCCCACCATTAAGAAGCTTCAGATACCACTTGGAAGGAATCAACTTTTCTTAACCAAATGAAATAATTTTAGCTAAATATTTATTTAATGATGGAAAATGAAATTTAAAAAAATTACGTTCAAGCCAGCATCACAAGAGTTAAAATGGTTAAAAATACTGCAAAAACTTTACAAGTATTTATATTAAGGAATTACATTTTGGAAAACTTTGAATTTTTTATCTATAATTTGCTGTTATTACTTTTAAAAAAGTTTATCAGGTTTACAATAATAATTATAATAGCATTAAATGAATGTATGTGTGTGCATGTGTTTCAAATGCTAAAATGGTTAGGGAGAAATACTGCAAAAAACTTTAAAAATATTTATATTAACAAATTTAATTTGTGAAAACTAAGTGGAACTGGGATATTTTTATATATAATTTGCTGTTATATTCTTTTTAAAAAAGTTTATCAGGGTTACAATAATAATTATAATTGTAGTAAAAGAATGTATGTGTGCGTGTTTTTGACTAGAATATGAAAAGAGAAGTCATTTTTTTCGATAAGATTTCTTTCTATTCTCACGATATAAAGTATCTAAAGATCAAAATATCAAACATGGGTTTCATATACATCTACTTGAAAAAAATGAATTTAACAACTACGATTTCATAATTTTATAAAATTAAATTTTTATATTTAAAACACTACCATCCAATTTCTTATATCTTTTAAGTCTTCTTACATTTGTGTGCGTGTGTGTAATTTCATGAAATGATTAAGTATGTTATTCTTCGATTAAATTTCTGAATGAACAAAAATATTTTATTAAATTTCTAAATAAAAAAGAATTTCAATTAACTTTTTAAATAAACAAAAAAAATTTTCTACTGAATTTCTAAATGAATAAAAGCTTCCACTGAATTTTCGAGTGAATAAAAATCTTGGAAATTGGTATTTCCTTTATTATATAAAAAATTTTCATATACATATGCTGTTACAAATTTCTCAATTTATATGACTTAACAACGATTGATCGAAAATTATTAGTTCATTATTTTACATTCGAATAACTAGTATAATGTAAATAATTTAATAAAACTTTAACTAATTAAATTATCCAAACAATTCAATATTTTGAAAATAGTTGGTCTAAGAAGTGTTAATACATAGAAATACTTCTACGGCTTAGAATTAAATTTGAAAACGTCGGCATCACTTGTAACATGAATGCAACAGATTCACCCCTATTTGCAGAAGGAAGACGCATTTGATTAAACTTAGTTATACAGGATATGTAATATGATATTTAGCGACTAGTACCAAACTAGCAGAAAACTTTCGAAAATACTTCCTTCTAACAATATTCATTAATATTATAAATCGCATTAACTTATAAGGTGGAAATGAAGAAAAATTGAAAAAAAAAACTTTTGTATGAAAATTATTTAAATTTTTTTAAAAAACAACTGTTCTTAAAATTACTTGCAAAAACTTCGTGCTATTCATTAATATGCTACGATAATTTTGTAAATTAATTATCAATAGAATTCCAAGTAAAATTAAGTTTGATAAATTAATTAAGAAAATAAAAACAAACTTAAGTAACTAAATGTAAGAAAATATGAAGTAAAAAAGTAAAAAATCAGTTTGCATATAAAAATCTGTGATCTCTTAATTATATTTACACTATATATATATATATATATATATATATATATATATATATATATATATATATATATATATATATATATATATATATATATATATATGTATGTATGTATGTATATATATATACACATTAAAACAGGTATTTTCCTGATTAAAACACAGCCACTCATCAGATATGTGGTTAAAAAGAACTATGTTATGAATGCGTGCACGAAAGGCATATCGTAAACAAGAAGATGGTCATGAAGTTTTATGTACAAAAAATATATTTTGCAAAATTCTAAAGCAGTGCTTTTCATATCCACACAATATAAAATATTCAAATAAGAGGAAAACAAAAAGCTATTTTAAAATTTTAATCAGAAAATCTTAATAATACATCATGTCTCATTAATATTTTGGCTTATATTTTTATTCTATTTCATACATTTGTATACTAATTCTTACATTTATAATTTCTATTTTGGTTTGACATTTTTAGTTTGGTTTGGGGGTGTATTGGCTTCTCTCTTTAAGACTTCAGTCTGGAGCTAATGCAGAAAAGCCATACTTAGAGCCAATGTGGTTAACACCCCCTGAAGAAGCTGGCCATATTGATACTTCGTTCCACTTTCCTTTTATTCTCTGTTTCTTTGAAAATTTTAAATTACCTATTGACCACATTTTCCATTTGTTTATTTTATTTCGTATTTTCAATTTGCTATTCTCCATTTAGTATTTGATTATTATTCTCCATTTGGTATTTGAATATTTTATGAAAATTTACTATTAATTACATTTTAGTAATTTTATTCTTGTATTTTTCAATTTTTGCCTATGATATTTATAATCATGCTTATATATATATATATATATATATATATATATATATATATATATATATATATATATATATATATATATATATATATATATATATATATATATATATATGTATAAAGTTACGTTTTAACTTAAAATAGTTTGTCACATAGAATATTTGAATGTCAAACGGAACATTGATTACGGGAAAAATATCTAAAACAAAAACCAGCTTGAATTGTCTTCTCTAAAGAAACTAAAGTGTGAATATCCTGTTTTTTATAAATTATTAATATAAAATGTTGTCTTAACATGATCCTTACATAATAGCTTAGCCTTGTAATGAGTGTTAAGTGATACATTCAACGTTATGTGTTTGGGAGACGCTCTTTGTCGAAAGTACAGGGGTTCTATATCCGACTCGGGTATAGAACCCCTGTACTAAATATCCATCGTGTTTACGAATGGCGGCAGGACCATGCAAAATCGGTCGCAATGCCTTTATAGTCCGAGAATATTTTGGAAGTGGGGGGACAGGCCAATCCTCTGGAGCTTTAATCCCTGTTTCTAATTATGAGATACCCTCCCGACGATACATTGGGTGTTCCGGTATATATAAGATGCCATCAGTTCAGCCGCTTGTGGTGCAGAAATGTGAAATTATTCAAGAGGCCGCGCATTTGGAAATATAGGATATTCAAAATTGTATAAATATTCAAATATGCCAGCCAAAATTACCTAAAGGCAATTAAAATTACATCGATATTCCTTAGAACCCCAATCTTTATACATCCAGAGATTTCGGATTAAAATAAATAATTAGTTAATTTCTTTTCAAAGAAGAAATATATGGATTTGAAAAAAAGAGTGATAAAAATGAGTATTTTAATAGAGAAAGATATGTCAATTCCTTTCAACTACTCATTTGCAATTGGATAGAAATCCACTCTTTGTTACTATAAAAGTCCTGTCCTGTTAGTTTAGAAAGAGACATCGCGCATTGGGATAATTTGTGTTAAGTTGCGTTATACTGATATTATACAACGTTGAGACACATTTCTAATACAATTTGTTGAACAATGCTGTTCAATGCTATGCCATTTTATACTATATTATACGTTTTTATTTTATTGTCCTATTATTTAAAGAATATACACTAATGTTTTGAATTCATAATATTGTACAGTTATGCAACAAATAAATATGCATGTATTGAAGATTTTTTTAATTAAATTATTTTATTGTAATACATGAAATAATTTTTTTAAATACTATTACATAGCACAAATCAATTCAAAACATGAAATTTATTTTGATCAAATGTAGGACAGAATATTTACAGGGCTTTTTAATATCTAAAAATAATTGCTCTTCATCTTTTTTTTTCATAATAAGTATTAAACAGCCCACATTATATTCAAAAATATATACCCATGAAAAAAGTGCAAAAATAGCCAATAAAACAAGTTGTTGCATTTGAAAACAAGGTTTAGTATGAAATAAAATAACATGAGAAGCTGAAATTATCATTTTAGACACACTTGTATACTAAATTTACTAATGAAACACACACACATTGATTCATTATATTATATTGAATTCTGAAGCGACAATATGCAAAATTCAGTTTAAGAAAATTTGCAATTAACATAATTACCTTCTCATGGAATTCTTTTCCACTGCGTACATTTTTAAGACATAACTATTCATTCTAATATAATTACAAGTTATCTCAGTTTTTTAGTCACTTCTTCAGAATGAACCATTCTCAAAAGTGTACAATAATTATACTTTAATTATTCAAAACACTTCTTCGTTAACAAGTAATTCAACGTAAATACCATGTTCCTGTAAGCCATCATACAGAAGGTATTCTCAATAATTTGCTATTAATCGTCTAGTATATTAAAGAAATTGCTTGTACATAATGAAGTCTATGTTATTCTGAGAGCCTATCTCTTTTTCCTATGACCAATCTATCAAATCAAAAGAAAGCTGTCCACATTCACCCCATTATCTAGAAGATAAAGATAGACGCATGGCTGATCAGCATTTTCTCCCATGGGTCAAACCAATCGAACATTTATGGACCTATCTGGGAAAAAGAGATTACAGGCCCTAATCCCCCTATGAGATCTATATGAGCTGCAGCAAAAACAAAGTACTTAGAGCCCCTATTTTCTACCCAAGTGCTTGAAATCTGACTGACAGGCATTTAGATGTTAGTCCATGCTGGGCTTAGAATAGAACTTTGCGTAGGACAAGGCTTTATTCTATAAGCCCTGTGTTGCCTGTTGTTACTGAAACTGCTACGTTTCTTCAACTTACTATTACTGAGACATCATTTCTTTTTAAATATTTCTATAAAGAGCGATTAAACAAATCTAGAATTTTTCTCTCATGCTTAATTTCAAAAGACTATCTCATTTTCCACTTTTTAAAAAAATTCCATTCAAGCATATATCTATGTTGATTTTGTTAATCATTTTTAGCCGTAGAAGTCACAAAATGTAAAATTTAGAATCATTATAATAAACTTTGAAACTATTAAACTTTAAATGAAAACATTGAGAATTGATTCTTGTAAACATTATTAAGCATAATACAAAAATGAACACTCCTTAAATTTTTTTAATTTTAAGGAACATAGATTGAATATTTATAACATAGATTGAACTCCATAAAAGTATAATTTCATTAATGTATTATAAATTTTATGAAATTAAATTTATATTACTTATAAATTTTTATTTTAAATTTTCGTGGAGAGTATTTGTCATAAATGAAATTTTATTGATACTGAAATTCAATTAAATGTTTATCTTAAATTGTCATTGTATAAAAATAATAAACTTAAATTTAATTTTTTGTATAATTTATATATATTAGAGTTTTAAATTCATAAAATAACACAAAACACATATTGAAGTGCTGAATAATTTATCACATACAAGTATACTTCACATTTTTTATGCAAATATTTATCACATATAAACATTAAACTTAAATAAAGTCATTATATATACACGCAGGAAATCTCGAGTAAAATATATAAACATTATACTCAATGTATAGGAAATATAAAACAAGTTTCATTGATATTACAATAAGATAAAATTCCAAAAAGACTTTACGGCAATTGTATTAAATTTAGAATTTTACAATAAATATTTAAAAAAAAAACAAGCAAATCAAAATACTCATAAAAATATTCGCGGAAAAAAAATTTTTCTCAAATAAAAAAATTCAGTTAAGTGAAACTGAAAAAAAAAAAATTCGTTCACAACTCTTACAAGCTACACCAATTTAAGTTTATAAATATCATGCTCGATATATAAGAAATACAAAATACGAATTTCATAGACTACACAAATAAGAAAAAAATTCAGAAATTGTTAATAAACTTTAAAGCAACTGCACTACGCTTCGAATTTTTTTAAAAAAAAATCAGTCGCAGAAAATAAACAAATGAAAAAAAAGTCTAACACACACAATCAAAAATATTTTTGAAAAAAAAAATATTCCCAAATAAAAAAATTCACTTAAGTGTGAAGCTGAAGAGAAAATTTCATTCACTATTCTTATGAGTTCGAAAAAAGTTGCATTAAATCAATAAAAAAAAGATAAAATACGCTTCAAGTTAAGGGCTACATTTTGTTGAGTAAACAGATCCAATGTAATATTGATCTAATGTATTTCTTTTCCTATTCAAGAAAGTTAATAAATAAATAAATAAATTATATATATATATATATATATATATATATATATATATATATATATATATATATATATATATATATATATATATATATATATATATATATATATATATATATATATAAGATAAAATATTCTGATAGTCGAGGAATGCAATGAAAACAAATGTTTGCTGCATTATTTCAGACTTCGATTTAATATCTTCGTTTCGTATATTTTTACAGCTCAGACAATAAATCATAGAGAAAACAAATCGCAAATTTATGTAAGAAGAAATATTTTTGCATTTAAAATTTCTCATTTTATTAGGATATGTAGAATTTTAACAAGCACATGAATATGAAAAGTATATGTACAATAAATGTTACTTGAGTCAGAACAAGTTCCTTGTAAACTAACTTATAAAACACTCAAGGTTAATTTTTAAAAACTTTTAGCGTAGTTGCGTTTTTGTTTTCTTAAATTACTTTATATATCTCTTTTTTTAGATTTCTTCAAAAAATAGTTTCTGACATGATTCGACAGTTAAAATGACATGTTTTTGAGAACAGTGCCAAGTAATTTTAACTTGTCAAATATTTTAAGTTATTCAATTTATTATAACTAAACTTATTCTTTCCTTTTATTTAATAGATTTTTTTTGCATATTGGAATTAAAGAATATATTTCACATTTTTGTGAAATAAAATTAGAATTGAAAATATAAGAAAATATCAGCTCTAATCTTACTAATATTTTTATGATTTAACTTTTTTTTTCAACTCTAATAAAATAATTTTCTTTGTTGAACTGAGAGAAAAAGGTAGTCTTTCAATGATTACTCAATGTTTTACATGCTTTTATTCATGCAATCAACTTAAGTTTATATATTTTTAATACTAGCTCAATTTGTTTTAAGAAATCCAGTTTTGTATGTATTTGATATTTTATTACTTTTTTATTTAGTATCA
This sequence comes from Latrodectus hesperus, assembly GCA_037975125.1. Taxonomy (NCBI): domain Eukaryota; kingdom Metazoa; phylum Arthropoda; class Arachnida; order Araneae; family Theridiidae; genus Latrodectus; species Latrodectus hesperus. Next base: position 30,190,189 of record CM075859.1, read on the forward strand.
TAAGCAAAATTATTTTCCACAGTTAATTCATTGTTTACTTTTTCCTTTGTAATATGTTTTATAATAAATTATGTTTTCTTTTCCTTCTGATTTTTATTTAATCTGAGGATAAAATAAGATTCCTTCCGAAAAACTCAACAAATGTAACTAAACAAACAATGGTATACAAATGTAAAATGCCAAATCTATTTTTATTTAATTAAATAATTAACGCAATGTGTGTTTTATTTAAAGTTATAACAATAAATAAATCTATAGAAATTCAGAAAATTTATTTGTAAAATATATCTTCATTATCAATGAAATAAGCTAACGTTTTGCAAATGTGGTATATTTTACTCAAATTCTAGATGCTTGCTCAAATTTCAAGATATGAATTCTTAAAAGGAAAGAATATATTATTTGCCTTTCCTAACAGTATTTCATATCAATTAATAAGAAAATTATTTTTTCTAAAAAATAATAAATTTTATAAATTGTATTAATATCCTTTATTTTTTTACGTCAAAAATAAAATAATACAAATACATTCTTTTTATATTTACATTTATTTGCTACACACAGATTTTTATATTATGATTAGTGAAGCTAAATATGTATGTTGTATCGTATATATTGTAAATATTATTAAGAACATAAGTAAAGAAATTTAAGAAACACACTACAATAAGTTATAAGATAGAAAATATAGAAACTAAGAAATAGTTTAATTCATTTTTAAATATAATCACAAAATTATATTTTCTTAACTTTATTATATAGTAGTCATAGTAGTTTATATAGTAGTCAAATTCATACTAAAGAATATTAAACAATAAACACATACAGCAGAACTTGATTAATCCGGACTAACAAGGAGTCTAGGTCATCCAGATTTACTAAAATATTCTATTAATTGAGCCGAGGTACATAAACAAACTATTGTACACAGCAAAAATTACATTATGAATTCAAGAGAATTTAATATGTAATATGAAAATGCATGAGAGAAAAGAGTACAGAATGTAATATAAGAAGTATTAAGCATAGAATGTACATACATTATTTTACTTATAAGAAACATCAGTTGAAATACTACTTTGATCCTGAGAATCCAGGCTCATCTTTACAACACTTGACACCCTCACTGGTTAGACGAAACTCTCTCTATATCAACTGATCTTTTCTTACCTTACTTTAATTGTCATTTCTGGAACTATTAATAGTCAGAAATATCTCATATATTCGTAATATCCGGATATGAGTTGTCTATTTCATCGTTATCGTCTTCAGAGCCTTCTGCAGCGGTTACACTCTCAACAATCTCCTAATCTATTAAATTATAATTTTCATCTGCATCTAACCACAGCTGCCAGCGTCACATTAGTTTCTCCGCCTTCGGGTATGGCGATATGAAAACATTCAGTTTCAAAACCAGCTGTGTGTGATGCGCTCTCCAACATTCAGTAACAGTTTAGGGCTTGACTCAGTCAAGGTCAACAGATAACACGCAACCTTTAACAAAAATACATAATCGCGTTAACTCGCCTTTTATTTATGCACTATGAACATACCTATTTAAGTATGTTCATCTAAATGGCAGTCCGGATTAAGCGAAGCCCAGTTTAAAAGGGTACTGATTAATAAGGGTTTACTGTATGTAAATAAATCATTTTAATGTCTTTTCATAAATCTAATAAAATTAAAGCTATACCAAAAATATAACATTCAGGACTGTCAATAAAAGGAGACTTAGAAAATCATTTTCTTCTATAAAATAATGAAAACAAAATTATTCCCAAATTTATTCCTCCGAGTGAAATCATTTCTTTTAAATATTTCAGATATCCTGTCAATGTACCTTTTATGTGCTCTTTTTGTCACACTTTTTCTTAATTATAAATAAAGAATAAAATTTCATTATTTAACCACTCAAAATTTTAGAGTTTTTACAGTGTATTAATACAAAAATAAATTTCTGAATATTCAAATTGATTTGAAATTCTTTTGGAAATAAAGAATACAAATTAATTTAATCATTTCATTAAATATTTAAATTCCATTTCTGTTATTAAATTATTAATTTATAAATATTTAAATTTCTGTTATTAAATTATTTAATGTGTGAAGATCAGCAATTGACTTTAAAAACTATTTTTATTTATATATTCCTTTTCACTTTACAAGTAAAAACTTCTTGAAAATAAATATTTTTTCCTTTATGCTTCAAAGAATTTAACTATTTTTAATAATTCAAAATACGATAAGTTGCTAAAGAAAGTTTTTTTTTTTAATTTTAAAAATCAATCAATCAGACAGACAGATATAAGTGTAATGTATTCTCTCTCTCGACAAAAATATAATAAATTTGTATACATTTAAGCTTTTCTACCATTTCAATATATTGTTTTACGATGAATTTTTAACTTTAAAAATATGAAGTCAAAATGAAAAGATTTGGGAGACATTACGAGGGAAGATTTATTCTTTGGTTTCTAAACTGGTTTTTCAACGACACCGCACAGCTGGTTAGAATTCGTTTTCTTGGGAGACACAATAAAAGGAAAAGTATGAAAGACAAGATTCAGAGACTAACCTGAAATGTGTATTAGATATCAATTAATATAATATACAAAGATAATGAATAATAAATATAACGACTATATAAACTAATAAATATAAGAACAGTTACTATAATAAATATAAGGACTATTGACGAGAATAAAATATAAGAATCTGGACAAAAACTTCTTATATTTTTCTGAATATTTTATATTAAATAAAATACTAAAGTACCTTTATTTTTCTAAATTATGCAGAATAAATTGTCATATATATTAATAAGATAATATTTCCTAATCTTCAGAGTCAAATATCGAAAATTTTTAAATTAATTTTAGTATCCTATACAGAAAATATTTAGGAAAATCTCAGCTATTCTCTCAACATCATACACCTCAATTAACACAAGAAATTGAATATCAAAGAAAAGACCTATCTAGAAATATTTACAAGGGCATATATACATCATAAACGACCTGACCAGAATTGCTAATGGATGTGATAAAGTGTATTTTCCGATAGAAAAAGCGAATGTTTTAGTCACTCGAAAGCAAATGTCGCCCATCACTGTACGGTCGATAAACAGTAGAATGGAGGGAGTAGGCATCATATATTAACTCTTCCTCTAGAAAACCTCAGCGGTTGTCAGCAAAAATGCATCCAAAAACACTTTTATTAAACTATGTCATGTGACGTATATATTCTGCAGAATATCCGTGCCTAGAATAATCTGCAAATAAGTTACCGGGCTTCTCACTTTAAATGCTTCCTCCAACGAAACTAAGCTGTAGATAATGAACAGGGCAAGTCTGTGATTATGGGGAAAAAATTAATTTTTAATTAAACGTTGTAACTTGAAGACGGTTTAGGAATTTTGCTGTTTTATCATGGATCAAAAACATCATTGATCTAATAAACTTTCAGGTGAGAAAGATAACTCTTTTGAACACATAACTCATATAAAAAGTAAAAAAAATGCTAGATATATAGCTTAATGTAGTTTATTTACTCTAGAAGATTGGTATGGGTTATAGGCTTTGTAAAACGGAAAAATATTTTACTTTATGTTTTCAGAGTAGGCATTATTCTTTAGTATATAAATATATATATATATATATATATATATATATATATATATATATATTAACTCTACCGACACATATTTCTTATTTTTAATACTATAATTCTAAATAAAGATTATACATGATGTTGCAAAGCCCAAAAAAGAGGCATGGTAAAAATTACAGTCAAGTATTTTTATAGCATACATTTTTCCCTGTTGTAGGAAAAATGTTTCATTTTTAAATTTATAAATTCAAGTCACAGCTTCACGCAGTGGATCTACATAGCGATTCTTCAAGTGTTAATGATTAGGAATTTCGAAAAAAAAAACCAACAGAAAAGAATTTTAGTTTGTTGCATGTAGTTACCTAGACTGTTAATCCTTACAGTATTAAATTAATGGTTGAGTTTATAGTAAAGAATATATGAGTTTAATGAGAAACAATAATTTTTTATGATGAAATTACTGTAAAAATTAAGAAAATGCTTTCCGTTTTTGTGATAATTGAATGATGTTATATGAAATCTGTTTCAGAAGTCAAAAATGATTTACAGCAGCAAATTATAAGACCTCTCATACGACATACGGTTCTCATCCAGTTGTGGAAAATCTTCATGCGAATGCAATAACAGACTTCGAGTTAAATAGAAGAAACTTCAGACGAGGGACCTGGTTATCAGATGAAATTCTCTTGAAAAATCATGTACACGTTGATATTCAATAATTCCCGAAATAATGATGATATAGGAAATCTACGGACCATTTTGCCATCATGAAATAACTCATACTTTTTTCTATATGAGCATTTATATAGGCAGATCCAATTTTTCATTTGAATTGTTATTCTTTTGTAAATATCGTTTTGCGTATTTTAACTATATACAACCCTTTTTTCTACTTTGAATATCTAGTCTCTTATCATCCGTGTTAAGCATTTTACAGCAAAATGGATTAGATTCAATGCTTTAGGGATCAAGAACCCTGCTATAATGCAGATGGATTTTTTCCTGGAGGGGTTGCAAAGGATTTTGCTGAAAATATCCAAAAAGAACGTCCCTGCCGGGAAATACACTGCTCTTTTCATATCCTGCATCATTCGAAGCGTGAACACGTGAAAGTCTGTGGGCAAGATCCATAGAAAAGGTTTCGAATGTATATAACTTTTAATGTAATCTTTATGCTTTTATTGTATTTTTTTATTTGTGTATACTATTTTATGAATCAGTAAATGTCAAAATCTTAGACATTTTATGGGCACTTTATATAAGTTTCACTAAATTTAACATTGCAATGAATCATATCATTCAAAACCATGTTTATAAGAATAATTGGGCATTAAAAATTTAAAAAATGTATACATAAATACCTGAGGTATATGAATAATTGCGCTTTTGAATTCTATAAAATTTACAGTATAAATGAAATTGAATACAGTGTTAATATTTGGAGATTTGTTTCTGAAAATCCAAAAACGAAATACTATTTTAAGACAATAGGTAATAATTTTATTACGCGTAATATCTAAATTAAAATTTTTATTTACTAATAAGGTAATTGGAAAGATCAGATTTTTACTATCACTTTATTGCACTAGAATGCTATTAGGAGATTACTATAAGAAAAAATAACTTAAGGAGGAGATAATTTTAAAATACTGTGGAAACAAGTTTTTAAACGTTTCCATTTTATGGCTGATGTAATTTAGACCTCATACCTTTAACTGCAATAGAGTTTTTTATTTAGAAGTGAGTTTGCTTTTTAAAAATTATATCTTAAATTTCCAATTGTAAATTCTAATTCCTTTATGTTTTGATTATTATTTCTCCTTGTACCAATATACCATAAAAAACTTTTTCATATTGAATTCTTAATTTAAGAATTTATGATGTTTAAAGATCCTATGTATCTCTCACACACACAACTCGATGAAAAGTAGGAATCATCCAGTGAATCAAAGCAAATCAAGCAGCAAATTGAATCCAGAAATTTTGTATTATCATTTTTCTAACCAAGAAACCACAAAATATTTATCAGTTAAAATTACTTTGTAGATTTATTACTTCTATAGATAAGCTCGTATTTCTTGATAGCGAAATGAAATCTAAATTTTAACTTTAATACCTTTCAATAAACATTTTAATTTCAAAAAATATATTCTCCTTAACAAATGAAACAGCAAATCAACTTTTATGTAAAACAAAAATCAACATATCAAAAATAATGAAAATAATTATTGTATATAAATGGCAATAATAAATAGAATTTCAAATTTATGAAACAGGTGTAACAGCTACTTCTTTTTGTACACAAATAATGGAACACTCTTAAGCATCTTATAAATCATTAGGCGTAATAAATAATTCTTACTAAAATTTAGTACCGAAGAAAATTTTAGGTAAAACAGTTTTCTCATATAAATGAGTTCGTGTATTACTTTAATACTTGAACTTATAAAAGAGATTAAAAAAGAACAAAACTTCTGCATGTTGCATGTAGCATCTCAAAATCAATTTAAAGCTTTTCTATTCCATGACTTAGAACTAAAACAAAGTTTTTATTTATCACATATCATTTCCCAAGCTCAGAGGGATTCATTTTGTTTCTCTGGCACGCAAAATAAAGAATCCTATTAACATAAGAATAAGAATGTTATCTCGAACCGCAAGTCCTGGAAATGCTCTTCGCGCAAGAAAATCATCTCGGCTACCAACTCCATTAGTCCAAATAGACAACAAATTCTGCTTCCTGAACTTTATAAATCGCATGAGCGCGGTATTTAGCTAGAAAGGAATGCCAAAGTATTTCTTCACGCAGTATAAAAGTACCGACATGTGCTGCATCTGAGAAGCAAAAATAGGGATGTTGGATCAATATCAACGGCCGAGTTGATGGAGCAACATTCACGCATAGAAGATGACACCTAGCAACAGAAATGCTGAGTTATGGCGTTCTAAGAAGGGTGGGTAACCTTTCTGGAGTAAACTTGGTTACGAGATATGTCAGGTCCTTCTGAAAATGATAACTAGTTTTACTGACTAGATCCCTTTCAGAAAAATGAGAAGATTTAATCCAACTGAAAAGCGAATCGAACTCAAGTACAGCAGCAATGCTGTCGAATACAAGCAGAATGAGTAATCTAATACAAAATGACGTGCAATGTATCATTCGTCGCGCATGAAAGGGGTGAAATAAAAATGCGATTTAAATAAGATGGTGTTAATTAGTTGTTTTATTCTTCAATTTGATGTGCTTCAATGGAAAAATTAGATTTCAATTCAACCATATGTAATATAAAACTGAGCTTTAAGAAAGAGGATTATGCATGTCTTATTAAATAATCATTTTATGAAACATTTCTTTCAAGTTTAAAATTTAAAAAGACTTTTCTGGAATACATTTATTTGTCACACATGAAGACTTATCGTAATACAAACTGAAACTATATCCACACTGCTAACAGCTTCGTAAAGTTAGGAATTAAGTAAAAACGATAAAAGAAATGGCACGTCTTTCTTTAAAGAATAAATTAAAGCAGTGCTGCTTAAAATGCTAGTTGAAATTCTCTGTTGGTCTTATGATGCCTTAAAGCGATAGCGTAAGATATCGTATTAAATAAAACATCTCTTAGGATAGAAACAGGAATGTTTGGGCTTCATTTCTAATTATGTTTAAAATATGTAGCAAATATATTAAATTAGAATAATAAAACACAATTTATGTTTCTTAAACAATCATTAATATGGATAAATTTATCGTAAGGTTTTCATAAAATATGTTCCATTCTAATCAACCCAAGATGAATATACTACTAATTTATAAAAAATCCAAATTTTAAATTATTAATAAAGATAAGATAAAAATAAAAAAATAAATAGTATTTTACTATTTTATTTTTTTAGTATTACAAAGTAGAGTACTGATATATTAATCTGTCTAACTAAAAGCGAAAATAAAAACGTACAAAACTTACTATTAGCTAATAAAACGGTAAACATGCTATAAATCAAAATGCATGATCATAAATTTAGTTGTGAAACATGTGTTCTTCATGCAATACTTATTTTAATTAGTAAATTACGAAATTGCGTAAAAACCAGTTTTTAAGTAAAAATAAATAATAAAAAGAAGACTTTTTCGAAATTAAAATCATCTGAGACATGAGAATAAATAAACTTTCAAATATATATTTAAATGTTTCACAATAAAACAATGTTGTCTATTATTTTTCCTAAATTATTCTCAAGTAAAGCCCAATTGTATTCAAAGTTGATGTGTTACGAAAAAATAATTTGCAACTTATTTCCATAAAATGGCACGCATAAATTAATGATATGTTAAAAACAAAATTATTATTTTGAATACATATATAACTAAGTAATGCCTAACGTATGCGTGTAATTATAGCTGAAAATATTATTTTGTAATAATTTAATATCAATTGTATCTTTTTTTCAAACTGTCTAAATATAAAATAATGTCACTTCACTTTAAGCGGCTTTTCTTTCTTTTTTATACTTAATACACGAAATCTTTTCAGTTTAATAAATGAATCTGCTAAAAAAGATTTCTAAATACCGAAATAGATTTAAAAATTTGTTTTATGATTTTATGACTTCTAATTTACTTAAAATAACGAACTTGAATTCCCTTTTCAGCATATTAAGAAATCTTTAAGCACTTTTTCATAAAGTTTTTCTTTGAGATTTTTATTGTAAGCACCATTTGAAAAAAAAAAAATATTTCATTAAAACTTATTTGAATTATTCATTTGATATAAATTTAGAAAGAGCAAATCGAGCTTTTTTTTCCGTAGTTTACAAAGCTTAAAAATTCTCTAATGCCTAAAAATGCCTAAAAATTCTCCCTCCGCAGTTGAAAGTTGTAACATTTGTTACTTCATTTAATGTACATTAGATGTAAAAAAAATATGGTCAGAAAAGGTGTTAATTTCAGCAAAATTGTTTCTCTTTTTATAAAAAAGAAGAAAAGCTATTTTTAAACCATTTCTCTTTTTAGTTACAAACTTATCATCAACTTCATTTATTCAAGTATTTAAAGGCAAAAATGTGGTACTACCATATATTTAGAAAAATATAGAAATATTTTGATTAAATGCGCAACTTTTGTACATCAATTCATACTTTTCTATTTTTTACCGAATATTTTTATTCATAGAAAGTAATGCTTGACTTGGTCTATCTCTTTTCTTAGAATTAAATTCCAAAGTTAAATATTTCTTAAAATTAAATTTTTATAATTTATACATTTCAATATAACTCTTGATGATTAATTAAAAAATCTTACCACAGTACAACCATAAAAGATTGTTATTAGAATTAGAATTTAACAACCTTATCTCATTTCTTTAACCTTAGCCTATTTCAATTTTCTTATTTCGAAGTTCTTCCAGAATGAATTGTTAATAATTTTCATAAATTATTTATTTATCAGCAGATAAAAAGTAATTTAAAATCAGTATTGCTAAATTAAAATTTAAAAATGCTCTGATCACTAAATTAAAATTCTATTTTATTTAAATCTCAATCATATTTTCATTATAAATTAATGGGGAACATGGTAACTTTGGAAATATAAATGTTTAATTACATCTTTTTTAGGTGAATTAAATATCTACAAAAATCTGAGAATTATTCATCGAATTGATTTTTTAATCTTGTATAAAATTTACAGTGTTAGGAATTTGAAATGAAAATAGAGCGATATTCCTTTATAATTTCCGAATAAAAGATACTGCAATATACTTCTTATGTTAAGATTTGATTAATTTTTTGAATTAACATTAAAAAATGCTTTAATTAAGGTTTATCTTAAAAATATTTTTAAGAACAACAAATAATGTTAGGCTGCATGTTAAAAAAACATGTTCTAAATCAAAATACATATGCTTAAGTGTTACGAGATTCGACGTAAAACAACTATTTTTAAAAAAGGGAGAAAACCCTAACATTTAGAATATATCTATAAATCTAGCAATTAGAAACAACACAATAATAAAGAATGATAAATAAATTTGTTAATAGGAAATTTATAATTTCGTGGATTTATGCTGAATAAGAAAATTGTAATAATGAATCGAGAAAGAGTATGAAAAATAATTGCGTAGGATGTATTATGGTTTTGAGTTGATAAATATGACCATTCATTTTTAAATTACGGGGGAAATGGGATAGAAATCAAGAGATGCAGAGCAAAAAAATTATTTCTGATGCATAGAAAAATGTTTATCTTATATGACAGATTTTTTTTTTTTTTTGAAAATGAAAGGCATAATGTGGAAATTATTGCTATTTGACTTTTATGGAAAAATTATTGTAATTTATAAAGTTATGTCTAAAAATTAAACATTTTTATAAATCAAATATAATTTGAGAGAAAAATGTACTAAACTAAACTCATTAGCTCGATAGCCCTTATGGAGACAAGGCCTATCGTGCCCATCAGATTGAACGAGGGCCTTCGGGTGAGAAGAATAAATCCCGGTTAGGTGGTCAGCCTAACGCGAAAACCCTAGTATTTAGTTTCCAAGCATACTTGGTACTAAATTTTATTGACTCACTGAAGGGATGAAATTCTTAGTGGACCTTGCCCAGTCAGGTGATGGAACCCCAAACTGCGAGGAAAAGTAAGATAAAGTAAAAAAATCCAAAATTTACAAATTTTAAAACATTGAAAGAAACAGTGAAGAAATGGATACAAAGATACGTTTAAAATAAAAGAAGTGCATTTTTTTTAATTGAAGAAGATATACACAAATATAATTAATCATAAAATAGATAATAATATCAAGAAACTAACGCCTGTTTAACATTTAAATTATTTACAAATTTGACTTATTCCTTACATATTTTGTTCAAATAAATGAAAAAACTTAAATAAAAAGATGTTGTATGTTTAAGGCCACAATGATTAAATCCTAAATTTTATGGAATCGGAGGCACAAGCGAAAATTCTTAAATTTCCAAATACTAAATCTTCATTATCCAATATATAGAATAAAATCACTTTTATTTTAAAAGAAATATATTTGTACGAGCATCTTTAAAACTCAATAAAAAGACAATATTTATCAACAAACGAAATATTAGAAAACATAAAAATACGAATTCTAAAAAGAAAAATGTATCTTTTTAAAATTTCTAAGTAACAAATCCAATATAAAATTACTTTGTTACATAAAATTGAAGATTTCTGATACAGAGAGAGAAAAAGAACATAAAATATTAAGGAAATGTATTGTTTAGGATTTTATCTTTTAAATACTTTCATATTTAGTTGCATTGCCCATAAGAACAATTGAGGTAATTTCAGATTTAGTTTCAAAGGAATGCAATTACTATTGGAAGCTTTCTTTTAACTTCCAGTGGATTTACGTAGAACTTAAACAATGCAACACATTTAGTGAAATTTAAAATAATCTTTCTGAATACATTTAACTGTTTGACATTTGTTACAGTTGCAAAGATTACAAAGGAATGAAATTATATATATATATATATATATATATATATATATGTATATATATATATATATATATATATATATATATATATATATATATATATATATATATGTATGTGTGTGTGTGTGTATGTATATATGTATTAATATTACTTAAAGTAAAAATTAAACAATATCTGAATTTATTAAATAACAATGTAAAATATCTTTAACTAATTATTAATAGGATAACTGAAAAATGCTGTAATTAAAATTGCTCAAAAATCAAGAGAGATTTTTAAGAAATAAGATGAGAAACGTTTTTAATAAGAATAAGATAAATCATTGAGAAAACAGAAGGGCAATTAGAGTAATTAAAATTAATTAGTAAACAAAGAAATTAAAAATATGAAATTTGCGAAAAAAATAACAAAAATTATTCAGAAAAATTCGAAATAAAAGCTTTTCCTTTCCAATTAGGCGTATCTTAGAATTTTTGAAATCTTACACCGTAATATTTATTTATTTATGTATTCAGATATAAGAACTAAAATACATTCGAATACCTTACCTCATTCGAAATTTGAATCTTATGGTCGATCTTTTCAAATTACGAAGTATTTAAAACGAAAAAAGTGAAAAAAAAAAAACAAAATATGTAAATTTAAGTCATTTTTTATGTAAATTAAACTCAAATTTTTAAACAAAAAATGTAAATTTCTCATCTTATAAAAGAATCATTTTTGATTTCCCATGTAAAACTTTCAGTAAGACAATTATTATTCTATAAATATGAAGTTTAATTTAAAGAAAATTGCTTTTATACGTTAATAAACAAATCAGAGAAATTCCTTTTACGCAAAATATTTATATGCTATAATCCATTTAAAATTTGTTAAGAATTATTGCATTAAATTTTATCACCATAGCTATAAACTTACATTATTAAAATTAACTCCAAATGAAAAATGAAGTACCAAAAACCAATTTACCAATTCAGGTTTGTAAAATAATGTTAATACAATCAGGATAATATTTCTTATCATGCACATTTATAATTAATTTATTACATAATGATAACAATGTAAAATAAAGTTCACTGAAACATGCTTGAAAATATAATTTATGATTATTTATTGAAATTATATACAAACTTAAATATATATAGATGTCTTTATATTATATGAGTTTAAAATATTATGGCAAATATTCAATAAAGACTCCTGTAAATAAATATTAAAATTATATTTTTATACAATCCCAAAATGCATAGTACTTTAACAAGAATTGATTTATATCTCCCAAAGCAAATGAAATATTTCATATCAAATTTGAAAAACAGCAACATTACTAATATAAATAAACATGTGTGTGGGAGTGTTAAGTAATTTGATAAACAAAAAATAATATGGGAACAATGATGTTCATCATTTGTTGTCACGATTAAACATATTATTTAAGCTAGGATTTTAGAGTGCAACAAATAAAGAATATCGTAAAAATATTTAATTAAAAATATGCTAATATTCATGAAAATAATAAATTTCATTACGGAATAAAGAAAATTTTTTTATTTGTTTTCAATTCCATGGCTTTTGAACTCAAACGCCTTAAATGGATAATTAACTATATTTTCCAAATTTTAAAGCAAAAACAGATTAAACACAAAATTAAAATTATGAAAATGTAGATTTACGTTACAGTTTCTGTTTGCATTATAACTGATACATTTGTATAACTTACGCATTTATAATATATTAATTAATAACCTTTATACATTAATAATAACTCTTCCTTTTTCCCCCGTTAAAATTTGTAAAATTATTTAAATAGTGTAAATGTTTTTGTGTTTAAAATATAAAACATTTTATCCTTTCATTCTTTGATCATAAAGCTCTAATGAAACGTTATGGATATTTTAAGTTATTCTGTTATTAAAATAATTTTTTAGAAACTGAAATATGAAAAAATTCGTACATCCATCAATCATAATTTCATAAATTGAAAGATGCAAAGTAAATTAATTAACGAAAAATAACAATGTATGTTATTCATCTATAGTGAAAATATTTCTAAAATTCCACACATAGAACTAAAAAAATATTTCAAATATATTTTCATACAATGAAGTTAAGCAGTGTTTCATAATGATTCAACTGTTTCTACAGTAAGCAAAATATTTTCAAAACACTATTCAATACATTTAATTAATATAAAATAAGTATACATAGCCTAACAAATTCTAATTACTTTCTTCTGAGTTTATTTCAGTACTCAATCCAATCAACTTTAGGCATCATTTACACAAAGTGATGAAGTTATAGCATGACTTTCTGTTAATGATATCATTTAAAAAACCTCACATAATCACGTAAAATGCTTGAAAGTTTTACCTAAAAAATCAATTTTGCTAAAATAGAAGCCATGAAACATAATTAATAATATTAACACTATACAGAAGTGTCATAAAATATTTATGATAATCTGCGTTTATGATAATTATTATTTATGATAATTATTTATACAAACAAAATTTTCTTCCATTTTTCTCATTTATTTCTTATATATACACCAAATAAATATAAGACTTTCAAATATTCTTATGTTTGAAAAGTTACAAGCAATATGCATGCAAGAATGTCAAAGGCCATAACATATAAAAAAGATATATTTAAATATATTTATTTTGCTTATTTGTAACTGTATATCTACAGACATACGGAATTATGCTATATCCCTTGATATATTGTAAAACTATAATAGTTTTGAACGCATAAAGTACAGTGAGTAAAGATTAAAAATAATGTTAACAGGATTAATCATGAAGTCGTATTTTTTTTGTTTTTTATTTGCTTGTTATACTTTAATACCATATTAAAATAACGCATAACACAACACTACACATTATTGTTACGATAAGGAATTCAAAGAAAATGTTTTCATTAAAAAAACTGTCTAAACAAAAGAAGAAGAATATATGTATGTATGCAAACATCTTGAAACTGATTCTTGTGTTTTCATATTTCATATCAAAAGATGTATTTCTAAAACACTTGAAAGGAATAGATAAAATTAAATTTTTTTCATAAATTTTATTCTTCTGTGAGATTTGAATTTAAAATTTTAAGTGCATTTTTGTATATATTTACTTTTTAAATTGAAACGTATTCCTGATTAAAGAACAGAGAGAGAGAGAGAGAAAGCTTTCAAATACTTCATTACTCTACAAGACAAAGTGAACCTGCCAGATCCTTGATCTTTTATTAGAAAAAGTGGTCACGTCACCAAACAAATGGTAGAGAAAAAAGTTTTGCCATTAAGTGGTAATAAATCTGAAATAGTCAATTAGCGAGATGCTCTATTTTACACTGCTTTCTTAGCAGAAACTGTTGTACAAAATACATTTTTAAACGTATCTGAGATAAAAGTGCAAATTGTTTTTCAATTGAAAGCCCGATATTTCGAATGAAACGGTAAAGACGCAGCATTATAAGTTTTCATAAAAGTCTTCGACAAGTCAATACATAATCTCAGTTTTTATGACAATTTAAGGTTTAGTTGATAACATACGTAATTCTACTTTTTGGCTGGGAAAGAAGCGCTTAAAATATCAACGAATTGGTAAAATTTTTTATTAATGAGTTATTACTTAATCTTAAATATTAATTGAGATTATCGTTTTTGCATAAAATGAAAACACGTGCGCTGCCTTTCTTAAGCGACAGTCTTAAAAAATGTACATTAATAAGGATTCTTACTATCTATTGTGACGCTACGTTTTTCCATCGTCATTCATTAAGTATAATTTCGTATACAAGTTTTCTACCTTTTATTCACTTAAGTTATTATTTTTTTGTGAAACCACACAGTAGAAATATTTTAAGATGAATTTCTTGATGCTAGGTTGTAAAAATGGTCAGTTGTTTCGTATGAAATACCTTCAATGAATACCGAAGTCCCCATAAATCGATTTCTTTCAAACGATCCGAAACTTATAAAGATTTAAAATATGGATATCATTTCTTGTGCTTTCCAGATATATACTTCGCAGTAAATAAATGATCATTTTGGAAAAGTACAAAAATAATAATACATCATTAACCAAAGTTTATGTGTTATTAAATTTTACAACAAAAAATATAAATAATTAGCATCCCGAAAATTTCTTTCTACATTAGAAAACAAGAAAATGAAAATTTTGATGATCTTATTAATCTTTGTGAATCATCCAATCCTTCCATTTTTTCCTTATTCAAAAGTCAACATAAAAAGCATTTATAAGCTTAAAAAAAACTCCGTGGCACGACAGCCCATGTGGGTCTAGGCCTACAAGGCCCATAACTGTTTTTATGACCAAGGGAGCTGGGGTACGAAGCATATGTCCCAGTTAGGTGATCAGTCTAGCGTGAGACCCCCAGTGTTTAGTTTCCAAGCATGTTTGGTACTCAGTTTATCGACCCACTGAAGGGATGAAAAGCTGAGTCGACCTTGCCCAACCCGAGGATCGAACCTCGGACTGTGCCTTGGGAGCGTAAGAGCCACCGGGCTTCTTATATGCTTAAAATTTAGGTAATTTGTGAAATTTTACAAGATTTATATATAAAAGAGGGAATGCTCATGAGTTTAATCCCAGATCAGCTATTAAAATTATTCATATGGGCGATTCTTGAATATAAATCATCCAAAATACTTTTTTTACTTTAAGAAATATTCGTTTTTATATAATGATGCTCCTGTCAAACTTATGAACACCAAACTACCCTCAAATAACATCAAATGAGAAAACTGCCGAACCTCTGCTTTTCGTTCGAGAGGGTCATGATCAAAAGATTTAAAATCACATGAAAGTCACATAAATCACATCAAAAGATTTAAATCAGTATAATTCGTAAATTTAATATAAATTGAGCTACAAAATAAGGAGAGGTTCTTTCTGTAGTAGTTGGTAAACGAGGTGCAGAAGGTAAAAGGTACGAAATGTGTTAAAATCTTTACCACCGATTTAGCTGCTTTAAGTCTATTGACTGCGCCCGTTCAAAACATCATTAGACTGCGAATAAAAAACATTTTATTTTTTTAAGAAGATAATAAATTTTTGAACATAATAGGTAAAATAGTTTTAAGCTACATCAGTTCTGATTTTGGGTATAAAACATTGTCAACAGAGTATAGTTCGGTTCGTTTGTCGCTCAACGGTCATTTTTGGCACACGAGGGCTAATTAGACCGGGACCTACGGTTTAAAGTGGATTCCAAACCACTACAAACCTCCATGCCCAACGTGGTACTCGAACCCACGAACTGCTGAACCGAAGTCAAGAGAGCTAACCATTCGACTGCCAGCTCGGCTGTCAACAGAATATAAGCAACATGTATTAAAAATGAAATTTATTTACATAAAATGCAGTATTATATTTATAAGACTTATATTATGAATTTATAACATATACTTTATATATATTTTGATTTTATTGAAGTATAAAAATATATTTTACAATTTCATTTTTCATAAAATAAAATGTGTTTCCCACGTAAACAATACAGATACTAAGTAAATAAGTACATATCATTTGATTATAAATTTTGATCTCTAGCAGCAAGAAAGATAGGACATTTTCATAAATTAAATATATTATTGACACATTTTTTTTCTTCGGGAATTTGTAAGAAAAAAACTTTTTTAACTTTATACAAATTGTTAATATTATTACAAATAATTCTTCATTAAAAATGCTTTTATATCTTAAATAGTGAAAGATGTGAATCTTTAAAAATACTTCATTTCATTAACTTCCTTCCCCTCAACAATAATTCTTTCAACAAGATTTCAATACGGTGAAAACCATATTTTTACTTGACAGTAAAAAAGAATTTTCTCTCTCAAAATACAGCTAATATGCTGGATGATTTGTTAAATAATGATATTTCCAGTGCCAGGTTGTTTATTGCTTTCATTAGTTATGGTCATGAGTAACTTAGTTTTCTATAGTGATGAAACATCGCTATTTACAATTAAGGAGAGATGAAAAGGAAATTTAACATAAATCTTAACTTCCCGAAAAGAAAATGGCTTGATTAGAATATTAAGAATTGATTAGAAGGAGTTTTATCATTAATCTCCATAAAATACGGAACCAGGTAAAAAAATGAAGTAATACTGATTTAAATGTCAAACTGAGGGCAGAAATTGAGGCGCAATTGTCTAACAAAGTGTCTGTGAAATTTTAACTAAATAAGGGAAGAACTCTGACATAGCGCTTATAAATTTTGCTATTTGCTTAGATAATTACAACTTAACTTTTTATTTTTATTTTATTTTTATATATACTAATTAATACATATCAATTATATTATATTTTAAAAACTTTTATATATATATATATATATATATATATATATATATATATATATATATATATATATATATATATATATATATATATATTATATAATATATATATAATATATATATATATATATATATTATATATATTATATAATATATATATATATATATATATATATTATATATATTATATAATATATATATATATATATATTATATATAATATATATATATATATATATATATATAATATATATATATATATATATATATATATATATATATATATATATATATATATATATATATATATATATATATAACAATTTTTACTTCAATGCTCTTAATTTTTTATTTTCTCAATTTAAAACTTTTAAATATAAAATTTATATTTTCAAATACACTAGAAAACAAAATAAATATTCTTTGTGAGTTCGATTCTCACCTCTAGCTAGCATGTTTACAGCAGTTTCAAATTCACTGTAAAGTGTAGGTTCCAATCAATGAACTGGATCGTGCAAAGTTATAATAAAGTGTGTGTTTCTCTTTACACAGACTGTGAAAAAGTCGGACTGTGTGAAGAGTAACTATGAAGCTACAAAAATCAAACTAGGCTCATCATGATCCAAAAGTAAGGCGGTGCCATTCAGAATGAAAATTATCGGGCTCAATGCCGCCACTATCAAAACACGTAAGATATATTGTGTGCATCCGCTTTCTGCATGCATCTTTGTTGGGTGGGTAGTTGCGAGTTTTCCGGGTTTTCTCCCTTGTGATAATGATTTTGGCCTATTTATGAAATATCCTTCCTAAAGGCAATTAACGAGTGGAAATTAAAATACCTTACAAAAGCCTTTCCCCCTACCCGATGCAAAACAAACCAAACTAGGCTTAGCATATTACCAAACAAACTAGAATTAGTCTGCTGATAGGGTAAAGCTCTTCAAAGTGAAAATCTCCGAGTTTGATCTAAACCACTGCCAAACAATAGGAACTGGAAGTTGCGTTTTTGCTTTCTGCATACTTGTTTGTCGAAGTAGGTACTTGTAAGTTTTCCAAGTTTCTCAAACGTCAGCTGTCTGTGAAAAGTGAAAACTATCTGTGAAATTTATACATGCGGGGAATATTAAAATAAACCAAAGAATAAATTTAGACTATCCACTTCACTATGTCGAAGGAAACCAAAATGAATCAAGTAAATATCGAGAAATAATAGATCCATAAACTGCTATCATAAATAACTATCAAGTCAAGCGAAATAGTAAATGAACTGTACAAAGTGAAATGTACAAGTCAAGTGAAATGAACTACACAAATTTTATCTGTTGAAAATGGTTTTCTAGTGAAAAAAATTTCACATTTCTATTTATTTCTTAAATTAAAAAAGTGACAGAAAAATAAAATCGTAAGTTTCCATTTTTCAAAGATATATCAGCTTGAAAATGTTTTCCTAAACTAATTTAAAATACGCGACTTATTTCCCAGCAAGTTATTTAAAATATCCACACTTTTTTAACCAGAACTGCTGTAATGATAGCTCTTCAGCTAAACAAGGTTATAGAACATTTATTTAGGAATTCATTCTGGGATTTAAAAAAAGACTTAAATAATTAAAAAAAAACTTTTGCAAGAAATGTTACTACCAAAAAGTTTACTATCGAACAAACAATATTTTTGAAGGGAATAAATTAATATAAAAATTGCAAAACAAGCTCAGTTTTTGTGTACAAATTTAAGAAAATACAACAATTGTAAATTTGAAGAAGATAAAGGGAAAATGTTATCGATAAATTGCGTGGGAGGTGAAATATACATTTCACTAAGTAGGTGTTTATTTGTAAAAATTAAATTATGATTAAAATACAAAATATAAGATTAATTTTAAGAAGAATAATTTACATATCAGACTTCAAATATTGTTGAAATAATAATAATATCGAGCTTAAATTTCTTGTATTTATAATTTTTAATCTAAAAAGAATAATAAAAGTGAGAAATGATAAGATTAGAGACTTGTGAAATCTTATTAAAAATATATAAAGCTTCGTGTGATTTTCTTACATAATTCATGAAAATAATAAAAAATAAAAATTTTGTTTTCACATGCTAAGGTATTCATAAAACATTTTCCACCAGTTGTATTTGTTTCATTGTTATGATAATAAAAAATAACATTAAAAATAGGTTTTATAGAATTTATTAAAGTTGAGCAAATGATTCTTTTTTTTTGTTTGAGGTTTTTTTCTTAACTTTTTCGATGCATTAACCAAAATTATTCTCCTTAGCTACACAATATTGTGTTTCAGTTTTTAAAATTAATTTATTTATTTTTACGAAAAATGTTTAATTTGTTGAATTTCTATAGTAGGAAGTTTTTTTTTTTAAACTGATTCAAAACTTATTTAATTTAGTGAAATTTCTTCTGAGTTTCAGAACTGGACTGGAGAATACAGAGCTGGACTTACGAAAAGGAGAAAAATTTAGGTTATGTCTAATCATCTATATATTATCTTAGAGGTATTCAAGGAAATGTATTACATTTTACGAAACTTTACTTATCTAAAAATAATTCAATTTTCTATTAATCATTTTCAGAATACTCTTTAATAAAAAAACAAAAACAACATGAAATTATATATATATATATATATATATATATATATATATATATATATATATATATATATATATATATATATATATATATAAGTGATTAAAATTTCAAATTTTATCTTTTTTAAGACTGTAGGACTCATTTAACCCCAAAAAGTTTTTTAAAACATATTAGTAGAAAAAAGGTTTGTGGTTTGTTTGTAGCTCAACTGTCATTTTTTGCAAGCAAAGGCTAATTAAACCCGGATATGCGGGTTAAAGTAGTCAGTGAACCACTACAATTATCCAATACCGGAGTGGTATTCGAACCCACGAGCTGTTGTATAGTAGACAAGAGCGCTAATCATCCGGCTACCGGCTCGGTGCAGAAAAGGGGTAGTCACTTTATTTTTGATAGGTTTAAAACAGGAATACTTCTATTAAAATATTCCAATATTTATAACCATAATATGTTCCTTGTTTTACTGAAACCAGTATTTGACACCTATGCAAAATTAAGATAGTATAAAATATTTTGCGTCTTTATTTCATACAAAAAAACTATAATCATTACTTTTTGAATTACTTGTTTTCATAAATTCCACACAAAATTTTGAAAATAAAAAGGTTTTCTTTGATCAATCTTCCCCAAAAAATAATAACATTATTTTAACTAATTATCATTACCAAACTATTAAAATCCTTGGCATAAGCAAAGATTATGAAAAAAATTATAATGGAGTATTTTTCCATGAATACCAAAAGCTTGAATAGAGAAATTTTCCTTGATTAGTTTTTCTAAAATGGCAATAGCTTCATTTAACAACAATTTTTATTTATTAATTAACTATCAAAATCCTTGTATATTTTCAGATATATTTTAGGAAAGATTTATTTAGCATATATATTTTAGCAAAGATTATATGAAAAAATTTATAATGATGTATTTTCCATGAATACAAAAATTTTATGAATCAAAACATTTTTCTTGATCAGCTTTTCTAAAATGCAATAACTTTAATCGATTTTACACATTAATTAATATATCAAAATCATTGGCGTTAGCAAAGATTATGACAAAGTTATAATGGTATACTTACCATGTGAATACAAAAATGTTGAGTATCAAAAAGTTTTCCTTGAGCAGCTTTTTTCTAAAGTAGCAATAAGTTTAATCGACTTTACTATTATTAATAAACTATCAAAAGCCATGGCATAAGTAAAGATTATAACCAAATATTGTATTCACCACGACACGGTAAAATGTTGACAACACAGATTAACTTTTTCCTGACGTTTTACTTTTAATCAATGCAGCACACGTATACAATCGCAAAACAAATATTGCAACTGGTTTCTGGTAAAAGGCATTTAGAGAAGAAACCGCAAGAATCATTCGGTCTGCATATTTGGGATTCGATTTGAAAACGACGGTGCAAAATAAATCTGTCTTTTCAAGAGCGTTTCGAAAATTGCGCAGCCTGAAAAATCTATTAATTTTTTCAGTTTAATGGAGCTCTGTTAACGTCTTTTTATAAATAAAATAACGCATTTCATATATTTAACTCAAGAATACACTAAATATAAAAATTCTAGCTTTGCATTAATTCTAGACTAAAATTATTTGCTACTTTGTTGCTCTATATGTTACTTAATTAACTAATCATAGGCCTATATAATCCCAGTATTATAAGTTTTGATCCATTTTTTCTTTCGATTTCTGAAGTTTTAAAAATATGCTGTTACTAAATATTTTTACATTTGACTACATTTTTCAGTACCTATATTAACAGCAGTGTTGCTTATAAGGAAATATTTTAACCATTTTTTTGCTAGTTTAGATTAGTATCTTATTACATATTAGTTCTGAGCTGTTCTATTTTACTGAAAATTTCATTTATTTTGAAAACTTTACTTAAAAGTGAACTAACTAGCAGTCTAATTATATTTGAATACCCAGTTGCGTTCTTAATTTTGAAATAATTACGGCTTGCATTTATGTCTACATTAATATATAGTTAGTAATTTTTTTAAATAAATTAATTGTGTTTGTGTCACCTGACTAATGAGTTTTTAATAATTTCTTAATAGAAATCTAGTGGGGTTCAATAAAACACATATATGCTTTACTAAAATTAAAATTTATAAAACTTGAAACTCATTTCACTGAAATAGGAGAGTTTCATTTTTCTAAACTTACCTTATGCAATAAAGATTTGGTGCATCGTAATAACTGGTACTATACATTTTTATTATACGTATACTTTTTGACATTTTTGATTATAAATATACTTTTCTGCCCTTTTTGATCATAGGTATGCTTTTGACTGACTATTTCTGAATTTTACACCATTAACAAGGTGAACTGCTTGATATTATGGACCATGGTCAAGTGACGAGGTCTACACCTGAGATCTTACCCTTCGCTACACGGTATACAAAACAGCAGCGCAGAAAACATTAGAATTACAAAACTTTAAACGTGCATTGACCATCTTTTCTTTTATGTGGTTGTCATAAGAGATTTTCAAAGCATCAGAAATGTTCCCCTTGAATCTATTTATCCTTCATAAATTTGAAGTTTATTCTAAATGTATGTTATTAAAGTAGTTTTACTGTCTTTAGAGAAGTATATAAAATAGTTTATTTTTCCAAAAAATTCCTTTATTCATAAGCAATAAGTAATTCAATATATCAAAACTGTGATTGAAGCAGGAATTGAATTTTAATGTTCAGATCATTTTTTAACATCTTGACGTTGAAATTTTCTTTTATGTAGAAGAAAAACCCTCAGCTGTGTGTCCATTCCGAATACAAAAATGTTGCGTTTTATTTAGAAATTTGGATACAATAAAAACTTCATAAAGTTTAAAAGCTGACTAACTAGATTATATAACACTTCCAACTGACCAATAAAAGCTATTTCAATGCTATACAGATAATAAAAATATTACTCATCAAATTTTAATAATAATGCTTATAATAAAACTCATATGAATTAACAAAAACAATAACAGTAAAAACAAATATTTTTAATGACAGGATCTGAGCTATTTTCAGTACACGTATAAGTAAAGAAAATTTTAAATTTCTCTATTAGGTAAAATACAGTTCAATTTTTTTTAATTAGAATTCATTAGAACAATATCAAATCAATGATATATATATGTTAATATTAAGATTATATCTATATACATGTTTGAATAATTTTTACAGTTGAATACTATATTTAATTTAAAATATTTATTTATGTGGTTTTGCATATACGCTGTCTTACAAATTTCACTCTACGTATTATTGCTATCAAAAAGTATCAGAAATCTGCGGTTCATTTAAAATTCATCTGTAACAGTTATCATCTGCAAACTTTTATCAAATTCTATTACTATTTCTGTATCGTTTGGAAACAATCAGGAAGGTAATTTTTATCATCTGATAAAAAAAATAAGCTCTGAATGGAGGAAAAAGTTTCCAAACCGACGATTTTCCAAAACAGCAAATGCTACCATACAAAGAACATGTATCACAATGAAATTTCAGCTAAAAAACAGTTGAAATATTACAAAATCTTTTAAAGGCGACTATTTATTAAGAACTGCTGTATTTGATGAGCATAAAATTTTCGAACTCATAGAGAATCTGTTGATGAACGATCTTGATCTTGTTGACCTTCCATTTCGATTAATAAACACATCGATGAAGTCAGATAAATTGGTTCTTTGTGATTGCCATTTGACTCTAAAAGACATTATTGAATTAGTTCCTATATCATTTGGTTTCTGTCAACCAATTTTAAAAGAACATTTTAAATTGCGACGCGTCGCATCACGAACTGTTGAAAGAACTTTGAATTTGTTCCAAAAATAATATGTATGAATGGCCTGAGAAAAGCTTTAATAAAGCAGTTCATTTTTAAAAAAAAAACATTATTACCGTCAAAGAAGCTTGGATCTCAGCTTTTGATTCAGAAATCTGTCAACAGTCAACTCTAAGGTAAAACATGATCGATGAGACCACATTAGTCACTCAAAAAGCAAGGTGTGATGTTGACTGTGTTTTCTTTGATTATTATCTTGTGCATCAGAAATGCCTACTAACAGGCCATTCAATAAAGATTACTATTTCTTTTGTAGTGTCAAATAACTCATCAAAAACAACCTGAAAAAAATGTGGCTAGAAGCACATAGATTTTTCAAAATGATAATATGCTTTTTTGAACTGCAGTTATTATTCGTAAATTAATGGCCAAACGCTTAACAAATACAGCTCCAAGAAAACAGTATTCTCCAAATATGGCACCTGAGAAATTCTCATTTCTGAATTTGAAATCGCCTCTTTTTGATCATCATTTAGAGTTCATTATTTCGATAAAAAAAAACTTTCTCATACCACTATTCGGAATAACTCTATATCACAATAGTATCAAAATATTTACCTAGAATTCAATAAAAGAACACTGTTGTATTGCATTCTACATTGTTCATAATTTCATTTAACAATGTCGTTTGCCTTAAATTAAGTTATAGCATTTATATTTACTGAAGAACATAAAAATTTGTGAATTTTTACCTAGTTATAATCCTGCTCTGCTTTCTAATTAAATTTTTTTAATCTCTAACTTTATTTTTTCTCTAATTTAGTCATTTTTCCCTAATTGAACTATTTAGCATTAATTCATATCATACGAAATTAATATGCCTTATATTAATTTCGTGTGATAGGAATTAATCGTTAATTTTTGAGCATAGAATCCTATTATTTATGCATATTTTTTATTTACAATTAGAACAGGAGCATGTGAGATGTCAACATAGTAGCAATTTTCTACTAAAAATCCAACTATTTTTTTACGAAAGATTTTTCTATCTATGTGTAATTTTTTATACATTTTTTATCTCTAATTCAGTAACTTCTCATCCCAATTCGACTATCATTTAAAATTAATTTATATCGTACAAAACTTATTGGTTAATGTGTGTAAAACATATAAATTACGTTATATTTTTATTTACGACTAAAACAGGACCATGTGAGACATCTACAGAGTAGCAATTTTCTACTAAAATTGATTCTTCTTAACTAAAATTTTAAGTAAATAAATTCTTATACTTCTACATCTAATCAATAGTTTTCTGTCACTGTGTAACAATTTTCCCGTTTATTTCCCGCTTTCATTCTACTTGTTTAAATCTATGAGAACAATTGTGCTCCTATTGTTTGTTCATCTCGCTCTCGACTATATATTTTTAAGTACATAATCCTTTTTGCTTCTTTTTTTCAAAAGAAAAGAAATTGGGAGAGAAACATTTTTTAAAGCTGTATATTAAGGACTCTCAAGTAACTAATGTGGTAAACAAACAACTTAAACATGGTTGCCAATGAGTTTAAAATGGCTTAAAGTTGAAATGATTCTAATTAAAAGATTTTATTTTTCTCTCTAGCGATTTTTTTAAGTAAATATGCTTAAGTAGAACAAATTAAGTGTAATTCAGTGGAGGGAGTTCATTAACATGCATGCAAATTCATATAAAAAATTTATTATGATGATAATTGGTTTATCTTACTGTTAATTGTGATGTATAAAAATAAAGTTGTTAAATTAAAAGATATAAATAACTATAGATTATTTATTCATCAGTTTTCCAATTTATATTTTGCAGTTAAAATTTTCTGACAATTAATTCATAATCAACTGAATAGAAATTAAAAATAATGTTGACAAGTAATTTTGTTTATACTGTCTTTAGTTAGTATAACCAAATTTAATAAACTGCAAATATTGTATGCAATAGTCATTGTTGATAAAAAAAAATATAGAGCACATTCCTTATTCCATGATTTATAATTTAATATGTCAAACGCTAAATACATATAACAACCATTTAGTGAATAAAGGAATTTTTAAGTATACTTACTTTATATTTTATACTAGTTTTGGGGAGATGAATAAAATTTTTATGAACTCCAATATTGTACTATAAACGAGGTTTTAAGGCTTGACTTTTCGCTGTAAAATATTTAATGATAAAATTATTTGCTTTTTCATACAATTAGAAGGTTGTTGTTATAAACAATGGTCTTTTACAACAACATATTTTCAAACTGATTAAAATTTCAGATTTCTTATTGAAAAAATTAATATACGTGTAAAATTTAAAATTTATTATATTGTCAGTTATATAATGTAATCCATCATGACTGATAATTAATTCGTATGCAAGTATAACACGTATACTTGCATACGAATTAATAATGCCTTATGTTATGACAGTATGCCTTCACCAAATGCTTATAGGTCAAATAGCGAAAACAAGCTCTTATGATAGAAAAGCATTTAAATATAATAATTTTATGGTGTTTAAATTAAATTTTCTTTACGTAGGAAGGAAAAAACATTTTTGTTTCAATATTTTTAACTAACATATCATTTAGTCCTTATAATATTATAATAAGTCAGCTTTAAAATAATTCAAATGTATTCAGGAGCTTGAACGTTTTCTGGAATTTCTCCTTAGTGATATGTCTTAGTTCGATTCTCAAAGCCGACAAAAACCCACCGAGAGTACATGCGATATAGGTGTACGTTAAATCTGTGGAATTAAACTAAAGTAAATAAGAAAGAAGACAATTTCCTCCCCCTCCAGATCAATGTCAAAATTGAAGGAGTAGATCCTCTGGTGGTGCCATCTATCAGAGAAGTTTTAAACTAAAGTCGTACTTACACCTTCGTGGTGCTCTCATTAAACGAAAGACGCACCCTACTGACTTAATTTCCAATAATCGTCGGTTATCGAGCTTAGCATGTCCAAATGCCATAAGTAACAACAACAATAACATAACAGAACACTCTCAATGAAACATCCTTTGAAATGGAAGAGGTTTGATTGTGTCAAAATGTATTCGGATAAATATTGCTATCGTATTTAACCTCCTTTCTATTTAGCACACACACAGTTGCATATAATACAAATATAATTAAAACCCTTTCAAATTTAGTTTCGCCACAGATCTGATAATTAATCTTGAAACACAAATACTATTGTTCGATTGTGTATCGAATTTTCAACCGGTAGTATAGAAATTCAAAGCAAAAATTAGATAACTGTTAAGCAGTAAGTTATGCAACGCATATGTAAAGAAAATAGTTTATATATATATATATATATATATATATATATATATATATATATATATATATATATATATATATATATATATATATATTTATTTATATATATATATATATATATATATATATATTCACTGAAACACTTAATTCTACGTTGAAGCTGCAACAAGCTGCAACATCAAGAAATCATAAGAATAAAATGAAGATTCAGATTTGATTTCGTAATTTTAATGAAAGAGGTGATACAAATTTTCCATCTGACAACGGGATCTTGTTCTTGATTTCAGACCCTTCAACCAAGCCTTTAATCTTGTTCTTCACACTGTGCCGTACATTGTCTCGTCTACTTGAATACTAGTGCATGGAGCCATTTCTTTTGATATTCTATCACAATAACAAATTTTAATCACATTAACAATTACAATCAAATATTAAACCAATAACAATTCAATGATACAGATCACCCTGGGGCAACTTGTGTCAGTTTATTTGAACTATTTTCAACACGATAATGCTCAACTACTCACAGGAAAATTGTTACTAGAATGACACAGAGACAAAATGGGGCTAACCCAATAATCCTTGATCAAGTATTTAAAATATTACCTAGTTAACCAAGACATAAGTAGAGTTAGTCAAAATGTTTGCTTAGACTACGTGTCACCATAAATGACATAAATTTAAAGCAGAGATTAAACACCTCTATTGCTTGCATTTTACATTCATTGCTTCCTGCATACTATTGAACTGCGTCCTATATTTGCGTTAAAATTCACGTGACAGTGTATCATCATGTACAGTAGTGAATTTTTAAGTAATATATTGTTTTCTATTAGTTTGTGAAATTTTGATCACATATTTACATCAGTGATATCAATAATTAAGTAAATTTTCTCCTAATTTTACAATTTCTTGCTGTCTTACTTGAAACACAGGGCTGTCTAAAATAGCTTACATTTCCTTTAAAATATCTTTAAAACCGTCTCATATATAAAAAAATATTTATGTGAAAAATCAAATTCTTGAAAAATAATTTACAATTACTTATGGAGGAAACATGTGAATCTAACAAAAGAGCTTTTATTTTTCTCTAGTCCAGTTAGCACCGGACAAACAACGTTTTTATTATTTAGCTTAATAACATAGCTTTTGAATCAAAAGAAATCAAACAATAGCCCAGAATTTATTCACGTAATATAATTTTTTAATAGTTTTCAAAAAAAAAAAAAAGATTTAGAGTGCGAATTTAATGGATTTTTCAAAAGGAATGTCATTTAAGAACTTCATTTCTGTTGGAATTGAATTATTGGAATGCTATAATTATTAAAAAAATAATGTGATATAAGTATATTGTCTAAAATAAATGTACTTAGAAAAGTGAAGAAATAATTTGCACTAATTATGATCCAAAAAAATATTGACTTCATATATAAACTTAAAGTTATACATTTAATCAATTAATGTATTATTAATGTAATATTACCTGTTCAAAACTTTATTACATATATCATCTTAATACCCATTTCCAGTTTTCAAAGCTTTCAGCATTTTTTTAAACTATTCTTCCCAAAACATTTTTATATCGTAAATTAGATAACTTTCGAAAAACACTTTATCTTTTAAAAGAAGCTTAGACAGAAGTTCTTGAACAGTAATATAAATTATAAAATCTCGTATATATATATTGCTTTGAAATAAAATTAATTGAAAGAAGCATAATAACACTTAAAGCGATAAAACTGTCTGTAATATGCGAAAGAATTAAGACCTTTGGAGCAGAAAATTAGAGACTTAATGCAATTTACAAAGTTTTCTCAATCACATTAAGCTTGAATAAGTTGTAATAACAGAACATGTATTTAGTGCTTGATAACAAACAATGTAGCCTTTAGTTAAGGGACGTTAACACAGTTCAAAGCCTTTAAAGTGAAGACTTCTTATAGTCAACTTTTTTATAATTTGCTACATATTAAGTTAATCGCATAATAGCATTTATCCTTCACAACTATACAAAATTTATATTTTTTTCGATATAATGTATAGTTACTAACAATATAACCTAAAACAAATTGTTGTTCAAAGAAAATAAGAACGTTCTTAAGTTACATAAATCATATTATTACAGAAAAGGCGGGCAAAAATTCAAACCCACACACACACACATTTGATAGCTTGTTAATAGATAATCTTCTGCTAAAAGCTCTCAGTTTTATATTGATAAACAATAACTTACAATATTGTTTGAAAGCTAAAGTAGTATAGAATATTTCTGATGCAAATATGAAATAAAATAGTTTAGGTAGAAGGCACATTTTTATTGAGAAATGTCTGTCAAGGTTTTACTTAAAGAACTTGATGGTATTTTAAATTTATAAATTAATCATCCTCTGACTGTTGTTAATATAGTTACAATTTCTTACATAAACAAATGTGAAGTGAAGTAAGTCATTCTGATTTAAAAGAAAAACATGCTAATACATACTTTGAGCTTATTTTTAATGTGAGAAAATTTATAATAATTTGTACTTATAAGTTTTTTTAATTCGTATAAAATGTTTCGCTTCAAATAGTGTCGCCACCTATTAGTAAAATTAAATACTAACAGATCATTGATGAAGATGTCTTAGAAGAAACTGCACTAATATTAAGCGATTTATATTTTAAAGGCGGTTTCACAATTATCTAGATACATTATAGAATTATTTTTGGGAAGTAGTTCCAGATAATATAATCAAACATATTATACCAACTATTTAATACAATCAAATACAGAAAAAATTCTTAGCCATGCAACTAGTAACATCATAGTATCAAAAAGCATGCTTTTCTAAAACAAATAATTCTTTCTCATCCCTAGCAGAGAATAAATTTTTTATTGGAAAATCTTTTTCCAGTGAAAAAAAAATCAACATCTTAACACTATTTCATTTTTAATACCTAAAAAAGTTGTTTCGTCTTATCTCTTTAATCTCCGCTCAGGTCAAAACACCTGAGAAATCGAGGGAAGTCAGAAGTAACAAAATACTCCTCAATAATCTATCCGAAAAAAGAAGGATGTTTATTTTGTTTCCGCTCATCAGAAACGAACAGAAGTCACTAGAACCGCATCGGCACTTTTACTTTATCTTCGGTCTTTGTACGGCTTTAACTCGATTTCTTCTGCTCCTCTCTCTAATATCTATATTAGTTCTGCCCAATTATTGCGTTTTGTGAATGGCGTTTTTTTTTTTTTTATTCCTTTGCCACTTCATCGCCGATAATATCTTGTTCCGCACTGTTTACATCGGTTTTCTTCTTCATTATTCGTCGACATCATATTTTTATATCAAACTGCAATATTCCATCTATTTGACACATTGAGTAACGAAGTGTCAAGTAAGTTGAAATGAACCAACGTCAGAATTGAGATGTTTGACTGACATTTTATGGTGCCGTTTGGAATGGATAGCAACCTTAGATATGAGTGATTTGAATCATTTCCTAATATTCCAGTTTAGTACTCTTTCTATTATTAATTATTAATTGTGTCTGGCATTCACATTTGTTCTTATGATTGAATTTATTATTATAATATATTTATTATTCATACTTTTAAATAAAAATAAGAACTAATATATAATATGAAATTTAATTACAATTGTAAAAAGAAATTAACTGGGATTATAGCATTTTGTACTCACACAAAAATCTCGAATTATAGATATCTTATAAAGGAATAATTTTAATTTCTATGATTAAGTTTCATTAAGTTAAATAAGCAGAATTAATCAATTTATTAAATTAAATTAAATAACGATCATTAAGCTGAGTATAACTACTTAATAATAAATGAAAATAATTTCACTCACAGTCAAAACTAATTTATTACGAACATTATATTTATTAATATTATTATCAAAAAGTTTTAATAATAAATCAAAATTTAATGAATATTTGTCTTATAGTTTTCATTCGTATGATTACGTTTCGTTAAGTTAAATAAGCAGAATTATAATCAAGTTATTTAATTAAATTATATAACGATCCCCTGAAGCTGAGTAGGAGTATTTAACAGTAAATGACAATAACTTCACTCACAGTCAAAATTGATTAATTACAAATATTATATTCATTAATATTATTACCAAAATATTGCAATAATAAATCAAAATTTAATATATATTTGTGCTTTATACATTTTATAACGTACTAAAGCGGCCTAGTGGTAGTATTGCTTTGTATAAATTAAGCATTTTTTACGATAACCGGGGATTGCTCTGGGGACCTTCCGGTTTTTCAAATAAATACATAATTTAATCCCGTTAACGTCGGCAGTATCGATTCTAAGTATATTTTTGTACCGTATTATACTGTATAAATTGTAGCTATGAATTGTACTGAGAATTTTCGATTTAATGACGATTACTTTAGGTAACGATAAGAATCATTTAATATTTTATAATCAAAAAATGATATTAATACAGCACAAGTCACGGAATAAATGCATTTTATAGCTAACTGATCAATTTGGATCATTAAGGATAAAAATGAAAAAGAATTACTCTATGTATTATATTCAAAAACTAAAATCAATGAATTTAACCAATAAGTCAAGAAAAAAACTTTTTCAAAAGTAAAAACAACAGATAAAACAAGATAACAACTATAAAATATTAATGCTTTTTTTTTTCAATGAATGTAAGCAAAATTTTGCTTTTGTCATACTTGAATCCTCACTTTTTCTTATAAAATCTAAGATTTATAATTAAAAATTTGGTTAATTTAATTTGGGATTATAGTAATAATTATTGCACATAAAAGAATTTAAAAATGCATATTTATTCAATAAATACGTGAGCCCCTAAAATTATACTTCAATTAATACTGACTTTCATTTTTACTTCAAAATCAAGTAAGAGATTAATAAATTAGATAATTTAACATTTAAGAATTTTTAAATTTCGTAGATTGTTGATTCTATGCTGTTTCAATTTATTTGTTCTAAAAAATTAAATCAATGAAGCAATGTCACAAAACAATTTAATAGACTAATTTATTCAACGAAAAATCTCAAGAAACACAATAATAAGAAATACATACATTAAAAGCTTAAGTGAAGTGAAAAGAGTGAGAAATACTACAATTTCTTTAATTTCGATAGTATACATTGAAATTTAAAAAAAATGTTCAACTATATTAATAAGCTGAATTTAAGCTCCAATAATTAAGTTTGTTCATTCGATTTTTTAACGAGTTATACATTGATTCAGAATTAATTTTTGAGATTTTAAAATGCTTCATCAAAAAGAAAAGGAGGCATTATGTGTTAAATTATTTTATCATTCAAAAAATATTAAAAAATTTTGTATCTAAAAGACAAGTATTTATTATTTTTACCAACTCGTTGTGTGTGTAACAAGTATTCATGCGATCAATATCTCAACTACATTTACAATCCTTTTAAATATTTTATTTTTTATTTAAGTTCTAATATTCAATAAGTGTTGTATTCTTACTGAGAAAAGGCATTTATTTCAGAATATAATATAAGCGATGGTAATTTGTATTGAGAACTCATTATTCTGAAATAAAAAGATTATTTCGTGTCTTTATTTGTATTATATAAAAACATTCAAATAAAGCAATCAACACTTTCTATAAATAAGTAAAAGGAATAATATGTAAGGCAATTAATTTTAATTTTTGAATTTAATCATAATTACAGAGACAAAAATTAAGAAAACTTTTTAAAAGTTTTAAATTTATGACGAAGTTACATGAAAACAAAAACTTTTCATTCTAAAATAAAAAATGCGAAAAAGTTTTTCGTTTTTTTGAAAATTGAAACAGCAAATAAATATTTCAAGTTTAAAGTCGATGTGAGAAACGAACCCACTAACTGTTGACACGAAAACGTGAACTCAAACAAATTCGGCATTCGCTCGGCTTATCTAGCTTGGAAGAAGGGCGAAAATAAGGCATTTCTGTAGTACTTTTTTTAGAATAAGGCATTTCTGTAGTACTTTAGAATAAGGCATTTCTGTAGTACTTTATAGAATAAGGCATTTCTGTAGTACTTTATAGAATAAGGCATTTCTGTAGTACTTTATAGAATAAGGCATTTCTGTAGTACATACAGTGTCTAAGTCAATAACAATCTATCGGTGCTCATTATGACTTTAAACTGTTTACGGGAAACATATAGTCGAAATATTTTATTGTTTTTACAGGTAAATTATGAATAGAGGTTTAAGCAAGCCAAAAATATGCAAACACTATATGAAAAAAATTAGAAATATTCGAATTTAAATCAAAAATTTTTCGGTTAAAAAGCATTAAGAAAAGAACTTCCTTTCGAATTACTGTACCTAGCCCGCATGTTTGATTACTTTATTTATTCTCTTGAAGAAATCTTTAGGAAGCTCTTACTAATCAATATACTACTAGTTCTAAGATTGGACACTTATAATGTTGTTTGGTTCCTTATTTGCTATCCTAAATGAAAGATTTCAAGCTAACTGAAGTCTCCTATTTTTCGATGAATCCCCCCTGACATACTTGAAAGTCTCTTGAAAAATATTGACGGGACGATAAACGAAGAATTTACCTGTTGCCAGATGAGTTCCTGCAGTTGGGTGGACGAGGTGACAGCGACGATGGTGTGTATCGTGGGCAGCAGTATCCCGACAATGACAGCCACTCTGGTCTTGAGGGGCAGTAAGCAGTAGGAGATGAAGAGGACGAAGAGGACTTCCCATACTCCGTGGGCGGCCGCATGCTCTTGGCCCCACGATGCGGCGCCCCATGTCACGCTGTCCGTGACGCTGACCGGCAGACCCAGCAAGCAGAGTCCCGAGCTCAGCACGAGCACAGCGTAGCACAGCGGCGGCAAGTGCGTGTCCTTCATATAGCCCCCCTGTAACAGGAAGAGGGCCACACCGAAGGCCACGCACACAAAGATATAGTAAAGAGAGGCCGCGCTCAAGAACCGGACAGAGGCCACGTGCAGCACGGACAGGCTAGCGGCCAGCGAGGCGACCAGGCCCAGCACGCTGGACGTTTGCTGGAGCTTGATGGTGTAACGCCGGTAAAGCTGCTCCAGCTCCGCATTCTCGAACTGGTGGCGGTTGAGGAGTCGTGAGAAAACGACCTTTCGGTGACTGTTCATCGTTTTCACCGAGTGATCCATCTTCTCTTGCCTGCCCGCGAATGCGGCCCGTTCTGCCGCCGATTTCGTCCTTCCCAAGGTTGGCGTCGACGCCGCCAAGGGCGCCAGGGACGATCGCCATCGAACGCAGCGAAGAGCGCCCGATTTACTTTTTTCCCGCCGTTCGTAATTGTTCAATGAGTTAGCTCGCGTTGTTATTCGCTAATTCTTGTCCTGTGTGGGGTTATGAGGAAAGGTAACCGATTGCGAGTTCCTTTTCTTAAAAAGAAAAGGGTTTTATGCAATTCAATAAGGAAGGCGTTTTTGTTAAGAGGAGATTTCTTCCGTTGCATTGATTAAATCCCCTTTCACTCCATTTCATTCTCCAATTACCGGGTGATTCTGTTGATACAAAACATAAATATTGTATTCAGCATATTTAGAGTGTAATGCGTCACATAATTTAAACATTGAACACACAGCCCTTTTTGATATTTTTAAAAAAATCAGAAAATACTCTTTCGTCAACTAATAAAAATACTCACATGATACTAACTTCGTACAAGTCATTATATTAGCCATTTGCTACAGATACATCCTTTTTAATTTATTATATTTTGCATTCGTTTTCATCTTAATCTACATAGACTTGAAATTGAAAAAGAAAACTGCAATTATTTTCTCCAAATTTATTGTTAAATCAAAAAAGTGTTAAAAAGGAAGATGATAGCTGACAATTTAGAGTAATATATTCGATATAAAGGTTATATTATATATATATATATATATATATATATATATATATATATATATATATATATGTATGTATGTATGTATGTATGTATATGAGAGAGAGAGATACTATATTTTGCTTAAAATTTTACGGTTATCAAAGTTGAGCATGAAATAAATAAAGCTAAAATTAAATAAAATTTATTGAACTCTATAAATATAGCAGTACTTGTTATAAAATATAAGCATAAATTAATTTGATGAAAGAAAACAATTTTATTTTCTTAGAATATTACTTTAGGTACAATTTGCTATGTAAATAAAATTGTTAAGTAAATAAAATCTTTGCTGAGTAAATAAAATTGTTAAAACTGAAGTAGAAATAGATGTTATATAAATGAAATAAAATGTGTTTGATATTCAGAGCATAACTTTAAGAAGAGCCTTCAATAATGTCAATTAATATAAACTGATATTTCAGAAAATGCAGAAAGAAAAAGTATATGGGTGTAAAAACTAAAATTATTAATAATGCAATAAAATCAAATTTCAAAAGGTACAATTAAATAAGACTATTGTGGTCGGTCAGCCACATCCACCAATGAGCGAATACTCAATACCAATTTTACTTTTTCCAAGCTTATAAAGAACAAAACAGAAGAATATATCAGTCAACTTCTGTACTGATTTTTTATAAACTTCATAGAAGAAAAAAACACATATGTGAGTGTTTCCAAATATTAAAGTAAGTTTCTGTCCAAATTGTCTTGGGTTTTCCTATCCACAGCAGTTTAATCCCTTTTCGTCTCCTATCTGATGGTCTACATGACGGTCACAGAGTTGGTGTGATTCTTGTTTTGCAATTGTAACAATGTGAAGATTTATGTAAAACTTTACATTTCTTTTCAATTTTATGGTTTCTTTCAATCGTATCTTGAATTTTTCAGTTATATCTCAAAACTGAGAACTGAAAACTAAGAAAAAAATTACATTTTGTTATTCTTTCTCTATCGCAAATTACAGACAATGAAAGAAATAGAATAACTTTCCAAAGAATATCAAAAAATGCTTAACTTGTTTCGAAATCCTTATGGGATTTCCATACCTTACATCATCTGATTTTGTTCTTGGAGACTTTTCCTATTATAATAATCTCTCACGTCCACTTAGGAAAGCTAATAACCTCAAAAATTCTGAGTTTTGTACTAGACAAGATAAACTTACTGAAGATTTCACGGATTTTCTCACGAATAGCACACATTCATTTAAAGTAATTTGCTTTGCTCTGTCAACTTATTTAGTTATACAGCAGTAAGCCTCTATAAGCTGGATCTATATTCATTTCGATCAAAAAGTGCTTTAATTCTCTATCCAAAAAGAGGTATGATTTTACACTTCTAATTAAATTTTGATCACTCAGACTTTTGATTGCTTATTGAATTTTAATTAGAAATTTAAAAGTTTCAGTTTTCTTCATTGTGATTTTCCACATAATGCTCACTGGTGAATCAGAAAGTATAACGTAGGATATGGTGCACCATTTTCTTTTTCTTTTATTATCCCGACAATCTTTTCTTTTCAAATGCCATGGTACTGTAAATAAATATATTTCCCAGTTGTTATTCCTCTAAAAGAACAGACATCTAGAAGGTTTTCAATAATAAAATATTCGAGGGTGTTGCGAGAGAACAGATATTAATAATTGTGACTGGTATCTAAATTGACTAAAAGTTTCATCCAGGCATAGTGAAAATATGTACGCGGTCACTCTGAAATTTTTGAGAGATAACTAGGTTTTTAAAGTTATACTTACAAAATTTTAGGTGTGTTCAAAGTAGTCTCCTCCAGTATCAATGCACTTTTGTAGACGAATTTTCCTCAGATTAAATGCCTCAAGCCATTCATTTCTTCGAATAGATGAAAAAAATGCATTTATAGCCACATCAATCTCTTCTTCTGAATGAAAACGACGTCAACGTAAGTTCTTTTTCAGATTAAAAAATAACCAAAAGTCGCACATAGCTACATCAGGTGAATACGGCGGATGTTCGATCACTTTAATTTGTTTTTGTTTAAGAAACTCAACTGTTAATCCGGTTGTATGTGAAGATGCATTGTCATGGTGAAGCATTAGTCCCCTAACATTCAGTTCTTGTAGAATTTCTGGAAGACATTGAGTGGTATACCAGTTTGCTGTTACTGTCTTCTGTCCTTCCAACTTGATGGCTTTGACCCATCCCGTACTTCTGAAGAAAACGGCATAGCATCACTTTTTTCAGTGCGCGTTGTTTTTTCACCATTGTCGACGTGGGATCATCTTCAAAGACCCATACTTTGCTTTCTTGACGTATTGGAACGTCAAAAAACGGTATGTACGTTTCATCACCTGTTACAATTTTAGAAATGTTGCGGTGGCCACCATCATTCAGCATATTAAGAGTTTCTTTACTGATTCTGACACGCTCCTCTTTTTGATGCTCAGTTAGATTATGGGGAAACCAACGGCAAACTACTTTTTTCATATGTAATTCTTCATGAGTGATTTTGTGTATGGCTGCGGATCCAATGGTAAGTTCCTTCTGTATCATTTTATAGGTACTGCGATTATCAGCCATTAACATTTTTCGTATGGCAGACACATTATCCGGGATTACTGCCGACGGTGGCCTTCCTGTGTGTTCTTCATCCTGAAGAAAATTGCGACCTCTTCTAAATTCTCTAAACCATCTGAATACAGTAGCACGAGCTGGAGATCCATCACCAAATGCTAATTGCAACCGTTGATTTAATGCTGCTTGATTTAATACTTCTTGATTTAATCCTGCTTTGAAATCATAGAAAATCATAGCGCGAAACTGTTTTCGCGTCAACTCCATTTTCTCTTCTGTTTAAAATTTATTCCACGCTAAACAAGTTGAAGTAAGTCAGTAAAAAATCGTCTTCTATGTTAAAATACTTTGTACTTTAAAATTAAACCATTATTTTTATTTTGTAAATTCTCGTCTTCGCGTATCTCAAAAATTTTAGAGTAACCCTCGTATTTTCTTTAATCAATTTAATCAAAGATTTCACTATTTGCTGTTTCATATCGATGTTTCTTTTTTATACACTTCGTTTGGAAAGTGGCATTGCTACAAATTGCTCAGCTATTTTAGTGTCGATGCTCTTGTACACTGCATCATTTTCCTATGGCATTGTAAAGTAATGTCGCTTGACATTGCATCTCTTCAATAGAAACAAAATTTACATGAATAATTTAAACGATGAAATTTCCCACTGTCCTTTATGATTAAAATATCACTGCTATTTTTAACTAGTCATTTTTCAATGCTCCTTGTAAATTCTGCATCACCAATAGTGCGATTTCTTAAATTTTTACTCATATTTATTACATTAAAATGAAACTATTGCTTATAAAAAATATCAAAAAGATGAGAACTGTAGTTAAAAAGTCACTTTTTTTCTACCAGAATCCCACGCTTAGTATCAGACAAAACCTCAAAAAAGAATATTTATAAAAAATTTCACCTGCTTAACAAATGAACGTAGGAGAAGACGAGACAGACTGATGTTGAAAGAATAAAGGGGGGAGCCAATGGAGCAAGCGAGTTTTTCTCAACTGTCATTTTCCTGCCTGTTTATTTTCCCTCGTGCTTAAAATCGTTTTCTCTTTTTTTTTTTCCACTTTTATGCCAATACCGTCAACTAGACTCCAAATTAAATGTGATATTACTTACGTCTGCTACTTCCTGTTAACATGGTCTCTTATTTCAGTATGAAAATTAATAATGTTTTAAATTACTAACAAATATAGCTTTTATATGTTTATATTTTTTCTTAAATTTCTTTTTAAGTATTTTACTCAAAAATCTCATGAAACTAAAAAGCAGCCTCCTTCGGGCTACTTGCTAGAAACTTTTGCTTTTAAAGAAACATGTTGTAATATGCTGAAGTAAATATCCCAGATCACTACAAATATTTATTTGATAGTCTTTGCATTAGATTATGTAAGGAATTTTTATTTTTAAAGTTCATTAAAAAAAGCATTTTTACTCTTTGCACATAAAGATAATTTATATTATTTCTTCACACTAACAGCATGAAGTATTGATGAATTATTGACATAATTGTATAACATTTAATTAATGTCAGTTCATTGTGTACTAATTATTCATTTTCTGAGTTTGATCAAAATCACTACTGAACAATAGATGATGTATGGTGCACTTTGCATGCACATCTGTTGATGTAGGCGCTAATAAGTTTTCCTAGTTTCCTCCCTTTCAATACGTGAGTACGATCAACTATCAATAAAAATTCCTCCAGGAAAGTAATTACGAAGTGGATGCTTAAATCTATTTGCATTAAATTCTTCTGTTAGGCTATCTTCGATACGGTATAAAAGGAAATACCTGGAATCAAAGCTATATATGTTTCGAATAGCGTAGGTAAAGACATAAAATTTAAGCAATTATTCATTTGTTGAAAGATATTATTTGAACGATTTGATATTATTTGATCACATTACCTGTAATGAAATTGGAATGAATTGGCAATGAAATTAGATTTAAAAGAAATGTTGCACAATATGTGTGTGCATGTATGTAAATATATATATATATAT
Source organism: Latrodectus hesperus (assembly GCA_037975125.1). Taxonomy (NCBI): domain Eukaryota; kingdom Metazoa; phylum Arthropoda; class Arachnida; order Araneae; family Theridiidae; genus Latrodectus; species Latrodectus hesperus. Next base: position 30,229,799 of record CM075859.1, read on the forward strand.
ATATATATATATATATATATATATATATATATATATATGCTAGCTTATTAAATAATAAATAATTATAACTGTTCTCCTGAACAAATACTATGTATACTTAAAAATAATTTAGGAAAAATTCATAAATTTATTTATAAAACCCTATTTAGTTTTACACTACATTTTTTAAAGAGCACAATAATTCAGAGAAAAATGTAAATTTTAATCAGATCTCAAATTAGCTCGTATCTTTCAAATTGAAGCTCTATAAAATTTAAGAACATTGGTTAAAGTTTCATTATTATCTTATAAACAATGAATCACAAACGATAAATATAAGCACATTAATTAAAATATTTTAATTAAATTCTAATATAGTTTTAGTCAATATACGTTTACCCATAAGTATAAGCATTTGTGAAATAGTTCTGAAACAATATATACTTCAAGAAAGAATTTTAATCTAAAATGTTATCCTTATTGAATGAAATACCTTTAGGTAAGGATTAAATAATGTATGTGAATATCAATGTGTATCAGTAAAATACTATAATACATGAAAAATCTTCGATAATGATGAAGACGTAAAAATTGATCACTAATGATTTTTTAAGAGATAGAAAAAACGATTTCTAGTATTTCGATTCACTTCATTCTTTTATTAAGCATTAACCAACACTCTTAAAATAAGAAGTATCGAATTGCATGTTAGCTGTTTCTCTTTTTTATTGATCATTTGCCATTCAAAAGTGTCATTTTATCGCCTCGTTTGTTATTTTTTTTTTGACATTAAGTATTTTCATCTGGCATATTTGCACGCAATTTGAGTGCCCTGCTATTGTAAATAGATATCAAAAAGACTGTAGAAAGAATTGCAGGAATTCTATGCGTTGCAAATCAATCTTTCAAGAGGAATTATAATATTTACTGAAGAACCTTTCAATTTTTGAGAAAATAATGGATTCAAAAAATCTGTTTGATTGACTAAAAAGATAGAACTTAACTATTTGGGGTTAAGTGGGTTGTAAAAACTTGTCCCTCATTTGGTCCTATTTTTATGCGTGGTTTCTTAATACACCTCAGATATTTGAAATAATCTGAAAAAAATGAATATATAGATTCACAGTTCGCCTTGAGATAAAATTACTCGCAATATATGCATCAATATTGTGCAGCTTATAATTTTTAAAATCTATAAGCTGATGAAATGACCTTCGTGTTTATTTTTAAGAAAATTTAAGTTTTGTTCAAACAAAAATGTTCACAATATGTATTAGAAATATTATAAGTTATGCATAAATGATCACAAGTAAAATAATATTTCTACCAGAATGAATAAAAATGCTCATTTTTCAATAATTATTCCTCAACTCGAGTCTTTGGTTTGAGAGAGAAATCTGATTGTGAGATCTTTATATTTAACCTGATACAATAAGCCAAATAATAAAGCAACACTGTTTAGAAATTGGAAGGGTTGTCGCTAAAGATATAGAACAAGGCCCTTATTTAAAACAAAATCTCTTGAAAGACATTACTAACATTGACTTAAAAATAATGGCAGATTTATCATATTGATCATGAGAATATAAATCAACTAAAAAATTTTAATTTTCATATTATAATGAATCAACATTCATAATCGATAAATCAGACAGCTTGGGAAAACTTTTTGCGCTGTCGAGATAATGATAAGAATTTATCCTTATTACATAATTATACTTTCACAACATACTTGAAATGGCATGTTAAAAATTAAGAAACTCATGGCATTATTTACTCTTATTTATTCATCTTAATTTTCTTATCCATAAAATATAATGTTGCACATGCATGATTAGAATTTACCCAAGTCTTTATTTTAATAATGTTTTCATATTTCACTGAGAGAAGAATTATTCTAAGGAAAAGCACTTCAAGAAATGAGACTGAAGTGTAGTTTTATGAAAAAAATATTTTAGCTCATTATAATAAATATTAATTTTTATCCCTTCTTAATATTTGTTAAGCATTAGATGTGTTCATGGAAGAGAAGTATTACTATTTCTCGTTGAAGGCAATATATAAATTTCTTCATCCCTAATAACTCAATAGAAAATTTTTTTGACTTTAAATGAAACCGCAAACCAACTTTCTTTTTTCGTTAACAATAAATGTATAACAGAGCTATCCTCTTTATGCAGTCTTATACTTGTTGTACATATCGCGCTAATTCAAGTCAACAGAAACAGAATAACCCTATAATTGAATAATCTTTTATGCAATGTTATACTTGTACATACCGCGCTAATTCAAGTCAACAGAAACAGAATAACCCTTTAACAGAATAATCTTTTCATGCAATCTTATACTTGTAGTACATACCGCGCTATAATTCAAGTCAACAGAACAGAATAACCCTATAATTGAATAATCTTTTATGCAATGTTATACTTGTACATACCACGCTAATTCAAGTCAACAGAAACAGAATAACCCTATAATTGAATAATCTTTTCATGCAATCTTATACTTGTAGTATATAACCGCGCTATAATTCAAGTCAACAGAAACAGAATAACCCTATAATTGAATAATCTTTTCATGCAATCTTATACTTGTTGTATTAACCACGTTAATTCAAGTCAACAGAACAGAATAACCCTATAATTGAATAATCTTTTCATTGTAATCTTATACTTGTACATATCGCACTAATTGAAGTCAACAAAACAGAATAATCTTTTCTACACAATTTTACACTTGTTAGACACACCAAGCTAATTCAAGTTATAAAGATAATCAAAAATCTTTTCTGATGATGTAAAGCATGCTACATAAAATATTTTCAACAGCTAATTTGTAGGGACCATTAATCTCTCGGTTTCAGCTTTCAAATACTTTGGTTTCTTTTTAACCAAAAATTTCAGTCGTTTTAAAAATACTTTATTTCAAAATATCAACGAAATTCTTATTCAATTGTAGTTTAAAAACATTTGTAGCAGATGGCATCTTATTCATTTGCAAACATTTCGTTTTGATGTTGTAATTATAATGAAATTCTGTATTTTATGTAAGAGTTTTGGGGTGATTTAATTATAAGAGACAAATTATACCCATATATGTTAACACACACACAATAAAAAGTTAAAATAACCCAGGCTGTATAATCAAATCAGTAAAATCTAGTACTACATTTATTCAGTTTAATTCCAATGATCTATCTTTAAAAAAACTATATATGAAAAATATATAAAATATCTTGTCTACGAATATTTATATTATTGAATTTTGCATTCGAATATTTTTAATAACAAGATGAAACTGGATAATTTAAATTTTCAGACTGTATGACAGGAAACATTTGAATGTATATAGTTCTTTGTTTAAACAAATGAAAAGCTAAAATATAAGAAAATTGTGTCTATGAAATAGTAGTAATTTTGCATAAAATATTTCAAGCAAAAACTTAATTTTACTAATTTAAATTAAAAAATGAGAAAGTTACTTATATAAAATAATTAGTTGTAGTTATATTTTTGATAAAAAAATTATTAAGTTACCGTTATTTTTAACAATAATAGTTAAAGTAACGCTGTTTTATTGTTTTGAAAGAGAAATTCATTGATTTTATTGCTATATTTCTAAACCAACGTGTGTGTATAACATCCTAATCTTAAAATGCGAAAGCAGAAAAGTATGTATTTCTTCAAGTAAATATATATAAGTATTTTTATAATGTAAATATGTATTTCTTCACTTTATATCTAGAATTATATTTTAAAATTTTTAAACGCAAAATGTATATAGTATTACCATAAAAAGAAATATAACTACAATATTGAAATAAAAAAGTAACATGTTTTTATTTTTTAAAAATTTAGAAAAATATTTTAGTTATGCAAAAAGTCATACCAAAATAAATCTTAGAAATTCATAAGCTACTACTATTACCTTAATATTTTTCCTCAAAAACTTGTTAGGTCAACAATATCAATTTGATACATGGATTTTGAAGCCGAATAAATGATGAGACATCTTTAATTTTTTATTTTGAAATACCTAAGAATATATTCTGAAAAGAAGATGCACACAAATCGTTAATTTCATATTAATCTTTTAGTCTAACATTTCATTTCTAACAAAGTAATCCTTAAAATTATCTTTAAATAAAACGATCATTAAATTGAAACTGTTATTTTCAATTACGTTTGTCTTTAAATGAATTGAAAGAATTTTTTTAATATCATAAATTTATACACACACTGCCAAAAATTATAAATTTTTATTTATTAATATTAATGAATAAATAATATTATTTATTTATTAATATTTTTATAATAAATTAACTGTATTCGTTAGAAGAAAAGTTTAACTAACAGTAATGATGAAATTTCATTACTTTTAATTGCGAACATAAACATATTTTAATATATATATAATTATGTTTATGTGTTCACAATTAATATAAAATGAATAGAATCCCATAAAGAAAAACTTCTTGAAAAAAACTTAAAATAGAAGTTTTAAATCGTATAAAAGTAATCTCATTCAGATATCAAAAAGTTTCAAAAGTAATATTTAGATTATTTTTTCTTTAAAAGCACAAAAAAGGATTATTTAAAAATATTTTTAACTGCTAATATAATAAAATCATATTAAATTTTATAATTTTCTTTATTCTAAACATAATAAATTAGTCTATAAATAAAAATATAAAAAACCAAAATTTAATTTAATTAAAAAATGAAAAAATAAAAATGAAGTTTTACAAAATAGAGTATAAGTATATATATATATATATATATATGATTTTTAAGGCATATTTCAGTTGCATATAAACAAGGATTAGATTTATTTTAGACAATGTGCTTATGACTGAAAAATAACTTCATTTGTGATCAAAATCTCATCATTAATATTTTTGAGAACTCGTATTGATTATTTCGCTAGTAAATTAAAACTAATTTTAAAAAAGATCATGTCAAGACGTATTCTAATAATACTACTGTACATGAAGCTTCTGAACGGGGGCAAATTAAATCAGACAAAAGAAGAAAGATGTAAAAAAAAAAGCACGTGCGAATAAATTAGTTAATTAAAAGGAAATATTTCCATTATTGAATTTTAATTAGTTTAAGCACAATTCCATTTTTAATTTTTAAATGAGAATTTAAACACAATTTTATTAATCAAAAATAAGACATACAAACATACTTCATAGAAATAATTAGATTCAAAATGATTTTGTGAATCTCTAATGCTTCATAAAATTATTTAATGAAGTAAATACAAGTGCATATAATATATATATATATATATATATATATATATATATATATAAATACATGAATGTAAAATTAAGTATAAATTTTATCGACAGTTTAAATTTTAACCTTATTAAAGTTTATTTCATGATCAAATATTTAAATGATTTCATATGTAGATGTACTATGTGTGCTATATGTATAGGTAAACATATTACTGAAGTAACTCAAAAGTAATATATTTTTGCTACATTTTTTAATGACGCGTGTAAAACTAACTCATTAATAATGCAGACATGGTCGAATATTCATATTCATTGTTTTACATTATGCTAACATTGGTTTGAAGCTATGCCGTATTTTCCTTGCTTAACTTTCTCCCTGTCATTTTATCATTTTGGTCTGAGAAAGACTTTAAAAAAATTATGAAAATAGATTTTGGTTTATTTATAAATCTATTTAAAATATCTGATATAAAAACTATATGCGATAATTTTGATTTTCTTAATCGTATATTTTATTATTACATTTTACAGAGGTATTGGTATTACATATAAATAAATGCCTAAAAAGATGCTGGACTCTATCAGTTAGTAATTAGAAATTAAAATCAAGATCGGATGCTTCCTAATTTTAAAACACTTTTGAATGATGTGGCTCATATCTGGACTGAAAATCTCTTTTTCACACTAACCCAGGAAGGGAATTTTAGACCAAAGAATATTTGATATCGATAGACTTTTGCAGATAAGGGTTCTCTGATTGAATCAAATAAGCTGACTACAAATATAGATTCTCAAAAAGTTCATAGTTTCTTACAAAAGAAATCAATTACTAATATTTATTATAACAAGCGCTCACCATGTCCATGGTATGCTTGAGTACCATGGCGCTCACAATGGTAGGATATATTTCTTCGGAGTAAAAAGTATGAGTTTGAAATGGATGTTGCCTTCTACTTTCTGCATGCACATCAGTCAAAATAGGTTAATCGGGATTTTCTGGATTTGTTGGATTATCTGAATTGAATAGTATTCCTTTTCTGCATGTACAACTGTTTCTACATTTTCTCCTTTCCTGGATCCAAATTGAAAAATATTCTGGAAAACAACAGGTAATGGATGCCTAGCAAAACTCTTCAGCAATTAGACTGTTCACTACGTGACGTCATTATGTTAAATCGACACAAAACAATGATTTAAATAGTATTTGGATATTTATTCACAGTACTATTTAAAAAAAAAATATTGGCGAATGAACATAGAAACGTTTAAGAATTTTTGAGGTGGCTTTTATCCGGGGAAGAGGCTAGCCCTTTGAATAAAAGATGGTAAAAAAGGAATTTCATTATTTCATTTGGCATATATGCTTTTTCATCTTTGATTGATTACTTGTAATTTACACTACATATTCAAAGTATCGAAATATTTCTTCCAAATGGAGAATCGTATAGCTAAACATGAATTTCACATTTATTTTTCACTGTTCACGTCTTCAGAATAATATTTTCAGTTACATACCTTTAAAATTAAAGCTTTCATATAACGAGATAGAAAATAACGAGATAAGGATATAGAAAACTTTTATATTGTTATGTGTAAAAACACACATATTCAGTATTTATATTTACAATCATTAAAAATATTATATTACAATCATTATAAATATTACAGACATCTTACTTGCCCCATATTATTCTTAAAATGAAGTACATTACTTGAGCGTTTTGCTTTTAAGATATTTTTTGGGTTTCTTTTGCAAACATTAGTTACTCTTTTCTTCGTTACATTTACTTTATTGGATTTTAAAATTAGAAGACAGTTTTAACTAGTACTTGTGATTGATATTCCATTTGAACTTACATAAAACTACTTTAAAGTAATAATTGGTTTGAAAAATATTCAAAACATTTACATACATAATTTTTATACGATTTTAATGGTATTTTTACTCAGTTTTCAATAAAAATAATTACGCATTTTTAGTATAAAATATGTACTGATTTGAAATTATATTTCATAAAACTTGTAAAAGATGACTGCAATATCATAATAAAATTTACATATAATTGTTTTAAAAAAATATCCAATATATTTATAGAGTAAAGATTTTTAACAATTATTAACATTGTTATTAATCCTAAATGTTATACATAATTTTGATACTAACATTTTCAGCAACCGAAAACTCAAATGAAAAATAAAAATCTGTAGCTAAGTATAAAAATAAGTTTTAAGAAATTCACTTTTAATTCAATGTGACGAATAATCGTTTCACACATCACTGCACGTTCAGCCACACCCTCGCGTGATCTACCAAACTTTCTCAAGAAGGAATGGCAACAGCTGTGCTGTTGATCAAACATTATTCAGTAACCGGTTGAGTGCTCTCAACGTTAAACTAGAGGGAGTGTCCCATAGTAAAGATCACGTTAATTATATAACAAGAAAATATTTTTGCTGGCTTTGTTTCAGACGGAATAAAATAATCAAAACAAACTGATGAGAACATTTTCTTATTGGAAATATATCTATTACTGATCGATCAGCTAAGAACCATGGGTATTTTATCAATATAAGTAGGGTTATTTTGCTATAGATAAAAAAAGCAAATTAAGCATTTTTATTATGCTAATAAAAGAATATTATCATGCTGTTTAATAAATATTGAGTTACGTGAAATTGGAAATATTTAAAGGAAACCTCCTTATAATCTCTGAAAATAGTAACAGTTTTATAAATCTTGAATAGTAAAATATTTTTTTGATAAAATATTAAAATGACTGAGAAAATTAAGTTCACAGTATTTACTAATTTGTTTTGATTTTAATCGATGTAATTTATAACGTTATAGTAATTTTGAATAATTTATCCAAGGAGAAGTCAATTATGATTATCACTTCATATTTTAGACAAAATTACAGCCAACTTGATTTATTGATGAAAAATTATCAACCTATGTTACATATTTTACTTCAACTTTTTGTCTAGAAGATTAATTTACTTTTAGTGATTAAGTGATGAAAGCATTCATTAATTTACAATAAATTTAGAATTAAATATCTGCAGGAAGGGTTTGTAAATTTTGAAGATAAACTGTATTATATCTATACCTCAAATGATGGTTTAGAATAAATCTTAAAAAGAATTCAGATTCATCTTAAAAAAAACATTTTTATCTATTATCAATTGTCAAAATGTTGAAATATGAATATTTTTTCCATTATGGTCGTTGTGGATTATCCTTAAACTTCAATAGTTCAATTTGGATAAACCCTATAAATAGTTAGTTAAGATAAAATAGAGGTATAAAGATAATTGATTAAGCTATAATAAAGGTCGTTGGTTAAGATAGAATCGATTCCATCTTCTTCTGGGTATGAGATTGTCACTTTTACCAATTAGTCCCCATAAATGTATCAAATATGTAATGTGCTGATTAACTACAACATATTGATTGTGATTAGTGCTTAAATTGGCTGGATTATCTATGATACTAATTTTATACGATGAATTTACTTTAAGACTTACATTAGACAAGTTTGAAATAAATTTAGGTAATTGAATTAGGGAAGGAGTTTCCTGCAAATGAAAATATTCTTGCGTAGTTTGACCAAAATTATATTTTCCCAGTTAAAAAATGTATAAAATTGCAATTGTATGTAAAAATTTTGCTGGAAATAAATGTATGACGTTGCATTTGTAAATTTATGATCAACATCCTACCATTGACTCAAATTTATCAAAAAAGACCAAAAAAATCTTAAAATCCAATTAGTTGAGACATTCAAGCATATACATTTCTTAAACCGCATCCATACCACATTCTCAGGGTGGTAAAATCCTTATCTAATTAATTTGCATATGTCGTCTTCATCACTCTATTCATTGATTGATCAATATTAAAAACCTTTTATTCTGGCAAAAAGAAAGAATTGAGAAAGATTTAAGTCATATTTCTCAGCCGGTTATTACCATTTTAATACAAATTGCAATGCAATTATTTAGCTTAAGCACACAATAATTTGTTAACTTGAAAAACTACATCAATCAACAATTTTTATGTGCAACAGTACTTACTGAACTATGAGAGGAACTTTGAAAAACAACGACAGAGGAAGCTGTTTGCGAAGTGTGACAAATTTTAATCGATGAAAAGAGGATATTCTAAATTTTAAACTAAATGTTATCTAGACCATTAACTTGTCACAATTTCAACTTACTCATAGAGACAGCTGAAAAATTCGCAGATGTTTCAAAAATTTGTTTCGAGGTTTTAAATTTAGTTGGGAATTTATTCATGTTTACTTTACGATTTTCAGCAGCGAGTGGTTAATTTATCGAGTAGTGATAAATTTGGCACGTGTTAACATTTACAGCTTCTTTACGGAGTGTTAATTCGTTGGTCTTTTTAGAATAGAAATCATTTTTAATTACATTCAATTTTTAGCTTTCATTTTAAACTATCTATTTCCGAGACTTTGTCACGTATGTTTTTCTTTTAAGCTTATATATTTTATTAAAAGTGAGTTGAATTTTTGTTATTAAATAAGCTTTAAAAAATAATTTCCATTTGTAATTAAGTAATATAGTAAAAATCATTAATTAGACATAAAAATTGATTAACTTTCTGTTTTTAGTAGAAATGCATTTAAAATTACATGTTTAAAATTTTTTAATCGTAGACTTGTTAGTAATTAATAAATTCGTAATTTGATTTATCACAATTTTTGGTTATTATATATTTCACGTATAAAACATGTATAATTGAAAATATATTATTGTCTTTCTTTTTTAACACTGAGTTCAAAACTTTACAAGCATTTTTTTTAATTTTTGGTCATATAGTTTTTCTAAGTCAAACAGATGATAGATTATTTATTTATTTTTATGCTTTGACTATAAAAGTCTCTGTTTACACTTGATCCTATTTAAAAAAAATTTGTAAAAAAACATGCAGTTTCATTAAAAACTTTTTAGGGATATGAATCAACACAGACGAGTAATGGAAAAAATTTTAAAAACGTAAATAAAATCTCGAAACGAAGTGAAAGGGAGTTTTCGTTTTTTTTTTTTTTTTTTTTTTTTTCTAACGATGGCTTACAATATAAAGAAGTTACCAATTTTATAACGATGGATGCGTAATTTTCCTCATAACCTTGAGCTATGCATGTTCATAAGAATGTTCTTCGCGGTATTTAAATATAGTGGACTTGATTCCAATCTCGCTAGACTACTAAAAGGAACCATTTATGTTAATTCTTTATATTCAATTCGATGTGATAATGTGATGCTGAAATTTGGAGCAAAAATATATAACCTAAGATATCGACATTGATTAAAAATTGCAAATATCTGATGCATCTGAAAATTTCAGAATCATTTCTTAGCTTCTGAAATTCCAATTCCCTAATACAACTTTTTTTATGTAAGATAATATCTATTAATCTCTAGTTCCTTTCTTCATGCCATGTTGAAGATAAGTCAATTATATCTTAAAATTTCTATACACTTTATTTTAAAAGAAAAAAATATGTCGTTTCTTACACTTTTAAAAGAATTTTGACGAAAGAGTTTATTTTTGAAGAATACCGTTTTTTCTACCGCTATCAAATTATCAACACCATTTTATCAATAAATTATCAATAAAGTTTAATAATATGTGTCGTAAATAAGCTTTTATAATATCAGTTATACAATAATTTTGTCTTAACTCTTATATAGTAACAGTAATAAAAGAAAAGTAAATAGATTTAAATAATATTCCTTAAGGAAAAGATATGTTTTATTTCTTGTGAGAATTTAGATACACATATAGTTGTTTATTTTGAAATAATGCTTATTTTTCTCTTGTCACACAACTCTATTAATTTTTGGAATTGTTTTTTTATTTTTGTTGCTCTTTTTTAAGCAGGGGCAAATCAAATTTTAAGAAATTAAACCTAATTTCTCATTAACAGATTTTTAAGTTAATTATACTTGGTTAATTTAACCAATAGTCGTAGTTACAAAATATATTTCACACAAAAATTAGGTATCTATATTTTTACTCTATTTTTATGATTAAAGGAACGTAATATCTTTTACAGGATTCTTTTTTTGCTTCTATTTTTACTGCAATTTTTAAATCATATTTTTTCAGCGATCATAAACTGTAGTTACGTGCAAGCAATAAATAAAATTTTCAGTTTTTTTTTTCCCATAACATTACACTTTTTAGGATTTTTTTTATTAAAAACGTTCAATATTTTTCAGTAAGGAATTTCGGTATATTTTTAAAGTTTTTACTAGAATTTTAGATTGGAAATTCAGTTTAATCCTGCAATATTTCTTGCAAAATTGTTTCCATCGAGAAAATCAATGAAAAGTAAAATCTAAATTTTTTTTGTAAAAATATTATCTAAAGCAATCACATATTTAAGTTATTTATATTAGTATAGTTAACAGTTTTAAATTTTTAAAATTTATTCATAAGCAATTTCCTGTCTTTAATTGCAACGAAAACTCATATTTGATATTACTTAATAAATTTTTATACTATATTTCCTATTTTAGTATTGATTTCTATTTAAAAAAATATTAAGATTATTGCCTACAAAAAATACAGGTATTAAAAACAATAAGATTAATGTCCATGAATATAAGAGCAAACGAAGAAGACGAGGAAATAATAAAATGTTTTAAAATATATATTTAATAGCTTGAAACACGTTTTTGTCTTGAAGAAAACCAAGAAATTAAAATTTCAAATCTTAAATGAAAAAATGAGAGAAATAATTTTTTTTCGAGAATAAACTCAATCAGTATTTATAAAATGTGACAATTTTACAAAGTTCATTATAAATTTAATTTTTTTTCTGACCTCTCTCAAAAAAAGTTATAAAATGCATATTTTATGCTTCGTATTTTGTGTCCAGTCGTAAAGCACGTGATTTTATGAAGCTGCTAATAAATTATGGCCACCGAAGTTTGTGTTTGTAAGCTGAAGTGATTTTTTATTTCTTAAGCTCCTCAATACTTCTCAAGATAAAATTCATTGTTGTTTCTCCAGATGAGGGCATTTACTGTTGGCTTTTTGCCAGATAGTGACGCTTCTTAGATTTAACTCGGGAAACTAAGTGTAAAAAAAACCTGAGTATGCATCACTGCTTAAGTCTATTCAGAACCAGAATATTATTAGATTTTTTTATATTCCGGGACTTCTAAAACAAATTCAACCTTACCAGAGGTTTGATTCGATTTGATTTTTACATTTCATATAAATTATTTTATTTCAATATATTATCCAAATAATTTTTTAGAGCCCCAAGATGCAAAACATTAAAGGATAAACTTATTCGGATGTTTACAATTTCAAAATGCTATTTTTGAAGATTTTCTTTAAGCAAATCTCATACTACTTTGATTAAAATCTGTTTAAAAATATTATTTCATTTTTAAAGAAGTATAAACTAAATACTGCTTTAATATATGCATCACCACAACTATTCAATTGCAAATGAATTCGAATCCCACAGCTTAATAAAATGATATACTTAAACTCATACATGTGCACTAACAGTGTCATTTATGAACAAACTAGCATCGAGTTCTATTAGAGGGGTATTTTCAATACATTTCAAAATAGTTACCAATTTGTATGCATTTAATTGATAAAATAAAGGGAACACACAGAAGTGTTGTATACATATATATACTATATATATATATATATATATATATATATATATATATATATATATATATATATATATATATAAAATATATAATATACATATATATATATATATATATAATATATAATATAATATAATATATATATATATATATATATATATATATATATATATATATATATAATTTATATATATTTTTTTTAATTAAGAAAGCTAAATAAATTTATTTTTACCCTTGAAGTTTAGTATATATATATATATATATGCACACACACTTACAAGACAAACGTCAACTATAATAATGAAAAAGTAAAAATTTTGTAAAATTAATGATTGGTACTATGAAGGATGATATCTTATACACAAAAATACAGCAGTGTTGCAAATGAAACAAAACTCCTTTATGTTATTCAAGGAAATAATTTACAGAGATGATACTTGTTTTATGGGCATTCGATCTTCTATTTTTTATATGATAATTAAGTTATACGGAGCATTAACTAGAGAATTTTCTACTTTGTCTTTTCATAATTTAAAAAATTTTGCAAAGTATAAGGGAAATTCTATGTTACTTATTTCGTCATCTAAATTCATTAAGGAAATGCAATTCTAAAAAATGGAATTAAAATCAATGAGGCGCACATTTTGTTGGATTAATTTATCTTTTGTTTTCAGTTATTGATAATTTTTAAATTTTTTTTTAAATTCTCTCAAGAAAATAAACATTATGGTCTGCATACATTTGATTGATTTGTAAAAATAAAAGATGGAAAAAGGAATAAAAAAGAAAAAAGGATAAAAAAACTACAATATAAGCATGCTGTTTAAGTGGAGCATAGCTTCTAAAATATTCCCTCATTATATAAATAATAATCAGAAAAATGAGGTTGAAATACATTAATTTTTTTTTATCTTTTTCACGCTGAAAAATATGCGAGTCAATATTTTTCTCTCTCATTATTCTAAGATTATTTATTTTAAACCTTTGCACATCATCCCTTTTTACAAGTAACAAACACGTGATTATTTGTATTTTACCTGTAGAAAAATATTAGCCAATATTTTCTCATTCGTTATTTCATCACTCGCTGCATTTATCGAAAGCCTTACATGGCCACTATTTATCAAGCTTCCTTCAAAGATTTGCTTTTTTAGGATTTTTATTCAAAAAGCTTGTTTGTCTAAATTTTATTAAAAATGTTTGATAATGGCTTTTTCAAAAACATTTTCTTAGGCTTATGAAAATTTCATTTTTCGCAAACAAACTCATACAAAAATATTTCTATTAAAATTTTTTTTTATCATTTTGCATTTTAAACACTGAATATATTTCATAAACTATTATTTGTTGAGTTAAGTATGCAAAGCATTATAAAAAAAGTAAAAATAGATATATTTCTATAAATATTTTTCAAAAAATGCTTTAAATTTTACCCAGATAATATACTTACATTAAAAATAAAAAAATGAATAGTTTTTTAATGTAATATATATCTGTGTGTATATCTTGATTTATGTTTGTTACCAGCGCGTTGTGTATACATTTAATCTAGTATCAGTATACGTTCATAAACTTTTTTAATTATTTTTAAAAGTATTGAGTAATTCAAGGTTTTGAAACAATATCGTTTTGTCTTAATTGTTTTGAGAAATATAAGACTGTCATTTATATATATTCAATAACGTAACATTTATCAACTGCTTCAATTAACTACAACAGATTAATTCATTAATAAATATTAATGAAGCTCATTTTTAATATCATTTCTAAGCTTTTGTCTGTAAATCATTCACTACCTTTTTCTTGGTAATGAATGTGTACCCTTTATAACATACTTACGTACATAGCGACATAAACTAAAAACTTATTAAACACTTTTAAACAAAACATCGTATTGTTCTTTGATACCCTTATCTGTGGGATTAAAAAGGTAATTTCACTTTTTATATCAAAATAGTGTTCCTCATAAAAATGTATTATAAGGAATAAAATGAGCAATAATACATTTTTAGTATTTTACGCCAAAAAAATATATACATATAATAACACACTCATTCACACAGACTTTTTTCAAAATATTTGCGTGCGCGCAACTTTCCAAATAAGTATTTTCCTAAAAAAAGATTTTCGATTATATACCTATGATTTTTTTTTAGTATGTGAAGCATGAGTTAAATTTTTTGAGTTTTTATGACTATTTTATTTATTTTCTTAGGTAAATTTATCTCATATTTTAACTTAATTATTTGGTCTTATTTTACTTTCAAATATGTCATATCACATATTCCTTTAAAAAGTTTGTTTACTATATATGATTATATATGTATTGAAAATAATAATAACCTCATAAATATTTTTAAAACATTTTCAAGTTATCAATAACTTTAAAATAATCTTCATTTTTTGAATAGCTTAGAACATTTCTTATATTAAGATTCTAAAAAGAAATATATTGCATAGGATTATTGAATCAGAAAAAAATTCATTCAACTTACATATATTTTAACACTGGAAATTAAAAGATTTCATTTGAGCCTTTTAAATAGATAATTTGCCTCACAAAGCTATTGCTTGAATTATTTTGTTTTTCTCTGCTAATTTTAAATAAAATCGGAATTTATTCTCAAATTTTCAAGAACCTATAAATTATTTTAGAAATATTATGTACCTAGTAAGATTATCTTATTTGAGTATTTTTGATAATATTCTATTAAACATGGCTGTAAAATATTATAATTTATAATCAGTATTCATGTTTATTTTATTTCATTTTTTTAATTATTTTTTCTATTTTTTCTTTTGGTCACACAGGAATCAAAATATTGATAAATTTTTAATCATTGAAGTTTTTTAAATATTAATGCTGCTTTTCTTTCAGGAATGAAACTTATTTATTATGAAACGTTAAAGGAGATTTTCAGTTACGTTTTCACTAAAATATTAATGAGAATTTAGACATATTCATGGTAAAATTGTTATTTTAAAATGTCCCAGTTTGCCTATCAATCTGGCATTATGTGCAGAAATAAAATTTGGAATTCCGTTTAAGAAAATATATTTTTTTAGAAAATGTATTATACAATACTGCAACTCTTTAAAATATGAATTGATTAACAGCTAGATAATTAATGTATTCATAAATGTAAGACTTAGAAGTTTTTGGCTCGTATTTATTGAAAGAAAAATTACAAAAAAATCCATTGACAGATTAATTTAAAGGATAAATTAAATAATTCCATTTTGTTTCCATTTTCTTATTATGCGTTCTTCTAAAATATTTTAATGTGTTTTGTTGCTCAATGTAATAAATTTCAAAATTTTCTTCAAATAAATATTCTGTGAAAATGTCAACAGTTTTTCACTACACAAATTTGTTCATCATATGATTAAACTTAGCAATTGATTAACTGGAAATGATTTTTTGAAAATCATTCTTCTTCTTTTCTTACATAAACATTGCTAGCATATCTTTAATTCTATACCTTGATGTTGTTTCACAAAACATAAGCAAATATTGTAGCAGAAGGTCAATGATTCTAACTGGCATAAAGACCATAAAACAGAGACTTTTAATGAAAGTTGTATTCATTATTTGGTGAAATTATTGTTCACGATTATGAAACTACTTATGACTGCAAAAACATAAAACTAATTTCAGAATGTGTACTTAAGATGGGATATCCGAAATTGAGTTGCTCGGTATATGAATGCATATACGCTTTCCATGATCGGATTGGAAATTCCAAAAATCAGGTTTCCACAGATACACAGCCCCATACGTTCTGTTGGGGATACTTTTTGTATATTGCGGCTATTTTTCTTTCAAACACATGCATGGCAAGTTTTCAACGTAATAGAAATCAACAAATGTTAAAAGCAGCAGACAGGATTATGCTAAGTGGTTCTGTAAAACATGATTCATCTTTCTAAAATTCTGCATCGAATGCATGGAATCTTACTTTCTCTTTTATATTTTGTGGATGCAGTTTAAGCAGAAGATATGAGCTCATTGTGTATCAAAGATTGCTATTTAAAATAATTCAGTTCCTGACTCAAGACTGCTCTAATTATTTAATTTAATGATACATATTTCAAATAGAGTTAATTTATTTAATTGCCTTCTAAGTAATACATTATGATTTTATATATAAATCAAAATAAACAAAATTAGAATGTTTTTCAAGTTTCCAGAGTGAATTTAAAAAGAAAAAGTAAATATGCTAATGAAATTTATGCATGGGTTAAATAAAATTATTTCGCCATTAAAATTATATTGAAGTATTGTTCGCTGAAGATAGTTTATAGTATTTCAAAAGATTCTAAATTAATATAATTGAATAAAAATGCACTCTCCTTAAGCTATATAAAGACTAATTTTTACACATATTGAAGTCTTACCTAAACTGGTACTTAATATATTTTTTTCTTATAAAAATATAGAAAACTTCTATACACAAAATAAAGACAAATAAGAACTAAAAGATAATAAAATGATTGAATTGAAGCAAAAGCATTGGGAAGAAGTACGGTAAAAATAGTTTAAATGCGATGAAAGAGTAAGAAGTTTTCTGCTTTTTAGAATTGTTTGTTAATGATTAAAATGGCGGATAAGAGTCATAATAAAATAGTATATTTCAATTACATAAGGGAACGAAAAATGTATCACTTTTTCAATAAATTAGTCCTTTAAATCCCTTGTTTCAATTTAAATGAAGCGATTTTTATTCTATTATTCCTTTCATATAATTGGCTTTCTTTCTTCGAGTTCATACAATCCTTGAGTTAATTAGATCGGAGACGCAAATATGTTGCCTGAAAGACATCATATCTTTTCAACATGCACCATTTTTTCCCACATAAAAGTGGAAAGTTTTAAAATAAAATTTATTTCGAATATTCTTCATTTCCAAAGTTTTGTTTTGAAGAATTATCATTTGTTGTTATTTGATTCAAATTTTTCCATAATATATGCATAGAGATGAGTAAAATTGATATGATTTATTTGATTAATGTATTTCTGGATAGCAAACTCTACAAAGGTAAATTCGTCAAAGTCTTTTTCTCTTTATGCATCGTAAATTAAATTTTGTAATTATGGAGGTTATTCTTAGAACTTTCAAATATGATAAAAAAGAATTGGAACATTGTGCCTCGTTTTTAATTGGAATTCTCTCTTTTTCAAAATGAGAGCAACATTATTTCATAAGGAGTTTTATAATACAAAGCAAATTATTTTCTGATGAAATTTAAATGTACTGACAAATTCATTGTATTAGATCAAATTAATTTTAACAAAACACAATTTGTATGTAATTACATTAGATTAAAACTTCATAATTTCTATTTAAATCTTCAAATTTTGAGCCCTAATAGTTTGTAGTAATAAGAGAATGTTTCTGTGGCTCTGTTTAAAATAAAGAGATTTTACATTTGAAGTACCAATAATTTTCAAGAATGGAAAAATTATTTCCCATATAACGTCTTTAATCAGTGTATAACTTTAAGAAGAAATGATGATTAGATAATACCGAAAGAATAGAAAACATATGCGATTATACGCAAAATATGTTACGACAGGAAAATAGAAAAAATAATTTTATTCTAAAAAAATATTCTCACATTTAAACAGTTAAATCTTAAAGTTTTAGGTTACTTTAAAATGGAAATGTTTTCACCAAAAAGATTTGAATAATGTTTGAAAAGAGTAGTCTCATCTATTTACAACCAATATCACTGAAAGAAGATCTGTTCTTTTCAAACTAAAGTCGCAGGCCTAAAATATTCAAAAGCATTGAGTACAGCTTTCTGGAGGAACTGTTTTTCATCTTGAAGTGTGTGTTTGTTATCTTGAGGAATAAGATTAGAATGATTCAAAAGTGAAATATAAATGCGCTGCCAAATAATGAAAAATATAAGCACATGGAAAGAAAATTCTCCTTCCATTTCTGAGCGTATAAAGGTATGTTTTGTTGCATATGTTATTCTAAAAATATGTAAAGTGAATGAAAATTTTCATTTGTGTGAATTGTACGGGAAAATTATTTCTAAATAAAAATATAAACTAAATATAAGTAATTTTCTATCAATATAACTCATAATTTGATATTATAAGTTTTATCACACATATAGTTTAAAATATAGTTCACAAAAAGTGATTTGTTGTAAAATACTAAAATAGTTCAATTATAAATGCTATATAGTACTAATGTATTCTTGGCAACGCGTAATGCACAGTTTAACAACCAGTGGTGTTTGTTAAGCATTTTCAGTATTCAATGCTTTATTATTTCATTTCGAAAAGACTTCACTGATAGGGAGTTGTATACACTTGTCGCAAGTGAAGGAACTCAAAAAACTCCCATGCAAACAAACCGACGTTTGTACTTGAATAGAAAAACACCACCCATTTCTCTTTGTTCAACAATGGCTGGAATCAAACTCGAGGCTTTTCAATCCAAAGAATGAAATTCTATCAGTATATTATGATGAGTTTTCAATAATATACTGTCAGGTTTTAAATAGTATATTGATGAAGCATAACACCATCGCAATTTTGATCAAATCCAGAAGATAATAGTTATCTTCTCAATAGCTCCTTTTATACATTCAAAAATCCTTGAAGATATATAATACAAAACGCCGACAAATAATCGAATGAAATTCACTAGTTTATCAATAACTACTCCTTACAAATCTGAGTTTTCTATTTGGAAAGGAATACTTTATCTAAGTTTCAAACTTAAATTTTCTTTTTACTGAAAAAGCTCTTAATTATACGTCATTGTCCCATCATGAATCACAGTCGCCTGAGATTAGAGCACAAAAATAAGCATAAAATTGTATTATCTAAGGAAAAAAACATACATGACAGCAATTTCACGGAAACATAAAAAAATGAAAAAGAGTATGACAAGCTTGAATTTAAAAGAAATTTAGTAGCTGAGTGTCTGATGGATAAACTCTTTAGTTCTTCAATGTAGACTACATAGGTTTTTTTTCAAGTAATGAAGAGAATTTTTGTAATGATCCCTAGACATATCAAAATGTTGATTGCACAAACTGCCCAGGGGACTATTATGTACTGTAATGGAGTGTGTGTCAAGGCACTCTAGTCCAGTATCTAAAAACCACTGTGACGGATACAGTGGACTTATAGAGATAAGACAACATATTAAATTATTAACGCCTAAGAGTAATAAGTTTGTGCTCGAGGGAAGAATCGCATACCTCTCATGTTTTCCATCAAATCAACAAGTTTACTTGTACAGTTTACTAGTACAAGTACACATTTACTATTACCTTAGAGTATTTAAAGGATTGGACATTTCTAGAAGGATGATTGAATTTAAACTACTGTTGATTACAATCAGGTTCTTTTTTTCATTCGTATGAAATATACATTTTTTTAAATGTATCTTTCATTTTACTCCAAATAAGTTTTAAAATCCATAAGTTTGTTTTAAAAATAGGTATTATTGTTAAAGTAAATAAAAGTTTACTAAAAACTAAGTCTATCAATAATTACAAGTTACATTTATTCGTAAAAAAAAATAAGTATTTTTTTATAATATTACCTGACAACTTTTTTTTATTTTATCATTTTATTGGCAAACACAAATCAACTGAAAAATTCATTCACACATACCACACAAATTTTATTAGAATAATTACGATTCCTGTTAATCGAATGTTGTCTGTATTTTTCTACTGAATCATTTATTCCTTTTGTTTATCGAAAAATAGGTAATTAATTAGGAAGAATTAAATATGCAGTGATAAATAATAATAAATTTTTACAAATATTCTAATAAATTCTAAAATCAAAAGAAATAATTAATGTTAGATATCATTAGAATACTTATGTGCGTGATTACTGTGTGTTTAGAATAATTATTACTTCCATTCATAACGCAAATCTTTTATTAGACTGATTACGTGCTAAGTACAAAACTTTAGAAGTTCAAGAAGTTGTCATCAAGCACGAGAAATAAATGTACTCTGTTTTAGAAGTTTAAAAAATAAAAAGCAAATTAAAAATACAAAACTTTAAGTTTGAAAAAGCTATTAAAAGTTTTAATAAATTGCACTTCATTTCAAGATATATAATTTGCCCTCTATACGTCAAACTTGGGCCTGTCGTTAATTTTTGAATCATTCATGTCCCTTTTATTTGAAATAATGCTTCACTTTTTTTTGTTCATATTTCACTTTCTTTAAGTTAAATTTTTCATCATAGCAATCAATCAAGTTATGTGTGTTAGATCGTAATTATTAATTCAGAGAGTAAATAAAAAGATTGATTGATGATGAATGATTTGACACAATAATTGCCTATTCTGACCTTCAAAATGAAAAGTTAGAAAGCATTATTCTGAAAAGAACTTAAAACTTTTGCTCTTATCTAGATTTTTATATTCATCTTTTTATTTATTTGAAATAACGTGTTGTTTATTATTTAATGGAAAAATATTTAATGCTTTTATATTTTTATGAAAATGTTTTCATTTTTCTGTTAATGAAGCAATTGTTGATTAATATTTATTCAAGTAATTAATGTAATTTAACAATAGTATTAAAAGTTCACAACAATAACTCATTAAAATCAAAACCATTAACACAGAAAAAAATTGCAAAATTTCATATTCATTATTTTGATTATTTGCAAGTAGACAAATTTCTACGTATCATAGAATTTTCACTTATGCCTAAAAAAATTGAATTTCAATCTGTAAACTAATAAGAATTAATAGTTCTCAAATTATACGTAATTATAAAGTTCAGATAATTAAATTTAAAATAGAGCGTGTTATTAAATCCAATTTATAATATGCTGAATTTAAAAAATATATAAAAATAAAATTGCCTTGTATGAATTATTTATTTGTAACTTTTATGTACTTTAAATTACGTGATTAATTTCGTGATATTTATTTCCATTCCTTTTAAAATTAAATCATCTATAAAAATATCTCTTTTGAAAGATTATGGTAAAAATTAATGAGAACATTGAAATGAAAAAAACGTTTTCGCTTTTCATTATCTAGTGAAAGCTGAAAAAAATTAAATTTTTATTCTTTTTTGATGTATCAATAATGATTTGCGAAATTGAAGCTAAAAAAATTCTCCTCATTATTTTTCAAACAGTATTTTTATTTTTAAATTGTATAGATCACATTCCTTGAATTCATTGAAATTACTCATAAGAGTCTGGATAAAAGTTTAATAGAAATTTTAAGAAAATATTTATTTCCTTTTATTTAAAACTATTTAAATAGATATTCAAAAAATAAGTATTATATATTTCAAAATAAATAAGTTATAGCATTTCCAATTAAAACTGGAGAGTTGGTTTTCTAATTTTTTGTTTCCTAATTTTCTTTTCATAAAAACCGGAGGAAAGTTTATTACTCCTATTTTAATTTCGAATACAGTATAAAACAATAAAATGTAAATAATAGAATAGTTTATGGATTTTATTGTATTTCTTATAAACTGAATCACAATAAGAAATAATTTAATTTAGGCTATTTAATTGTAATAATCTTGATAATTTTAAGAAAATTATCTTACATATATACAGTATTTAGAATTTGAAAGCATTAAAACATAACTCTGGCTAAAACTTAAAGCTGCACACGTCTTAATTTCGAAAGCATAAAGTACCTCACTTTATGCTTCTTTAAAGAGGTCAAATTGTAGGAGCCCTACCAGGTGGAGCAATTATGATTGAAATATCACAGCCTTTAAGCGTTTCTATTTGTACAAAATCTAAAGTCAAGATAGAGGACACAAAGTGTGGCAAGACTAACTTGTCAAAGCAAATTAGGCAAAGAAAAACAATGCTTGGTAAAAGAAATCAACAGATATTCAAGTGGAATGTAACATCTAAAAAAAAAACTGCAAGCCAAAGTTACTGCAGAACTCAAACAGCAACTAGATTTTCCTGTGTCAACTTCTGCAGTTAGAAGGTACTTTCATAAGTACAACATTTAGTATAGAATGGCACTTGTGAAACGAGATATAAGTACCAAATGTCTTCTGCATTGATGCCACAACCACAAAGTCTGGTCGACTGGTAAAGTGAATGAATGTTATATGATTAGACAAATCATCTTTCAGATTTTACATGTACAAGTGTACGATCATAATTTGCCTCTTCCAACAATCAAAGAGGTGGATCTATCTTGACATGAGTTGCCGTGTCATGATTTTCTGTTTCATCACTCGTATTTCTGAAATGAAGGAGCAGCAGGTAAAAATATAGAGTTGACAAGGTATACCCAATGAAGCATATTTTATTCTTTGATCTGAAATTTTCCAGAATGACAGAGGTCCAAAACATGCGAAAATATTTGTCCAATCAGGATTTAATGGGCACAAGAATGAAGTGAAGCATCTATTTGGCCCTTAGTTTTCAGAGACTTCAATAGTATGTAGTGCTCAATATTGGGGTTCTCCACTGGCATCTTTCCTAAAATTTTCCCGATATCTCCATCAAAAATTCAATAATAAAACAACATAGGTTCCATATATATATATATATATATATATATATATATATATATATATATATATATATATATATATATATATATATATATATATATATTATTTCGAGACATATCCAATCTATATGACATATTAAAGATGGTCCTACACCATATTAGAAAAGATTCTTATTAAATCTAGGGTGCCTCTATTATTTTTATAATCACATGCAAGTAAATTTATTGCCTTTACTGAATAGCTACTATATAGAGAGAGGGAAAATTATAACAAATAAAAATCATTTGTATTATTTACAAAAGAAGAAAATGAAAGTCAAAGTAAATTAAAATAAAGCATTATTGTATATAATTATACTTTCACCATTCAAACTTTATACGTTGTGTAAATTAATTATTTATTGGCACTTTCAGAAAAATAAATGAGTTATTGATCAATATTTCTTTTGGTCTTTTGCTCATACTTTTTGGTATATATTAACACATTTTCTACTAAATTTATAAAAATACTGTAACATTTGAAGTAAATTTTGATAAATTAAGAAAAAAATGCTAATTTGCTTTTACAAATTTGCATATACTTCACCTAAAGCAATTCTTATAATATTTGACTTTTTTTTAAATTACGTAAAGTAAAACAGTATGAATAAAATTTTTCAAAAAATAATATATATCAAATTTAAATATCTTTACGTTTTATTCAAAAGCTCCGATTTATTCACCGAAGATGGAGCTAAAAAAATAAAATGCATATATAAATATAGAGATATCACAAATAGTTTGCAGTAGCGCATACATTCAATTCTTTCTTTCACTTTTGCTATCTGTAAGTCGAAATATTGCTATTGGTAGGTAAAACATATTCTTCATATAATCATTTGAATGGAAAATTTGAGTCTACATGAAGTGATTTAAATTGAATTTGAAAAGATTTATTTTTGGATGAAAAGAAATAAAACTATTATTTTATTACAGATGAAAAGTAAAATAGCATTTCTCATTTTATAGTTTATTGGCATAGAGATCAAAAGCTTTGAGAGAACCGAGAATCAAATCTAAGTAAAAGAAAGAAATAAAATATTGTTTACTTAAAAAGCATAGAATAAATATTTCGACATTGTGTCTTTTTTTTAGTTTTCCTGTAGATATTCACATGCAGTACGCTTCTTTAGATTTATAATTTAATAAAGACAGGCAAATAATGTTGAATTTAATGACTGCTCCATTCTATTTTATTATTTTTTAATTTATTAGAAAGCCATTGTTTTCTTACAATTGAAATGATTCAGTAACATCAAAAAACTGTCACAGAATTAAAAGCTGCAGAATAAAATGTGCTTATTTAATTTAGGAAATAAATTTATCTGTATTATACTGCCAGAAGCAAAACGGCATTTTTGCTGTAATAGAACTGAAAGCAAAAGGAAAAATAGGAAATTGTTGTCATGGTAGTGAAAAGAATATACTAGGAAAAATCTTTACGTACAAAAATTATATATAAACTTTGAAGCAATAGCAAACTGAGGTGGTAACAGCTTTTAGGGATTAAAGAGAATTTTTAATGATTAATAACTAGCACCACAGTTATTTTAAAAAGTTGCGTTTAGGAAACTTGATTAGTTAAGTTTTTTAATGTATTATAAAAATAGGAATATAGTTAAGTAAATTATTCAAATTTATTTATGACAAATATTATATTTACATATTATATAATTATATATATTCTATTTATATATTATATTATATAATATTTTAATATATATATATATATATATATACAGTTGTAAAGTATATACTACGTACGAAAAAACAATGATTTAATGATATAAAATAAAGAGCATGGTACAAACGAATATTGAGATAAAACCAGTTAATTCTATTTGATTCTGAATCGCAAATTTTGTTAATTAAAATGAGTAACTTTTATCGAGATAAAATAAATTTTGAAATGCAGTAATCTGCTTGATAACATTATTTTAAAATGGTCATTTAAATTAGATTAACTATTAAAACTAAAAAACTTCTGTTTGCTCTGGGCAGAAAAATTTGACATAATCCATGTTTGATTCCTTTATTATTTCAGTCCTCCAAAACTATCCAAATCTGTTAGTAAAATACTTGATAAAAAAAAGTTGAAAAGAAAGTATTTCCTATTATTACAGGTAAAAAAGTACAAATAAAATTTACTAACAATATATCTGCTAAGTAATGTGATATGTAATTATAATGACACTGTGTAATAGTGACACTTAATACCATTGCACCATGTTCATGTCATTAATAGGAATTACTATTAATGCCTTGATAGAAATGGCAATGCTATTCATTAACTGGAAACTAAAAGAATTAGAAACGTTTTAGCAATTTTGAAATATTGTGATGATTGTATAATGTTTTTGTTGTTGTTTTTCATCCCCGTGAACAGCAATGCTAAATCAGGTCCATGAGTTCATTCTCCCTTAAGAAATCAAGAACTAAAAGGGGGTCTTGAACCAGATCTTGCCTTGTAAGTTTTTGACAAGATAAAATATGGCCAGGGGACGCTGGTGCAGAAGAGCACCTAGTGCAGATTTCGCAGCGCTTATTGACTCCAACAAAAGTCATTGATGACAAGTGACCACTAATGAAACAGTTTGATCTCGTCTACTGTTGCCCCGAACCAAGGAGTTGCCTCAGCACTTACTCTGTTATTACGGGTGTACTGGCGGAACCATCTAACCACCACCATGAATAATGAATTACATAATGTAAATAGTATTATGTGTAGTAAGCAAAGGTGGCCATTGTATAAATCAATAGCATTCAATGCCATTACACGATGCTTATGACATTGATAACAAGGCCGTTACGCAAGTTATTAATAGTAAGGGCAATAGCATTCAATAACTGAAAGCACATGAAAAAAAGAAAATTGTTGACAACACGAAATATTTCCAATCAAATTCACAATGCCCTCATTCATCAGTAATAAAATGAAAAAATTTCTTCGTAATTTAAATTAAAAATTTGTGGTACAATGAAGTTTTGATTCAAAATGTCTCCCTGGAAAAAATAAACATTTTAAAATATTATTATTTTTACAGTCTGTGTTGACTTTCAGATTCCACCATGGAAAAAGTTAATAATATTGTTAGGGAAAATATAATTAATATATATTTAAGTGAAATGATTTTTTAATAATGTATTAGTAAAATATGTTGCATATTTAAAGAGAAAAAAATGATATGTGTTTAAAATATATAAAAGCCCGATAAACAAAATCTTTATGAAAATAAATAAATTCAAAAGCAAATGATTTTCAAAAATACCGAAGATGTAATCGCTTTACTCTCTCACAAATTTAAAAATTGTATGTAAATGACTTTAAAGGGAAAATTTTATTCACACACATTCACATTAATTACAAAAAATGACTCTTCTGAACTATAAACAAAACACTTCTTTAAATAAGGAATACAACAAAAATCGAATAGAATTGATGTAGCTATATACACTGTAAAAAAACGGAAGAAATACAGTAAAAATCACTGTTATTTAAATAGCTATCATAGGAACACTAATGATAACAGTAAATTTTACTGTAAAATTCAGCCGCAGAAAATCGTTTGCTGGGCATGCGCATTGAATTGGCGGGATAAAAGTTTCTTCTGTTCCTGTGACAAATGAATCAAATTAATTTCGCCATTTATTTGCACTTATTTTCGCTTAGTGAAGTTGGTGACATTTTGAGAATAATTATTCCTTTAGTTGAAGTTCTATTGAAATTTAACCACCAAATATAAGGTAACGTATACTTTTCATATTGTTTATTATGCAAGTTGTTAGCTAACTTTGATATATATAAATTCTTATTAATTTGACTGAACATTTCAAAAAATTCTAAGCTGAATTTACAAACGATCATATTTACTAGTATTAATTTAGTGTCAATATTTTTTACTTACTTTTTATTAATATTTAAAATATTTTATAGTAGTTTGGTAACATAATTGATTAGTACTTTAATTATCAATTTTTTGATGAAATTAGAATTGTATTTAAGTGCTTCCATTGTTATAAAATTGCTTAGCTATATTTCTTTCGAAACTAAAAGTGAATAATCGTCTATTGTTATATTCTTTTAGATATATATTATTAAATATTAACGGAATTTCTATTTTATTTCGTTGTGGAAAAGTCCTGATTTTTCTGTCATTGTAAAATGATATAATTTATTGTATATTAACTAAATATAATTTTTATATTTTTAATAATTTTTTGATTAGAATTTTATTAAAAAATGTTTATTTTTAATACAGATTGTTAAATTGCATTCTAATTTTTTTAGGCACAAATGTTTGTAAATTCTTTTAATAAAATAATATTACAATTAATGATATCTATTAGAATAAATGGTCTTGTGTTTAGAATTTGCATGAAATGTAAAAATGCATTTCAATGGAAAATGTAATGTTTTTTAAAATATTTATTTTTTAAAATCATTATTTTATAACAAATATATAAGAAACATTTTTAAATACATATTAAGAAGTACTATTCGAATTAAGGTGATTTATTTAGAAAATGTAAAGTTTATTATTTTATAACCATGATTAATTTTTTAAATTTATATTACTAATTAGAAAATTAATTAAAAACCTGTTTGGGAAATCTTGTTGGTAGTTTGATATTTATAAAACAAAATTTCTGGCAACACATTTTTTTTGAAAAAAATTACATTATTACTGCAAATTTAACTTTATTTTAATAAAAAATTGCAAAATTTGTAGTGCTATTTATGATTTATTTACATGTTAGTGAAGAAATCTGAAATTCATAAAAATAAAAGATAATTTAAAATTATAATTAAGAAACAAATACATGAGTGAAAACTTTGTAATTTGTTCTTGCTTAACATATTTAAAACATATTGTGCTCAAGATTTTTCTAATACTACTGTGCACATTAAATATTACCTTCCAATATAGTCACACTTTTTAAAAAAATTTTAAATATACATATGTTTAGAGAAAATAAGAATTTATGAAGAAAATGTTTGATTTGTAAAGGAAGTTTTAAAAATAGAATAATCACAAATAACTTTTAGTAGTAAGACTATTCAGAGTAAAGCCTCTTCTTACCGACTTCAGCCATATTTGAAAGATTCAGCCATATTTCTAAAAGTTTTCTATTTATCCTTCATTGTGATGTCCGACAAGAGGCCAAAATGCAGTGTGTTTTTTGATGTTATGATTGAAGAGGCTGTAAAATTAATATGAGGCTTCTCCATTTCAAAGAAAAATATTAACACACCTAGTGATATTTCCACATTAAAAAAAGATGGCCTTGCTTATTTTTAAAGCAAAGCATTTTGGACCATTTTAAGTGTTTAACTGCTGTAGATTTAAATGAAAGACTTAAGTTTGCATCAACTAACAAAATTAAAAGAATTGTTAATTTCTTAAAAACTTCTCCTCCTGGAGGTTGTAAAATACAATTTTCAACCATTGAGGAATTGGATGGAAAAGAGGATATTGGAGCGTTTATTATTCTTCTATCAGCAGATTTTGGAGAAGACTTGAAAAAATATTTAGAAGTACTGCAGTAAAGTACTCAAAATTTTATTTTAAAAAAATTACTGCTTAGTAAATTATAAATAAGAAATTTAGAAATGAATATAAAAGTTAATCATAAATAAATTAATCAGGAATTTGTTTATTGGTTTTAGATTTCCGCATCTTCTCAGGATGCAGTAGATATTACAGACTTACCTTGCACACCATGTCTATTAATTTGTGGTATGTATTATTTACATATTTCATAAGGTTTGAAGTGTTTTAACTCAAAAGCAAAAATTTGTTGTTACATTTATTGACCTCATCAAAAATTGTTTACTCTGCTTACATTCTATTTAAAATAAATCATATGAATATATAAAATTCTAAGAAAATCTAAATAAATTGTTTTAGTTAAATATATCTTTTTTGATACAACTTCAATTGTATTCTTTATTTATCTCTAAGTACGTATATAATGACACAAGTATGCAGACCTAATGAACAGCAAATTTTTTTTATATTTCCTAATTTTGCACTATTTCATGTAATTTTTTATTGAAATTAAAGTTTTCTTAGCGGGAAATACAACTTTGATCTCACTCTAAGACAACTTAGATTTCACTTTTGAGGTAACTATTTACGAATTAAATAAATTCAGTTTTAAGCAAATGTTTTATAAAATGTCATTTCATAAATTATTGTTACTTTGACACATTATAGCATTTTAATTTTTCTGTTTATTTTCGATGGAAATGTTTTTAAATTGTAAATATATGCATGTAAAAGAAATGTTTCCATATTCCCTACAAAATTATTTTTTTTAACTTAAAATCGGTTTTTGTATGTTATCTTTAAAATGTGGGCATAAAGTTCATATTTCGCACTTTATTTCTAAAAATTTGTAATTCACAATTGGAAGTGTTATGATTTGCTTTTCAGAGGTTATAATTTTCAATAACATAAATGAATCCTTATAAAACCAAATCTATATTCTCTTTTAATTAAATCAATTACAAATTAGTTTCTCGAGATAGAAAACATCAGTTAGAATGATTTAATTGAAGTAAAGATTTTATCATTTTCATAAAAAGTGAGACCTTCATTACCAAAAATTCTTATCATGAAATTGCTAAAATCCCTTGAAATAATTTTTATCATCAAAATGTTTGTGATTGCATAAATGTAACAACCACTTGTTAACTATTAAGAGAAGTATATTTTAGGGAAATTCAATCAATTATATAAAACAATAAAAATTTCTAAATATTTTATTGAACTATTAAACAACTTTTCCTCTGAAATATTCAGCTCTTGATATTTTAAATTAGTTATTCATGTGCCTATTTTTTGTTTTGTTTTTCAGGTGCTTGTTTGTTCAACTTTAATCCCTCGCGGGGAACGAAATCTAAAAAATATGTCAAGGAAGAAATCCAAGCACATGTTTTTGTCACTTTTAAATACTTTATACAACTTTAAATGGCTATAATTATTAAAATGTAAATAAAAAAATTCTTTACAATTATTTGTGTATTGTCAACTATATTGCTTTTTTTCTCAGAATCTTTATTTGCTTACATTATAATAGAAAAAAATCAATTACTTTAAGCAATATCAAAAAGAAAACTTTTTGTCTTTACAGTATAATTAAAATACTACTTCATTAACTAATTCCCCTTTGGTATTTTTAGTAAAATGGAATGTTTTGTAAGGTTTCTTTTTATCCTAAATCTGTATAATCACAGATATATCAAAAATCAATTTTATGCTAAGCTTTGTATCTTATTCAATATAACTGTTATTTCTTAATTTTTTTAAAAAAAATATGTAATAAAAAAATTCAACCTTCTTAACTATTCAAGTAAGTTACAATTTGATCCAAGATTTTGAGGTAAGAAAGTTAAACAATCTCGTTGGGTATTGAAAGTTAAACTATTGATCTCAAAATGTTCTGAAAAATGACATCTTCTGCAATATAACATTAGTTATGTTTTTGTACTTTGTATATTATATAAAAGATTGCTTAATAATAGTTGGCCCATAATTAAGAAATTAGCTAATGTGTTTTCAAAATTGATTTATACTCTACTGTTATCTTTACAAAACATGATGATAGCTGTAAATAGCTATTGCAGTAGGTTTTGTAGAATATGCAGCAAAATACATAGTAAAATGTGCTATAAAAATAACAATAAAAAGTGCTGTAAAAATAACAATAAAAAGTGCTGTAAAAATTACAGTTAAAAGTGCTGTAAAATTACAGTGAAAAGGGCTGTAAAATTACGGTGAAAACGGCTGTAAAAATTACAGCAAAAAGAACTGTAAAAGTTTTACGAATATGCTGTAAAATTTACAGCATATTGTACTGGCGCCCAAAACGCCAGCACATTTTGCTGTAAAATTACAGTGCTTTTTTTAGAGTGTAGCAAGATGATTTGCGTGACTTATGGTTCTAAATGGCTTCGATAATACAGTTTATTTAGTGTTCACCCCTATAAACAACTGTCGTTTAGGTAAATGCAAGAAAAAGCGGCCATGTTTTCTTATCGTGGCATAAGTGGATTGATTCGTAATGAACAAATCGACATCGTCACGCAAGCGAACAGTAAAGCTAACTTCTCGTTTTCTGTAGAACAAGTTATTATGTTGTTTCCAATGCCTCTAACTGACCAAGACAACGGTTTTAATATTTAATGTAACAATGAAAACAAAGCATGGATTTGAAATTTGAGGTACGTAAGAGTGATAAAATAAGTGATAAAATGATTATATTGGGAGCTAATGGATGTAGAAAAAGCGTGTGAGATACGTCAAAAGTGACATGTTTGTAACTAATCTCAAAACCTGTAAGTAAAGCTGCGTGCAGGTGGTTTCATTATAATGTATGACCCATGGACTATTCCGGATATGTGGTATCTTGCAGTAACTGTCATGGATCTTGCATAAACGTGATGATATGCGTGACATGCTCACAAAGGATATAACTTTGGAAAAAGAGCTTTTTTTAAAACTCAATAGAATTTTTAAGCTGAAAATATTACTCAGTCACTATTTTTTTAAAAAAACC
The DNA here is from genome assembly GCA_037975125.1 of Latrodectus hesperus. Lineage (NCBI taxonomy): Eukaryota > Metazoa > Arthropoda > Arachnida > Araneae > Theridiidae > Latrodectus > Latrodectus hesperus. Next base: position 30,261,803 of record CM075859.1, read on the forward strand.
ATCTGCCGAAAGAAAGTCATCTTCTTCAGCAAAATCAGGCCTTAAACAACAATCATTGATTAAATATCAATTGTTAAAAAATTATGGGTGTCCATAAAATTTTGGACATATTTTGATCTTAAATAATGAAGCTATGAACAAACTTTTGGCATTTATACACAGAATAACTTGTATATTTTTTGTAAATGTATGTATATCAATATGGAAGTTTCGATAATCGTAATTTTCTTTTTTCATCTGTTATTTTGTAAATTATTGTCGATTTCTAGGTTTAATGTCTTTTCTTTACCGTCTGCGTTAACCATTTCCAACGAAGATGGATTGAACAAAATTTCTTTCTTCCAAAGATTATCCGATATAACACTATTGACCTAATAATGTGTTTTTGCTTTTAGTGAAGGACATCATTTATAGGAGGAAAATATTGAATATTGATAAATTAAGTTCAGAATTTTAGTCACAATAGCTTTTGCGGATGCTGATATGCTTTCTCGTGCCAAATGTGAAGTTGACAAAACGTCTTGATATTCTTTGGGAAACGAAAGTCTCGCATGTGAAATTCTACTGGCAAAAAGCATACAGTTATTCGAATCCATCTAACCGTTGGATGTTTTATAAATTTATCTACATTATTTTTTAAATTAATCAACATCAAAAAGTGTCCATTTTTATAAACACCTTGTACAATGCATATACGTAAACTTCCAAGCATATAACGTAAATACATATTCTGTGAATAATTCATATACCATAAAAAGTTAAGAATTAAAACATTTTCGTTGCGTGTGAAAAAATTTCTCGTATAATGAAAAAATTATGATAAAAAGAGAACAAATTAGCACACAATATGCATTTGAACATATAGATATAGTTAATAAAATGAACTTATTGATTACTTGAAGAATAATAAAATTCTACTCGTTTTACAACTTATAAATTTACTTTATTTATTTTTTTTTGAAATCATTTGTTTCTTTGCACAAAGAAACACTTATTCTTTATTAGGGATTGAAATTTATTTTGACTTTAGACTTCTCACGCATTATCCACTTTCGAATAATCCGAAAGTGGATAATGCGTGAGAATCTAAAGTCAAAATAAATTTGACAGTCAAAACAAAGAAACACTTATTCTTTATTAGGGATTGAAATTTATTTTGACTTTAGACTTCTCACGCATTATCCGCTTTCGGATAATCCGAAATTTAAGTGACAAATTATGTTCTGAAGTGCTTAAAATTTATTAAAATGGTTAGAATGGTTCATTCTCATTGAAGTTCATTATTATTATTCCTAATACTTCTAATAACTATTTGCAAAGTTATTCTAAATTATCTTCTCTAGTAATTTAATTTATATTATAATAATATTCAATTTATGAAATATGATCCTAAGCATTTGCTTGTAAAATATGAACAAACTAAAAGATTTAAATCTAATCTTAGCTTATAACGTTTTGCAAATTTGCATATTTCCACGTCATTACAAGTTCTATGTAAATTCTTATATGTAAAGTCCAATATCGAAATTTATATTATCAGAATTGTGTTCAAAAATATTTTATAAAATCTACCTTTACAATATGCAGAAACCAACAATTTTGAATTGTAATTTAAAGTATCAAGAAATATTTACATTAAATCATAAAACACATTTTTATTAATTTACACAGTATGATTAAGCATTAAAATAATATTTATACTGACACTTTTATCAGATTTACTTTATCAATTTATAATTAATAAAGCGCTTATTATCTCCCCATGCCTGTAATTTTCTTCATTATAATTAACATTTTAGCGTAATTAATACTGGAGTACTTCAATTTTTGAACTTATGTGAATTCATTCAGTAGTTAATAAACTAAGCTTTTAAATGATAACTTAATATATATATATTTCACTCTACTTAACTTCTACTTAACTTTAAAATAATCTCCTCTGACAAAAAAAACACTAACCATTTCACTACCTTATAATATTTCTTAGAAAATTCCGGAAATTCAATATTTTTTCGTAGCGGCTTGAATAAAAAGAGATAGTTCAATAAAATGGAAAAGTTTTGGACACAAAATCCCTAAATATAACAAAGAAACACAACTCAAAATCCCTAATACAACTAAATTGCTGGAAAAACCGTAAGACGGGGAAAAGCAATAACATGCCACTGCCATCCAAAAACCTGTGATTTGATTGATCCTGAAGATCAGAATCTCCCCTTCGCCAATTCTTCTTTGGAGAAGAAAAAAATCCTGGATCGTTTCTCAAAAAGACCTGCACAAGTGCCCTAGGCAATGAGCACTTAGGCCCACAACTGAACGACTAGATGCTGCTCATATATAAGACTGATGGCTTCCGGCATGCTTAACACCAATAGATGCTTTTTTCAAGGCTATGTATAAAATCCATTAACTAAGACATCGTAAAAGAAAGTTAATTTACATTGCCACTTTAGCTTTTCTGAAATAAAATTATTTCTTTCGTTATTTATGTGATAAGCTATCCCATTATTATGCGGAAGGCTTTTTGAGTTATAATAAATAAGTGGGAAGCGGAAAACTGACATTTTCACACAAAAAAAATCTAAAAACCTCTCATTTTAATTTTTTTTTTTGCTTTTAATTATTATGTTCTTTCATTGTTTTTTAGCAAAAAATAATTTGTTTGACATATATGTTTGATTTTAGATTTTAATAAATTTAGTAAATTTCTCACACCAGAGTAAAATTGCTAAAAATATTATAAAATGAACACATTTTCTACGCATTAATTTCTGTTTCTGAAATTAGGATTTCCTAATTTTCTTTTTAGACAATTACTGGGGTAACAAGATAGTATCATTGTAAGCAATTTTAAATTATATTCAGAAGGAAACTTATTACTAAACGGGAACAGAAATACCAACAGTACACAAAACAACTCCTTTAAATAAAGTAATCTGTTGATATATAAGTGTCTAGAAATTAAAGAAAGAAATAAAACATGAGGTGTATTTAAAAAAAGTCTCCACTTTCATCTCTTGAGACTTCAAAGAGAATCAGAAAATATTAATAGCTTTAAATTTCAAAAAATATTTATGACTAAATTTATTGAATTCATTTTTAAATAAAACTAAAATATTTTAAGCTAATAAAAATTCTTTTTTAGGATCATAAAAATACTTAAAACCTAAATCTTTGTGGATAAAACATTTTACAAATTACAATTATTTAAATTTGAATCTGAGAGAAAATATATTTATATTTGATAATGAATTCAATCCTTCTTCGGTAAATTTCATTTTTAATCTTTTCTCATTGGAAAAATTAATGATATTAGCAATTGAAATAGATTTATTATTTTCTATGGAATAAATATTGGCATAAAATGTTTGGCTAAAAATCATGTTATATTCAATACAAAAAAATGTTTAAATTTTTAAATTTTAAAAAATTTTATAGATATTTTAGCATACTATGCTTTACTTTTTTACTCTACTATGCGTTTTAACTGCATACTATACTTTTTTACTGATTTTTTACTTCAGCATACTAGCTGTTGGTCTCGGGTTCGAATCCTGGTTCGCGCATGGATGTTTCTTTCCTTCTCTGTGTTTATTTGTCCTTTTTTCTGTGATTTTGTATGAATGTGGCCCCCCTATAAATGGATTTGTGGTGGTATGGCACGGGCAACGCTACTCGCCTCCGTGACTTGGTTCACAGGTGCCCGCTGGGTAACAACAAATGACTAGCAGTTTCTGGCCTTGTTGTGGCATAGGGTTCGTCACCCAAGTGTGCCCGCTGTTGGAAAAAAAACTATATTTTCATACTAAACTAAATTATTTTGCGTAAATATATCTCAAGAACTTTAAAAAGAAAATCTTTAAAAATATTAATTCAGTATAATTCAAATCAAACCAACTTTTAATAAGAGGATTATCAAAATTAATTCGAATTAAATCCCTACAGTTAACAGTTATACTGCATTGTGAGGAATATATTATTCCAAAGATTTTCATAATGTAAGGTTTGTGAATTAATAATTGGCTTAAGAAACTCCTATTATTCATTTGTTATATTAATAAGTTTTAAAAAATCAGATTTAGAAAGAAAACCATAAAAAAAGAATATGTTTATGAATATACATACATATATATATATATATATATATATATATATATATATATATATATATATATATATCCCATTATTATGCGTTATATAATTAATAATACATATTTATAAAATTAATAATCAAATATTAGAATAATATTCAAATACTAGAGGGAGAATAATACATTGAAAGTACCAAATCAAGAATAATAATACATTTATAAAATTGGTCAAAAACCAAATTGAGAATAATAATCAAATACAGATAATTCAAAATAAAATAAAGTTTAGCTTGAGTATTATTCTAATATTTGATTATTAACTTTATAAAAATGTATTATTAATTATATTTTAGTAATTCTATTTGAGCTGCTTTTGCGTTGAATGTATTGCTAAACATAAGTTTTATATATATATATATATATATATATATATATATATTCCTGTGCTTTTCAATTATACATTTATTCTTGTATCTTTCAATTTTCGCTTATGATACTTCTAATGTTGCTTTATATATATATATATATATATATATATATATATATATATATATATATATATATATATATATATATATATATATATATATATATATATATATATATATATATATATATAGCCATCAAACTACAGTACGCCTGCACATGTATGCCAATGTAACCTATTTCGAAAGAAACATTTCCAATAAAGCTTAATTGCATTGTCAAAATAAAGAAAACACAACCAGAAATAAATATACAGAATTTTTCAAATTCTATTTCCATGGTAACTCTATTTGATTTTCTTCTTCGCTTCATTTGATCTAAGGTAATATTGTTGAACATAAAATGCACTCCTACATCAAAGTTAATGAAATAAGTTCAATGTAAGAACACAAACAAGTGATTTGATGAAAAGAAAAGAGATAATAATGAACATTAAAAGAACACTTAATTGGTATTTCTTTGCAAATAGAAAAGACTAAACATTTAAAAAAACCATATTTCACAAATTTTAATATAGTCTGTGTATACAATAAAATATGCACATATACAGTTTTTCCAGTTTCACAATGTAGGGAAAGAATAAGAAAATACAGCATGAAAATGTATGTGTTTTAAAAATATGTATATTTATTCGGTAAATGTCACGATTTATTTATAAATTGATTTTTGACCTTTTCAATATATTTCTCTTATATCATATATTGAAAATACCAAACCACTCATTTCATGTATACATTATTAAAAAATAAAATAATATAAAGCATATAAAAATTGCATTTACATAGAACGTTATGTCTTTTATATGTTATGAAATGATTGTAGAAAAAGTACTATAGATTATTGAATTTTTATTATATTTGATTAAGATGAGAACATGTGTTGATATACAAATATATCAATGATGACAAATATTTCATCTTCGGTTTAAGATATTATCTGGCACGTCATTTATTGTTTGATATTAAATAAGTAACACACATGTAACACAAAAGTAACTTTTAAAATTCTTTCAATGGAAAGGGCTTAACAGCCAAATATCATAAATGAATATGATTTGTTAAATGAGGACATGTCCTTAAAATTGTGACTTGCCTGAAAATGATGACTATATATTAAATGGTTTTTGTTGTCGTTTCTAATCCCAGATGGTGTAGCTAAGCTAAACTATCTCCATAAAACCAAAAATCATTAAAATAGTCTAAAAATAAAATAGGATTCTCCAAAACCTCGTTCAGAGTAATATTCAGATAGTCAAGAATATGTCTCGGGGAGGACTGATCAACCTTGCACCAGTGACACTCCAGAAAGATTTTCTGGCCCTGTTGGAAAGAAAGGGACCTAATGTGGCCACTCAAAAAACGTGAAAGAGCAGTCTGCTGTATCCTAGGGATACTGATCTGGTGCCACAAACGAGGTTTTTCCTCCAAGTACTAGGATTGGACAGGTGGATCTTTCCAAATTGCGTTTAATTCCATCCTTTTAACAGTGGAGGTTTCCGAAAACGTTAGAATAGCGTTCCCCTGCAAAGTTTCATCAGTGGCAGACTATTAAATGGTTACGTTCTCTTACTTCACTAACAGTATTTACATCAGTGATGTAGTAAAGAAAAGGAGACAATGAGATCTACCATACCCCAGGTGACGCTCGTAGAGGGAAGCTGAATGGTACGCAAGTCAAACAAAATTTCTCATAAAATTTCAATATTATTCGGAATAATATATTTTTAATTTAATAATTATTGTGTTTTATATGTTGAGAAATAAACCACAAATCTTATGGAGAGTCAAACGCTTTAAAGAAGGATCGGGTTATATACTGAAACAAATATTTTCTAATAATTACAACCCTAAAAAACTAAATTTTAAAACAGAAAAATTAATCGTCGACTCCAAAGAAACACATTTTAAGTTTCCATCAACTTCTAAGGAGTTCATCTGGAGCCAATTGTGATTACCTAGTGTAGATGTAATGCTCTGACCTGAGAAATAGACTCGTAAAGAGAAATAACAAGAGGCAATTCACCATAGAACAAGGCAATTCACCAAGAGGCAATTGCATGTATTAATCAACTTATTGGAGTGAAATGAAGACTGTTACCTCATAAATTGAGTTTGACCTTAACTGTTAGTGTGATGTTTGTAATTTATTTTTGAATTCAAGTTTTATTGTACGCCATCTGATAATTCAGAAATGTTCGCTTTTCATGCAGGTAAAAAATTGTGAACAAATCAATAACCTTTAAGCCTTTAAAATCTATTGCAATCAGTGTGTTAGCTGAAGACCAATATGGATGGCTTTCATACTCTTCGGAATAAATAAGTACAAATGGTTTCATCAGATATATGGAATACATATTATTTTATTTTTTAAGTAGTGACTATTGTATAGTAGACAACATTTATAAGATTATTAGTGTTTCATCTTTCAGCGTTTCATTACCTGAACAAAATTTATGACATGATTTTTGTACGATTTGTGTTCTTACATCATTGTTTCTTAATGTCATGAGATAGTTTCGGTATATATTCAATTTGTACTCATGCAACAAACATTCTATTATTCTTATTTATGGTCATTAAATCTTTTATTGTGAGGAATATCAAAAACTAAATTTAAATCTATGAATTTTTCTAAGAAACGAATGTACACATAATATTTGTAAAAATATCAACTTTTAGCCTTACAGAAATTTCACATACTATGGTCGTTGCAATGTGTTTATCCAAGAGTTGAAAATTTTTTCTGATTATATTTGATATTTAAGACTGTTGACATCCAAACCACATTATCTTCTGATATTTATCACATTCTTAGAATAAAGGGAAACTATACCCCTCACGAACCTCCAATATCTGACATTAAACTCACCTAGATGCTGTAGGAAACATGTGAACTAGTGAGAACAATTTATTCCATAGACTATGAAGCATCATTCCTTTGATTACATATGTGCTTCATGGAAAAAAGGCTGTTTTTCAAAGTGAATTTGATATAAGACAGATTGTGATGGCCCAAAGCTTCGAAGTATGTATCTCCAAAACTGCGCCATTCTTTGGCTTTCGATTTCGGTTTTTGAGAATACTTATGCCAAATGGATGAATAATTTGGAAAAGAGTAGAAGACATCATCGGGTTAGATGTCCACACAGTATTAACGACACTGGATGTCGGAAGATGCTCTTCTTCATAAAATAAGATCAGCTGTAGACAGTGACAAACAGCAATGACTCATGTGCTTAGAAACACTTCTATTTTGATCCACATTATACTAGGTCGTCAACTGCTGCCGATTCTATTTTAACAAGTGGGGCAGCCTCTAACTGTCTGTGTCATTTGTCATTAATGATGTGTAGATGTCTAAAATCGCGGAATGGGTCACTGATCTCCTCATCATTCGTCCACTTAGCATAGGTACACATAACGATTACTCGCAAGTAGCCAAAAGTTAATCATCTATTTTTAGCCATGTCCTTTAATTCAGCCTGCGATGCACATTTAACTTCATCCGCAGATTGAAATCAACGATTCTGCAATCGTCTTGCCAACTGAGGTAATATGAAGAAATCGCAAGGTGCGAGATCAGATGGATAATAAGGATGAAGCAAAACAGATGTTTTAGTTTTCTCAAGAAAGTAATTGACGAGTAGGTATCGTTGAGCAGGAGCGTTATCATGCATCATTACCCGTGACTGATGAGCCCACATTTTTGGTCTCTTCTTCTGGATTGACTCACGCGAATGACGCAGGGCTTCGACATAGAATTCTTTGTTCACAGTGCATCCTTCAGGAATAAATTCCAGATTTCCAGATGCACAACGCCCTGGATATTGAAGAATATCTCTATAAAGATCTTTCATTCGGAGCGATCTTAGTGGAATTTCTGTTTCAATGAAAATTGTGGTGATTTCTCCATTGCCGATGCTCTCTTTGTTTGCAGGTCGTACAAAAGATACCATTTTTCGTTTCCAGTGACAATTCTGCCAAGTAGGGAACGATCTTTGACAAAAGCCGAAATTAAGTCTCCCGCCATTTCCATTTGAATTCCTTTTTGGTCTATGGCGCAGCTTGTCCGTTTTTGGACCTTGCGCCACAAAACCCAACCAACCTTTTTGGTCTACGTTTAACATATGGGGAAGGATATGTTGATTCATCCTATATATTCATGTTAAGTATCCTTAACAGTATCCGCTGACATGTGGCCTCTGATATCTCAACAGATTCTGCTATTTGACAAATTGATAGATGCCTATTCGCGTGTACCACCACAGATACCTTTTCGCTGTTTTTATCAGCGCGGAAGTTATACAAGAAAAATATTACAGTTAATGCAGATTCAACACTATAAAATATTAGTTTATTGAAAACACTATGTCATGCCACTCAAATATTAATCGTATTCACTTGTCATATGGTGATGTCCGGGATTATGATTAAGAAGGATAATCTTTAATTTCCCTTGTCAACAACTGTTCTTCTAAAGTATGATCTAATAACATCCATTTTTGTTTTATATTTAGCATTCTGAAGCTGCTCAGGTAAACATTCACTCGGGAAAAGAATTCAAGTTCTCCAAATCGGCATTCTTTATTCTATATTATTCGTTAAATGATACTTGTAGATGTCCATGCTGTACATCACTGAAATTTTAATGATTTGCTTATAAACGTGATGTACAATTTTGAAAAGACTTTCTAGAGTTGTTTCTCCTTGAAATCACCTGATTTCGCTGTCTCAAAGTGGGAAAAATCCCAATATTTCTGTAATCGAGAAATATCACAGTATTATCGCATTACTTAACTACAAGTCTTAAATGTTCATTTTCAATTGCAAAGTTTAAAATTAGTGCTTTATAATATAAAATTTGTCTGAAATTTATTAAAAATTATATTTTTAAATGAATTATGATATGTTCTGAATCGATTTCTAAACTCTTTTAGAGGTATTTGATAAAAATAAATCTTTATTAACAAAAAAAGTTTAATTTTATCCAATCATTTTCATATCCCAGAGTCGTATACTTAGTACAAATTTTACGCATTTCAGACGATTCCTTTGTATATTTCTACATTTTTGATGAATAGCAGTGTGCATGTATATTCAAAATATTTTTATTCTATTTCCAAACAAGATTTTTTTAGTTTTAAGTTTTAGATCCAGTAATAAATTTCATAATGTATAATACACACTGCTGCATAAATTAATGAAATCAATGTTAAAATGTATTTACTAATTAATTTTTTTTGTGTAAATTTTTAAAAATATTCTTGTTTAAACATTTGTAAATCAATTGTATAACGAAGAAATTATTTTGATCAACATAGTATTGGATGGAATAGATTGTAAAATAATTGGGACACACACACTATTAAAATCTGATAATTTTTAAATTGACTTCAGCAATTTTTAAAAAAGTGGTGCACATCACATCAAGTAAATTTGAGAGTGAAACTGAATACATTTATGCCTAATAATTGATAAAAGCAATGTAAAACATAGTTTTTCTATAATGAATCCAAAATATCTTACATTTTTCTAGTACAGCCAATCTTTTATTTTCTGAATTAAATATCCTTTTTTAGTTAAGTTCATTTTTTTCTAGTTCACTTAACATAGCTATCGCACATATTAAATTTTATTTAAATTGTATTTCCTCTCCTTCCTCCTAAAAATTTTAATAATATTTCCATTTATTTGTCAATAAATTTATTAATAGATTTTTCGTTACTGTTCTTAACTGAAATTGCCATACAATAGCGCGATTTTGCATTTATTTTCAATTGGAGTAGCAATAGCCTCCAGGTATGTTTTAGCAAAGTTTTAAAGCAGACTACCCCTATTAACTCATCTTTCATATCTCTAATTCAGCTCAAATTACAATTATTTGAGAAAGTGTATTCAAAGAGTAGCTGAGAAACAAAGCTAATTTATTGCTAAAAATTGAAAGAGGACAAATATTTTTTAATCCAATAAAATGTTAAATTATAATTTCCGGAATATAAAAGTTTATAAATAAAGAGGAGATCTAATGTTTGAAATTATGCTTTAAAGTTATTGATAAGATTGTGTATATATATATATATATATATATATATATATATATATATATATATATATATAACTGATTTTAAATTATTTAGTTAACTTTAATGTTATTTTGCCTTAAGAAATTCAGTTTAAGGTGTAATTAATAATGATATAAATGTATAAGTTCATTAGCTCCTCAAATTCTCCATATTTTATGAACTCTTTAAGTTTAAATTATTTTTTCTTGAGTACTCGCATGTATATATATATATATATATATATATATATATATATATATATATATATATATATATATATATATATATATATATATATATATATTTATATTTCTGAAGTAAGGTGTTTCAAACTCTCTTCTATTAATTCTGTTTTATCATGAATTTTTATATTTTATTGGATTTTATTTAGAAACTTTTCTTCTAAATCTTTTTTTCATTTTAGTTTCTTAGAAAAAACATAACTACTTAAAATTGTTTAGCTTTGATAAATTTTTAATAAGAATAGGCTTTTGTTCTGATTTTGTTTGAAAATAAATTCAAATGGTTGTAAAGAAAGACCTCGTTTTGCAAATATCGCAAAGTACAGGTTTTCTGCCTGAGTGAGTCGATTTTCACGAGAAATGAGAAAATTTAAATTCATAGTGGGGACCGAAGAAAAATGATAAAAATAAGTTTTACCTGGTAAAAATTGATATTATAATTGCTTAACCTGTAGACAAACAGAAAAAATATGTTTGAAAGTTTATACCATTTACAATATATTGTCTATCAAATGAATATCATAAAACAGTTGTCTGTACTCGCATGTCCCAAAAGAGAAAAAACCCGAAAGTCGAAAGTCTCCAACACACCTACCACAACAGATGTACATGCAGAACAGAAAAGCAGCATCCATTTTCAACTTTACAAAATTGGCTCAAACACTCTGCCATTGCATTATAACAAGTATTATTTCGCAGATACGATTCAAATGGTAAAACATTTTAAAAAGGGATATTACATACAGGTTTCACTTCTTAAGGTTTAAAAATGCATCTCAATCAGAAATTCAGCCATCAAATTTCCTTGACTATCTTACATCCTTTTGCCTATAACGATGCTTGGCCCTGTTTCATAAATCGCGAGTAATCCTCACAACCGACCACCCTTGAAACTTTATAATTGTTTCTGTCTATCGAAATGAAAATAGCAACTACCTAGAGGAAGATACACTTCAGATTGTGATGTGGAATCTGCTACCGATAAATGATTCAGAGAGCAGGGGTACGATTCCTTCCAAGCCGCGCTAAGCAAATTAGTCCTGCTTTTAGGTAACTGCTAAGATAAATTTGGCCATTACTTGGAAAAGGGATTGGCAGTATACCTTTTAATTCCTCTTTTTATTTCCCTCCATCAGTAGTTAATAAACTCTTTATTTCGTTTGTAATCTTTCTTTTGGATTCATCCAGTATTACTCTTCTATAACTGTATTTCTATTTATTGTTATGAAATAAGAATTGTATTTAATTTTACAGCGTATTGCATAAACGAATACGAAACAATTATTAACAATCAAGTGATTATTGTGTAAGCTAAATAATGCTATTTGTATGGTCTAAAAATTGTTTTTAGACCAATAATATACGGACAATTGTTATAAAATATGAATTATATTTGATTTCATGGTTATAGCACTATCACATCAGCTTAGAAAAATTATAATAATTATCGTTTAGGTATTGTGTAAAAGTGCATAATATAATATGTATGCGTTTAATCCTTGTTTTATTAAGAATAATGTAAGTAGAGTAATGAGGATATCAATCTAATATTAATTATATGTCATTAGAAGATTGTGTACATTAATAATGAATCATACTAAATACAGATTAGTAAATAATCATCTATTAATTCCAATGATTTACTTTGTTCATTCTCTAGCAGTATCAAGAAAAGAATCAAGTTCTCCATAATTTTATAAATTGCTAAATATTTTCTGGTAATATTTTCTTCCATCGAAAGTTGTTGCAGCTGAAAGTAAATGTAAAATATTTATTGCAAGAATTAAGGTTCACAGTTCCAATTCTCATTCATATTCTTTGATTGTTAAAGTTAATACGAACTTATTTCTAGTTGTTAAAGTTTAAAATCTTAAATTCTGAAATTTACATTAATAGTAGAATTATAAACAATAAATTTATTGATAAATATTATATGATAGTAAGTGACGAATTAGCTTTCCTAAAAATATTAAATCTAAAGCCCAAAAAGGCAATTTTTTTTCCACTAAATAATATTAAATAGAAATATTTAAGGTACTTTATCATTAAAGATACAAGGTTTAATCCAATCGAAAAAATTTCGAGCTATATTCAAAATCAACTAGATTAAAAATAGGTCCCTTTCATTCTGAGTTATCTCTCTCATTTTAATAACGAAAAAGCAAAGTAAAATAAAGAGGCTCAAAAGATGTTTTTTAAATCAGTCCTTATTCAAAAATTCCAAGACATAGTGAAATAATTAATTTGTATACTAATGCCTCTGACAAAATTGTAGCACAGTTAAATACTACAGGCTTCAAAAAGCCATTTTTATTGTGTAATAGGAAATTAAACTCACCAGAGAATAAGTGCTCCAATCACAGAAAAATAATATGTCAGTAATATAATTCACTCATTATTTTAGATAATATTTTAATGGGAAAATATCCTACATTTATAATAATAATACCCCATTAACAAGTTAATTATATGCAAGTTTTATGGAATAGTTCAACAGTCCTTTCATCTCGCATAATTTCAATTTGTAATAAAATATATTTCAAGTAAAATTCATGCCGTGTATGTTTTTTTTCTTAACGTGCTCAAATAGATACACTTCTGAAAAAAAAGTTGTACCTGAATACACTCTTGACTGATTCGAAAGGTGGATACTGCTTTTTAGAAAGGGAGAAAGAAACAAAGTAAGAATTTCATTTTGTTAAAAAGAAATAGAAACAAAAAAATCACCCCATTAAGCCAGAATATTGGTGTAGGAAGCAAACAGTAAGCCAAGAGAAGTTGTTGCACCAGGATGTTTCCCAGTACCTAGCTCTGAGTTAGGCTCTACCAGTTAAAAAGAAACAGTCAGGTGGAGTCTTCGTGATTATGAAGCAGGGACCAAGCAGAAGATCCCCAATTTTTGACCTGCCATCCCCAGAGGTATCATTTCATTTGGAGGACATTGCTACTATGTCCAGTTTTAACATGCCCTAGCCTCTGATAATGAGAACGACTCCCTAACCAAAAACACCACCACGGCCTTAAGCCAAGAGAATTGTATGCTAGAGAAGTAAAATAATTATTATATCCTTCCCTGCCGCCGCCTACCCTGTGTAGTGGTCAGAGTGACTGACTGCGGATAAGGAGGTCCTGGGTTCGAATCCCAGTTCGGGAATGGATGTATTTCCTCTCTCTGTCTATCCTGTCTTTGTCCTTTCTTTGTATGAATGGTTGCTTACCCTATAAACGGGTTCCTGTGGCATGTGTGTACTGAGGAAGTCGGACTCCACACCAAAATAGTGTTCAGTTGGAAAAATGGAGCAGAGCACCCCATATTGTTAGCCTGGCTGGAACAAGACAACAACAACAACATCCTTTCCTGCTCATTGATTTAAATCGATTTCGAAAATCACCCTGATCCTCCACAGGCAAAGTCATAAGAAAGTATATAATTTGCCTTAGCATAACTCCATAAATTGAGATGAATCTTGTAATAATTGTAAGGAAATACAATGGTTTCAAGCAATACTATGGTCCATCTGACTCACTATCTCTGGAAAGTCTAGAAAAGCGATTCTCTTTCAATATTTTACAATGGTTTTCAGATATTAAACTATCCATTACGTGGTGTTAAAAATATTTTTTATCAAACAAATAATCAAGTTAAAAGAAAATCTCGAAAATACCGCCAGAATACAAATGAAAGAAAAAAACAATCGGAAAAGGTGGACACATTCTGGTTGGGTTACGCTGCAATAACTCTCTGAAACTTTGTGGGATTGATCGAAGGAATTCATAAAACACCATGGAAAAGGCCTTCAAAACATCTTAGAAACTGCGATAATAATCCTAGTGCTAATGGAAATAGAAAAAAAAATGGAGGAAATAACTGATTAGTGCATGTTGAAAACTTATCGTAACACAGTTTTAAGCTCAATTATGGAGAAAGATAAGGATCTTCGAAAAAGAAACAGTAAGGAAAAGAATGAGGCAAAATCAACGAGTGTATGTATCATGTATTTATCTTGAGTGTAAACCTACCATTTTAGGGTTTTTATTTTTATTCCTTTATAAGCATTAGTAAATGGAAGTGTGGTCCATGGTGATTAGGGGAGAAAAGCACATCGCCCTCCTACTTTTATGATGGTAACAATAAATTGAATTAGGCTTCAGCTTAAGTATGTTAAAAGGACGCGTGTGTATTTAGGAAATGGCGTTTCTGTTTGGTATAAATGCAAGAGTTTGAAAATATTGATTATAATTTGCTTAATGTATGGTATCCTAGAAAAACTAAATTAATCATCAAATACTCTACATATTGAATAATTTTTATACTTCAGTTTTATCTCTTTAAACTTAGAATATCGAGTCGTAGGACATAATTTTTTCTTTGCAGAGCTTAAATTAATAGTTACTTTGGGGAAATTAGTTAATTAACTCATAAATATTAAATAAAGACTGAGTTATTTAAGCGTTTTTTAGATATAAAATAATTTATTAAAATACATTTTTTGTCACTAATTTTTAAAAACCAAGTATTAAGTAATAATTTCTATTACATGTACATAATATTGTCATGTCTAAATAGTATTAGTGAAGAACTGGAGGTCTGTCGCCAAGCAAAGGCCGGTGTGGAAAAGTGTACTAAGGAAGGCCTTGGCCTACCCGGGCTTGTCGAGTCAGTAGAAGAAGAAGAAGAAATAATATTAGTTCCCCGTTGAATAAGTCAGGATAAAAATCTGTGAGGAAAAGTATGGACTTTGGTCGGCAGTATATATATATTGTTAAATAGAATTTTTAGTTTTGCAAAACTTTAAAAGCGATCATATTCCAAACAGCAAAAGTTTTTATCTTGACTTTTCATGTATTTATAGATTTTTTGATCTAGATTAATACTTATTCTCTTGTGAGTTATTCCAATTCTATATTCACTGTTTACTTAAAATATAAAAAGCAATATGCAATTTTATATTTTAATTTTTTCTTAATGCGTATAGTGAAATCATTTTAACTGGAAGAAATAGAAGTGTTTGCAACCCAAAATGCATTTTGAAAGTGGTTCGTAAAAGTGAAGTATATGAAATATTTAGGGCCATTGCTGTTAATATTATCAATATTTTTTAAACAATCAAGCAAGAAATTTTATAAAAATTTCTAGTTTTTATAAAATTTAAGCTTATATTTTCACAGAATAATTAACTCCTGCTGCAGAATGATTTTTTTGCTAGGTACATTTTATTTTCACCCTTTCTGTAGTAGAGAAATACCTAGTGTTTGCTTCATTGGAATACATTTCCAGCTGTCTATTTCTACCGAATGAAAAACCGCTAAACTCAGCCAGTCACGGACAAATGACGAGGTTGATCACTGAGCTGGCACTTTCCACTCCTCACCAAACCAGTAGAAGGATATTGTGACTATTTTACTTTCCCCAGTCATTATTTGTGAATATGACGGATCTTCGACTGTGTGAGGTATCGAACTCATTCCCTCTCAGTCGCGAGAACGATGTCTTTTCTAATCCGATCACTTCAGTAATATCTAAAAGCTCATCTACTACAAAAACTTGATGTTTCAAGAGTACATTATTTGAATTACTTATAGTAAAATTTCTATTACTTAAACTGCAAAATTTCAGAAAAATTAGAGCTGAAATAAAAATTTAATTCTTCTGAAATTTAAGTTTTATTAAAATCTTTTATAAATAAAAATTCGGTAGTATATATATATATATATATATATATATATATATATATATATATATATATATATATATATATATATATATATATATATATATAAGCTGCTGAATGAAGAACAAAGTAGAATAAAAAATTTAAAGATTAAAACACAGTTATTAGAAATCTTGTTTTTTACAGCACTATATTCATGCTTTATCAGTCCTTTCAACACTTAATTTAACATTCCTTCGCGCAATTATTAACAATTTCATTATACTCATTTAATGAGCATTAGGTCAGATTTCTTAGACACCTGGACACCTGATATAATAACGCAGGACCTAAACGAGAGAATGTGAATCTCCACGGGAATGAAATGGCCTATAATCTTGCTAAGGAGGGTTGCAGGATTTCAAATACTCCCTCTTCCACACTTACTTTTCTGGAGTTATACTCCCGGGAAAAATCAAAAATCTCGGAGGAGTGGAAAACACCCCCACCCATAATTGGTACAAGGGATCAAAACCGGGTTTGTCCCTTGACCTCCCGTGTGACAGACGTACCCGGACTGTTCTCTCAAGACTTGCTAGCGGTCATATTAAGTGCCTCACTTTCAACGAGGGCAGGAAAACTTTCGTCACCTGCACCAAGTGCCAAAATCATCAGGCTTCTCCTGAGCATCTTTTGGATTGCATGGGTCTCTCTAGGGAGGATCTCTTTAACAATCCTCTTTTAGTCTTCAACTTCCTTACAGTCAACGAACTCGTGGATCTAGTCTGACTCCGTCAGACATGGAGGATAAGCAACAACAACAACAACAACGCAGGACCTTTTCTGGGATTGTTCATTGAAGGAAAGTGTCGTGTATTGAAGGCTAATATGGCAATCGCAAAAGTTTAGTGACTAGTTGGTTGGAATGCTGTTCTCTTTATTGGAAGGTTGTGAGTTCGAATCCCGACTTAAACATAGATCCATAGAGTGCACTATACTCTGTTGGGACACGTTAAATAAGTGTTAGTTGCACTGTCCTCCAAGTGAAAGGATACTTCTTGAGTGAAAGGAGAGAAAAATCCTTCATGAAAAACATGTTATGTTTTTAAATAATGCCTATTGAATAGTTATGTATCTAAAAATTTCTAATTTGTGTATTTGCCAAACTTTTGTCTCAGACTAAATTGAGGACAGCAACACATAATGGAATGAAACTTAAAGAGGAATATCTGGTTAACTTGGAGCATAAGTTATGTTCCATTTGGAAATTTTAATTACAGCGTTTGTAAATTATTGAAACCATAACTAATACTGATGTGAATTCACTAAAGTTGCTTCTGGTGAGATACATACTGTTCCGGAACCCTGCTCGCATCATGAAAGAAGTCATGCAACTATTTTTCACTTTTCAAAATTTTTATCATAGCATGACCATTGGTGAATAAGAAGGCCCCTTTATCCTGTATTTCAACAGAAATATTTTTAATTATTTTTATTATTATTTCAATTTTTGATAAAATAAAATATTTGCCCACTGCAGCGAACCTGTTGTTAATTTTTCCAGTAATCTACCGATCATTATTACATTATAATGTGCCTAGAGTCCATATTTAATAACTTCGTAATTAAATAAAATTTTCTAACACCTTTTATAGTTAGTTTATTTTTAACTGATCCATACATGAGATTTCATTCTGTGTTGCAAAGCAACGTGCTAAGCAAATGTATGCAAGTAGTAAACATTGTTAAAAAAATAGTAAATACTGTTAAAAAAAGTAGTAAATTCCTTTATTTCTCCAAATTGCGATCCTTTTCGAAAGCTAAGTTCACGTTTTCCATTAAGAAACCAGGGCCCCTTAGTTAATCATTGAAATTTTAATGTATGGCCTCTTACCACATTTTGTCCAAACAATATAAGATAGATTTTAATTATTTTTAAGCAGATTGATATTATCCATTTATTTTTCATGCAATATCTTAAATTTCCATTGCCATCTTAATCAAGCAAAATATTTATATACAATAAAAGATAAATCATATCATCATTTTGAAGTCTCAAAGTCGTTCCCAATCTATTTATTAATGCAGAAATTATTGATGGTAGAATTTTGAAATTTTATTCTACATTGAGAATGTATATTCTTTTAATATTAGAAATCAAAAAAGTTAAATTTGTCTTTTATTCATAGTTAAAAGTTTATTCTTTTTTATCATTTTACGTTACCAAAAAATACTTGTCAATCTATATTTCTGCCAGGAATTTTTAGTTGCAGTTTAAATCAACTTCTTTGCTTTTAAAAAAAATGTTACTATTAAAATCGAAAAAAATATGTGATAAAAAGAAAAGTGAAAAAATAGAAATTTTACAATTGTTGTATCATAATGTTGGAAAAACCACTTTTAATGTCGTTTATTGCACGTTTAAATGCTGAACAGTATTTATAAATTAATGTTATAATTTATATAAAGTGTGTGTTCTAAGATTATATATATATAAATTTAAATATGTTAGACTATTAAAAAAAAGATTATCAGTATTTACCAAAGCAAACGGGTCACAATTTGCTCTGAATAAATCTTAATCCAGAAATTCCAACTCATAAAATTATATTTTTAATTCAAAAATTTTCAGATTCAATTCGAATACAAAAAAATTCTCTCTTTTCGACGAAAAATTCAAAAGAAGATTCTGTTTTCTTGACTTTTTGTTTCTTTTTTTTTTCGTACAAAGAAATGTAATACACATAATTCATCTGTGTTTAGTAGGCGTTCTGGAACGAAGGAGTTTTTTTCGGAGAAAAAGAGACAGACGATAAAGAGATAACGAATACCCTTTTCTCCTTACATAAGCTCTTATTAAACGAGAACAGAAAACATGCTTTTCTGCATAGTTTTGTATGCCTCTTTCGTATTAATCTGTGCTGAATTTCTGCATGTAATTGATTAAATTATGAAAACTTAATGATTCAAGTTTGATAAAGTATAAATGAAAATAATAAAGGAGATGCAAAAATTTTATGTAAAGTAAAATTTAAAACTAGGAATTTTTTGCTACGAACAACTGATGAATTTGGCAATTTGCTTCATAAAAGTATTGCCAATGACACACTGAATTTGAACTTTGATAATAACCTTTGTTGTACCAGAGAAACTATACCCCTATATTGATTTGTCTACAATCGCTTTTTGCACTACTCATCGGGACCTATTATTTAAAGTCGCTTCTGAACCACTTCACACTTGATAAAGGTTTCAATCACATGAACTTTTAACCATTCATCTTCCAGCTCAGTTACACTCTTTCATTTAAATTGTAGCTCTTTAAGTTCTGTCGGTACTTGAGCAACACTTGGTTTACCATTTCGCATTTTTAAGTACCGTTTCAGTTACATTATAATTAAATGGTAGCTTTTGATTGTTACTGATGTAAATCCCTGTTATTTTTCCGTTAAAAAATGAGGACGTCTTTACATGTTTTTAACGGAAACATACCTGCTGGATATAATAGAAAAATATATTATGTCCAGTCAGTACGCATTGGTCCATAAACGGGAACTTATTGGCCAAAGCGTGTGAATCTGCTAGAAAAATCCTAGAAAAAGAAAATGAGGGTAAAGATAACCCTATATATGGTTTTTTAATTGCGTATGGTTTGTTTGTATAATTTTTCACTTATATGTTCATATTAAATTAAAATACCCATATTGAAGCAGTTCACTTGATCTAAACCTTATATGAAGATTCCTAGATGTTTTTCTTTGTAATTCTCTTGATTTTTTTTTTCTTTTGCATCACTCAAATTTGTTTTCGAATTTTTTTAAGTAATTCTTTTTAAAAGGTAGTACGGTTCAGATTCAGAATAAGAAAATTTTTAATGAGAAAAGATGAGAATTAGGATCATATTTCTCCGATCACAGAACGCTTTCGTGAGCAGTTTTTGATATCCTTGAGCATCCACTAAAGCCAAACTTAAGCTGAAAAATTGGAAGTATTAATGAATACATATAGACCATAATTAAATAATTACGTTGATGTAAAATCATAAACCTAAAGTTCCGTAATTTCAATAAATTCCGCTACATAATGAAATAGCGCATCGAGTTGCTGTTGCCTTGTTCCAGCTAGGCTGGCATTATGTGGTGCGCTGCTCCACTTTTCCAACTGAACCATATTTTGGTGTAGAGTCCGACTTCCTCAATACACACATGCCATAAGTACCCATTAATAAAGTATGCAACCATTCACAACCCATCTATACAAAGAAAGGACAAAGACAGGATAGATAGAGAAAGAAAGAACACCCATGCCCGAACCGAGATTCGAACCCAGGACCTCCCAATCCGCAGTTAGGCACGCTGGCCACTAGACAAGTTGGGTGGCAGCGCCTGAAATTAATTGATAATATACATGAATGTTTTCAAAAAAGAATCGAACATGCAAACATCTCAGCAAACCCTTACCAAAGAAATAACAATACTAATATTTCAATCAACTATATTTAGTTAGGTTAAAAAAGTGAACTCCTATACTTATTTTATCGTAAATGTTATTTAAATTTATAATTATCTCTTTCATTATTTCGTTATATATACAATAATTTTTTTGAATTTATATAAAAAAAATTTTGTAATACAAGTGTTCCGAAACTTTACATGACTTTTCTGATTAACTATTTTTGGTAATTTGAATTTTAAAACATTAAAATTAATAAAATTATGTAGCTGACTGATTCATGTTTAATTATTGCGATGCATAAAACTGTAATTAATTTTTATTATAATTATATTTATTTTAATTATCAATATTTAACAATAACTAACTTCGTATGTTATCATGGGAATTCTTTCTCTTAAATAGAGCTTAAATTTTAAGTTTACTTACACATGCTAATTCTTAAAAAAAATTATTTTACTAAGCATAATTTTCTTATAAGATTAAAGCCATTTATGAAATAGAAATTACTTAAGCTCACCAAATATTTAAAATTTCTTTGAAACCTGCATAATTAAAGTGTTTTGTAAATTGTCAGATTTTATCTGGGAGTGATACAAAAAAATTCAATCAATTTAAAACAAGCTTTCAAAATATTCCATTGAATTTAGTAGTTTATTTTAAGAATCAGTAAACACTACTTCAAATAGTGATATAAAAATATAAATTGTTGATGCGAATTTACTTAATAAAAAATTTTCAAGTGGATAAAATAGTTAAAGTATTTTTCAACAGACTTTTTGCATTCAAGTTCGAAATACTTTATCCCATTAAATTATATCTAAAATTCAAATTGAAAGGCCTTTAAAAGTTCTACAAAAATGGATCTGCTTTGCATTTATTTAAATCTCTCCAACGTTATACATACCCTTCTTCAGAATAAAAGCCTATCCATAATTTATTTTCTTTAAGTAATTCATTCTTTTTCTTTTTTCACAACTTCCATCCATTGAATGAAAAAATACTTAAGATTTGATTTTGTGGTATATAAGTGTAAACGACCATGCAAAACTTCGACGAGAAATGTATTTTGTATGGAATTAAAGTATTAATCGTAGTTAAAAAATACCAACAGTTTTATTTTAATTACATTTTTAAATGCAGTACATTACAGAAACATACTAAATACTAGATATTCCTTATTAAAAAGATCAATCACACAATTTAACTCTTCCTTATTGTTATAAATATAAGGTAACGCAGAAATGAAGGAATTGCTTTAACTTTATCCTATTAAATAAACACAGCGTGACGAAACCAGTTATAACTCACAGATGCAACTTAAATTATATTTAAAATCTAAATGTTAAGTAAATTTTAATTATATATTTTATTTATATTAAACTACACCACCTAAACTGAAATAAATATTTGTCATTAGAAATATTTATTGTTCCGTTAATATTTATTATTATTTCTTAAAAAAATTCCTCACTCATCATTAAGAATTCCTTTATTTAAACACGTAACATTAAGCTAGAAAAATTAAGATGATGTATGAAGCAATTACGCTCTTTACAAGTTCAAGTGTGTAGTAAGAAACCCTTATACATTTAGGCGATTTGAGATAGCACTACAATCAAAATAAGCACAGAAATGTTTTCATAAAGTTTGAGAATCATAATTTATAAGAATATAAATTGTGTGATTAATAAACTGCAGTCAATTCATAAGTAACTAATTTAAACCTTTAAAAAATTCTTATCCATAATATAGTAAGTAATTTCATATAAAATCATATTAAATAAATTTATATTTTATCCCGTGATCAGTAACTAATGTCCCTCAAAAAAAAAAAAAAAAAACAGACCGAGCACTTGCTGATTTAAGAAATAAGTATTTTGAATTTTTATAGGTAGATTTAGGAATATATATATATATTTACTACGCAGGGAGCAAAAATTTATCCTCTATTCTGAAATAAGTTTTGAATGTTTAAAGATACGCGTAAGTAAGAAGAAATAGAAGACACGAATAATAAAGAAGACTTCTTTATCCACAGTTTGAATGCAACACAGAGCAGCCCCCTGGTGGTGAAACTGTGAAGCTTGCGATCGAAAACCGAGAATGAAGAGAAAATATTCTAATTATTAAACTGTAATGCATAGTTCATTATTGTGATAAAAACATCGAATTCGGGGACAGTTAATTATTCGAATTAAACGGCGATTTCTTACAAAAAGAATATCTACTACCTTTCTCGTTCTAAAATGTCCAAAATTAATGCAAATTATTTAGAATAAATGGCTCATTATAAAAGCTAGTTTACATAAAGGGAATAACACGTAACTAAAGCATACATTATTAATAGTCATTATGGTTAATATGTCTTTCAATTGACATTTCTTACATAAAAATTAGAATTTAAAATTGATAATCACTTCGACTATACTAATATTAATTTGAGCTTTAAATTGTAATTGATTTATCATATTTCTATTTATTGATTTTTATATTACATGAAACCATTGACATAATGTTTAATTTATATATGTAAGTTACATTTTCAATTACGCTTGTAATTTACTAAACTTAGTGTTCAGTGTGGAAGCTTAAATTGTCAACAAATATTATTGAAAGATTGATTCTAGATTGAATTGACCAATTTTAGTTTGATAAAATGGAATATTTTTCCTTCTATATTTATTCTCTTGGTTCCTAAATTTTTTTTTAATACGATTTATTTTGTTTTGTATTTTTGAGAATGGAAACTAAGTTTCTCATACAGTAGGGTTATTAACTTCATAATAACTGCAGTCAATTTTCACTAATCCTATATAAAAATGAAAACTAGTCAAAGTGAAGAATTATAAAAATGCATTATATATATATATATCTATATATATATATATATATATATATATATATATATATATATATATATATATATATATATATATATATATATATATATATATAATGCAAATACGTATAAAAGTTGAATAATAACTTTATTTTACAATTATTCAGGTATTACAATATGGTCTCCTTCAAAGTACTCATCCTGAGACGAAAAACAGTTCTGCCAACGTCGTTTCCACTGTTGATAACATTGCTGAAAGTCTTCAGTTGTGATGCTGCTCAATTGCGTGTCGTTTCTGCCTTGATGACTTCCACATCTCCCAAGTGCCGCCCCCGAAGCACCATTTTGCATTTAGGGAACAAGAAGAAATCACAAGGGGCTAAATCGGGTAAATAAGGCGGGTGGTCTGTAACGGTGACTGAGCTTCGGGCCAAAAAGTCACGCACAACAAGCGATCAAGTAAGTGGAGACAGAGGCTGCATTGTCGTCATGAAGCACAATCTCACAACTGCCCCCTGTTTGCCAAATCCGGTTGAAGTCCTTGGTATGTTTCCACACGATCTCTGAGACTTAGTCAGAAACAGATTCAACACTAAAAATTTGCACACATGTGTTCGACTTATCTGGCTACTGTTCCTCAATCGTATGAGAGAGCTCCATGCCAGACGGCAGGTGAATAACAGAGTAACTTTCAGATCAAGCTTAAGTTCTGCTAAAACACGTCCTACTTAGCACTGCCAGAGCGAGTCTGTACTCGAACTTGAGCGTTGATGAGGCATTTTGGTATACAGCAGTAGTGCCACCTGAAAGCTGGTAACTGAATATACAGTATAAATAAAGTATATATATTCAACGTTTATACGTATTTATCCGGACAAACCTCGTATATATATATATATATATATATATATATATATATATATATATATATATATATAATATATATATATATAATATATATATATATATATATATATATATATATATATATATATATATATATATATATATATATATATATATATATATATATATATATATATATATATATATAAATATATATATATATATATATATATGTATATATATATATATATATACTTTCTTGGTTGTTAATGCAGCTACAATGCAGAATAATGCTTTTAAACATAACATTTTGACTTTAAAGAGAATTTTTGAGTAAACTAGAAAAGAAAAAAAAATTTTTGTTGTCAATGCTTGTAATCGCTATGATTAATTATTTTCATATTGTTTAGTATATATGCTTGCTTATACTGATTAAAATTTCATAACGCTGTCAGGAATTCTTCGCTTTCCTTACGCAATTTGCTATAACAATGTATTCCATTTATTTATGTAAAAATATTCATTTAACATAACAAATGATTTTAAGAATATGTAACAATAATTACCACAATAGCTTAAAACTACGTAGGAGAGAGATTTAGATAACTATTTATTAAATATATGCGTTGGATTGATATCTTTTGTCCGCTAAAAAATTATTTTTTAAGCTGTCTTTAGGATAAAGAATGATTAATATTACAGTTTAATTACACTATCTCATCAAAAATAAAATACGAAGCACCATAAAAATAATTAATTTTTTTTAATTGAAATGTATGGAACACTTTTTCAAAGGTAAAGAAATTATTTAATATTTATAAAAGTAAGAACTATTCATGATTAATAACGTACTCTGAATGTCAAAATTCTAAATTCATGACTGTCTGCAACGTTCGATATGTTTATTAGGACAAGCTTGAAATACATATATACGTGGACTACAGACACGCTTGAAGTTTATATTAGGAGTGGTAAAGATCCTGAATAACATGTAGTGAGACATTTTGTTATCCTTCATCATTTTGGAGAGTCCGAATTTAACATTCATGTATATATATTATTGAATTTCAATTAGAAAAAGATCCAGTAAATTTGCTAACTTGAAAAGACTATCAACAAAACAGAGACTGTACATATGTATACCCACCATATAAGATCTGCCCTTACATCAAAAAAAGTTATTTTTTAGAAGCTTGGATAACTGCCCAAGTTTGATACAAGCGATTAGCTCCAGAATGACATTAAAGTATCACTAACCAGCTAAAATTATATGCACGATGGCTTCAAGTGACTTGACTCACTAATGAAAAAGGTATCCATGATGATTTGTGATAATAACACTCTAAATACATCTGTCGTTGCAGAATAAAAGGCAAACGTTCTGCCTTCCGCTGTGAGAATAAACCTCGTCGTAATCAAAGGACGTGACATAATGGGAAATACCGCGGCTGGTATAGGTTTAGTTTTTTATCACTCAATGGTTATTTTTTCCTGACGGGAGTTAATTAGACCTAGTTTAAAAGGATTTCTATGAACCTCAAGAAACATCTAATTCCGCAGTGAGAAATAAACCCACAAACTGTTGAACCAAAGGAAAGAGTACTAATCATTTGGCTGCCAGCTTGGCACGAATGTAATTGATGAGGATGTAGAATGTTAGTTGTAAAAATTTTATTTAAAATTGCTCCTTTACATTTTTTACAAAAGTAAATATATATATATATATATATATATTTAATTTTTTTAAAAATTACAACGTATTATATTTTATCGTTTTCTTTATTTGAAAACTTGTTTTTTAAATTTTACTTTGTTTTGCTCCATTTACGCATTTATTTTTTTTACATATGTTCTTGCGACTAATTCGCACAACGCATATTTATATGTCATTTCTGAATTTCTGAATGTGTAAAACAATTTTACCTGAGTTACTTGATAAAAGTAAAAAACAACTTAATAAAGTTATGTTTGTATTTATTGCTGCCCCTTATATTTCTCTACGCACTTAAATATTTCGGTGTGAAAGTTGTGATAAAAGGAGCTCAATAATGAATTATGAAATACTATACTAAATATTGAACGAAAAGCTAAAGATTACATGAAGCGAAAGAATGATAAACTAGGCAACACAAGATAAAGAGACAAGACAGAGATCCTTTTCAAGAATATAAATTAGAGATTACAACGGATTACACTTAAGTTGTTTGTCGAAACAATATGTCCCAATAAAGAAAGAGGGAGAAAAAGCTGTAATAAAAATAAATACTGGATTCCAAAATTTCTTTTTGTAATCTAATCGGAAGAAAGATGATACCAATGTATTTCGAATCTTTTTTGAGAAACAAATGAAGGTTAAAAAAATTACTCAATCAAATTCGATATTTTACTTTTATCCGTTACATAAGCTGATACCCTGCTCTAAACTTCAAAGAAATCAACGAAAAATCTCAGAATTGTATTCACGTTAAATCTCTTCTTTTGCAAAAATATAATATGAGGGTGGGCTCTAAGAAGCTTAATCAGTTTTTGTCAAACATCGAAAATAACTTAATGTTATTTTCTTTAAAGGCGGATTCTCGAAAAAAACATCTAAGCTGAAGCAAGTGAAAGATACTTTACTTTACATCAAACTATGAAAATATGTCACACGAACTTATAGAACATATTGTTACTAAGACTAATAAGCAGACACTGTTAATATTAGTTAAAATTACCTACTGGTTAGGATAAAGATGTCCGATGACGAAACATAAAATTCTTCGAATATTCTAGTTCGTCTTTTCTTGTAAAGCAAATATGTTAAGGCACATCATATTAAGCAAAAACTTGTCAGGCAGATGTCAAATGTACTGTTCCAGTCCAGCAATTTTATTGCTTAAATTACCGTTGCTTTCAAGATAACAATACTATTTGTCTTGTTGCAACCCCCCCCCCAAGAGGTGAACCGATTGCACTGGCTTACCCAAAATAAGGATTTAAATCCTATAGAGCATCTTTAGAAAGCGCTGGAACACCGAATTAAAGGTTGTAGAGCAGCCCCCAAATTAGTGAAAGAACTTACATGTCTCCTCCAAGTTGAGCGAAAGAAAATACCGCTGTCCATCATCGAAACACTTGTGGAAAGCATGCCCAGAAAGGTTAAGGGTGTAATTGCCTCTCGTGGAGGTTCTATTAAGTATTGAATATAAATAAATTGTGTTCTTCAAATACTTATTGATAATGAATTGGACATTGCAAAAATCAAAAGGAAAACCTGATTGTTGGTTGCATATGCTCTTAAATAATTCGTCGCACGTTCATAATGTTTGTTAAAATTTTGACCTATTAAATGAGCACCTAAATGGAAAATGTTTCTGTAGCATTATTCCCACTCACGACAATAACATGGAATGTTATCGATTTTATTCATATATAGAAATAAATTTTACTATATTTTAGAATTGAAGTTATACACCAGATAAAGCCAATATTGTGACTGAATACATATTCAACTCTACTAAAGTCTTAAAAAGGCAAAAGAATAAATTTCGATAAACTATCCAAAATAGGAGCAAAATAGTGTGATTCAGTAAATATATTATATAGTAAAAATGAAATCAATGTGGTGGAGAACTAAAATCATTTCCGATTTTATAAGTAGATTCAAAATTTCTAGAATTAGCACAACATAAAATGCATGGAGTAAAAGAAAAGTTATGATACAAAAGGAATTTTGTGTAGAGGAAATATATATGACATGATTTATTGTTAAATATCATTATTTGATCTGAGAGAACAATTAAGAAGTATTAATGAAGGGGAAGAGTGAAAATTAAATAGGAATTACTTGAAACTAAATGTATGGTTGAATGTTAAGGGAATACAATTTTAAATCAAGTGCACCATGTAAACGTTCAAAAATTCATACTATAATAGAAACTTTCGTAAATTGATAGATTATTTTACAATCAACTAGTTTTAAAGGGAGATTTTTTATAAAATAGAATCTGATGTTTTATATCAGACTGTGAAGAAGTTGAAGAAGAACAATAAAACTATTATTGAACAAATTCAATCACTATCAATAATTTTGAAATATGTCAAATGTTTCTGAAATGTCCTTCGAAAGACTACTTCGTAAGCCTGATCAGGAACTCACAGCAGGAGTTCGATAAGGAAGTATCAAATTTAATTATACAATACCAAGAACTTATCTAATACTGAATAGAGGCGAAACTGTTGCCTCAGAAGATATTGTAATTCCATAATCACATAACACAATAATAGAGTAAAATTGTAATCCATTCATTATAAACTTCATTCTGTTATTAAAAGAGCTTTGATCTAATGAAAAGGTTGTAAGCAAATAACTTTTTCTCCAAAGATTCAACAACTCGCAACCCTTGTCACTAGTTTTGGAGCTTTTCACCTTGTAAAAGATATTTTTGAATTTAAAAATGAGACCTGCTATTCATCGAGCGAAATACTTGAAGAAGTTTGGCATAGAGAAATTGCATAGTTATATTTTCTAATAAAAAAGGAAGTCCCTTAAGTGTACAGCTGAAGAATTTGAAAGAATAAAAATAGTGTCATTAATTAGGAAACTTGTAAAGTGCGAAATTACTCAAGATCAAGTGAGATGTGTTGTAGACAGTATACGTATTAAATTGAGTGAAAATTCATTCAACATTGTTGAATCTCGCGACCAAATAAGTGAATAAGAGGCTTCCAATGATATTTTAGGTTATTTCAGATATTTTAGGTATTATATATATATATATATATATATATATATATATATATATATATATATATATATATATATATATATATATATATATATATATATATATATATATATATATATATATATATATATATATCAGAAAATTGTAAAAATTATTATAGGTATTAAATAAACATGAACTAGTTTTTCTACTTATTTCTTGTTATAATAAATGCTCAAACATGTGCAGATGCTCCAGATTCTGGTATAAAGACCATAATAACTCAATATTTTGAAAAAGATAAGAAGCAATTCAGTTACTAAAAGAAAACGTCTTTGTGGATAAACCTATGATGCTCTTAACATGAATAAAAAGAAATTCCAATCATGACTGTGACTGCATATCTATAATTTAAGATAAAAATGCAATATCAAATTATCGTATATTTTGTCGGCCAGTCACACACTTCAACCTATAAATTATAAATAGCTTGGTTATCTTGGTTGCCATAAGAGAAAACATTATAAAAAATATTCACATTTTAAGTTCTGCGTTGGTTTATGATGAAGAAAACATAAATAAATCGTATGCATAAAATGACATGTTTTTTTAATATTATTTGCTTTTGTTTTTATTATAAAATGTGTTTATATTTAACACATTTCCCACATGCATAAATAAATAAAAGATTTTTTGAAATTTTCAGTAAAAAGCTATTTTTATTTAGGGATATATCTATATTATTTCTCAAAATTATAATTTATACTAAATCTTAATATCTTAATAATATATCTAATATCTTAATAAAATAATCTAATATCTTAATAAAATAGATATTAAGATATAATATCTTAATAATAACTTAATCTTAATATGCATCCATTATTGAAAAAATATTTTAGGTTAAAAGAGGAAATATAATGATCATAACATAAAATATATTTGCTATGAATTAACAACACTGCAAATATTTGTTGATATAATTCTAATGAATATGAAAGCGATGGGAAATGTCTTGTACGAATCAGTGAAAGATATACAGTGAATGACGTGCTTTTTTTTACAAATAAAGTAATTTTAATGACTGCATAACTGTTTATTGACCGTACGTATACAGTTGTCCACATATTTATAAGCCCACTACAATCAAGGAAAACGTCTTAGGTCAAATTAGAAAAAGCTTAAAAATGATTTGCTTGTATGGAATAAGTCATTGCTCATGTATATGGAAAGATAACTCGAGTATTTCACACTCTGTGACCTTGGTTGATGACCCACCGAAATATAACTCTAGGTTTCATTTTTATCACAACGGTGTATAGACAATTCACGTCTATCATCGGAACACATTGGGACGTAATTGAAGCTAATATAACGACAGTAGAAAAAGAGTTAGAGAGATTCCTCGTAAAATTGAATGATATCATAAAATAATTGGAAATTTTCTTCGAAACAGGGCTGTTTATGGGACAATAAAACTGCTGGGACCGTCTTTCACAGTGTCTTTGAGTACTACCCAATTATATGCTGTTCTCGACCTAGACACGGAAATGATGTAATCTAGGAAGAGTTCAGAAGCTATTATAGGTGATTTTCGATTATCCCATCTTGTAGTTAGAGCAAAATTGTCAGTTTATATATTTAAAACCATTCCACTAGAAATAAAAACCTGAGTTAGCGCTTGAGAACAAATTAGAATAAAATGGTATTATTTTTTTGATTTGCAAACTTTTTCATCTGACATTTCTTACAGTTTCCTTATTTTTAAATCATGTTCTGTGACAAAAAAATTTTAATTCGGGTGGTCCAAACTGATTTAGTTGACATCATCATCAATGATTTATAATAGTACTTGTAATAAAGCATAAAAACATGTTTCAAAGATAAACTTATAAGTAGATGTTTACATAGTCGAAGGAGTACCTGTGAAATTTTCACTCTAGCTTTTACCCTTTAAAATGGATGATTTAACCTTACAAAAATTTTATAAAATAATCTAATTTATGTATGTTGAATTGGAATCACTTGTCAACAAAATAATGCTGAAATTCACAAGGAATGTGGTTAAAGACTGTCAAGATCGATATGCTAATCTGGGCAGCAAAATGCTTAATTCTAGAAATAAGTTGATGATATGTTAGCTTGTTCAGTATAGATTGTTGTTGACTTTTCCTCCGAATTAAAGAAAGCTGTTGCTGATAGGATGTTACACATAACGTCTCCACTCGAAAGATTCGTCTGATCTGTGAAATGCTGAAAGTCGTATTAAAATCTGCTGCAAGAAAATCCAGAATACTTTCAAGCATCCACCTAGGCAGACATACATTCAAAAAAGTTGAAGCACAGCTTTCCATCGTTCAACAGTATCTCTCTGGGGTCAAAATCTCTCGGAACTTTCATTTCAAATATTATATTCTTACTATACGTATGAGGACCCCATATAGATAAAAAAAATCGGTAGAAACTTATTTGCGATGAAAAAGTTCAAATGGGTAGTACTGGATGGAAAACCAGCGAGTAAAAGTTCCTTTCCTTTGACACAAAATTCATTGATTAAGAAAGCTTTTAAATGCTATATTTAAAATAACATTCTGTTATCTATTGAGCTCTTTGAGAAGCAAGATACCAAAAAAGTTAGGCGTATGTTAGTCCGAGTCCTTTAATATCTACGTTTGCAATTTTGAATATACAATGTGAAACCAATGAAAATAAGTAAGGGAAGACCATAACCAGTGAAGAAAAGTGTTTCATTTTGGATTCCATTCTGTTTTTATATTCAAGTATAGTAAAAAATACCTGTGATTATTAAGGTGGCGGTGGTGAAGGATCATATTCAGAATAAACCAGTATTCTGCATTGAAGCAGGTCTCTCCTTAGACATTTGAATTAGAGAGGCTAAATATCTATGTTATAAAAGCACACCTTTTCTATCACTGTTATTTACTGAAAATTATATCACGAAGTTTCATAAATATTTTCCGTCATCTTAAATGTCATTGATCTGGAATGTCAGCTTTGTTACAATGATGCTTCAAATGTATTATCCTATTCATCTTTTTGTCAATCACAGCAGTCAAAAATTTATGCTCTATTCTTTTTCCATAACATTGAATATTATCAATGATTTATCAACGATTATTTGAGACCTTCGTTTCAGTTTTACTATGAGGCAGAAATTTGCATCAACCATCCTAACAGATGGGTGTTATAATATTCTTTATTTCTTTATAATTTAATTTATTATGTAACTAATGTTTCTATCTGTCCAGAAACTTGAAAAGTGTAACTGTGTCAGTAGCTATCTTTCTTATTTTTTCACTTTTTATAAGAAATATTAAAGTTAAATCATTTAGTAAAACTTTCAGAAAGTCATCCGTTTTTAAAACAATATTCCAACTTTATTCTCAATTATTCCCAAAGCAACACGTCAATCATTTAGACTTAAAGAGCTCATTTACCACTAGGTTCCAAAATATAACAGCTCATGAAAGTTGAGAATATCGCATTGCTTGTTTTCTCCAAATACTACATTTGCTCACTTTTGTTAACATTGCTTTTATCAGTTCTCTAACATTTGAAGAACAGTTGGCAGCATTTTGGAAATTCTTTATGAAGGTGTATTGAACACAATCAAATGCACTTTCTTTATTATGTGTAACTCTTCGATTAATCGACTTTAAA
The DNA here is from genome assembly GCA_037975125.1 of Latrodectus hesperus. NCBI lineage: Eukaryota > Metazoa > Arthropoda > Arachnida > Araneae > Theridiidae > Latrodectus > Latrodectus hesperus. The sequence continues at coordinate 30,294,861 of CM075859.1, forward strand.
GATCTTTTTGGAGTATAAGCACATAAATAGAGAAATATTAGTAATAAAACATCCATATGAACTCCTGTTGAACGTGTTGTTATTTCATAAAGAAATTTTAAGATTTCAGATGGTTGAATGCACACAAGATCACATACTTCTCTACTGAAAAAAGTACGGAGAAAACATACTTCTCTTCTGAAAGAAGTTCAGATAAATTATTTCTTCATTCAATTTGATAAAAAATAGACATTTGTAATGGTTTCTATAGGTCGTTTCAAGAAAGAATGTATGACCTCATGTTAAATTGACAACGAGGTATTCACCTCATGGTGTGAATCAAATTACTTTGCCTGAACATTTATAGCATTCTTTTCTTACGAGTGAGCTATATCGAACAACTTAATTATTTTCCAAAGTTACCTGTAAAAGTCATGCAATTAGAGTATGTTTGAACTTAATATTTCCTGAAGACATTTGAGAATTAAGCTACAAACTACTTGGAAGAAATTTAATGTATTTTAGACTTTAGGGATTATTTTTCCTAGTCAAATCCTAAAATGGTATTTCTTTAATGCATCTTGTAAAGAAACAGTACAATCAAATAAATTTTTATCCATTTTCCTCCCTGTTTTCTTTGGTTATAATACATACTTTTTTGCACATCAATCAATTTCCTTCTTTGATTCTTTGTTTTCTTCAATAACATTTCCTTACAAATTCTTATCTATGTTTAATTGTTATCTGGTTGAATTGTTCATGGTTTCTATTGTTTTTTCATTTTGCTGATAATTTTTCAAGAAATAAACTGCATGATTATATTTCTATTTGTGGATATATTAGTCACTTCTTTATTTCTTTACGATTTTCTTATCTTTAACCAATTTTTACTTATATTTTAGAGGGACTAAAACTATTAATCATACGAAATAAATAAAAATACAAATAAATGATATAATAAAAACATTCAATTGTTTTTAATATCTTTACTTAATGATTTAAAATATCACTGGAGATAAGTGGCCTGGTAGAAGAAGGCACCATTTTCATTACCGGAACATAGTGACTTCTACTCCCGATGTAATCGAAACTCCGCTGTGCTCACTAATAGAGGCGAACAATAGGTCGCAATGTCCTTCAAGTGAAATGATACCTCTTGGGAAGTCTAGGATTCTTTCACTTGGCCCCCGCTTCTAAGCTACGAAGACCCAAATATATTTAGAGCTATGAGGGCAAACCCAAGGAATGTCCTGCAGCGTAAAATTTCCTCAATTCCTCCCGTTTTAGAGACCTCACAGCCAATTGCCTAGACATTTGAAATAAATTATTGCAGAGAAAAATTTATAAAATACGGCAAATAAATACCTAGACAATATTATGAAATCAATAACATATTAAAAAATGTTTTACTTAAAAAGTTAATAAAGGTATGAATTATAAAAAAAATTCTAAAAATGTCATATAATTTAAAAAATAATTTCAATTATTTAAACATAATCTTTTATGTTAAGAAAAAATAACTACTTTCTATAAGTTTATTAAAAAAGCAAACAGATTTGGGAACAATGATATTAAAATGAAGTTTTATGTACTTTCGTATAGTGGAAGAATTTACAAAAAAATGTTTTTTGTAAAGAACATCGATCCAAGAAAGAATCTGCTTGCTAGACAAACAAGTTAACAAAGAAATTTCTTGTATATGATGAAATCTATTCCATTCAATGAACTCACCAGACTCTAAAATTAATGTGAAATTTCTTTTTGTAAGTAGATCAACTCTATTAGCGAAGAATAAAAATATATCAAAGAGGAAATACATATTATGAGTTTGAGTAATTTTTAAATATCGATATAGGCAAAGTGATTATTGAAATATATTTCGATAAATGATACACAACTATATATATTTCGATAAATGATTGTGAATTTTATAATGAAAGTTTTAAAGCGCAATCATTTCTCTCAAACATATCTTTTTTATATGCTTAACTTCCTATTGTGTGACAAAACTCTTTCAAAGGTACATCCTTAATTCCCTAATATTTTCTGATTGAAAACCTTTTTAATATAATCACATAAAATTGTACCTTGAATGAAATTCAATAATATTTAGGTCAGAGAATTCATATGAATTTATGTTCAAATGTTTAGAACTACTGTAATTGCTGGAAGCAAAGCCAAGGCACTTACACGTTTAAAAATTAAATTTTCAGCAATGCAGATTTTATATCGATGCGATGCTCATATACACTCAAAAAATAAAAAATATTCTATTGTAATTTGTAAAATAGTTTAAATTTGCGTGAAACTCAGTAAAAATATCGTTAATAATATCAGTATTTAACAAGACTAAAATTCTATTCCTAAGTAGAAAGATTATATAGCAAGAAGATATATATATGAAAGCTTGTCAGATTTGGACTGCTTATATTTTAATTCAGTTTAGGTTACAGTTAATTTTTTAAATTCATATAGGGAATAATCATGCATTGAAGGCTTCACACTGTGTATAGTTTCCTGCGATTACTTTTGCTAAAGTAAAATGTAAAACTTTCTAATTTCCATTCAGTTTAACATTTTGTTGTTGCTGTATTCTTTTACAGAATGAGTTATATCATCCACTCTAACTTCTTTTAGTAAATTAAAGTCCATTCTTGCATATAAAGAAAAATGAAACACTTTTGGTTAAAAGTGTCATTTAAGACTGCACTTCGTAAGCATTGTAATATAATCCTAGATTTTTAATACACATCATAAGTGGTTTCCAATTTTTGTCAAAAGCGTAAAATGTCCGACGCCAGCATAGACTCTTAAAGAGTTCAAATAATATCGGTATAGCTGTATAACTGGGGTAACTGTGACAGAAGCAACAAATACGGTTGCAAAGCAAACTCAATAAATTGAAATAGTGATGAGAAGAAAAATCTGCCTAAAAAAAGTTTAACTGCTGTTGAAGTGGATTATAATCGCTAAAAAGAAAACAATTGAAACTAAAGTGACATCCAAGTTCAGTCAGCATCTAGATTCTCCAGTGTCAATGATAACAGTTATAAGGTACCTTCGTGAACAGGATATTTACTACAGAGCAATTCCCAAGCGGCTTATCACAGTTGTTACTCCAACTTATCCTAGTGTTGGGCTCTTTCATTTAGGTGGAAGCAGTCAGTTGGGAGTCTCCGTAATTTAAAAGCACGGACCAAGAAGAAGCCCCAATACTTAACCTTCCACTCCTAGAGATAAAATTTCACTTTGATGATTTTGAGACCACGGCTTTTCGTATTTGTAATACCAAATGTTTGCAATGTCTGATGTAATGCCACGTCTACAAAACCTGGTTGATTGATAAGTGAACTACAGTTATATGGTCAAGCGAATATCTTTCACATTTTTCTCCAAAACAGAAAAATGCACGGTTAGAGTATATTTGCACAAGGGTATGATTGCGATTAAGTATGACGGTGTTAAATATGAATGTGAATATGTTTCTGCTGACCCAATGGTATCTCTGATAAGAAAAATCGCTGAAAAGAAGTACAGAGTAGTTTTAGTTGGCCAGGTCCATCCTATGAAACAAACTTTGTCTTTTGTGGAAAATATCATTTCCGAAGACGATAATACTTCAATTCATGCATCGATACTTCACCTACAAAGTGTGCAAAGACCGGCACTAGTGGCAATTACTAGGTGTTACAGGACTGTTTCTACTGCTGCTGTACAAGTACTGGCGGGAGTCCTACCGCTAGACATTAAAGCAGGCATAGAATATGCAAAGCTAATGGTATTGGTAGAGCGCAGGCCACACTCCTTCTACGAGATTAACCTGCGGCCAGAAGATGTTGAGCAAAGAGTCGACATCTTAAAGTGTCACCCAGCGGACAGGTGCAGTGTACCTTTCGACAGTGAAAAACCGACTGGTGAGGGTCTTGAGATATTCACGGACGGATCAGGCATTGATGGTAAAATTGGTTTAGGGTTCACCATACTACTTTGGGCAAGAGATTGTCACATACGGTGCTAGACTCGGTGACGATAACTCCGTCTTTCAGGCGGAAATGTCGGCACTGGGAAAGGCACTAGATTGGCTCAAAAGTAGTCTAGGCAACAGCACTTGTCATTTATACAGTGACTCTTTGTCCTCCCTATACTCCCTGGCCGATCCAAATAACCAAAACATCTTGGTAAACAAAGTCAAAGACTCTTATCGGGAGGCAATTTGCGGTAGGGAGGTATACCTGCATTATGTACGTGCTCATGCAGGCACTTTCGGTAACGAAAGGGCTGATGAACTGGCCAAGGAGGCTGCGAATTTACCAGAGCCAACGCTGGACCTGTCACGTCCAAGGTCACACCTTCTTAAGGTGTTGCATAAAGAAGCACTGCGTGTATGGCAGCAGAGATGGGATAATGAGGTAGTAGGCCGCCAGACCTACAGACTCTTCCAAACAGTGACCGAAAAGAGAGTTTTCGGTAATGCCATCATAGCCCAAATAGCGACTGGACACGGACGTGTACCGGAGTATCTTCATAAACGAGGGTACCCGATTAGTGAGTTATGTCGCTCGTGCAATGTGGTGGGGGATTGCCTCCACTTCGTGCTGTCTTGTACCAGGACCTCGGAAGAAAGGAGCAAACTGGTGTACGATAGCGAAAGCTTGAGTACCATCCTGGACCGGCGCAACTGGTCGTTCTTGAAAAAGATCATGTCCATTGTGTCGGATGACATTCCTATGATGGAATACCAGCGTGCCACCGACGATGGTCCGGTTGAGAACTGGGAAATAGAGGAATAGTATAGGACTTGACGAATGAAAACTGTTCAAAATGAGAGAGTTCTAAAAGTAAAGGTATCGTACAAATCTTCCTAGAGTGTACTGATTGCCACGTAAAGTGAGTGGGTGCCGACGAGTTTACTCGTCTCATCAAAGTATAGTTCGCTTGCTCGTCTACCAAGGCAGGTGGCGGCTGCTGGGTGGTAGACTTGAGTCACAAATTTCGGGTGTCCTGGTACTTGAAATTAGTTATAGAAGCCTCGGCTTCTGCCACTAAGAGTCAACCACTCGATCCCCTTCTGTCCTTCTTCTGTCCAATTATGGTTTGCAAAATACAAGGGGAAATCTAAATATTTGTATTGGTCCACACGGTACCCCAACCTCAATATAAGAGGATTAATGTAGTCTATTTTAGAACTTTCAATCGATATTCACCACCGTCGTCTCCCTTGGAATGATCTCAATACCTACCTGAAGAATATTATAATATTCTTTTTAATACTATTTAGAAATTGAATGATTCGATATCCAGGCTGTATTACAGGTCAAAGTATTATAGGTATATGCCACTGTATTATAGGCCATTTTAACAAAGCATTCCTTTTAAATGTTAAGTGTTTCTAGTATTTTGATCATCACCTGTATATTCTCAACATTTCATATCTATAATCTATTTTTATGTCTCCATCTGTATATTTTCCTTGAATGGTATACTTCATGTTGTTGTTCTTGTTGTTGCACCAGAATACTTTCCTGTACCTACCTAGAGTTGAGCTCTACCAATTAGGTGGAAGCAGCTGGGTGTATGTCTGTAATTTAGCAGCAAGAATCAAGCAGAAGACTTGATCTGCCACCCTTAGAGGTATCATTTCACTTGGAGGACATGGTGACTACGATCTATTTAACGTGTCCCAGACACCTTTAGAGAACAATTTGGATCTTCAGTTAAGCCACGATTTGAATTCACTAATTTCCAATAATGCGAATGATGTCTTAACCAACCAGGCCAGCGTGGCCTCTGGTACATGTCATACATAAGAAACAGATCAAAAGTTTTCAACTGTTACGTTCACGGCAAAACCTTATTATTACAGATTCAGCCCTTGCATAATTTAACATAGAACGATATTTATGTTGATGCAGCCTTTTTGTAAACAATTATTATAAACCATTTTCTCCCGTTAGGGCATACACTGATGCAGCCTCTTCCAAAATCTATGATATATCCATTTTCAAAATATAATTCCTTTACAGAAAACTTACAATATGTAAATACTCATTTTAAAGCTAGCTTTTCAGTTTTTTGTAATTTTCTTGATGATTTTCGCAAGCTTAATCTAACTTTAAAAAAAGTTAAACATCAATCATGTAATCAATCACTGATATGTATTATATTTAGTTAAAAATTGCGTTTTGTATATTTAAAATGATATTTGACTATATATTCAGTCATTCTGGTCTTCTCTATTCCCAAGTTTTCATAGACAACGCTTATACAATTTAATAATATTATTTCACTATATGATCAATAATATTTCCGCCTGGATAACTTGTGAAAGCTCAATTATCCATTTAGTCATGAAGTATACCTTCGAAACAATGGACTTTTTTTGGAAGTAAAATTTTAATTATTGGGACATTTACCAAGCATGTATCTTCATTTTTAATACTGTTATACAACATTCAAAGAATAACTTCATTATTCTTGATTCACTTAAAGAAAAATTGATTATATTTCCCTAGAAAACCTTTTAGTTACATAAAAGGAATAAGCAATAATGTTCTTTTCAGAAGAATGCATTTCTTAACTTTTCTGAAGTTAGAATCATCCGTCATTATTTCTTCTGCCATTATATTGGTTAAGTTGATTATTAAGTTATACAGTTCCTCTTGGATTGAAAAAGAAAATTATTAATATAAGAGAAAATCAATATTTTATTTGAAAATTCAACTAAACGGATAAATCTGCTGAGAGACGCATTGCAAATACAATCAAAATCATGCCACAGTTAAATTACGAAAACCATATGCTTTCAAAACTCGAATATATTTACAGTACGAAAAATATTTTAATAACTTGATAAATTTTTACCTCATTTCAGTACAACCTAATTACTCCAAATAAATATTTCATTATTTTTCTTTCATTTGACTGCATTAATTTTCCGTAATCTCCCGTGTAAAAACTATGTTTTCCCAGAAGCATGTAGTTTGCCTAAGTATATTCATTTGTAGAAATATTAATTACATTATATTCATATGTAAAGGGTAAACAGAAAGAGTGAATTAATAAGTATATTAATTCAATTGATGGTTAAAGCTTAAATGAATATTGATTTCGGAAGATTTATTACCTTTCTATTAATGGTAGCCGAATGGTTACACTTTTGCCTACAGTTCAACAGTTCGTGGGTTCGAATCCCATCTTGGGCATGAATGTTTTGACGCCGCAGGTGGACCGCCTACTCGCAAAGCGAGTGTAAGGCGTTGAATGTCCTCCTACGATGGCATGAATGTTTGTAGTGGTTCGGAATTCACTTTGAACCATAGGTTCCAGTCTAATTAGACCTTGTATACAAAAAATGACCATTGAGCGACAAACATGCCAACCCCCTAAAATTGAATTAAATGCTGTTTTACTTTCATGTATTGTTTTCATTAGAATGTATTCAGATTTTTCCTAAAGCAACTTCTTTTTTATATACGTTGTTGTGATTAATTTTCAATAAATTAAAATTTTTGGATATTTCCACACATTTATTTCAAACTAATATATAGGTTAGATTATTGCAGTACTTTTCCAGGTGCCTTTTATCATTGACCCAAACCGCTAAAGATATCCAACTGTCTCTTAATGAGGTCGACACCTGAGTTAGGAGCCTCCTCCCACTGAAAAGTCTGTGAACCCTACAGAGCTTTTTACCTGAATATGCCTTTACAAAACGAGGCTAGAATAGAGCTTACTATTTCCCGATCGGCACCTTTCCCATCCAGGCTGAAACTGCCTGAACCTCTAAGTGATGGAAGAATATGAATTTATGGAACATGTTTCGGAATAATTATATGTTGTTGTTGTTGTTGTCGCGCGTGTGTCAGCTAGGCTGGCATCATGGGGTGCGCTGCTCCACTTTTTCAACTGAACCATATTTTGGTGGGGAGTCCGACTTCCTCAGTACACACATGCCATAGGGACCCGTTCATAGGATAGGCAACCATTTACAACACATTCATACACAAAAAGGACAAAGACAGGACAGAAAGAGAGAGATAGTACATTCATGTCCGAACTGGGATTCGAACCCAGGACCTCCCTATCTGTAGTCAGGCACTCTGACCACTAGACAGGGTGGGCAGCAATAATTAAATGTAATTTTTACAAATATTTCAGCCATAATATTTACAAATAGATTCTGTTATAAATCCTGTGCTCAAGTCGATTATAATAAAGCAGAATATACTTGTAATAACATAATTATGTCTGAGCAAAACAGCTGAGTTTGGACAGAAATTTCCTAAAGTGGCTTTTCCAAGCAACTTTTTATAAAAATCCGAACCACTGAAGTGCTCTGGGACAAAAGGATTCTTTGTCATTCATTATCTTAGGCACACCGTATTAATTGCAATTTCTTTAAGTTTTACTATTTCCTTTCCCATAAGAGATATAGTCGTCATCAAATGGGATACTAATCCTTTAATATGGAATGCTAAATTATCTAATTACTCTTATTATGAAGTTGAGTATTCTCTGTTCAGAATTTTCAGTCAGGGGAATTGTCAATCCACTCTCATTCTTCAATACCTTACTTCAGCTTTCGATTGTTAGGTTACTTTCTCTGAGGCGAGAAAGTGTTCTTCAATTTCGGTGGAAAGTAAACAGTCATTTGATGCAAATGTGTCTTGCATGGAGAGAGATACCAGTCTCTTTACTTGAACTTTTATAACAACCTTTGAATATGGTGAGCAGTAACGAGTATCACACATTGTCATGGAGAAAAATGATATTAATCAACGTGCCTAAGTATTTTTGAAAAAGCTGACAGCGTAATATGATTGGGAATTTCATATGCGGAAACACTCCTCCAAGTGAAGTATTTTTTTTTTTCCACATTTTACCATTTCAATTGCTAGGACACGTCTGCGAAATTAAGTTGCCCAACAAAGCCGCAACATGACAACCAGTGCCATCTATCTCCATTCTTAGACAAGAAACTTTCCTTCCACAATAATTACCAAAAAATGAATTCGCATTGCTTGTGATTTTTTAATTAAACCTCGTATGTATTCCTTAATTAACTTTGTAGATTATTTAAGCTTAAATGATAATAAGTCTTTTATATCAACTGAATAACCAGAATTTAAAAAAACAATCACTTTTTTCAGTGAATGACCGGATGATACATTTGTATTGAACTTAAATAATATTTTGAATGCTTACTTTAAAAGAAATAATGCAGTATCTTAGGTCATGTGTGATATTTTCTTCCTAAATACGAAAATGTCAAAAAAAAGCTGTTCTATTTTTTTTCATTCCTCTTTTTTCGATATATTATTATCAAGACAATTTTCAAACTCTGTGAAAGTAAGTCTGAGTAACATTAAGGTTTTATAATTTGTAGAAACATTTTTCTATCTTATATTATTTATAAAACAGGAATTTGAAAGAATTTTTATTATTAGATAGACAGGTATGGGGGAATCGCTATAATTAAAATCACTCTATATGTCGCCCTCAATTAATGTTTCCTTAATTTATCAGTATTCGCATGTTTTTTTACTGAATTGGAACATATTCTGATATCCTTATTCATTTAGTATCTTGAAATTATTTTCTTGTTCGATAAAGATTATATTTTTATAAAATGATTTTTAGGACATCTTATAAAAATATAATCTTTATCGGTATATTTTTTTATTTTATTTATCTTTATCGGATATAAATTTTTTGTGATATTCGATATGTCATAGACATGTCGAATATCACAAAAACAAATTTAAAATCACTGATTCTGTTGTTCAGTGCTTCTCAGAAAAAAATTACATGATTTTCAATTTATCAATGAATCAGTATTACTTAGCTATCTATAAAACAGACGCAATATGCATTAATCTAGTTGTCATAGATGTAATTAGAGTAGATACATTTTTGAGTAGTCACTTATAAAAATTATTTTATAAAAAAATTGTGTAAAGAGACTGTAATAATATTTTAAATCATATTAATGTGTGTGTGTCAGATGTCACAAAAACATAATTTTAATCATTGATTTTTCTATTTAGTGCTTCTCAAGATAAAGTTATGTCATATTTAATTTATCAATGAGTCAACACTTTTTCTAGAAAAGATGGTAAGAATAATGTTGAGTATTGCTTAGGTAGAAGTAAAACTGAACCAATATGTATTAATCTAAGTACTCTAAGTGTAATTAAATCGACTACATTTTACTAGTTATTTACAAAAATTATTAAATAGTTAACACTGTAACTGAAATTTCAAATCGTATCTCCGTATATATTACATATATCGTATTACCCTGTATTGATCTAAATGCCATAGAGTAATTAGAGTGAATGTATTTGACAAATCATTTACAATAATTATTTTATTATTATAAAATAATAAAATAATTATTAATAGATATTATATGGTAGACTTTGTAATATACATTTCAAGTCATTATTAAAAGTAACAATATTGTGCATGATTAAATACGTCAAGTATTTGTTGGTTTGAAATATTTGCTTTGGTGTGATCGGTCTTAAAGTGTTTATATATATATATATATATATATATATATATATATATATATATATATATATATATATATATATATATATATATATATATATATATATATATATATATATTTTTGGTCTACTCTTTTTTGTTGATTTGAAGTTTAAACGCTGTAAGCTTGCGTTGACAATATCATGATGTCATATTAATGATACCCGCTCTTGCACTTGCACCTTTTAGCATAAACTTCATTACCAAATGAGCAAAAATGGATCTAGATTAGTTGAAGTACTAAGTTCTATCAATATTATGGATTTTGAGTGGGAACATATATTTTAATCCTTGAACATAATAGTCACAAAATCAGTAATTATACCATTTGAACTACCATTCCCGATTTTAACTTTCTTATTCTTGTTCCATACTTTTTAAAAACTTTTAATATATCTTAGTATTTCATTTTAAATGAGAAAAACTAAAGATATCTAAATTGAAGTTTGTAATGGCACTTAATAATCAATAAGTACACCATTCACAAAAAATTCCAAATGATATTTGCCTTCGTACAAAATAAATTTGTGATTGATCATTTGTTACATCATAGATTCTTTATTCATCAAGAATAAAATGCTCAGAAGTGATACAGGTATAGTTATATAATACTATAAATAGTATGAATTATTTTATGGTGCATAATTTGATGAAAAACTAACTCAAATAATGTATTAAGTTTGCTTTAGTTTTTGAATTTGACGTGATTGACTTACATACATAATTTCTACTTTCTATATATGTATATTAGATAGATATATAGCAAAGTGTTCTTCTTTAAGAAGCATACTCGTAGAATAAGAAATATAATCTATGGAATTCTTGTTGTGTATTAAGGATTTATTAATATTATGAATACATATTATTAGTCATTAGAATATATATTTCCTAACTTTAATGACGAAATAGCCTAAATTTAACATTTACTGTATTAGTGATTTGCAAGTAGAAGACGCTAACAAAAAATCAAGTTTTTTGTCGATTTCTGCAGATTTCTGGGGTTTCTTAAAACATTTTAATTTGGTGGAAACTTTACTTTATATTTTTTAAAGCATAAACTTTTATATTTCTAAAATAAGTATACCTAGTAATTATTATTCTTCAAGAATGAATCAGTTTTTACAATTGCTTTTGAGTCTGAAGCATATGGGAAAACCATGAGCTGTATCTATTATTTGTTATTTACGAAAGTCAGAGCTCTGTTTATCGAAATATAAGTTACTTCTTTATTTGTACAAACAAAATAAAGAAGTGAAAATGGATATATAAATCTAAATTATATCTGAAAGGGAGAATATTCTCCAGTGAATTTTCTATAATTTGGAATAGTTAAGATTTTTTGGAGATTAAAGAAAGAGTAAACAAAACGAGAAAGTACTATTTGGAAAAGTTTGTGCATTTAACGTCATTATAGTGAGAAGCGCGAAGGGATTGTTGATTTATTATTCTTCATTCAAGTATCAGAGCCCAACCAGGTAAGTAATAATTCCCAATAGACTACTTTTTATGTTAGATTTATTGATATGGGCGAGAAAGCCTGATAAATATCCGTATAAATGTTTCAATTTTCTTAAGGAATTATTTAATGATTTTCAAGGTGTAAATGAAAATTTAAAATAAAATTATCTTGTATACAAAGTTATGAAAAAAACAGACTAGATTTAAAAGAAGCATATTTGGAGTATTAGAAAATTTTTATCAAATTTTCAATTTATTGTTACGATCCATTCACAATTTGCAATGTTTCTTAGGTTTCTGAAAAGTCATGAAAAAAAGTCACTTTCTAAAGCCAAATTTTAGTCTATGTTTTTGTATTGTGTTAGCGATCTTTGAAGTTAGTTATTTTAAAGTCAAATGTACTGATCTGAAAAAGCAGTTCAAACCATGATAAGTACTGTTGTAATAATCACTCAAACAGTTTTTGCCATCAAATATGTATTCATGAAGAATAAAGAATTATTTAGCATATTTTTGTGGAAAAAAACTTCATAAGAAACCGATAATTACCCTGATATACTTTTGATTCCTTTCGATAAATAATCCTTTAGATAATAATACAATTCCTTTCAATAAATAATACATGATATCTAAGACAAACTCTGTTGTCTCTTTACCATAAAATAGAAATAAATAATTAAACATTTTTATTTCGATTTCAAATTAATATTTTCATGTGTAGAGTCATTACCAAAAATTATACTTTATTTATTATGTCAAATATAAAAGATGTTTTAAAAAATCAGTCGGTAGTCTATTTCCGGCGAGTTAATATTAGATAATTATTTAAATTCGATAAAACAAAATTAAATATAATCACATTAGTATTTGAATACTTAATTTTTAGGATCATATGTGTTAGAAATTTAAATATTTTCAACAAAGTATTTAAATACTTTATTACGGGAATACTTTAAATAATTTTCCGAACATTGGATTGAAACAATGGTCATATTTTCTTTCCCGAACACAAAAGTGTACAAATTACTTCATATTATTTTTAATTTTAACTTAAACTCTTATCAAAAACTTGCAGCTTAAATTAGTGTGTAAACAGTATGTAAATCATAAATCTAAATGATAAGAAAAAGTACAAGGCATAATTAAAATGACATGTAAATCATAAAGCAAAATGATTTACATATTATTTCAATTATGCCTTACACTTTTCCTTATAATTATTCATTAACTTCTTGTAATGTCATCACACAAAAGAAAATAATCTATAACTTATAACATGCTGTTAAAAAATATCTCGTACACCAAACGTAATAATACAAAATTCTATTAAATTGAAACAATTTTCAAAAATTTCAGAAAGAATTTGTACTTTTGTTATGTCTAATTTATTAATATCCAGACTACAAAATTTTATCTCTTCACTAGAAATTATTTGAAAATGATATTTATTTATATCAGATCCAGAAAGCATATAGTAAAATTATGTTTTTCCTTGCTATATTTATAAATATCAAATGTAAATTGACAATGTTTGCACAATAGGGTTCATAAGTTTGTAGCCAATATTTATTCATTACAACTATGATATTGAGATTCTTTATCATCTTATAGAAAAATTACGACCTTTTTTTATTTGCTATATTTTAAAGTGTCGAATGTAAATCAATATTTTTCACTCAGTCATATTCACAAATTTGCAACCCATATTTATTCATTACAATTATAATAAAGGGATTCTTCATTATCATATCTGAAATTTTGTTCCTTTTCTTGCTATATCTGAAAGTGTGAAATGTAATTGACTTCATTCATTCAAAAACTTCATTCATTCACAAGTTTACAACCAATAATTAAATGTCGTTACCTATGAACATTCTAAATCTTATATAGTCTTTCTTTTTTACTCAATATATGTAGCATTCCTCAAACAAGTTTGTTATTCTGTGAAAATGTTAATCATTTTTGATCCTAGCAATTTACTCCTTACAAATTTGTCGCATGCTATTTTCATGGTGTAGTTTACAGAATCGTAATTCAAATAAATTAGATCCCAATAATTTAGTACACACAAAATTGGTATTTGTTACATGCTGTTTCATGGCACAGCAATATTAAATAACTATAATTTAAATAAATCAGGTTTGGTACCACTTTAGTTTTTATTCATTTTCAGATATATTTAAAAAAATCGTATATAAAAATTCGATACTTTTATGATATGAACAAAACAGTATTACTTGATAATATTGCATTAAATAAAATTTCCATACTATTATCATAACTCGATCACTTAAAAGAAAATTATTTTTGAAAAGGGATATTATTTATCTCGTGCTCATGTTCAGCAGTATTTTAGGAAATTCAATTTTCATATGAAAATCCATCTACTGGATTGTAATTGTAACTCGAAATCTAGGTTTATTATGGGTTTATTCATGTTAAAATAAAAGCATTTATGAAATTTGAGAGGAGTACTTCTGCTTGGTGACACAGTTATTGACCTTGGTTGAATCTTCTCGATGTTGAAATGATAGTTCAAAATTGTTTTCGAAGAATAGGAACCACAGAAGGTTTTTTATTCAGCCATCTGGCTTCCTGTATGATATCATTTTTTCCGTAATTCTTCGAAAAAAGTAACTTTTAATATAAATTGCAACAAATAATCTATTCCAAAATTTTTATCTAGAAATTATAGTAATATCTACAATTTTTTTCTCAGGTATTCGTTTTTATGCTATTCACAGTTTAAAAAAATTGCTTTTATACTTCTTTGTAAATAGCAGTTTTTTCAGTATTTCTGTCTTAACATATCACCTCATTTTCAGGTGGATCGTCCTGATTTAGCAAGATATTTTTATGCTGCTTCTTTATTTTGTAGAAACAAATATGTATTTCCTACATTTCATTTCTCAAGTGACTAAATGTTCTACGGAGCTAAAAATGTGCCAAAGTATTTCAGAATATAATAAATCTTATGATTCAGAATTACTATGCAGCTCAATGCATTTTTCTATATATAACAGTCAAAAATTATATAAATAGTTTTATACAATTACAGTAATAAAATTTGAAAAAGCATTAAAAATATAACAAATTTTAACTCCCTGCTATGGTATATATAAAATAACAAATTTAGCTTGACGAATTTGTCTGTTGCTGAAAAGCACATAAAATCACGGATGTACTGTTTTGTAATTAAGAGCAAGTTCGACTGGTTTAAATATTAAATAAAATAACTTTAACAATAAATTTTGATATTGAAATCACATTTTCTTTGTAAATTTATCCTACTTAAGAAATATTTCTAGTAAATACAATATTATGCATAAATTCCGAGGTACATTTTTTAAGAAAAATTACATAAACCTGAAAACTTTTATCATAATGAATATTACTCTAAAAAAATCCATAAATCACTCATCTTTTCTATGTCAGTTTTGTTCATTTTACATACCTTTATCAAAGAATAGAAATTTCATAAGTAATACTTTGCACATCTTTTATTTATTTTTTACCAAAAGTTATAAGAATATCAAAATTGTGTTAAATGTTTTATATCCAAAATTCCACATACTTGATTTTTCAAGAAAGAATTTTTCATAATTTTGTAAAATGTGCTTTATCTTATTGTAAACAGATTGCATAAAAATTTCATTATGCTATACACACACATATATAGGTAGGTATGTATTTATGTATGTATACATTATATGATTTAGGCGGCTTAACATAAATATATTTACTCTTAAATAAATTAAGAAGTAACGAAAATGGTGAGTTAAGAAAATGAATTTAAAACTATTCAAATAAAAGATATTCAAATTTATTTTTAATAGATTTCATTTTTATCAGTTATCGATTAGATTTTATTTTTATCAGTTTTCTTCATTTCTTATAAAAATTCAGGCATTAAAAATAACAAAACGAAATATTGCATCTCAAATGTATAAAATTTATTAAAACGGACGACAAAATTTTATATTTGATGCATAAGTATCTAAAACAGCTGACAAAATGACACAAAAGAAAAACAGTGAAATGTTCTTTAAACATGTTCTCTCAAGACGCGGTCAAGACAAGTTCACATATTCCCTGTAGAGAAGTGGCGCCAGATTTAGTGATAAGGAAACGGAGAAACTTAGTTGCTTTTTTCCTAAATCGATGTTCTGGCAGCTAACAAGACATGAAATTGACTGACTTCACTTATACGATAAGGAAACCTAAAAATTTTTAACATGCAAAAACTAGCTGATCTCGAAGGAAGATTTCTGTTTTAAAGTTCAAGTAACTTTAATATTTTAAGAATCTGCCAAAACTCTCTCAAGGATAATACAAATAACAACACTAAACAATTTTTATCTCCGAGCTATATAAGTACATTAAACTCTATAGGTACTTTAAAAGTGGAGAAGATGCTACAGTTATAAACAGGTAACTGTTTTTATGCATTTTCCCCAAATATCTCGACGTTTCACAAATGAACCTATGTTTTTTTTTTTTCCAAAGGCGGGCACTTGAGGGTTGAACCCTATGCCACAACAAGGCCAGAAACTGCTACTCATTTGTCGTTACCCAGCGGGCACCTGTAAACCAAGTCACGGAGGCGAGTAACGTTACCCGCGTCATACCACCACAAACCCGTTTATAGGATGGGCCACATTCATACATTATCACAGAAGAAAGGATAGAGAAACACTGAGAGAACAGAGAAAGAAAGTAACATCCATGCCCGAACCGGGATTCGAACCCAGGACCCACAGCTCAGGAGTCAAGAGCGCTAACCACTCAGCCATCGGTCGGCGATGAACCTATGTTAATCAGTTAAATTTTAAGACACGCTCAATAAGCATGATGAAGTCCTAAAATAGCGCTAAGAGTTATTTACAAGATGGAAAAATATTCAAAAATGTCTATAATTAATCTATTGCATCATAATATGCATCAGAACTAAACGGCAGGACTCGCTTACTACGCGATAGGTGAATCTTAACTATACCGTTTCAGAATATTACTGCAGCAGCTCTAAAACGGACAAAACAAGGGCCAAAAAAACAAACTTGCCGTAATAAATGCTAAAATTCGAAATAAAATTAACTTTCTAAATGTATGTATTATGTTGCAATTAGACTCACTAGAGTTATTACTCTTTAATATAGTTACGATAAAACTTTCAATCTAATAATTGCTTATTAACAGAAAAATTAAATTATGCGTGTGTGTTCATTTTGTTTCATATTTAAATGTAAATGCATACTGATAAAACATTATACATTTTTTTCTTGCCTTGAAACACTAGAATTCATGGCATTGACCTGCTAATACTAGAAAATATAATTACGTATTTATTAATATCATAGTGTTTGTAGTAAATTTGAATTGAATGCCTATTTAAAATGTTGTTGTTGTCTTGTGTCTGCTAGGCTGACATTATGGAGTGCACTGCTCCATTTTTCCAACTGAACCATATTTTGGTGGGGAGTCCGACTTCCTCAGTACACACATGCCATAGGGACCCGTTTTTAGGGTAGGCTCAACCATTCTCAACCCATTCATACTCAGAGAGGACAAAGACAGGGTAGACAGAGAGAGAAACCATATCTATGCCCGAACTGCGATTCGAACCTAGAACCTTCCTATCCGCAGTCAGGCACTTTGACCACTAGACAGGATAGGCGGCTATTTAAAATGTATAAAAACTAACTACACGGAGATCGTGGATGTAAATTTCAAACAAGATTAAGTTATTAAAGCTTTAAAGTTTTTTCACGCACATTGAATGATTTCGGTCAATATTGAGACCTGGTACAATATTGGGAGCAAAATGGCAAAAAAAAATTAGAAAACATTAAAATCCACTTATATTAAGGATTTTTAGAAAAATAATTAATTTATTTGTGCTATTAAAATATTTGAAAGCAAACATAAAAAAATTTTTATTTTAAATAATCATTCCAAATTTATCTCCATATACTTTTAAAATGACCTTAATTATCGAAAGTAGAGAACAATTGATTTTACTTCAATCAATGTTGATAAAAAACGTATTTTTTTAAAAAAAAGTTTGCAATAAATATTTATTTGTAAAATTGTCAAGAATGGGAAAAGATTAAATTGTATCAAAAAAAATTTTTTTTTAAATTAGGAATATCAAGCTTAGTTATGAAAAAAAGAATTATCTTTTCCTTTCATAACTGAAATATGTGTGTATATATAATAACTATATAAATTAAGTTAGTAACAATCTAAATTCTTTTAGAAATATTTGAAAAAATAAGTGAAACAGTAAAACAACTAGAAAAGCCTAAACCAAAAAACAAATTTCAAATTAGAAGATTTTCATAAGAACAAAATGTATCATTTAAAATACAAAAGAAAATATTCAAAAGAATAAATGAAGGGGAATACGTAAAAATTGAAATTTGAAACAGGAAAATTGAGAAAAAGTGGCATAAGAGCCTTCTCATCAAGGGGGACGATGAGAGGGGGAAAGACGTTTCGTATTCATTTGTGTAATCATTCCAAAAAACATACATATGAATTTTTCCTAATGCTTTCGAGTTAGTGAAAAAGTTAACATAAATTTTAAAAATATTTTATTTATGTTAAAATTTATAAGATAGTTTATATGCAAAATAAATGAGAACATTTTTATTATATTTTAATTTTTCACTTACTTTGTGAAAAATTAACAAATATTAATCAATACTTAAGAAAGTATGTTCACAAAATTTCACTGATACTTCTTAAGTAAGTTTTGTGATCTGTATGATTTTCAAATATTTATTCTATTCCCTTTCCTTAAAAAGTTCGTATAAATTTGAGTATTCAACTTTTAGTTTTAATTGTGACAGGGTACATTATAATACAACTGTATTATAAATTTGTATACATAATGTATTATACTGTATTATCCTATTGATTTATATTTTATTATGATCAGTGTTTTAATAATGCTGAATTCTGACATCTACTAACAGAAAAAATGAAATAATATATTTAATTATAAAATATAAGGAGATTTTGTTCAGTTTAAGAGAATTCTAAGAAATTGAAATTGCGAAAGAATAATATTTAATGCTACACCTATTTTAAACATCCTTAAAGACAATAGATTTTTACTAAAAGAGACGAAAAAGCTTCATTTATTCTTCTAATTTATTGCTAATTTATTACTGTTTTACATTCATTATTTTAGTATTTTTAATTTGCTTTTCATTACAAAAAATGTTTATCGAAACTACAAATTGGGGTAAAAATGTATAATTCAAAGCATGTATAGTTTACAATACTCTTAACTTCAAAACACACAAATGAAACATTTTTTCTTCCCAAGATTTGGACCACATTTTTTCCTTCATATGTGCACACATTTAGAATTAAGAATTCTCATTTGAAATGAAATCAAACCGAATAATTATGTACATCAAGTTGTGCTGAAAATAATTTTTTAAAAATCAACGAGAGTATTTCAAAAAAACAAAATTCTTATTTTCTTTATTATGAAATTAATTTAAATTTGAAAATGTTCCTTTGTATTAAATTCACAAATTATAAATATCAAATATATTAAATATTATATAAATTAATATTACTATACATACAATTGTTAAGCACCAATAAATTGTTTATTAAATGTTTAATAGAGGAAATAATTTATAAAAATATAACATTGATGTGCTTATAATTGTAAAGGCAGAAACATATAAGTTCAGTGTAGAACTGAAGTAATGGCAATAACGATTAATTAAGAGTATCTATTTATTTAAAATAACTCTTTAACATAAATAACCAATAAAATTTCAGACGTTTGAAAGAGAATGGCAGTGCTACAAGCAATGGCGACGACAGCGCCACTTTATCAGAAACTTATATACACAGTAACTTAAACGTAAGAATAAACATACGGAAATATATGTAAATAAATATATATTAGTTTTATAATACGGTATAAACAAGATGAATAATACTATTTTCAAATACTTAAGCTTAAATATAAACTACAAACAATCATCATAGAAAATAATACAATATTTAATTTTGAAATTGACTTATTAGTTTTTTTTTTTTTTTTTTTTTTTTTTTTTTTTTTTTTCAATTTTCAAATTAACTACCCCCAATATCTCATGAGTACTAATTACAACTTGGACAGCTATATTAATTGTTTCTTTAATTGAATGCATGTTGCATTTATAATTAAAATCACACGCTCTAAATTTATGTTCTGTTTTAAAGAGAAAGCCATGTTTCATTTTATGTAAAGACACTTTTTTAAAACATAGTACCTGTCAAGAAATTCATTTAAAGCAAAAATAGCAACAGACAGCTCAGAAAAAGCAAAATCATCTTAAATTTAATAATGAAGAAGTCCATAATTGATATTAGATGCCAAAATGCTTAACGTTATGATCAGTTTGCTTAAACGCCAAAATTACAAATTTAATAAGTCAATAAAAATGCACATTAATATAAAAATGTACATTTAAAAAAAATATTTACCTATGAAGATAAGATTTGCAAACCTTAGATTAAAAATATCGTTAGAAATATTAGTTAATATTGAAACAAATGTATAAAAATACAAAAAATAAAACAAATATGACAAAAGTGAGATGATTTTTTCAAACAATATGTTACTTTGTAAATTATTCTTTTTGCACATTAATACTATGCATACAATTATAAAGAATGCAATTGCAAAGATATACCTTGATTTCTTAACTGAATATAAGATTAGAAATCATGATCACATTGTGACAAAAAATGCATTCTTTTTATTGCAGAGTACAAATGCAGAATCTAGTTTTATATATAAACTAAAACTAATTAGTGTGGCAGCTCATATGAAACCCGAGGCCTACAGGAGCTCGAATTCTGCTTACATGAACGGAGGCCCTGAGGTGCAAAGCGTGTGTCCCGATTAGGCGCCAGCCTAACGCGAAACCCCAGTGCTTATTTTCCAAGCATGTTTGGTACTCAGTTTTATCGACTCATTAAAGGGATGAAAGCTCACCCTAGGATCGAACAAAAGACCTGTGCTTTGGGAGTGTGGGATGCGCTACCAATAAGTCACTGAGCTTCACTTTTTATATATAATTTTCATTAATATATAAAAATGTTTCCATAAACAATATGTTCAGTAAAAAATTGCGTGCATTTAAGAATTCTAAAGAATAAGAAATTAAAGTGTAATTCTCCTAAAACTAAAAGAATAAATGAACAGTAATTCATTTTTTCTTTATTAAACAATAAATATTATTAAATTTTATGATCGTAATAATTATATTTGATAAGTCTCATGGATGTTATTAAATTCAATTATTACTCTATATTTCAGATCAGACCAGACAGAAAAATTGGTCTGATTTATATATAATCTATATTTCAGATTATATATAAATCAGACCTGATTTTAACATTTCACTGGGTGGTGATAACATCTTATATACTTTCAGTTTTATAACTTCTCCTTACTAACAACTGACTATTAACCATCACCTTAAGAAGTGTCCAATGCTGAAAGAACTTTGGAAGAAAAAAAGCCTAACTTATTGAAAACATATCTTTCAACTCATATAGATGAAGAATTAACAGATGATGCCAGCATAAAATGAGACTTAAACTCTGAAGTATGCCACGTGTGAAGTGAATTTAAAACGAATTGCTTAGAGATTCTTCTAGTCACAGTGTGATGGTATGAGCAGAGTTGAAAAAATGAATTAATTTTTTCAATTTTCGATATTTTGGCACTTCCTTACACTATATAAGCAAACAAAAAAAATATATTTTGAGAAATATTTGATGAAGTAATATTTACATATGAACATTTTGATACAGAATTTTTTCCGTAATTTTGGCGCTTTTGGTAAACTTATGACCCAATAAAAAATATCCATTAAAGTTAAATCAGCAGATTTGATTCAATATTTCTTAATAGATTTTAAAATATAACATGTTTTTACAATAAAATGCTATGATTTATCCAAGCTTGGTAAATATTGACTTTTATAATACAGGTTCAACTGAATCCAAGAGCTTAATTAATTAAACCAATTTAAACATTAAATAATATATCGCAACCAAAATAAAAATATTTTTATAGCTCTAAAAAAATTTCATTTATATCATCTAACAGTTCTGTCTGTGTAAAGACGTGAAGAGAATTAACTCAGTAGAATTATAGGTAAATGTATGCAGAAATAATTCGTCTAGAAGTAATCCAACAAACGCAAATTTAATGCATTGAAATAACATTTATTAAAACATTCTGAAATTATATAAACTAAGCACAATGCATAATAACAACAGCAACCAACTTGGTCATTTACCTGACACACATTCTCCGAAGCATACTGGTAAGAGCACCTTATATAACATTATTTTACACTTGGTCATGGTAACACACTTTTCAATTTTGTACTTATTATTAAAAAATACATAGGATCCTTAAATCATTACAACCGAGATTTCATTCAATTTACAACAATTTCTCTAATGTAATTGCGGATATTCATTTACTGTACTTGGAGAATTTACTAAAACTATAAAAAAAGATTAAGCTCATTGGCATGACAATCTATATGGGAGGTCAAGTCCTATAGTGCTAGAAACTATTTCTATGACTGTAGGTCCTTGGGTCAAAACAAATATCCTGGTTAAGTGATCAGCCTAATCCGAAATCCGCAGCATCTTCTTGGTTCTAATTTTTATCGAATTACAGAAGGGTTGCAAGATTAAGTCAGCCTTGCCAGTCCGAGGGACAAACCTCGGACCTGTGTTTTGTCAGTGCGAAAAGCTACCACTACGACATCGTGTTTCGGGAAATTATATAAATATTTTGCTTATATGAGTGTCAAACTAAAATCTTTCATTTCCATAATCGCTCGTTTATTAATTCTATAATTATATCAGATATTTATATATTCCATTTTTTCAATAAAATTTTAATTACTGTACAGACACAAACGTATATTAAATATTTTTGAAAATATGGTAAAGGCTCATAGGCAATTAATTGGACTTTTAAAATCACTTTAAAAACTTACATTTTTCATAACTTTCAGTAAACTAGTAAACAAGTAGAAGATGATGGAGGACTATGTGCTTTAAAATTATCATCTTTAATGTTTAAATCAGTATTACTGTTTGATAATTTTAACTAGAGAAGACTTTTTTGAAGATACATCAATTTCAGTCAATATTTCATTTTTGGCAATCTGATATCATTGTGTTTTATTTTAATCTAAATCATCGATTTCCATAATGAATCATTTTTCCTGTAAATATTATCCCTGAAAATTTTATGAAATTCTCATTTCTTGCAAGTAATGCATTATTCGAGTTTGAAATTTTGATTTAAGTACACCACACTACCATTTGTCTCTTTAATATTAATTTTTCAATATTCCCCCTCGACTCATCGGAGATTCGTGATGGGGATGATGGAGATATTTATGGATTCAGGGTGAATCTGTAAAGTAATAGATTGTGTAAACGACAAACATTTTATTTAAAACAGTTTCATGGCATAAATTGCCAAGAAGGGCTGAAATGATACATTTTCAATTGAAGGTTTGGGAATAAATGATAATGTTACGGTAGGCAGGGATAGCATCACCGCGCTTTATAAAAAATTCCTTATAAACTGGCATTATTCACATATTATAGAACTATTTGTAACATTTTCAAATCATTTTTCAAACTGAAATGAATCATATCGATAAAAATACAAGCTTCCAGTTTTAGCAATAAATAAATCAAAGCAATTTATCTTTATATTTTTTCATGCATACAAAATGCCATAAAAAAAACTTTAATTTTTATATTATTTCTATGTGTTTTATATTATTTCTATTTGAATTATTTCAATGTAAAAGAAATTCTATTCATTTTTTGCTAATATATATTAACATATATATATATATATATATATATATATATATATATATATATATATATATATATATATATATATATTTACGGGGTGAGATAACTTTATCCTGTTGACAAAAAATATTGTATTAAACTAAAAATATGAAATTTATTTTCAAAAACTAACTTTACTTAAGTCATTTTTTATTTAGGTACAACATATTTAAGTATTTTCAAAGTGGCCCCATTTGGGAATCGATACAGAGCCTTAAACGTCGCGAAAAATCTTCTGCAATGGGCCGCAGTTAATTTAGCCCATTTATTCTTAAGAGTAGCGTTTAGGCATTCCAAACTTCGATGTGGCTTAGAGTATACTCTTGATTGCAGAATAAACCAAATGCTATATCTCCATTGGGTTTAAGTCAGGTGAATAGGGAGGCCACATTCCCACAGGTATGAAATCTGGAAGATTTGCTCGTCACCAGTCTTGCGTTGCTTTTGCTGAATGAGAAGGGACAGAATCTTGTTGAAGCGTCCAGATGCTGTTTTAAAATGTTTTTGGCCCCAGGAAATAAAATGATTGTTAAACCTCATTGCAGTACATGGTCTTGTTCATTTTGACGATTTGATCTATGAAAACCAAAGGAGTTTTTCCAGATTCACAAATTCCTCCACAAACCATAACTGACTGTGATTTTTGTCGACGCTCTACTCTTGTGGAAGTTCCAGGACGATCAGATAACCAGTTATGGTTATTTTGTCGATTATAGGATTGTTCAATTGTGAAAAGTTTCCGTGAAGATGAAATGCTTCAATTCACCTTTTGCGGACTTTCGAAGGAGAGGTCAACATCTTTGCAAGCGTGTACGCTTATTTTGCTCATTCAGTTTCTGTACCTTTCGAACTTTATATGGCTTAAGTCCAAGTTCTTCCTTTGAAATTTCTCTAACTGGTTCTCTTTTAAGCCCTATTGCTTTAGCTATTTTTCTCATTGAGTTTCTTGGATTTCGGTTAATTCGTTTCTTGATAATTTTGTGGATTTCATTTGTATTCACAGTTCTTTTATTATTATTATTTTTATTTTTATGTTTTCGGGGTCTATCACCATCATGGCCAATCTCCAAGAATCGTTTTATAGTACGTAATACTGTTTTCCTGTGGATATTCAACTTTCTGGTTATCTGAATTTGCCTAAACCCAGCCACAAATAAACAATTATATGTTGTCGTTGGTGTATCATATTATTACAAACAAGGAAATAAGAACTCCCTATTTGTTTTACTAGCATTAAAGTCTCTTAAAGAAATGAAATTATTATAAAAAATGATAGATAGGAATTAAACCAATCATGGGCAGTACAATTTTGTCAACAGTAGAATGTTGCCACCCTTTGTGTGTGTGTGTGCTTACATGCACTGCCATGATCGACTGATATCATGAGTTTCTCTTTTCAACAAAAATCAACCGAGTCATAATTATGAATAATATTGAAGAATGTCTTTTTAAAAAGAGAGACATTAATACCCTCTTGTTTACAAAACTTGCATATTTAAAATAAATAAATAAATTCTGAGAACAGTCTTTTATTTATCTTAACATATCACTAGCATAAAAAAATAAATGGACACGCTTCGCTTTGGTGCGTACATGGAAGTTCACCTTTTTAGAGGAATGTGTTTCCTTTATTATTCTCTATGTCAAAATCCTGCCAAGATACGTCTAAAGAATATTATATACCACCCCCTTTTGCACATTATTTACGAACTTAATTAATCAGAATCTTTTTCCTCAAACATTTATTGATAAAACTTACAATAGATCCCATGTATGTTCCTACTCTACCAGGTTACTCTTAAAAGAACCCAATTATCTCATCCTATTGTTCTTCGTCAAAAACCTAGCAATAGTTTTGATTATATTATTAGATGCATTGTAGCTATATCGTATAAACAATGAATTTATTCTTTTTCTAAATAATTCCATATGGAACCATATCCTTGCTTGTCTGATTGGAAATAATTACGTTTTCTCTCTACCAGAAGGCCTACAATATCTTTTCTGATAATGCACAAGGAATTTAATGTGTTCTCAAAAAAAGTCCACTACAGATTCGATGTACTGCTTTGATGACATCTTCAACGGTTCTTAATATATTCAGATGTAAAGTATTTCTCCCTTAAAGAAAATTTTTAGTATCTGTATCATTTTATAATATTTATCAAACTTTCTAAAAATGCATAAAAAAATAGGAAATGCCTTAAAATCTTATATAATTTGAGTTTAAAAGTTCAAATCTGTCTCAAAAAATTATTTATTTAAAAAAATATCGTGATTAATACATACACACTTACACACACACACACACACACACATACATACATACATACATACATACATATATATATACATATATATATATATATATATATATATATATATATATATATATATATATATATATATATATATTATCTTACTATATTTTTAATTTTTTCAGTAAAATTATCGTTTTTTTACTATTAAAAGTCAAATGTTATTTTTTAAACTATAATCTTAATTCACATCAATATACAAATTCTTATATTTTTATCATTTTGAAAATGTCGGAAAATTATTTTCCTTTTATAATTAAAATATTAAATATTATTTCTAAAATAATAATTATAGTTGTGTAAAATCATAATTATACGTTAACATTTGCTCTGGACAATTTGAAAAAATGGAATCCAGTATCGTATTAACTAATGGAATAACTTTCTCATTAATTATTATGTTGTGGACTTGTGTATTGGAAAAAATTTAAATAACTTGCACTCAAAATTTCTTTTAAGAATAAGAAGTTTTTCAATGGATTTTCCCTCACATGAATATCTAAAGTACAAATTTTATATCTTCTTTAAAAAATGAATAAAATAATCTTTCATTTATAAAATAACTGTCTTATATCCACTGAAATTCCGCTTTTCATTTTCCCTATAACAAATTGGAAGAGCCGTCAAATGTAATTAGATTAAAAAGATTTCATGAAACTCTGGAATATGTGTTTCAGTTTCAAAGACAGAAACCAAAAAATTATTTTTCGTGTTACATGTGTTGCCGATTTATTTTCCCAAACGTTTAACCACCCAACTACTACACTCCAGATAATGAGCAATGGTGAACATTTCTACTCAATTTTTGTAGAAGTGGCATTTAATATTCTTTAAAGTTGTTTTCTATACCAACAACATTTGGGCTCGAGCCCTGTTTCATTCTCATAACACGTACATTTTAACTAACTCAACCATTTCATTTTCCTGAATTTAAGTTGATTCTTTAATTTTAAAATACGCACTTCTTCTATATTTATTAATCATTTTCAAGGCTATAGGTTTCATGTAAAATTATGACCATCATGATATTATTTACTTTGTTACAATTTTTGCCTGTACCTTTAAAAGGTTGAAAGATTACAAAGAAAGTAGAAACCATTAGCTTAAGATTAAATTCTTAACTATATTTCTTTCTATAAATATTTTGAAAATTAAAATTTATAATTTTTTAAATTTTTTACCTAGGAACAGATATGTAATTATTCTTTTTTTTTGGACTGACAAAGAATGTAGTGGTTTGACTATAACAGTAGGAAAAGTTTGCGTCTTTTGAATTTTTTGTTCACTATTTACCTTAAATTTTTGTAACTAAAAAAAATGTCATTTCATAATCTTTTTGAAGAAATTATTACATTCCTTAAATGATTTTCAAATTTGCATTATTTTAATTAGATTTTAGAGTCTTTGTAGTTGAGAAAATGCAATTGGTATGCATACATTTCCAACTGTCAGCAGTTGTGATTCGACCAAGAAACAAGTCATTTCAGGTTTTATTCAAACCGTTTTCATTCTTATCTTCAATGTTGTAAGCAAAAATTAAAGACGCTTACTACACTTTTTAAAAAGGGAAATAACAATATCAAAAACAATTTGTTTAATAAATTTTATATTTTAGCCATTGTAATAAATCCATCTTAAACAACTGCATTTTTCTATGGATCATTTTTCCTTAGAAACAAAGAAACTTTGAAGCAAACAATTTCTTTGAAATCTTGCATTTCTATATACATTTAAATTGTTTACTTTTTATTTCTTATAAAATCAATTTAACTGAATATAAATTTTTCTTGAATGAAATCTTTATTTTACATTTTCTCGTTTATTAATATTTGAACATCGTCAAAAGTTAAGTTACTAAATAAAATGTCAAAATAAGGTACATTTTCATATTGCAAAAAACGTTTTTGTTATGTAGTTCAATTTGATAAGACTTTGTTAATTTAATTTAAATGTATAAATGTGTAAAAGTTTAGTTTTCTTAATATTTATACTTGCCTTTATAATGTTAAAACGATTGTAAATGAGCACAAATTTGAAATTATTCATTTGTTTCATTATCCAAATAAGCACCAAAGAATCTTTACAGAAGATATTTTTACATTTATAAACAATTTACAGCTTGATTCATTTCAGATTCTTTTTAGGTGAAGATATCATAGTAATAAATAATTTTGGATTGATAAATGTGCACTCATTCATAAATATCATAAGAAATAAAGCTTAACATAACTGGAGTAGTATATTCTATGAAAAAAATTAATAAAAACAAATTATAAATCATATTTATGCAGAAAGTAACTCTTGAAATCAAAAACGCTTATCAAATCACTTTTGTTTTCATAAGGAAAATCCAGCTTACTTTCAGGATAATAAATACTTTATGCAAATATGTGCCTGTGTTAAATAAATTAAAAATGTAATCACAAACGGGTATTTATCTAACAAATATAAAAAAGTCTAATTTAAAAATTTTTAATTATATGTATTGAGAGATAATTTAATTTTTAACTCGATTTTAATCATATATTGTAAATTATCATCCTTTTTCTGTAAATAAATAAAATAATATTTTCAAATCTTAATTGCACTTAAATTCAAATCCATATTGATTCTATAGCTATATAGAATTTAACGTATAATTTAGTACCCTTCATCAACTGCGCTAGACGAGCAGACGAACTTTCTTGTCTGCTTAGCTATTTAAAGGTGTGATTCGGTACGTGGAAATGGATCACTGAGAGCTCACTCCTACTTACTAACATCACAGTGTTTACCTTTTTGTGATCAATTAAGTTCCCAGAACTAGTAAATCATTATTATTTATATTTATCTTGTTAAAAATACTGAGATTCCTCTTCTGTTATTAAATCAACACTAAGATAGAGTCACTTAATACAATAGATTCGCTTATTAAGGAAATATTTGTTATCATATGTAAAATGCCGATCATTTGCGACGCCTTTTATTTAGTGCTCGATTCTAGACCTTCGAATATCAAAGAATCCTAATAGATGATAAATTTTTTAAAGCATCGTGAGATATGTGTATCTATGAACATTTGTATTTACTTTTTCGATCACCAAATTCTTAAAAATTCTGACGACCAATCTTATCAAATTTTGGGTACTGATAATCAACAATTTAGTACATGTTAGAAATTTGCTGAGTATCCTTGATTCGAGTGAAGTACTTATAACTAAAAGTTGCCTCTAAATTGACCTACGAAAATCTGTTTCACTTATTTTCAAGTAAGGAAAGCGAACCACACTTTTCTTTAAATATCCAATCATATATCAGGTATTGGTGCTGTGTTACTGTAATTTTTCAAAACTTACTGCAGTTAACTTCACAGTGTCGTCATATAAATAGAAGGTATTATACCCTACGATTAAATATATACTTACTATAAAATGGCAACATAAAAAGGCGTCTCAAACAAAAACTAAAGAAGAATAATTCATAATATTTTATTCTGTTGATATAATATATTTTAAATACTCATACAGTTAACGCTGACGTGTTCTTAAATACTTATTTAAAGAACATCTGGTGGATGTTAATGCACTATTGTGTAGCCTAATTTTATATTATATTATACAATGAATAATAAACGGCATTTTGATTTTGCTGTAATTTTATTACTTTTATTTAAAGTTACTTTTGGGACTGGTTTAAAAGGTGCCGTAACTTTAGATTCATGGACATTTGATAAAGTAAGTTTCAAAAGTAAGCATTTACAGATCTGATGATGTTAATTTCTCGTACTATCTTGAAAAGATTGCTAAGAAAAGATGTGCCGGTAATTTTATATCAGTACATGGTATTACTTAGTAAAATTATGCAAATAGTTAACTGTCAGACGTTT
Organism: Latrodectus hesperus; assembly: GCA_037975125.1. NCBI lineage: Eukaryota > Metazoa > Arthropoda > Arachnida > Araneae > Theridiidae > Latrodectus > Latrodectus hesperus. The sequence goes on from CM075859.1 coordinate 30,324,957, forward strand.
TGACAGATACAACAATATCTTAAGATTACAAAATTGATCTATTACAGTTAATTAATAAATCACCTGATAGTGAAATTTTTACTCATAAACTTAATGTAATCGAGAAGTCTCTAGATTATGTCTAACCTGATAATGCTTATACGGTTGAAAATAATTATGTTTCTTTTTCATAAATTAATTTTCTTGTATAAATTACATTCAATCTATTTCTTATTTATGTATAATTCATTCCATATTTTTGCATTAAAAGTTTCACAAAAATTTTATTTTTTCTGTGCTAAAAGATTATTTTCGTTTATTGTTTTCAGAGACAAAAACAAAAAATATTTCATTGAATAAAAACTCAATGAAATATTTTTTATCTTAAAATTGATTTTTTTAAAAAATTATGAACAATTTTTTTCATTCCTTAAAATAAATGTTTACTTATTTTAAGTTTTTGATTATTTTAAATAATTTCTTATCTCTTCCTTCCTTTTCTTTTGTTAAATATTGCTAAAAAAAATTCCATGGTATTCTAGATGATTTCAAAATTTAAAGCTTCATTAGTGAAATTTGATATAACGTATCCATATGGTGAAAAAGAGGATGAGTATGGAAAGGTGGCCGAATCTGCTCGCTTCTCGCCTGATTTACTAATTTCTGAAGTCGGAGTACAAGGTATGTTGCCCAATATTATATTTTTGGATAAATAAGTTAGTTTCTTTGGAATCCAGAAAAAATAGATACAAAATATTTTGTAGTGCATGCATATTTTATTTATATAATTCTAAAACTTGTTTCTGACTTTTTAATTTTAATAAATTTTACATAGTAATATTTATCTGACTGTTGAAAAATGTTAAATTAGATTATTTTATTATGGTTTTAAAGTATCTCAAAGTTTACAAAACTTTATTGTTCATTAATATGTATGAAAAATAAGAAACTTCTTTTACTTATATTATGTAATGGAATATTTTTTAAATTATTTTTATTTTTTACTTTGTGTTAAAATGTAAAAGATAATATGTATTAAGTAATAGTAGAATGCTTTTAGAGAAAGAAATGATTTACTGTTAACTAATAAGTATATTTTATATTTATTGAATTTTCCAATATAAAAGTTGTCAAATTACTATTTTAATTGAAATTTCAAAATTTTTAAAATATCATTTCTAGGCTTTAGTCTCTTTAATTTATAAAGTTTTATATTTTTAACTTGGTGTTTTCATCAAATTTTATTTTTTGTTTGTATTTAAATTAAATAATCCTTAAATCTATTATAGCATAATTGTTTAGAATTTTGTAGACCATAATATTTTAAGTGAATTCTTTAATCAAAAAATATTCCTGGTTGTTACTTATTGCAGCCTCTGTGATGCTTAGTTTATGTTTGTTTATTATGTAATCTTAGTGAAATTAACTTATTTGCTATTTAAGGCTTCATCCTTGTGTACATAATGCAATGGATTTGGGGAGATCGGAGACATTTGGGAGGGCAATAAAAATAGTGATCAGGGCTTCACATGCCGCAACTCTGTATGGGTACCAAAGCAGTAATCCACCGAATCTCCATAAATAAACAATAGTCACAGTAAAATCCTAGTTTTCAAAATCCCATTCATACTGTATCTCTAACTTTGAATGTTACAATATTGTGCTATTTTTTATTTCAAATATTGATTATTTTATATTTACTTAAAGCACTACAGAACTGAATGCTGCAAACTACTACACATATTTTAAAAAATTTACATATTACAAAACAAATATAAATCTCCAAAAGTCAATACTATTCTTCCTATTTGGACAATAAAATGGAATCACAATCAATTTTTTTGTTCTTTCAATTAATCAACCGAATAAAATTACTTTAAAAATATGTGTGTTAAAAGCAGATACTCACTGCATTATAAATCGAAATCAAAAACATAAATAACAAACATTTTTATGAAAATTCTGGTTTCTAAACAAGTCGCGTTTTTAAACTGCTATCTCCAATTTTGAATACCATAATCTCACACTGTTGTCGATTTCAGATGTCAAATGTTTTATTATATTTACTTTGTAAAGAACTATGGAACTAAAGGCTACAAACTTAACTATACATGTTTTACAAAATTTACATTTTACAATAAACAAATATAAATGTCAAAGTCTATACTATTTGTAATTTCACAGTAAAAAATAATCATAAATTTAATTTTCAGTTAATTAATCAAAAGAATAAATATTTTAAAAATATACCCCATATAAAACAAAAACAAATATTAACAACTGTGTCATAAATTAAAAACATAAATAGCATGAATTCTTATGAAAACTCAGGTTTCTGATTAACTGGCCACTGACACCCATCTAAAATATTATATTAGACTTAATTTATGGAGTAATGCATTTCAGCCTCTCAAATACTTCTAGGTTATACTTAATAAATTATACATATTTTACTATATAAAATAACAAATTAAATAGAATAAAGGAAAAGTACTTACCTAATCAACTTCCCTCCCACTCCAAATTTAAAAAATAAAAAACTTTAAAAATGTTTTCTGAAAATAACATTAAAAAATTTCAAAACAATAAATTACAAGTTATGCAACTTAAAAAGTTATAACATCTAAGTAACTTTTGAATTGAACAAAAATAAACAAAATTTCTCATGAAGAACCATTTAAAAATAAACTTGGATAAATTAGACAGTATAAGCTCAAGGGTTACTAAAACTAGAAACCAATCACACATGTTGTAATATGTCATAGAATCAATGAACGATCACATTCTGACATAATCTACAGATTTGGCACCCATATTGGCTCATAGGGGGAAGCTCATGTGGCAGGCTTTATCATACTCCCAAATAGCACAAGATTGCAACGTTCAAATTTGGAGTGTGATTAGGATTTGAAAACTATGTTTGCTGGATATTGTGATGTAATTTATGTTTTCAAGATAACTGTGCAACTCCAAAACCATTGCAGGCTCATTGAATTTTACCAATTATTTGTTATTAAAAATATGTATAAACTTGTAATTTTTCAAAAAAAGTTGTAGAAATTGATGAATTTTGCTTGTTTGCTAATTAAATATTCTACATTGGTAATGTATAAGGATATGTAATGTGATTTAGCCTAAATCAAATTTATTTTGTGCAAGATTCCATATTAAAGGCATTTTGTTATTCTTACTTAACTAGTAATTTATTTAAGGGAAACTGCAATTATGCTTATTTATAATTTCTTAGCGAATTCATGTGAATATATTTATATCATAGATTATGGAGAAAAAGAAAATTCAGATCTTGCTGAACGTTTTGGCGTATCAAAAGACGATTTCCCAGTTATTAAACTCTTTGTTGAAGGAAAGAGTGAACCATTCACTTTCTCTGGAAATATCAAAGCAGATGAAATAAAAAGTTTTATTACACAGTATTCACGTAAGTATTTATATTCAATTTGTGTTGCTGTGTGTACTATAAAATTTAATGTATTTACAAAGTTATCTAATTTTATTTGCTTTATTTATGCACATGATATGCTATTTCCTCAGTGACACTATTTGCATTACCACAAAGCTTGAAGCTGGCAAAATTCCTTGGTTTATTATTATAAAATGACTTCTAATGTATGTTATAGAATGCACCATAAAAAACAGACATACTAAGGGGTTTCAATAAAATTTTAATAACTTTCAAAGAAAAAATTTACACCAAAACAAAATTTTAAATACACATGAGGTTAGCAAAATGTTTACAGCATGCTAACCATCCTTTTTTACCTATTTTAAGTCTAAATTTTAATGATCTCATTTATATCAAGCCCAAGTATCTGTGCACTTTGAATAACTGATTCTAATTCATTCTGAATTTTTGATTGAGATAATAAAGAAGATGAACTTTTTCAAGTTCATTTAGATATCTATAGAGAAAAAGTATGCAGGATTAACACCAGGAAAAAACAGTGGCTTTGCCAACAGAGAAAAAATTTGTGTACTTTAAATAGGAATCAGTAACAAACACACAAATGCAATTACTGTACACTTTAGGATGAAATTTGTTACTCAGTAAATGCTTGTTTTGGTAAACTCATAGGGGTCAGTAAAAGAGTTCTTCAAATTGATAATTCATAAAATAAAAAAGTTATTAAATCTTAAAAAGAAATATTTAGCAAACTACACTCTATAAAGTACAGTTAAAAATTATTTTGTATGTACAATATAACGCATGCATGTAAAATAAAATTCATACTTAAAAACAATTTTTACTTTCATTTTAGTAATGAAAGTCACTTATTTTTCTCTTCTGTTTCAAAACATTTTTGAAAGCAGATTTTTTCCATGTTAAATTATATTCTCAATCATTTAAATTATTCCATACTTTTTACATGTATATTACGTCTATGTCCACAGATAAAATTTAGACAAGTGAAATTTCAATCAACAGTGAAATTCTTTTTCAAAACATGATACCATGATATTTAATGAAACTTTAAAAGTATTTTGTTTTAACTAAAATTTAAAAGCGATATGCAACCAATGCACCCTACTTTTCACTTATTTATTATTTCAAAAGGTTATAGAAGTATACTAATCTTACATGCAGGTAAATTATAAATGGAAAATAATTATAAAAAAAAATATAATGGAAAAAAACCTTTTCTGGTAATTTCTTTTGAATGCAAAACAAATATATGTGTACATGTATTTGTCATTATTTCATTTAAATTTATTTTTAACATAAAATGATCAACAGAAAAACACTAATGTATATGTGTGAGAATGAAATTAGCAGTGCTTTCAATTTTTCTAATGCTTAGTATAACTGCTTAAATTGATTATCAATTTTTATTATTCTTTGTTACTTTAATTGCCATAATTTGTGGAACAAAAGCGACATCCTTTGCATGAGTAAATGTTAATTTCATGTAGCTTTCTTGATTTGACCTATTCCTAGTCTAAATAACTTAATTATAGTTCTACATGCAGGATTCTGCGAGATAGTTACATAAATTAGTTACTTTAAATTTCTTATTATATTTTTAAAATATGTCTTACTCACAAACTTATAATTTTTTATTCTTCATGCAAATGATTTATTACTTTGCTAATACAAAACAGTTTTAAAATTACATATAAAGCACCATTTATTTTTAATTTAATTTCAATTAACAAATATTTAGGCAGTCATCTGAACTGTCATTTTTAACATCCTCAGAGCTCAATATACTTCCTGCTACAAAATAGGGTTAAAAAATTAAAAGTGAATAATTAACTTTTATAACATTTTAACAATGAAATAGTGTAAAAGTTAAGATAATGTTACTTATACAGTATCAATTTTTTAATTAAATTTGAGTGAAATAATTTCTGTTACTTGGGTACAAGATATGAATTTTGATTCCAATATTGAAATTGAAAAATTACAGTGCAATTGATTTTAAATAGCAAAATTAGAGAGGAAACTTTGAATAGCTTATACATGAACTCTATAAATAAAGTCTTGTAAATATATTCTCTAAATCAAACTTCACATGCTTTGATATCAATTTTGAATAAATTTTTGTCCAAGGCCCAAAATAGTTTTGAATTCTTCATTTAATTAAGGTTTTCTCATATTTTCTGAATATTTGGCCAAATATATTTTGGATAAAATTGAACGGTGTTTTTTCTAGCTAATATAAAATTTATTTGCAACCATAGTACATGCTAAAAGTGTTAAATGTTCTGATATATATTTGATATTTAGAGTGATAAGATTTTCCTGACAATCTTTCCTTATATCTGACAATTGCACAAATTAATATCCATCCATTGTAATTTTGAAATGCAATTTTTCTCCAATTATCGTAATGCTCCTTAATTATCTGTCTGCAGAATGGTTAACTCTTTCATCAGTTAAAAGTTTGAGGGCTTGATTCCCAACTCAGATATTAATGTGCTTAGTGATTAAGAATCCATTTTAAACTCTAGGTTCTAGTTGACATAACCTTTGTGTGCAGTTTTTTGACTGCAATAAAACAAGAAGTCAAACCATTACACTCTCAAACATCCTCCTATTGGTACAATCTAGAATCAAGAATTTGAAAATTCGAGTTGAACTCCCATCTTGGGAATAGATATTTGTAGTAACTGAAAATTCATTTTAAAGCTATTGGATTTCATTGAATTAACTCTCATGTGCAAAATGTGACAGTAAAGCTAGAAGCTAAATCAAAACTATTATCTTTGACGTACTTTAAAATTATACTGTAAAATTAGTTGTAGGAAACAGAGTATTAGAATTTAGAGCAAAAACCTATTTAATTATCTAAACTATTTAATTTTGTATAGGACAAAAATATCTAATAACCAAAAACTTATCTAATCCATCAAATATTAAAGTGTAAAAAACATGTTACATACTTATTGGAATAAATTTATTTATTCATAATTGCATAAATTTGTATGGAAATGTAAAGGGCGTTTTAAAGCTGAAATGATTCCAGAAATTGATTATTATGTTTTGCCTGTTGCTATCAATGAATTAACTGTGATGATAAATGATTATGTGCACTTCAATAGTAAGTAAAAACTAGTTTATTTTCACTTTTTAGCTATGGGTGCTACTTTGCTTACTACTGCACTGTTTTCAACTTTATTTTGATATCAAGTGTTGGAATGAGTAAAATAGATTGAGAATAATATAAAATCCTTTTTTCTCATTGATGCACTACTTTCAAAAAGATTACAAATATTCTTACTAGTTTGTTGCAAATTGACACAACTTTGATGGCCACTTTTATCTAAATATATGTATAACTATACACAGCTGAAATTATAATCCAACAAAAGTAATTATAGATCGATCTAATTTTCTTAATATATATAATCTGTTACTTTGTATATTCACTAGTTGTTTATTATACCTTACTAAATTTTAATACATATTACATATTTTTCTGTAATCCAAATATGAAAGCAATATTTATTTGCAAATTAACTTATCAGTTTCAAAATGATAAGCTATATTCATATTTGATTTGAAAAAACAAATACTTTTTAGAATAATGAGATGAAAGAGAATGTGTTTTAATTATAAGTCAATTACTTCTGTATCAAATAAAGCATTAAAATGAAACAAGATATGTATAAAATATTGGAAAAGTAAAAAAAAATCATTTAAGAATAACCTTAAACATTTGTTGTTCAAAATAGATGTAGTTATGAACTGTAACTTTCTATAAATTATGTGTAATAAACATATTATAAGATATTCTCAACATTTGTTTCTCTGTTTATATAATATGAAATTTAGCATCTGTTGTTTTTTATAAGCCATCAAGATAAATATAATTATGCTACTGTTACAAATGTTTTCTTTTTCTCAAATTCAAACATTTTAATGAAAGTTAAATTTTAGTGTGCATATTTTAAATAATACCAAATAATTTTGTTTAAAAATTTCGTTTTTTACAGGTGTTCGTCTTGTATTAGATAAATGTCTACCTCAGTTTGATGAATTAGCAGAAAGATTTGTGGCTGCTGATGCAAAAGATAAAAAGGAAGCAATTTTATCTGAGGCTAAGGAACTAGCTACACAGTTATCTCTTGATTCAGAAAAAAAATCAGCTGATGTTTATATTAAAATGATGCAGAAAGTAATTGAAAGAGGTTCTGGTTTCATTGCTAGTGAAAAGGAACGTGTCAAAAACATTAAAGAAGGAAAGATAACTTCTGCTAAAAAGGAAGAAATGCAAGGACGTTTAAATATTTTACATTCCTTCACTGTAAAAGATGAACTTTAAACATTCAAATAGCTATTATTTCCTACTTTTCTAATTGCATAAGTATTATCTTACTTTTTGTGTATGTTTATTTGCTATGTGTAGACTCATCTTTTTACACTGAATTTTTAAATAAAAATAGAGTTGCCTCTCTTATTACTGTTAAATCTTTGAAGATTTTGAATTTATATTTATAGGTTTATATAAATATTCTTTTTATGTTATATATAATATAATTTATCCAATTTTAAAATTTGTATGTATATTGACTTGTTTATATAAAATTGTTTTCATCTGTGATTTATTTTTACTATAATAAATTGTAGTAAAAATATTAGTTTGCTTTGCATATAAGGCAGCAAATTTTCTGAGAAGAAATTTTCCCTTAGGAAATAATTCTAATTAATTAGATATATAGAATAAATGCATTTGTTTTGTTTGAAGCACATTTCTATGCACTTGCTGATTTTTTTAATTTGTACAAAAAATAAAATTTCTCCTTGCTTTTAGAGCATCAATTTAGCAAAATCAACTTATAAGTAAGTATAAAGCGAGTAGAATTATGATTGTCACTTAAATGGTTTATTTCTAAACATTTTAAATAATCTCGAATTTTATATTGTAAATGAGAAATAGAAAAATAGCTTTTCTACTATCTAAATTGTTTATAATAAAGTTCTTTTAAATAAAAATAAATGTATTAAAAAATGTTTTTGATTTTTGTGCAATTATGATATTAGTAAGAATTATTTTTACTTTGATGTTAATTTGTTATGTGCATAAATGTTTTGTTCATATGAGAGATAAGTTTGCATATTTAATATTTTACTTTTAGTAAATAATAGAATACACAAAACGTAACAAATGGTCCTTTCAAATTTCCCACTTAAAAAATTGCATCGATTATGTTTCATAGTGAGAAAAAGTTCTACTAAAATTGTTTCATGTATAAGTTCAATGAATCTTTCTGATTGTGACGCGAGCCAATTATTTAAATATCAATTCTAATAAAAAGTATTTAAAACTTGTGGAAATTTATATTTAATATAACATGATTTGTATAACTGAGGGTAGAATATATTTGAATTTAAACCTTATGGTTATTTAGCATAATGTTAGCTTTGCAGTTTTTTGTTCATTTTTCTAATTTTATCCCATGTATATATCAATTTAAATATATTTGCTTGCAGAAGAAGAGCTTTTTTAATAAAATGCATTTTCTATCGCCAAATATTATTAAAAATATATAGAGAAAATTGAACTTTTGAATAAGTATTAGTTCTTGAACATATTATGGGGATTTGTATTTGAAATAATTTGCTTATTCCTTTATCAGTTATTATTTCCTTTTAATTTTACTAGTTTAGTTAATACTAATTAAAAACTTTATAAATGCAGAATTATTTGTTTTGTATTGCAAACAAAACTTATTTCAATATGTACTCAACATTAATGTGTAATTTACATTTTATTGCATTTTTAATAAATTTTTCTATGTATTGCATCTTTCCCATGCATTTGTTACTTGCTTTTTAATTATTCAATTGCATGAGACTTTTCATAATATATACCAAATCACATATTACAGATTTTATGCGAGTTAATTTTTGTAGGAATTTGTAATGCATAAAAAGAAAGGCCATCTTAACTTAATTATTTTTCAGAGTATTTGTATGTATGAGAATGATTCAGAACTGCTCCACAGATGGCTATTGAGTATCATAAATGATAAGATAAATAATTTTTGCTATCGATATTTGAAATAAAGCTTGTTATTTTAACAAAAATGACATGTAAAGGCGATAACTAGCCAAACTCAAGTATGCGAAATTAGTAATAAAATTCTAATTAATGAATTTTGTATAATTAAGACATTTTATGCAGATAAAATATCAATAAATGAATTTCTTTTATTTATGAAGAAAGCCGCTTCAAAGATAGAATAAAATGTTGATTTTTTTTATTTTAAAAAATTTCAACAGGCTGACCTCTAAATGGTATCAAACTTGGGATAAAGAACGGAATTTGAGTTTCTTACATTACATGAAGCTTGGTGGTATCGCTTGTCAATCCTAAACCGCAGGTCCGGGGATCGATCCTTAGGCTTGAAAAAGTAGAACCTTAATTCTGTAGATGAAACTGAGTACCAATTATGCTAGGGAATTAAATATGGGGGTTTCGCCTTAGGCTGACCTCCTAACCCGGACTTCGCACCCCAAAGCCCTCGGTCAAGAAAACGTGTATTACTGGCCTTGGCACCGTGGGTACTCATTCCACTGAGTTTAGTTCGGTTACGTGACATAATCATCGAGAAAAGTACTATATGACAGTCTATATAAAATTTATCTAAGAATTTGCTTATAATAGGTTACACAGATATAAGTAAAAATGGATATTAAAACAAAACTGCTGAAAATAAACTCTGTCATAACAATTCAGATAACATTCCACTTTAATATTTCGCATGTAAAAGATTGATCAATCTTATTTTAATGAACAAATTTATTGTTGCACACTTAACAAGTATTTTCCTTTGATGTTAGTTGGCGCCTTAAATTGTAACTTGATATTTTTCAATGTTTTTGGAACACAAAATTTGGGATATTTTATATTAATCAGCCTGTAGAATAAATGTCAATTTAAAATTCTAGTTGCACAGTTTGTGATAAGAATTTACTAAAGACCTCATTAGATCCTGAATATCATTACAACACGCATTGCATCTTGAATTCATGTCTTTATACATAACACGCTATTTTCCCTTAAAATTTCCATATGATAATTGATTTATTCGACAAATATAATGGAAATAAGTGATTTGAAAGTTCTTAGATCCTGAGAAATCAGTACTTAGAACAATCATCTCTGACAGCAATAAAACGCATTTATTCCAGTATATTGAGTCAGAGATTCGATAGCACGTACAGGCTCAGCTGTTGCATATGGAGCTTTAACACGTTACCAATGTTATTCGAGTGTGGTGACGAACCAATCTCTTGGCAACCATTGACGATACTTTTTCTATTTATAATATTCCTGAAGAATGTTTTGTGCATCAAGAAAGATCCATGCAATGTCTTAAACAGAGGGCATGATTATCTTGCTGAAATGTAGCGTTTTGAGGGCCTCAAATAAAAGCTATAATCATGGACTTTACCACAGTCGAAATTTAACAGCCACTACTCCAAATGTCAATATGAGCATGTTTTGACTAGAGCATCTTATGGAGATCAATACCAAAAGTTCATACAATGGGCCAGTATGACGATGTTGAAGCCACCGAAACGGATGCAGCCATCGTGATTCTGCAAACAGAACCGTTATTGGTCAGAAAAACGACGTCACGCCTCTCTACTTCTTGGTTTGCCGTAGATCACAACATCAAAGTCGTTTTTGTCTGTACTGCCAGGATAACCCAAGCCACAATCGCTGAACTGACTATACTTGCTGCTATGCATGCCGTCGAACTGTTCATGCTATTATGTTTTACAAATAACCCTTTTTCTTGACTGAAGCAGTGGCGTAGTGAGCATAATTGGCGCCCGGGTACGATACCTTTTTTGGCGGACCCTTGAAAAAAATATTAATACAATATAAATATGGGAATAAAATCTATTAAGTAATAAGAGATGTATAATAATATAACGCGATACATAATACATTGTAATCAATGGAGTATAATTGTAATAAGAATACAATATAAATAATAACCGAATATTGTACCTGCTATAAAATAATCGAAAATATATTAAAGTCCCAGGCTAAGTTTTAAGCAAAATACAATTCTAATTAAAAAAAAAACATTTATATTGGATTCGGAAAAAAGTCATTAGAATAATCGTTCTTATGTGATAGAATTAATTATAAAAAGTTATTATTTATTTTACATATACTAATACAATTATTTTAAAAAACAAAAAAATTTTAAATATGAAATAATTCGTTTTGTATCATATCATAGATATAATGTAATTATTTGCAATCTAATATATATACTACACTATTCACATTTTTCTTGCCTTTCCTGAAGCGAATTGATTAATTACTTTATCAAAGTTGATCATTTCAAATTTTTCTATAGTTAAGATTGTTCAATCACTTAGACGGTTTTGACTCATGGTGGGATCATAAATAAGTCAAAATTAATTTTATTTTGCTGAATGAACGTTTTAAAAAAATTTTTATGTATTTTTTCTAGCTTGTTAACCAATTGAAGCAATCAAGTATTTTTATTCCCTATTAATTGTGCATTATCTTATTCATGAAAGACTATAAAATTGTTGATTATTAGGTGTTGAACGTATGATATAACTTATCTTAACAAATTTTCAAAAATTCTATAATAATACTAACTTTACAAACTTTAGCTATTTATTGCAAAATAAATAATTGAGTAAAAATTTACACCCCTAATTTAGGATCAACTCAGCTGATTTTTCACACTGGTATCTTTTTGAACATTTCCTTTACCACAGATTAAACTGAAAAATTTTACTTTATTTATTTTATTTCAAAAAAATTCCAGTGAAAAACAATATGGGAAATTTCGCATTTAAAATAGCTTTTTAAATTATATCATTCAGATCATAAATGTAAACCAAACTTATTTTTACTGTAAAGGATTATTTTTACTTATATCACAAAACGTAATATTGATAATTTATAATATTTCATTTTTACATCATAAAACCAATTTTTCCTATTCCAAAATTAAAAGACCTTTGTTAATTATGTCTTTATCTGATTTCATTTTAGATAATTAAATTATGCCATAGCATAATCAATGCAAATTTCAGATAAGAAAAGGAACGCTAATACAGACAACAAGTATACTGTGTGAGCAAAAATTTCTTAAATCAAAACACATAAATTCAAGCAAAATTATGTATATTTTAAACAATCAGAAAAGTTTTCAGCCACACACAATATATATATTATTATATTTTTTTCAAAACAGATGCACTCTATTGTACTTTTAAGCTTTTCATTGATTCAAATTATTATCAAGAATTACAAGTACTGAGATAAAAAAAAAAGAATATATTTAACTGTTATATCGCTAATTTTATTTAAAGAAATTTTCTCAATCAGTTATCATAGTAGTGAAAATTTTCTTCGTATTTTTAAGGCATTAAATAAAACTGTTTTTTTTTTTTATAAGATATTACAATATATTTTATTATTAAAATAAGGACTAATTTTTATTAAAATCAAAATTTATTTCTATTAAGAATCATTTTGGAAGTACTGTTCATGCAATGGCATAAAGTTTTTTCTTTCAATAAATTTATATTATTAAAGACCATCTTAAAATTTTACAGTGTAGAATGAGAAATATGTACGATTTCTTTATAAATATCTTGAATGAATTTTTCAAATTAAAAGGTTTGTTTTTATATAAATTGAACTAATTAATTAAGAAATATATTCTGTATATTTAAGCATACAAAAAAGAAAAAAACATTTAAAAATGAGAAAAAAAAATTATAGATCCTTAACTTCTACCATTTGAAAAAAAAATTTTCAATGTAATGAACTATAATGTAAAACCAACAAAATTACGAGTCAAATAAAAGTTATTTCCCCCAAACAAAAACATATAAACATTAAATAAATTACTTTTAAATTAATAGTTTTAGGTAATAAGTAATTTAATAATTAATTTTCAAAACTCTGCAAACAGATGTTAGTAAATATTTATACCAGCAAAAATATGAAACTAATATTCAAATCGAAAGAATACATAGTAGACAGAAAATACAACTTACGGCAATAATATTTTAAATGTCAAAACTCCAGATTTTCAAAAGTTAACATCCTTGTTTCCGATGAAGCAACGTTTGGGAAGAAATGAAATACTAACCGTGTGAACAATGAAAAGGAAAGAAAGTTTGTATTTTCCTAGAATTTGGAGTTAATTAGTTCTCGATCCCCTCCATTTCCATTCCAGGAAGACAATTCCCTACGCGGCATACTGTAGTGCTATTTTATGAAAAATTTCCTCCTTTCTTTGAAGGTCAGTCAGGTGCCGGACACAATATTTTGGACAAAGGGAAGCCTCTAATATGAAACACGTTCCACCAGGAATTTTCTTACGAGTGTAAGGCTACAGTAAAGCCTGAGATAAAAAAAAAAAATACAAGGGTTTTATTTTTATTTTGGGACAATGTGGATAATATAATTTCATAAAGTCTCAATAACAACTGAAACTGATCTTTCTATATCGCTTCTTGATAGCTTAAGTAAAATCTGACTTTTATGTTATCATTAGCACATTTAAATTCTTACAAGTTTCCATAAATAATATTTAAATTATATGAAATTTTCTTTTTTTGCGAATATTTTTTATTACGTTATTATAGTCAAAATAAGATTAAATTTCTTCACATTTTTTATCTAAAGAGAAAATCAAAAATATTAATGAAATACTGTTTATTAAATAAAATGATTTAACCTCTTATGAGAAATTAAAAATAGCACGTCAAATAATATTTCAAAACATTAAAATTTCGAAAAAAGATTTTTACACTTTGAATTTTTGATTAATTATTACATCCAAAGGGATCGAGCGAAAATAATATTAATTAAAAGTTTTTTATTTTTTAATTTGAGTAAAACAAATTATTTGCTTTGTTAATATTATTGGTATCACTTTTTTTAGTACATAACTTGACATAGACAACCTGTATAACAATTAGGACTCATAAAGGTCAGTATGAATCTTGGTGTAATCACAAAATAAACTAAGGTGTATTTTATGAGCTTATTCTTCTGTAATCTCCCTGAGTTAACAGATCCAAAAATTACCCTGTATATAACATTAACACAAATCATTTCGTTAATAGCTTTATACTAAAATACAAGCTTCTCATATGCATAAAAAATGAAACGGACTACTCAAATATTCTAGAAATTTTATATAAAAAAATTAAGACATTTTCGTTATTTACACATTTACAAGATTTGTAGTACAAAACAATAGTATCACAAACTTTGAGCAAAGCATGAAACTTATAAAGATTAAAAGAATTAAAAGCGATAATCTAACTGATTATGAACCGAGCTGGCAGCCGAATGGTTAGCGTTCTTGCCTTCGGTTCAACAGTTCGTGGGTTCGAATCCCACCTTGGGCATGGATGTTTGTTATGGTTCGGAATCCACTTTAAGCCATAGGTCCCGGTCTAATTAGCCCTCATATGCAAAAAATGACCGTTGAGCGACAAACTACCTGATTAAGAAATGAAAATCGAAAGCATGGTTAAAAGAACACAATATTTAAAGGGAGCTAAACCATGCAAAATTATTATTAATTAGGAAATATAAGAGTTTCGTTTATGGCGAGCTCCGGCAGCTCTTCCACATTTTTCATCAACAACCTTTTCTTTTTCCAAATCTGATATTTCCTTGGAGCTTTTTTTATTTTTCCCTGGATATGACACAATAATTATAAAATGTAAAGATTATTTCTCCGAATAAAACTGATATTATGATAAAATTAAGATTGAAATTTTCTGAAAAAAATTTGTTTATCTTTGAAATAATTTGGCGCCCCTCTGCTAGCTGCGCCCGAGGCATGATAGCCCCCCTTGCCCATCCCCCGTCGCTACGCCTCTGGACAGAAGCCTCGGTAACGTGTTTGTACGATCCATTAAGGCCATTGGAGTAAAATGCGCAATATCTTAATGATAGCGGGTCGCTGGGATGCAATCATTTCATTCCGTATGACTACCTTAAAGTCATCATTTCCTATATACTGTAAGTCATAAATTTGGTTTGATTGTCGCTCACTGATCATATATTGCACACGAGGACTAACTAAACCAGGACCTACAGTTTAAAGTGAATTCAAAACCACTACAAACATCCATATCCGAGGTGGGAGTCGAACTCACGAACTGTTGAAACGGAGACAAGCGCTAACTATTCTGACTGCCAACTCAGTCTGCTGATTGTCAAGATCTCGGTCGATCGAATCGCGTTATGATGAACGATGTAATTCCTGTGTAAGCTGTAATTCAACTTTTTCCAATATCAATCGTGCTAGTAAGCCTTTTTCCCTTTTTATACAAAACATAACTTTCAAATGCAGTTTGTGTATGAAGAATTTGTGTACAATTCCTTCATTTAAATTCATTTTAGGTATCATTATATATTTTACACAAAAGTGCTGGAATACTAATTATTTGCATTTCCTCAGTCTTTCCTATCGTGTAAATTTCACGTGGGTTGAGCGTCGGTGAATATTCCTTTATTTCTCATTTTTTGATTTTCCGAAAAAATATACAGGTGTGTGAGCATAATATCAATTAATAATACTTAGATCTATATAACCCATGCACTGTGAATTTCAGTTCAAATTTAATTCTATCCTGGAGTCACATTTTCGCATTCATCTGAATGCAGTGTATGTGAAGAGTTAACAGCAGAAAATTACAGGAACATAAAAAGGTTTCTTAAAAATCACTATTCGTTAACAGAATTCTTTCATTTTCTCTTGTGTAATTTAAGGCCAATAAACAAATTTGTCTCATAAAATAAAAGAAAATATATTAGAAAAATATTTAATTTTAAATATATTTTTAATGAATATGAAAAACCTAAATAATTTTCTATGTTTCAAAAGTGTAGTATTGCTATTTTATAAACAGGTAATCCAAAAAACGTAAATACGATTATCATCTGTGGTGCTGACTATCTTGTTATACAGCCGGTAAAAACCCAGTTTCCATTATCTTTATGTATTTCAACCCATACAACTTTTAAATTCAGACAAATTGGAGCACATTTAATATATTGATACGTAAGAAAAATTCTCCACAAAATAATTTTAAATTTAATATTTGGGGAGTATGCCAATCATTTATTAACAAATAAACTGAATATCTGTACATTTGCTTACAATAGGACAAGCAATATATAGTGAAGCGGGTAAACAATAATATTCTTTTCCAAAAATATATTTTTTTAATCTTTGAAAGAAGATGTTTTTAACAAAATTTCCTTTTTTATATATTTTGATGGAAATTTTGATTCTTCAACAAAAGAAATATTTTTAAAAAATACATAAACTGAGATGAATATTTTGAAATCGAGAGATAATTTGATTTTAGGAAATATTCGTATTCTACTATCGATCATTTTGTCACTGTTGGGATAGTTCTGCTGCAAAAACTTTTTCATTGGAAAAAAGCATCCAGAAAACAGGAAAACATTCTTTTTCTAGTACCAAGCGATAATTTTTAAGATTTATATCCAAGACCGCTTCTATAGTAAAGTGTGCAATGATTTTGATGTTTCGTTTATTTATGGAAGAACTTTTTCTCTTGCAGATCTTTTATCTCTTCGAATAAATTTTCGAACAATTTTGATAACTTTCTATATTTTAGTTCAATCTGATATCTTCTCTTGATCTTTAAAAAAATTATAAAAAATTAAATTTCGTTAAATGCCAAAATCTTTTAAACTACAGATTTATCATTAACATTGGCCAATGGCGATAATAACATTAGGCAATTTTACTGGGAAATGTAGAATGGTAATTTTTAACGGTTATTTAATAAAAATTAGATTTTATTTAATAGCAAATAAATATTTTTAACTAAACCAAACTTTCACTCCGCATGGAATTAATTTCGGAGTGTGACGGCTTTTATTTGAGAAAATACTCTTTATTATCAATTTTCTATAAGTCTTCGTGCTAGCAAAGAAAATGTAAGAGTTTCACAAGTACTGTAATACAGGGTTTACAGTGTCCTAGCGGTAAAGCCAAGCTTTTCGAAGTGTAAAGCCCCGGGTTCAATCCCAGTCATAGTTGAACAACGGAATTAGCTTCGTTTTTCTGGTCTCAGAATGCCCATTTATCACGGTGAGTGCTTGGGAGTTTTCCAGGTTTCCTCCTTTGCAATACATGTATGTCCCATAATTTATACGTCGGAAGGCATTCAGTGACGAATATTTAAATGTCTTATAACAACCTTCAGTTAGGCTATTCACTTGATGATGTCCAGTCACCGTATTACAAATACACCCTGTTCAAAAACATTCAGTTCAATACAATCTCAAAATTCCAATTTGGTTTGAAGTATGTACGTCTCTTATATATACATAAATGTATTAGATTCAATATAAATGAGAAGAAATCTGCTTTTCTTATCCTATCTAGTTAGCCATTAGGCTAAATCAGATCCAGGAAATTATGAACTGAGAAAAAGCCCAAAACAAAAAAGGGACTTCGAAACTCTTCTTCTTTAAGTCTTAAGCAGTGAAGCAGATGATCAGAGGTTAAATGTGAGATATTGGATTTCATACACATTGGAAAAATCTTTTTTTCCTTGGTCAATTCTTAGACATTTCTGGTATCCACTTATGAGTTTTAATAAAGCTGTCGGCTGTATACGATTACCCTTAGAAGTGGCAGCACCTCCTGATTGCTTGCCACCATACTAGTCATGAGTTGGGGGAGAACACCAGGATGAAGCAATGGTAGATTTTACTTTTGAGCAGATCTCCGAAAAAGTCAGGGTAATAGATATTAAGGCCATTGAAGTTCCCTTCTATTAACAAGGTATCAGCCACTTCTTTTTCCACTAAGGCCAACATGTGAAGAGATCCATTGTAGATGTACGTTATGGCAAGAGGAGACTCTTTGCTGCAGGGCTAGAACATATATAGAAGCTCTGTTACCAACACGAAGCCAATTTGGGAGTTGCTCGATAGTCTGTGAGAAAATCAAAAGACTCTCTTCAATTGCTATTAGTTATGAACGGAAAACAGAACAATGATCTGGATTTATAATCTTAATGGTAAAGTTATCTGAAGGTATTTGAACAAAGATACCCCTACCGCAATTCCTATGTTCATTTTGCTTGCCGTCTGCATAAATCTGCAGAGCATTAGAGGAAATGTCATTGAGTGTTTCCAAATCAATCTTCCAAATGTAATCTGGTAAGTCCGTTTTTTTGTGTGAAAAAGAGAATAAGTCTTGGAGAAAATAGACTTCAGGAAGACCTTCCAAAAATTTTATTGCAAGTTTTAGAGATTGGCTGTCAACAGTTGTATCAATTAAGCCCATAAGTTATGCCAAAGGAAAAGGGCTGCTTCTTTTTAATTTTTGATTAGAGATCCAATCATGAAGAATATAGAAATACGATTTTGAGAATCATAACTGTAGAGTTTACTGAAATACTTTGACAATATAGCTTTGCGTCTCTAATACAGATGTATATTACTCTCGGAAAGAGTTATCTCAGCTTAGCAGCTATTTCGTTGGGCAGGAAAGAAGGAATCTAAAATGTATTCATTATTTCTAATATTAAAGTCATTTTTATAGTTGGTTTGAAATCAAATTATGTATAGAAATTAAATTTAACTGAATTAATTTTATTTTAATCCTTTATTAGCAACTTTATAAGTGACTAAAAAAAAGTTAGGCATAAACTGTATTACCAGGAGCATACATTGTTGAATTTAGTTAAAAGAAATTGTAATATAGTGGATATAAATAATGAATACCTCTCACTAATAGCCTAATAAGGAGTGAAAAGCATACAGTTTGTCTAAAAAAAAGGTGAGAGTGAAACATAAAAGAACATTTTTTTCTTCAAACAAAAAGCAACGATTAATAGAAATTCGATTTTCATAAAATAACCTTGTAGTGATATAAATGTTCCCTAAAAATTTCATTTCATTCCATTTCACAAAATATATTAAGTTCATAAAATGATTGTATTTATTTGTTGAAAAATTCATACCAACTTCTTAACGTGGAAAACGTTAATATTATCCAATGAAATGAACTTCAATAGGTGATTGATTTTATCTAAAAGTATAAGTTTATATTCAAAACTTATATAAAAGACATTAAAATTAGAAATGATCATAATTTGAAATTGCGCAGTAGACAGCTAGCAACTGAAAATTGTTCGGGAAAGCATTTGTGTGTGAGAACTTTTCAAAGGCAGTGATTCGTATATATATATGCCACAGGAGGAAACCTATTGACAGTGGCGTGCTGTCCATATGTGCAGGGTGTGCAGTGCGCACCCTGGCAAAATTATGAGACGCAATAATTTTCTGCACCTGTGTCTACCTATCTTTATATGGTATATAATAAATATTATTTATAATATATTCAAATATTATGTTGTGATTTGCTTGCTTGTATTCCCGCAATGCGTGCGGTACTAGGTGCTGCACCACGTAGCGCGTTCATAGGTAGGCGAACATAGGAAGTTTTGATGTGTACGCACTGCGCACTAATAGAAAATCACGCTTTATATGTATGGGCTACTGGAGAAGCACAGCATACTATAGCACTGAGGCAAGTGCAGCTATTTTACCTGCACTTGGCATTCAGAATCATCTGAAGGTACGGTTTATCAAACGTTGCATTAGTGCGGGGACTTACATGCTGAAGCGCTTTTGGTTTTTTAACTGATTAACTGGTCATACGATTTTGCAGACGGTTAATGTTTAAATTTATATATTGTAAGATTTTGTTTTCACGGAAATATAAAAGCAGTGTTTCATCAATATAAAGGGAAATGTTTTAGTATGGTAATGTAACTTCGGTGATGTATTATATTTATAGAAATGATTCGCTGAAAACAATTTTGTTTTGTTAGACAAAAAAGAAACTAATTTTAACAGAAGAGTCCAAATTTTACCATGCATTGTGTTTTACAGACAGTATATAAGTTATATCTGTAACACCATATCCCTGGTTTTGTTTTTAAAAATTGTCAAGATGTTTTTCGCAGTATATATGTTTTCCAAATGTTAAAAACTATTAATATTATTAATTGAGGATGTGCATTAATCAGTGTGGATTAAATTATATTTATTAATTTATATAATTTAATCCACTGACCAAACAAGAAAAAGTTTGTTCTATTGTGCTAGCGTGCAGTGAAATCCTCTGCACGTGGAATAGACGTTCGATTTGTCGGCACCAATGAGCATCGTGATGAAGCGGCGGGCAACTTGCGGTGCTACGTTTGCTGAAAATATAAGTTTTTCGTGGAAGCCCGACCGATATGACACTATATAACACAAGACATGATTTTTGATTCAGTGCTAGTAGAATTCTCATAAGTTTAGCTGTTTTTATTGTTATACCTCGACTACTCGTAGGTAAATATTTTATTTATTCTCTTTAAATTTATATTCGTAATAAATAACCCATTTCAGAATGGAGAACTCAGATATCTCAATAATTAAGGATTTATTGGAAAATCCATTTTCGAAACGAGACGTTACTACAAATAACGAAATAGTTAAATTAAGAAGACCGATGCCGGATATTATTCTATCGCAAAACGACAACAGTGTGAACGACATTTTTAAAAATCTATGTATGAAAAATTTAAATGGATAACCGGTTCTAGTGAATTGAATAAGTTGTACTGTTGACCATTGTTACTTTTTTGTAATTAAAAATGATAAGAATATTTGGACAAAACAAGGCTACAGTGATTTAAATCATCTCCACGAAGCTGCAAAGAACGATGGAAAAACACACAATCTCACATAAATGCCGTAATACTATTAAAAACATTTGGTACCGTCTGAATAGATTTAATTTTAGATCAACAAAAAGCTTCATCGATTGTTCAACACAATGAAAAAATAACAAGAAATAGTAATATTCTCAAGAGATTAATAGTTGTAGTTTGTTACTTAGAAAAACCAGAATGAATTTCGTGGACGCAATGAGAATATGAATTCCCTTAATCGAGGAAATTATATAGAATTAATAACTTTAATTAGTAAATATGATGACCTTTTACCAAGCCATCTAAGAACTGCAACTGCATTTTCTGAAACCTCTAATAAAATACAAAATGATATTATTGCATTGATAACAAAAAATTGTAATTTCAGAAATTAGAAATGAGATAAAATAACGCCATTCGTTGCTATTATGCTGGATGAAACATGACATATCTCACAAATCGCAATTATCGGTTGTGCTACTATATGTTGATAACTGTAGTGCACCAGTGGAAAGATTTTTGATTTTTAAAGATGTTAGTGGTGATCGTTCAGCGGAAGCTTTGTGTCATGTTGTGCAAGAAACGATTTTGTGTTGGAGTAGGGAGAACAAAGTAATTGCACAAACGTACGAGGCGGCAATCATGGCAGGAGCGTTGAATGAGACGCAGAAAAAAATAAAAGACATTTTCCCAGAAGATATGCTTGTGCATTGTTGCGCATATGTAATTAATTTAGTTCCGTCGCAATCTGTATTGCTTATAAATTAATGTAAATTTTTTTTTTGCAACAATTTCTGGCATAGCCTTATTTTTTTCGGTGTCTACAAAAAGAAATCATGTTTTAAATGAAATTATCAAAAGAAAATTTCCAAAATTAGCTACAACATGTTGGAATTATTCATTTCGTTTTGTAAATACCATAAAAAGCGATAGGCAAGACCTATCTGATTTATTTGAAAATATTATTGAGAATCCAGAAGGCTGGAATAACGATACAATTAATATTGCAAAGAGTGAACGCATGTTTTTGGAAGAATTTAACGGTAATTTTCTCCTGAATATGTTTGCTAAAGTGTTTAGTTATACTGATGTACTAATTGATATTTTGCAAAAAACTAACCTATTCTAGTCAAAAAGTAGAGGAAGTAAAAGATGCAATTAAAAATATGCGAACCTCTGTTGCATTCAATGAAGTTTATGAAGAGATTGTTTCTGTAGTGAGTCCCTCAAATTTAAAAAAACGTCGTTTAAATTTACAAAATTCAAGTGTAGACCAACATTTTAAAAATTTATATTATGAAATAATGAACACTATTTACTGTCAGTTAGATGTCAGTTTTAAAAAAAAGTTAAATTCGCTCAAATTTTTTGAGCCATTTAATTTTAGTTTTTTAAAGAAATATCAAAGTAAATTTCCAGATGAATGGCTTAATGCGTTAAAGAACGTTTTTGCAAAATATTTCGATTTTGTAAAGATAACCAATGAATTATGAGTTCTTTATCGTAGTGAGTCATACCACGAAATGAATTTATCAAAACTTATTCAACATGTAAGGCTGAATGATTTCACTTCGGTTAAGAGATCTTTTTCAGTATTGAAAAGAGTAAAAATTATGCACGCAATACAATAAGCCTGGATAGATTAAGCAATTTATTTCTAATAACAATAGAAAAAGAAATGTTACACTTATTATAGTCATAACCAGAGTTTTTTGATCATGTAATTGATGATTTTGTTAGTAATATACGGATAGAAGTATGGATTTTGTGAACAAATGAATAATAAAAAGTTAAAGAAGTGTTTAATGTACATTTTTATATAAGGTTTTATTATTATTGTTGTTCTCTGCACACCCTGCTTGAAAACCTACCGCTCGCCAATGCCCATAGAACTCTCTCTCTCTCTTCTTTCTTTTCATCTTTCTCTCCTTTCCTTCCCTCTCTCTCCACCTCCCTCGCTCTTTCTCTCCCTCCTTCTTTCTCTTTTCCAAGTATACATCTCATCATATGTGTGTGCCACAGAAACAGGAATACAACTACTTTCACCTGTTGTTCAACAATATGGTTAGATTCGAACTTTGGACCTTTCATTCTAAAAATAATAAAAGATTGAGCAGTCTTACTTTCCTTCAAGCATTTTTAAAACTGGATTTGTCTGCTTTTTTCTTTTTATCCAATACGTATACCAATACGTATCTCTTACATTTTCATCAAATGTCCATTTCGCATATAGAAAAATAAACCTTTCTTTTTTAGTATTCCTTCTTTTGTAATGCTTCTGACAAAGCGCCAGGAAAAATTATGCTGTATAATTGTATTTAAATTTAATGACATAGTTGCCTTAATAATAAATAAATTCAGTTTTGTAGCGTTTTTTTCTGTATAACAAGGCTTAAAAATTCGTAAAATTTATAAAACAGGAGCGTTTTTAAAAGTATTCATTTTGGTTGAAGGAATTCACATTTCTGCTCTACTTAATGCATTTGCTTTTTTAATTATTTATGTATTCATTCATTTATTTTGTTATTAAAAAGAGGGAGAAGAGAAAGAGAGAGAGAAAAGGCCGAATTTGAATTCGTCTGTACTTGCCAATGACCCTGCACCTTTCTTGTCGTTTTTATTTTTTCAACACGAGCGTATATTTATATTCTTTAATGGATTTAGTCTTTAATAAGTGTTTTTACTTTCTTCTTTAAGCAGTTTGTATAAAAATATTCACAAAAGATAAAAATGAAACATATTACTAATAAAGAAAAATAACTATATATGATTAAATTTAAATTACAACTTAAAATGCAGTTAAAGTATATAATGATATAAATACGCGTATCTAGTTTCCAAGGAAAAATTGCAGTTAGAAAAAATAACAATATTTATTATTTACTGACTTTGTTGAAACGCTATTATACCGCGAAATAAGGTCTCACATACAGATCAACTAAAGACACATTGATTGAGGAGTAGAATTCTTCAAGATTACTTTTAGTTATGAAATTGCTAAATATAAAAGTCAGGAGTCATTTAATCCTCATTCCAAGGGATTTCCGATCGGCGGCATATTCAGAAAAGCGAAAACACATCCACAGCAGAAAGAAAAAACAATAATTTTAATCAAAACCAAAAACAAAAAAAAATCTCGTTATTTTTTTTAAACTTCCCCTTTTTCTTTATATATTTAAACAAATGTAGAAAGAAAAAGGAATCTGTGTGTGAGTTCCACAAATATTTTTTCTCTAATCACTGTGGATACCTATAGATGACAATTTTAAAAAAGGAAGGTTTTAAAAGAAAGAACAGCATGCCTTCGTTTTTAAGCAGGCAAAGTTTTGGAATTATATGCATCTTGTGACTTTATTAGAAACTTTACAGGAAGTTCAACCAATTTCGATTTAAATTAATTACAAGCTTTGTAATGAAAATTTCGAATGAAACATGGCATATGTTTTAAACTAGTTATTAACTGACATCCTGATATAGTTTTTATTCCACTCTGTGCAGTTTTTTTCAATTCGTCCCTTCTGTATAACTACAGAAGGGCATTGAAGTTCATACAAGAATCCTGAAAACACCTACTTTTACATTAAATATACTTTAACTTTGAATTTATGACATGTGGTTTCTAAACTATTTTAACTTTTTGAACTTAACTCATAATTTTTCAAATTATTTTTGACAACCATATCCTTATTTCGATTTAATAGTTTCTGTTATGCTGGTATTGATATTCTTTTTACTGCACTGCTTTGTAATTTTCTTTTTTGTACTATGAATTTGTGTACAGTGCTTTGATATATCGCCTAGTTATAAAAAAATATTTTTATATAAATATTTTTGCGCATATTTCCTAAATACAGACACTTTTCGGTGGAATTGCGTGAAGATTTTTAGGCATATGTCTTTCAAGCATGTCAGGAAAGAGTGTTTAATTTGCATAGCAGACCATCTCCCTTCTGGCGAAGATGTGGTCACTTTAGGGGCCATCGCAAACGTATTCTTGTCTTTCGGTATTCGGTCTAAGTTGAGATGAGGTGTTTAACCCCCATTGGGCCATGTACCTCTATTAAAGTTATTTGAGTTTTACCAAAGTTAACGATCTAAAGTGGACTTTTTCTGAAGATGTCACCTTTGCTGCCTACCTGCCTACTCAACAAGCCGCCCAAGAATCTTTTTATTGAAAGAAAAATCATAAGATATACATTCTTGTTATTTGCAAAAAATTAGATACATAAAATATTTACAAGATTTCTTGATTACATATCTGTTTACAATAAAATTTTTACACTGTTTACAATATATACATAACTGGAGTGCACCCCAGTTGGGAAATTTTCACGGTGCTGTTAAGTAATAAAATAAAGAAATAATTTTCTAGAAAAATTTATTTCAATATTTAGAGTTTATTTATTTAATTATTTACTATTTATTCCAGAAGCTTTATTTAATCTATTTACTTTATATTTAATATTTTTCTATTAATTTTAATGTTACTTTACCTGGCGTTTTCCGGCGGTCACCCACCGAAATGCTGACTACACCAAGTGTTTTCCCATTTCAGGTTACATCCTGGGGGGTGAGAGACGGGAGTTTACTTTTATTTACATGAGCAGTTTTAAATGTTTCGTAATTTTTTTTTGTTTATATACTTATAATTAATTTTCTATACTAGGTTTTAATCTGAGAGCCGCTCTTGGTCTATGAAAATTCTTTTGCTCATAATAGTTATACTTGTTTCTTGTTTTGAGAGAAACAAGTTCACGACGGCCCCTTTATAACTCAGTGGTGACGTCATACTTTCTCCTTTATGCTCTCCCTCCTCAAAATCCTCAAATTACCTCCTCCTTTTGCCTTTCGTATCCCCGAGCTTTTAATCGATGCAATTAAGAGATAACGTGTAACTGTTTTAAGCCCGAATTTACCTGAAAACATACCTGCATGTTTGATAAAAAAAAAGAAAGAAAAGAAAAAAAAAGAAAAGACTGCCGCTTCAGTCACCAGTTTCCCCACAGACATTTAATTATCTATTCTTTACCAAAAAAAGTAATGTTTTTATTGTAAAACATTTTTTCAGATTTTCTTACTCATTAAGTATACAATTATCACTCTGTGAAAACTTACTTTAAAAATGTGTGATCAATTTTAAAACCTATGATTTTATCTTCATATTCATAAATGAATTGTATTTTTACTTCGCCTTTGTAGTTATTGGTAAATGAAAATTCGGTGCACCAAATTTAACTTTACAGACTCATTGAACGTAATAAAGTTTCTATAAAAATATTAATTCAATGTGTACATAATAATTTAAATGTATCGAATTTTCTCAATGGACTTGATATATATTCAAGATTTTCTATAAAAGATAAAAATGGAAGAAAATTATATGTAAATAAATAAAGTTTTACTTTTGTTCATAATATTTTTCTTCCATAATTTGATTGTTTGATAATATTCCAAGCGAATATAAATTTAACAACTTATTTCAGCATTATTATTAAATTTGTATAAAGTTTTCTAGATTATAATTCCCAATAATCTTAAACAAAATAATTTCACGAAGTTTAAATTAATTTTAGTAATAGTTTTATACAATATTCTCCACAGGTAGTTTAATAATTAAAAAAAAATTATACATAATTCTTGAATAACACAAATAAATCAACAAGACTTCTTTTTTTATATAAAAATATTTTACATTTTATTTCGTGTTTTCACCAGACGAATTGCACCAGATAAAAGATTTTTCTTTGTTTTAATAAAATAATTAAAGCAATTAGAAAATTCTTTTTGATTGAAAGTTTTAAATATTACAATTTCACAATATACATTTTACAATCCATTTCTATTTGAATAAATGTATTCATTCTTAATGTTACTGAAAAATGAAAAGAGAACAGTTTATACCTTAATTAAAAAAATAGAGAAAATGTGTGAAAAATTTTCATAAATATTAAGGATCGACAATTTATTATAGCGATGATGACTGAGTCATTTTGTAAAGTTATTAATGAAGAAATTGTTTATTCCTCTGAAAAAATTAAATATTTCTAAATTTGCTAACAATGTCAATATTAAAAGCTACATTAAGAAGAATGTGGTAAACTTCTATCTATAAGCAAATTAAAGATCTTAATGTTTGTTTTAATCAGAAAATTACAATCTTCTATTTATCATTAGCTCACTAAGCAAATCATGATTTGTATATATATATTATATTATATTATTTGCAGCTGCAGCTGCAAATATTATACAATTTGTATTGTTTAAAATTAAATTTAAATTAAGCATTATATTTAACCCTATGTTTTAATTTTAAATTATGAAGTACGTAACTTAATTATATTGCTTATTTCTGTAAGTTCTCACCCAAGTTTTATCTCTTTTGAAAAAGAGACTTTCACCCTTTTAAAACTAGTGGACTTACTAACATTTTGACTTCATGACGTGGCTTGTTCTAGAAAGTAGTAGATTGACACCTTATCGCTAAATTGCCGAAGAAGTTGATTCATGCTCGAGACAGTCATCTCGTCAAGCAGTAATAACAGAGGTTGAAATCCTTATCACTGCTCATTTCTATCAGATATCAAATACTTTCGAAGCAAAACTTATTTGACAAGTCTGAATCATGTAAAAGTTTCTAAATATGAGTGTCCGAAACATCGCTTTAAAAGTCGTTGAGACAGTTCATTTGGGAAACAGCAAATATTGATTGTAATTGCAAACAATGAATTGAGAATGACTGTATCTCAGAGCTTGGGAAATTTGTGCGATTCCCAGCAGGAAGAATAGTTTGAAATCAATTCATATCGAGTGTCTAATAATGTCCTTTCTTATCTTGTAAAGCAGTTCGTTGGAAAAGAACAATGCAAATGGCCATACTTTAACCTTTTCTATAGTTAGATACTATAATCTCAAGGGCAAAAGAATAAATACAACTAAACGGTTTAGGGTCTGACTTCTGGGACGTGACAAACTGCGATCATCAAGGTCGTTTCAAGATCAATCTTTTACCACATATGCTTTCTAACAGACATTGGCAAAAATCTTCATGTACATGGGAAAATGAATTTTTTAATGTTTATAACGTATTAAAGTTGAACTTTGGTAAATTATTAAACGTTAGTAGATTTGTAAAATCAAAATAATAGATTTCAGAAAATGGACATAATTTATTTTATATTTTTGTAAGGTCCGATCTTGTGAAAAAAAATAGCACTTTTTGGGGTTTTTTTGTGGCATTTTTAAGAGCGTAAGTAATTAACAAAACAGTCAGATTCAGTACAGTTGTGTTTATATTTTTGTTTTTCTATAATTTATAATAAAACAAGTTGTCTGAGTCAAAGAAAATTATTTCGGTTCTGTCGCAAATCGCAAAAATCGCATGGTGTACTGCCTTTTTTACGACATTAGTGCGCAATACTACATGCAAAGTGATGCTTTTCTTGTGCATTTTTTTCGTGAAAATTCCAGTAAAAAATCAAGCAACTTCATTTAATTGCAGGTTAAGATTTTGAGGTTCTCGGTTAGTGCTTCATTTGCCCGAGGAAATCAAGGATGGAATGTACACTATTCTTAGAGTGACATTGTTTAGAATTTTGAATTCTAATCAATCAAAAAGCAATTAAAAAAGTTTTAGAGAGAGAAAAAATAAAAATTTCCCATAAATTTGAAAAAAATGAAATTCTAGGCGATTTAAAAATTATTAATATAATTTTATTCTTGATATGCATGATTTCCGAAGTTTTCATTATTTTAAATTTATCCCATTTAATTATAATTTTTCATTACATTATCAAAGCTTTTCAATTAATAAGAACAATAGAAGCCTTTAAAACTTTTTAAAATGAATAGGCGATTAAATTGTTTCTTGTGATAAGAATTTCAACTTTTCCAGATTGCAATTTACAAAAAAATAATTTATAATACAACCATACAATAATAATACAACCATACCATTTATAATACAACCAGAAGAAATGTCTTCGTAAATTCATATATTCACTAAACAAATAAAAATGAAATAAATATTTTTTTTTAATTATTTTTCAGATTTTTTTTACAGAATTTAAGAATTTATTCGATTCTTAAGACGTTTTTTTTGTAATATATAATACTGGATTCA
This sequence comes from Latrodectus hesperus, assembly GCA_037975125.1. Taxonomy (NCBI): domain Eukaryota; kingdom Metazoa; phylum Arthropoda; class Arachnida; order Araneae; family Theridiidae; genus Latrodectus; species Latrodectus hesperus. Next base: position 30,354,311 of record CM075859.1, read on the forward strand.
TAATAAATTAAATATGGATTTATATATATATATATATATATATATATATATATATATATATATATATATATATTGTATTGAATAATCATTATTTATTTATTCAAACATTTTGATTTACTTAAGCATGAAATCTATTTATTCATATAATTTTGAATGAAATATTTGTAATTATAACGCCATTGTATTGGTCACCACCATATAAAGAGATGTTGCCTAGTTCTCTAAAAAATACTTAATATAATTATCGTAATCTTACAATGAACAAAGAATATATATATATATGTATATATATACATATATACATTTGTTTGTTGTTGTTTTCCTATGATACTTGGACAAGCCAAGCTCGCTTTTGCCTTTGGCAGTGCGAATTAAGTCAATAGGGAGCGTCTTTCGTTTGGATCAGAGCAACAAGAAGGCGAAAGTACGACTTTGCTCTTTTTAAGGTGCCTCGTAATTTTGAACCACGGTCAGGTGACGAGGCCACACCTGAGCTGGCACCCTCCTCTCCACATCCACGCCACACCAGATATATATATATATATATATATATATATATATATATATATATATATATATATATATATATATATATATATATATATATATATATATATATATATATATATATATATATATATATATATATATATATAACACAACCCTACATTCCTTCTATTCAATAGAAATGGGGAAAACGAGAGAGAGAGAAATATCTTTAATCCTTTTAATATTAACATCCTTTGATAAGGAGCAATATTCGGAAAGAATTAAAATAAGCCCCTTTGAGTAATAAGAACTTTCTCTCTTCTCAATTTTCTAATAATACAATATTATTATACATGATTTAAACACTTTTAAAATAGAGAACATAACCCACAAAATGCTTCTAGATTTTAACCACAAAGAAAAATGCATTCAAAAGACGTTTTTTTAATTTTTAAAAATAATTCCAACTTTTTAAAAAAAAATTAAAAATATTGATCAAGAAAAAGCTCGTGTTCCCGATAAAATAGCCCAATTTCTTTAAATCATAACAGTTTTTTATGTTTTCGTTATATCAAATAAGATCAAGAGTGATTGGATGTCCACAACAGACAGAGAACTTTAAGCTACAAATCAGTTGCACACATTATAATATCATTTCATTATATTTTCTTAAGTTTTATTGAGATATGTTCGTTAGAAATACCTTTTTAAAAGTGTTATTTTTATTTAAGTTAATTTATATAGACACTACAAAGTGACCTGGTTAATGCTCTTAGGCATTTTAACAACAACCTTCGTAAATTGCCTTCTAGAAGGATATTTCATGGATAGTAGACCTGTCACAAGGGATGAAAATCGGAAAAATTCCAAGCATGCACCACAATAGACGTGCTTGCAGAATCGTAAGCGTAAAATTCCTCGTTCCATGTTCAACAGTGGCTAGGAATGAGCCCGAGACCTTTTACTCTGAAGATTTTGTCTTATCATTAAAGTCCAAAGAGTAAGTTAATTAACATATTTCATTAATTAATTTGTTTCGGTAAGTGTCCGGTTGCCTATTTCAGCCGACCAACTAAACACGATCACCTAGTCATTTTGAACCACGTGACGAAATCAATACATTCTTCTTCTCGCTATGCTGTACAACGGAAGGGCATCTGAACTTTTAACGAGCATAGACCCTCTCAGTACAAATATCTTCGGTTAAAATCGGGATTAAATGGTCATTTTATACAAATTAAATGAATTTAATATCTAAAATTTCATCAGTTTCATCAGAACTAATTTTGAAACAAATAGAATTGCTGATAAAATTTAAGTAAAAATTTTCCCAGTATTTTATTTCTAAGATAATAAAAAATGCTATCTTTAATATTTTATATAGGAGATCAATCTATCTTGTGTTACTCCCTCTCGATAAAAAGCTGGGCTAATTATATTATCACTGTATTTCAAATAATCTTTTTTTACAGGAATATTATCGTATAAATAAAAATGGTGCAACAAATTAAATGTAAAATTTTAAAGCAGAATGAGTAGAAAATTCTTTCTTCCTCTTTATTTATTATATATTAAACAGACAAATGTTCATCAGTTTCATCAGAACTAATTACCTTCTATCACTTCTGCAGCTAAAATTATCTTTGAATTATAAAATAAAATAAGTACTTTATATTTTTAGGTATCTTATGTGTCTGTACAGGATTTTCCAGTGCGAAGATCTTCGTTTGAGTCTGGAATCGAACCTTTTACCTTCCATGCTTCTAAGTGACGCTTTTCCCACCAATCTACTATAGATCATATGAAATGTTAAATTATTTAACTGACAATTTTTTTGTTTATAAAATATATTTTTACTTTTATTTTAAGTTTATAACAATTTAAAACATTCATATTATATTTTAACATGTTCGAATATTTTTGTCTAAATGTGTATGCAATGATTTCTTTATTTGTTTTCATATACTACACTGGTTTTTCCAAAAACAAACAAATGAAAAACTGATAATATTAAAATGTAATACAAGCAAATTCTATGAAACTTTCAAACTATATTCTCAGGCAGTAATTATTATAAGAATCGCAACTTCTAAACATCATATAATATTACGCAGAGTATTTACATTATACGTGCGCGATATAAAAAAGAATAATATCGGAAAAACTTCGGATATATAAAACATTTAAAACGATTTCCCCACTTGTGAGTGGCATCACCCCGAATAGCAGTAGCGTCAATGCAGCGCCTCATGATCTGCCTCAATAAGCAATGACACTGATCACGCAAGGCAGTTCTTAGTCCATATAAGGTTAATAAAGAGAACGGTTATTCCTTCCAAGAGCATCACACAAGCAGTGGCGTTAATGCGTTGCCTCATGATCTGCTTCAATAAGCAATGACACTGATCACGCAAGGCAGTTCTTAGTCCATATAAGGTTAATAAAGAGAACGGTTATTCCTTACAAGAACATCATCACACAAGCAGTGGCGTTAATGCGTCGCCTCATGATCTGCCTCAATAAGCAATGACACTGATCACGCAAGGCAGTTCTTAGTCCATATAAGGTTAATAAAGAGAACGGTTATTCCTTCCAAGAGCATCACACAAGCAGTGGCGTTAATGCGTCGCCTCATGATCTGCCTCAATAAGCAATGACACTGTTCACGCAAGGCAGTTAGTTCTAAGAATAAGGTTAATAAAGAGAACGGTTATTCCTTCCAAGAGCATCACACAAGCAGTGGCGTTAATGCGTCGCCTCATGATCTGCCTCAGTAAGCAATGACTATGATCACGAAAGGCAATTCTAGTCCATATGAGGTTGATTAAAGGGAACGGATGCCCCTTTCAAGAGCATCACACATACATTATTTAGCGGATTTAAAATTGGGGAGAAAAGAAGAGAATGTTAAACATTTCTATTTGGATTATACAATCTTCCTAAATGATATTTGTACATGAGTGGCGTAGCTAGCATAATTTGAGTCCGGGTACGATACCTATTTTGCCACCCCACACCCAAAAGTTAGTAATGTAATAGACAAAATAAACTTATAATAAGAATATAAAATAATAGAAAAAGTACCTACCTTTCAATAATCTAAACTATAGATAATTTTAAAGATGCTCATTTTATGATTTTAAACTAGGGATAAGAAGTCAAGTTAATAATTAAAAACTAGCTTCAGAAATGTTCCAGTGAAATAATCGAACTTACGGTGATTTAGAATTAGTTAAAAGATGTTTTAAATATTAATATAGTTGTTTTAATAAAATACAATTTTGAGCAATGAAAACATTAACATACATTAAAGATCTAAGTAGATATACTTATTAACAACAATAATAATCTGATACATTAATTACACTACAGACGTTTTCCTTGAGTTTGATGAAGCGAATTGATCAATTACTCAATCATTGTCGATTACTCCAAATTTTTCTCGATCTACACTTAAAACGTATAATCAAGTACGTGATCTTGACCCATGATTGATCGTAAATCTCTCAGAATAAATTTTAATTTACTGAATGAACGTTCACAATTTACTATTGATGTTGAAATAGTAAACATTATCTGAGGTGCAACTCTCATATCTGGAAATTATCTTCCTTATATAAGATTATGTAGGTAAAAAGCTTCAATGGAGTTTAAAATCTAATTTTTTAAAAACAAAATTATATCTAAATTATTTTTTGATAAATTAAAAAATATTCTTTACCAATCACTTTAAATTAATTACATTTTTTAGTTTTTCCGAAAGTGATACACTGAATATTATTTTTAAAAGTTTTTCATTAAGTAAAACTATCACCAGGAATAACAGATTAAGCTGCTGATCCTGGTCTAATTAAACCTCGTGTGTAAAAAGTGACCGTTGAGTGACAAAGAAACCAAGCTAGGAATTACAAATACGCAGATAAAAAAGGAAATATCTCATGCTTTTACTTTGAGAAACTTTCTGAGTCGGTTATTTTACCAATAAAATACTTCTACTTAATTTTAATATGTTTATCAAGATTTTCTTACGATTTTGAAATAAATTTCCTTATTCAAATGGAAGCTTACTTATAAGTCATAAAAAAATAAAAGCTCACTTTTACTTTGAAATATTTTAAATGTATTGTTTTAAGAAATTGTTTATTTTTTTCATTCAATAAGTTTATAACATTAAGAAATATTTGTAATTTCTAACTGTTCACAATGTATAATATAATGCATAATTTCATTATATTCTTCTAGAATCATTTCTTGTATGCTAAAATGTCATTTTACTATATAAATTGAAACAACCAGCTAAAAGTAACTATCAAGAAAAATTTTATGTGTACCCAAACAAAAATCATTTAATAATTTTGTTATTTTAACATACGGAAAAAGAATTTTTCAGCACAAAGTGTTAATATAAAAGCAATAAAATTACAAATCAAATAAAAATTGTTTCCAAAAACGTTTAAATGTGGATTTGATTTGACACTTTTCAGGGCGAATTTTCTTACGAATATAACGACACTAGATTAAGGGGTTACAACAAAACTTGAGAAGGGAACAACCTCTTTTTTTACCTAAGGCGATGCATAAGCATTTCAGAGAGGAGTTTTCTTAAGCTCAATAACAACCAATCTTTCATTCACAATTCTTTTTATTATTTATTTTCTCATACTCTCAACACATTTAAATGACTTTTAGGAAATAAAATGAACATATAAAAATTGACATTTTAAAGTAATTTGATCAGTTTGACATTTTTCCTTTCTTCATCATAGTTAGATTTCTTTGCCTAGTAAGGAAAGGACCAGAGTATAATTAATTTAATCTGTAAATAAAAAATTTAAGGTTGAAATCATTAGATTTTTTTAACATTAATCATATATGTCAGGATGAGCACTTTGATCCATATGTCCGCCCGTATGCTGGTGCAATAGGCAATGAATTCATTTTTGTGAATGATGACGGTTTCCTTTAGCTGTAGTTGCTGTGCAATATCTTGGTTTGGAATGAATGGAATTGCCAGCTTGATCTCCAGAAACAACTCACTCTCTGTCTGGTCTTCGATTCCATTTCGATAACCGACAATTTTATTGACAGCATGGAAAGTTGAGGCTGGCAATCTATTCAAGGTAGGAGTGGGCAAATCCCTTATTAAAACTCCCTATTGTTATGTTACTAGACGTTTTACCACATAAAATCTGATTATTCTTTTTTACAAAAATGGACTTTTCCAGCGAGTTTTCTTGTTTTTGTTATAAATAATTTATGCATCTTTCTTATGTTAATTTCTGTTCTACAGTCAATACACACCTGTTTTGTGCACATGTCATCCAAATTTGGTGTTTCACATTTATACATTGGTAAATTAGGCTCAAAAGACAGGTTGCTCTTTATCTTTTGGAGACATGTGTAGTATGTATTAGCATTATTAAAGTCCTGCAAGAGTCTTCAGTTTTTTTTCAAACGCTCAATATCTCAGAACCCTCGAATTTTCAGCGATCAAATTTTGGAGCCCGTCTGGCTGGAGCAATTATGAATGAAACATCCCAACTTTTAGGCCCTTCAAGAAATACGATAATTAAAGTCATGACTGCAATTAGACAGCGTGACAAGACAAGCTCCGCATAGCAAGATAGTAGATTAGAAAAAGAATATAAAAGAGGCCGAAGGATATTGTAATGAATTATAATAATGGATTGTAAAATGCGAACAACTATAGCAAGAATGACAGCAGAACTCAAACAGCATGTGGGTTATCAATGACAATGGTTTTAATTATAATGTAACTCCATAAAAACAACATTTACAACAGAGCATCAGTCCCCAAATCACATGTTAAAGATATATGTCAAGCGACAATGTTAATGCCGAACATCGTCTACAGTAGTGTAACACTCCTAAAATCTAGTCACTTGATAAATAAAAGAAAGTCTGATGAGTCGTCTTTCATACTTTTCCCTATAACAGGATGGGTGAACGACTAGAGGACACTTACATAAGCATATGACTGTGGTTGTCTTTTTCTAACTGTCAAGCATGTAGGTGGATATGTCATGATAAGAGAAAGTATGTTGTGGTTTATTTTTGCGTGTTCATTGTGGAATCGATTCCTTCCATCGGCCTCTCATCCAGAACTTTCAAAATATCTCCATGAAGAATGATACACTATTCATTTAATCACAGTTCAACACTTGTTTGAATCAGTTCCTAGGCGAATCTAAGCTGCATTATATGCCAAAGCCAACGTACTCTATATTAATAAAGGATTATTTATTAATCTAAGGAAGTTCTTTTACTTTGATAACTATCTATAGAAGGTTTTCTTCTCATCAGAAGCAAATATGAAGAGAATCTTTGTGCAAAACAAATAAAAATGCATTAGGGAATAGAACACTACTCGATATTTTTCAGTCGAATTTGCATCACTATGAATTCTATCCAAAAGTTTACCTTCGACGATGATATGTAAACGGGATACATAATACTAATTGCTTAGCATATAACTGCTTTTCTGCACCCTTATGTATACTGTCGCAGCTGATATTTTTCTTTCTTTAGCAAAAATAAAAAGATGTCCTGATATGATGAGAAGTGGTAGCTTTGTTGCTACAGATATATTACATTTTAAGTACTTGGTTTCGGTAGAAAAGAACTCTTTTTGGTCTTACTCACAATTAAAACATGAGTTAGAAATCGAATCCACCAACGGCTTACTACAGCGACTTAATTAATTTGTATATCCTAAACTGTCATAACTCATTTCCTCGACTATCCATCTGCGTTTATCCAGCATACAAATGTAGAGTGAGTCATGTTTGAAAAAGTAATAGGAATTTCTCCGATTTCTTATTCTTATAATTAGAATTTGTGGATCTTATTCCTTATAAATGAACAAGCTAAAAAAAAATGAGAAATAGCAGAGTATATCTATCACTTTAAACTCCACACGAATAATGCACATATAAAATGCTATCGAAGATAAAGATTTTCTTATCCTCTGAAACATTTTATATACACAGTAGATTGAAAAAAGTTTTTCAGTTCTCTTATACTATTTAGGCTTAAGCATATGTATCACTATATTTTGTATTCAATGAGTAACCATTAAAATCATTTTCCCTACCGGAGTTATAGTTTTCCCATAGATAAGTGTTTTCCACAGGGTACTATCTGTCTACCACAAGACTGAACCACCAAATTTTCGGGTTAGTGGCAATTTCTTCAGTAACAAAAGCTGCCATTTCAAATGGGAATTAATGTTGTTATGAATTGTTTGTATATAGTGTAACACCTCATGCTATTCTCAAGAAGTTAGGAAAGCCAAAAATTGGGTACCTTTCTTCTTGTTTATCTAGCTTAAAATGGAATTTGTCTTTTTTTACGGCAGCAGACAAGATGACATTCGAGTACAGACAAATTAAAGGAAAGTATTCTCGGGTATACAGGCAGTTCCTATACTTAAGAGTTGATTGTATGTTTTGTTAAGAATTCAGTTCAACAAGAAACAAAAATATCGAAATACTTACTACTGTATCCTATCAGAGACAAAAAAGTTTTGCTTATTCTTTGATTTGCATGTCATATCAAATGCACAGTAAAGATTCTTAAAAATAAGTACGATATTTTGTTAAAATTAAGTAAAGTGAAGCAGAAGGTCAGATCAAGTAGATAATTCAATCATGTGATTCGAAGAATTCAAACCTATCACAGTTTTTTTAATGAATATTTCTATTGATAATGATATGTTCTTCCCTATTTATTACCGTGCTTATACTTATTCTGTAGGAATGAGGATTTAAGTTAGTTTGTACAAACGTACTTTGAATACTTTGAAGGCAATATGCTGTTTTCAATCTGACCAAAGCATTCATTAGATATAATAATCCCATAGAATGTTTTGTTGCGATGAAAAGATTATAATTATAATGGAAGTTTTTCATATAATTTTAATATAAAAAGTAAATAAAATAAACAAAGTAATTCTACCTATACGAAGAGGACATTATTAATTCAATAATATTTTTTAACTGTAACCGCACATTTTTGACAACACTTTCTTATCTCCGATTGTGTAGTTGTTTCTGTTTGGAAGAAGCTAGTTTTCGTATCGTGCGTTTATAAATATGGCATTTCTTAACATTTACTGTCATTCTTGTCATTGATCGCTAAAGACTTCAGCTGCTCTAGAAAAGTTTCTTTTTATATCGAACTGTGTACAACTTTGATCGGCTGTATAGATTTGTAATCTTTGCATCTGCTTTAAAAGTGAAATACATGGCTGTAACTCAGAGTGTAAATTGCAGTTTAGATGATATAGATTTGAATAGTTTAAAAGTAAGAAATATATTATCTACTTTAAATGTATAAAACTTTTTCTTCTATTATTTTACTCTATAATGATTTAATATTTGGATACAGGGTTTAATATTTTGATACGATCTGTGTCATTTGAATGATGATTTCGTCGATATGTTTTGTAATTGTAAATTATTATCCTATCATATATAAATTGTTGCTCTGTGTTGTTAATTCTAATTATGGAAACGTTTTATTATTATTTCATAATGAGAGCAATCATTTTATTTTCACATCCGGTTGATGTTACTTCTATTCGTAACTTATTCATCCATAACATTTCAAAAATAATTATGCTATTTTACCATCTCTTAATAAAAGGTAATTTTATGTAATTGTTTATTTATGTGAGATCATTTTTAAAAAAGTGAAAGGAAATCTAATTTTTATGTACCTGATAAATTAAAGCTTCTTTTAATTCAACCATGAAAAATTTATTTGTAATAAATATAACCATATCATATATGTAACTTTATAGTTTTAAATTTTAATTTAACTGAAATTTTTATTAAAATGTTTGCATGCATTGAAGTTTTTTAATATTAAGATTTTACTAGAATTTTGTAAAATATTTATTGAAGTTGAAGTATTACAATTTGACTATAATTTATTTTGGACAACAGCTATAATTTGGAGGCTTGTGAGAATTATGTGAAATTCCCATGTTCTTATGAGCCATTTCATTCTGATATAAGATTATCGAATTATTGAAATTATATGTGTAAAATTTCTTTAAGTATAATCATATTTAACTTGGTTTGAATATTATATTTAAGAAATTATATATATGTTTTTATTATTTATGTATTAAATATTTTTGTAATGTCAAGATTTAATTTCCTTATCTGAAATATACTTGCCAACCAACTTGTCTAGTAGTCAGCGTGCCTGACTACAGATAAGGAGGTCCTGGGTTCGAATTCCGGTTCGGGCATGGATGTACTTTCTCTTTCTAATTATCCTGTATTTGTCCTTTCCTTGTTTGAATGAGGTGGGAATGGTTGCCTATCCTATAAACTTGTCTCTGTGGCATGTGTGTACTGAGGAAGTCGGACTCCACACCAAAATATGGTTCAGTTGGAAAAGTGGAGCAGAGCACCCCATGTTGTGTGTGCCAGCCTAGCTGGCACACAACAATGAATGAATGAAATATTCTAATATAAACTCTATACACTTTAAAAATGTTGTTGATTTTATTATTTAAAAATATTTTTAAATAATAAAATCAGTAACACAATTTTTAAAATTGTTTATTCAAAAGGTGTATTTTTGCTCGACAAATTATCTATTCTCTAATGTTTCTTATTTTAATGAATGAACTCACAGAAATCCCTTGTCATTAAATTTTTCAGTTAATATTTAATTTTGAAAAGTATATAATATAGTCATGGTATTATATTTATTTATAAGAAGATAGGTATGTTTTTAAATCACCTATCTATAAATCACATATAATTTAATTTAGTGAAAAATATTAATCATCGGATGTAGAAGTTAGAGCTATCTTGAGACACTATTTTAAATCTTCGCAATAATTTTTTCCGAAATAAAAACTTTTTCTTAAATATATGACATACTTTAAGAATACTACATTAAAAAGTTAAATATTTCTTGTAATATTCTTAAAGGTTTTGTTCTTGACTTAGTCAAGATTTTAAAAACTTAAATTATACTTTATATGAAAAATGAATGAGACATTTTAAGTATGATAAAGTACAATGTATTTTTATTATATTGAAACAAAAACTATAATTTTAAATGAAATTTTTTTTTAAAAAATGGATAAATCTTCACTGAAGTGATATATTGGAAAACTCTTAAAACTTTTTGTTATTTTGTATTTATTCAATGGAGATGTAGCAAATTTGGATGAATATATGAAAATTGTTTTCTCAAAAATACAAAGAAACTAGAGTAATTGAGGCAATAAATATACTCACTTCTACTTTTTCCATATATGTCAGTTATTTATCAATCAGTAAAGCATTAGTAGCTCAATTTTCTTCTATTATTCTGTAGTTTATTATTGAGTTTATTTTCTGTTTAGTTAGATATGAAATATTTAAAATGAGAATATTTAATTTCTGTAAATTTTTAGAAACTTTGCTATTTTCAGTTAATGTACAACATTATCCTGCTGTGCCGAAAAATAAAATAATGTTGTATATTACTTCTGCTTATAGGATAAAAAATTAATTATTATATGTGTATATATACATGTTATATGTACTAAAAACTTTTGTAACTAAACTAACAATGTGAATATAAAAAAATTTTTAATGAAAGAATAAAGTAACTCTCTAAGATTGCCAAAACCAAAATATTAAAATTTTTTTTTTAATAAGGACTAGATAAATTCTCATTTTTGAGGTTTCATGTACTTACGTATTTACTTTCTTTTTTTCATTTCTGACTCCTGCATAAATCCCTGATTTGTCACATGTGTGGATGTTATGCACAGCATTTATACATCCTGAATATACTTCTTCAGCATTTCCTTGTGCCAATCGACAAAAACGTTTGTTTGAGTGCTTGTCAAATTATTCTGGATTCCAATGAAACAAATCTTTTTGACAGATTTTCATGCTATATCTTATTGGTGCTTGTTATACTAATGCCAAAATCTCATAATATAACAGATGTTGATCTTTCTTTATCAGTTCACACACATTATTATTATTTTTTCCCCTTTACAATAACCGATTTTGGACAACTTTCACTTTATTCATTCTGAAGCAAACATTAACCATGATTGAATTCATTATATCAGTTTTTGACAATATTGTAAGATGGTGCATTATTATTGTATTGCGAATTAAATTAGTCTTTTCTCGATAATTCACCTTGAAAATAATAAATTATAGCTTGAAAATGTTCTTGAGTAAATTCTAATTTTTGCTTGTGATGAATATTTCAATTTATTATTAACAGATATCATGCTAGAAAGGTAAAACGTTTTTAAGAAGGGTTATGAATATCACTATTGCTTGGAAACATTATAATCGTCTAATAACCTTGCTAATTAACAATTGATGGAAGCATATTTGTAGTATTTTTCAGTTATAATAATCTCTCTAGTTAGAAGAAATGAATAATGAATTACTCTGGACATTTTCTATTGAACTGTTGCTCCAACTTATTCATTTATTTAATCTAGCCAACTTCAGAAAGATATTGCTATACATCAACTTTCATTCCAATATCAAGTTCTTTTATAGATACAGTTAGTTGTTTTCACCAATGCTTGTAGAGCATCAGATATCTTAATTCTTCCGTGAAATTCATTTTGTAGAAAAAATCATCAGATTAATATTTTCAAACCTATCTATTGTGTGCATGCATTTTCTTGCATCATTAAAGTTTATACTCATAAAAAATTACAGAAATATCAATTGAATTTATATCTTTGCAAGATTCAAACCAAATGACGAAATGGAATACTTTTGAGAAAATCTTTGTTAAAATGTGATTCTATTTTTATGGAGAGTGCAGCTATAAATAAAGTTATGTAGAAAAAAAAAAAAAAAAAACAAGAATTAACATGAAAACATGCAGGAAAAATCCATAACATGTAAATAAAATTCAACATTTCATGTGAACTAACCTAACATTGTTTTGGACTTAAAACTGCTTTTGAAATTAATTTTTAATTGTATGCATTTTTATTCTTACCAGTTGGTAAAAGATTGTAAAAAAAATTCAAGAATATAACAGGATTGAAAAAATACTGTTTGTGTTTAAATTTAAGGAAAATATTCAAGCAGTTTATACCAATCATTATTACCAATTTTTAATTATGTATTTATAAATTCTTCCTCTGAGAATATATCTCACCCATTCACAATAATTCACTAGAATTTGGGCTGAAATTCCCCGAAAAACGAAGTAATGATAGATTTGATTTCAAATTATCAATGTATTGGTAATTATAAGTTGTAAAACTCTGACATATATCTGTTTTATGAGCTTCAAAGATTTGTAAAATGGGGCTGATAGAAGGTGAATTTTACATTGTTTAATGAATAAATGAAAATTTTTGTCATTTTTTAAATCAGTATTTGTTACTTCAGAAAGTTTTACAAAGTTGATTTATGTATCTGAATTTCATAGAAAAAAGAGAGAATTTCATATGATATAATCTGATAATGTATGGATATAAATGTGACAAAACGATCTGGTGAATGAATAGTTTGCGCTGTAGCTTTCGGTTCAACAGTGCATGAGTTCGTATGTCATCTTGGTCATGGCTGTTTGTCGTGTTTTGAAATCTACTTTAAACTATAGGTCCAAATCTAATTAGCCCTCATGTGCAAATAATGAACATTGAGAAAAAAAAACTAACCAAACTCTAATATTGTCACATTAGAGTTTGGTTTGTTTTGCTATTTAAGAAGATTCCTATTTTTAGTAATGTTCAAATAAGAATGGTTAATATTGTTCTGTAACCTTGTTTATCTGGAACAATTAGAGTAAGAGGTTTTGATAGTTTAATTTGCAGAAAAAGATAATCTCATTGATATATAAAAACAAATTCAGTATTTAACAGATATGGGTGTTTTAACCTTGAATAAAATACATCTGCCAAATAAAGCTGCCATTATATCTAGTATTTTTTTTAAGCTTTAAGCCAAATTGAAAAAGTAGAGTGTTTTTATAAGGAGTCAAGTATTATGTAAACTTCTTAATGGGTGGGGGCTTATGATTTTCTTATTTTTGATGATTAGGGAAAAGGGAAACCCATGCAAATTTTATTTAACATGTGAGCTAGTACACTGGGTCTTAGAAGCCTGGTTGCTATTAAAACTTAATGTCAAAACACCCCTTTTTTCGAAAGTCATCTAAACTCTCATTAGTTGCATTCAAGGTCAAAGGGTCAAATGTTTCTATTGATAAGGATTCAATTTTTCCCCTTTTTTAATATAAGGTTCTTAAGGCCCACTGCACATGCTCATGTAACCTAATTGTAGTTACATTTTAAGTTTTTCTTTTTTTGAGGAAAAAGAAGCAGTTTATGTCATACGAGGAGGAAATGAGATTCCTTGAAACCATGCTTAGAAATGATGAGAGTTGTTAAGAATTAATTAATAAGAAGATGAAGAAATAAATGGTGGTGAAGAAATTTTTAGCAATAACAAATCTTCGGGAAACCTTGATTCTCATGATGTCTCAAATTCAGGTAAAAATGAAGGCCTTTTAATTCAAAACTTCTATATTGGCAAAGATAGAACAAAGTGGAATAAAATTAAAAATAGGTAAAATGTCAAAACTGCTTCTCAGAAATTATTCTTAAACTACCAGGAAACATTGAGGATGCAAAAAATGTATGTTCAATTGTTGATTCATGAAAATTATTGATTGATGATAGTTTACTAATGAATACTATGCTTTGCACTAATAAGGACATGCAGACTATTGTGCAAAATTTTGAGAAAAATTGTAATGCCAAAAGTTCTACAGCCGAAATTAAAGTTTTGCTTGGTCTTTTATACTTTAGAGGACTGCACAAATTATCCCGTGTAAATGTAAAATAATCTTCGGACAACGAAGGGAACAAGTCTTAACATTTTCCATCAAACTATATTTCAGAAGCGATTTTTATTCTTTATGTGATGTTTACAATGTGATGACATTATAGACCATGTTAAGAGAACAGAGACAGAAAATTTGCTCATGTAAGAAATATGTTTGAAGATTTTGTAGAAAGAAACTGTCAAAAATATTATACTGTGAGGGAATATATGACAATTGATGAACGCTTGAAGCTTTTAGAGAATAATATTCATTTCGCCAATACATTCCAAACAAAACCTGTAAAGTATGGCATAAAAAGTTTTATCTTGTTGATTCCAGAACATTTTATGCTTGGAATTTAGAAATTTATGCAGCTGCCCAACCTAATGGCTCATATAAATAAAAATAATTCTGTTAATGAAATCATAAATAGATTAACAGATAAACTCTCCAATTCTGTAAAAAATCTTTCAGAATTGGTAAGTTTTTCTGTTGATTAATTGTTATACAAGTTATAGTTTGGCTGAAGACCACCTAAAGAAAAAATTACCCATGTGTAGGGATAATTAGTAAAAATAAACAAAAATTGCTTAAAAGATTCATCAGTGCAAGAAACCAGGTAGTATATTCAGCTTTCAGAAAAACATGACATTAGTATCATACATGCCAATAAAGAATAATGCATCAAAGTTTCATCAACCATGTACTGTAATGATCTATTAGACTAATTAACTGGCAATGCAAAAAAACCTGGGATAATTACATTTTATAATCTCACAAAGGGAACAGTAGTGGATGAAATGCCTGCCAACTTTTTTTCCACTGCATGAATAAGCAAAAGAGAGCCAATATTACTGTTTTTATTATTGTTATCTTTTTTTTGCATACTAAGCACTGCAAAAATAAATGCTCATGTACTTTTATTATCAGATAAAACCCAACAGTATAAAGTAAGCTACAACTTTTGGAGGAACATGTTCAAAACAGAGTCCTGCAGCAATCACTACCTCGAAAACTACAAGAAGATTTAGTAAATCACTGTTCATCAAATGAGGCAAGTGAAGTACCAAATAAGATTTAAAAAATGTGCACAAAGGAAAAAATGTCATATTTGCCCAAGTGATAAAGACAAAAAATATATAGTATGTTGTGCTAAGTGTGATCAAAACATCGGAAGTGAACTCACCATGTATATTTGAGTAAAATGTAAATAAATTTTGGGTATTTTTTCGTAATTTTTTAGTCTTATATTCATATGGTATCTGTTCTTTAATATGAAATGCATTTAAAACATTAAAAGGTAATCTTGATAGTATTATTTACCAAAAATAGCAGACAGGACTCATAAACCTACCATATCTCCTCAACCCAGGTATATGCTTTTAGCACACATTCTCCTGGATTTACATTTACAGAATAATAAAAGGACCGAATCTGATACAAAACACCAAGTGATGAAAAATTTTGGCAAAAAGTTCTTTTTAACCTGTATTATCTACTTTTAGGAATTACTCTTGTTTTTAGTCAGTAGCTTCAGACTCCAAATAAAGCTCATCTTCCAATTGTCTGCCTGTGGTACGTCAGGAAAATTCCTACTGTCTGTGCTACAGAATGCAGCACATAAAAGTAGCTCATAAAGTCAATGCATAAAATAAAATGTAATATATTAAATATGATTACTCTCCTTCACTGTAGGTGATGAAATTATCCTCCACCCATTTAATTATACAAGTATATGTGAACATGCTTGAGAAAATTTTTATATACTTTTGTTGTGATGTTCTTGTGTTGTGGTGCTATTGATAACATCCTGGATCCTAATATTGAGTTATTCAATTGTGTGTGATTTTTTAGTATACTTTTCCCGTTAACAATCCCTGCAAGTAAAAGTTACAAATGGTCAGGTCAGATGATTGAGGAGACCACAAACTTTTGCGTGTCACCTCAGGTGTAAACACCTCATGCATGGACAATCATGATCTGATCTGTGGTATGTTGCACCATCCTTCTGGAAATAATGAAATTGAAGCTTCTAGAAAATTTGAATAAATCTTCTCCAAATTCTTCCAAGATCAAGAAGAAAGAATCTTCTCCAAATTCATTTTAATGTCCACTGTTGTCTTAAAGAATATAACCCCCATACACAGGGATTTTGTTACCAAATACATAACATATAATTATAAACAAATGATTGTAAAAAATGTAATATTATATAATATTATGATGGGGCATTTTACTGTCATACTATGTATTATAAGTAAAAAAATATAATAGCTGACAGGGTTAAGGTATGATTTTACTTTATTTGGGAACTTAAAAAATTAATGCTATCTAAGTGTACTGAATAAAAAGATTAAAATTTTCTTCTTTTTAACAAATTTTAAAATCTCCTTTCAAGGGAGTCTTTGTTGTTTTACTATCATAGTAGACTAATATTTTTGTAATAGTGCTATGGGTACTATTTCTACTAATTTCATATATATTTGTACTTATTCAAAATTTTTAAAAACATGCTAAAAGGCTTCTTCATTAGGGATAACATCAAATAACATGTATTTTAATTTTATAGCCTTCATTTGATATTTTCTGTATGGCAGTATGTTTCGAATTTTTTGTATTAATATTTCCTTATATCATACAAATTAACACAAACAAATATGAAAATAATAAAATAGTCACATAAAACAAGCTTTACATTAATTGATTCATTCCAACAGCCAGAAGTCCAAGTTACTTGAAGTTCTAGGATTGAATATTGCAACATCCATTCTACCCATAATCCATTGGAAGAGCTGTATATTATTTTCCAGCAAGCATGTTGCTTTAAGTATAGAAATTACAATCCCCACAAGAAATTAGTTTCATTTTTATTTTGAGTATTTACTGGTGCAAATGTTTTATTTAAAGTAGGCATAGTAACAACAGTTTTAATTTCGTTTATGTCATACTGATGTCCTTTTAAGTATGAAATCAAAATTTTTGGTTGCCCTTTGCCTTTTTATGTAATACATTTCTGAAATAAATTTGGAAAGTATATATACACATTAATTGATAGGTAGTATTATCCATTTAAATGAGTTGGTGTTCTAAGGATGAAATTTACAGCTTTTCTAATGTTTTCTAGTGATTTATTTATGAGCAGCCTATCAAGGCCATTATTTCTCTGCATTTAAAATATAAAAAAATATTGTTTCCATAATTATTTTGTTTTATAAAATTTTTTTAAAATTTTCTTTCATCAAATGTTTTACTTATCAACTTTTTTATATATCAAATTTTCCAGATTCTCTATTACAGTCAATTAAGCTAAATAATTTCCCTTCAATCTTACTGAGTTTCTCATGATTGATTCATAATTGTATTCTTTTAAATTGAGATCATCTTTTTAATTTTAAGTATATTGATTTTTCAATGACTATTTTTTATTTTGGCAGTTATTTTTTGGAAAGAATTTCATAAAATATGCAAAAAGTTGGATATTAATGCTTGTATTTTAAATCTACAGTTTCATTTTAAATGATGTATCTATATTTCCAGTTTTATGAAAATCTTAATGTTAAATTCTTTATTAAAATCTAAGTATGTAAAGTCATTAAATCCTTGCTTGCTGGTATTGTAACCTGAAGAAAAATTTTATTTTAGACTTTTTATTGCTTAAAAAGTCATAATTTCCTTCTAATCATCATTGATGAATTTAGGAAGGAATGATAGCCTTCAAGGTTTCCTTTCTTGAAAAAAGAAATGTAAACATGCTTAAATTATGCATTTGATTTTATTGTGGATTTTTATTGTTCTTTAACATGAATTTTTAATTTTAATTTCAGCTTCCCATTTTCTTCAAAAGGATAATCTTGGTGTTTTTCATTGTTAGATAATGTTTTCAAATTTCTGTCCTCTTAAATCACATTTGTCTGGGTTAATTTGGATTTTATTGTTTCATATTCATTACTAAAGCGAGATTTATTTTTGGAGACAAAATAATTATTTATATTAATATATATATATACACACACACACAATATTTGTGAAATGAAATTGGAGAATTAGAAAACACTTCTCAATTTATTATATGAAAATACTTATTTTCAGTTAGTTTCACTGTTGAAGTAGTCAGTATAAGGTAACTAATATATGAGTGAAGAATGAATATTTGAACTAGAATTATATCTTGACCATTTAATGGATTCTATAGTAAAAAAACAAATTGCAAGAGTTAGGCTGATGGGATTTTCAAGTTTAAGAAATTTTGTGACTAAAAAAGTAAGTAAAAAAGCAAATAAAATAAATTTTTATTGTTTCTAATTTCTAATCTGTGGTCTGATGGGGTCAGACCAAATCAATAAAACTGTTGACTTTAATGAAGTCTGATACAAAAAGTTGACAAATTTGGATATCCATCCATTCCATTCCATGGCATTCCAAGGTATGCCGAGGTGATGCCTGTTCTTGCTTTCATTTAGGGCAAAGGAGACCCCTCTTGTTAGCCCCAAAATGTGAGACTTTTTAAGTGTTTACTGGTAAGTCAGGACACATGTGTTGGTTTGGCCTATCAGAAGAGAGTGATAAGAAAAGTCCTAACAGTTCGTGGGTTCGAATCCCACCTTGGGTATGGATGTTTGTAGTGGTTCGGAATCCACTTTAAACCGTAGGTCCCAGTCTAATTAGCCCTCGTGCACAAAAAATGACCGTTGAGTGACAAACAAACCAAATCTAAGAAAAGTCCTGGTCTTATGCCCTTATACCAGATGTAAGATATAAATTTTAACAATTTTTCATTATTTTGGGGGCTTTGCTTCAAGAATAACTCTAAATATGTGAACACAGAGGCATAGCAGCCAACTCTACTCATTTTTTCGGGATACTCCTGATTTTTCATCCTTTCTGCCGATTTCCCGATAATGTATGAAAATCTATTGATTTTTGGCAATTTTAGTGAAAAACTTAAAAACTGCCGAAATTTTGACGAAAAATAAGTACTGAGTTGTTTAATTTTATGTGACTGTGTGTAATTACATTTACATGCTTAAAAAGTTTCCCTTTCATGAGATTCTAAAACATGCAGAAGTATGCTGTTTACAGGCTATTGAGCATGCCTTATTTTCAAGTGTTAAATTCTTTGTTGTCAGATTTCCCATTTTACTGCTTAATACAGAACTGAATAAAGGATTGGACATTCTCCAAACTGAGTTCTGCGAACTACAAAGTACTATCCTCACAAATGAAACACTAGATGAACCAAGAACAGATATATAATGGCATCTTGTTGGAAATCTGAAAAATCAGTTTGAACAAATAATGTTTTCCAATATTTCCCAGTTTATGCTTTCAACTATTCCACATTCTAATGCTGAATGTGATTGGGTGTTCAGTCATATAAAAAAATGAAAAATTAATTCAGGTCTTCTCTTTCTTCTGAAAATTTAGAAAGTTTAATTATTGCTAAATATTCTCACAATGAGAAAATATGTTTTGAACAGCAGTTCACCATTTCATTTCTAATAAATGTTAAGTCAGCAATGCATGAAAAAAATAAATTGCCATGAGTTATTTGAATTTGAAATGTGTTATGTTTTCTATGGGCAAAGTATTTGAAAATGTCTGTTTTCTTAGAAGTATTTCTCACTGAATTAAATTTACTTACTTTAATTCAGTGGGAAATACTTCTAAGTATTTTATGTGTTTATGTAAGGAAATAATTTTATGAATTTACTATTCATAAATTGCACTTGTGTAATAAAAGTTGCCCTATGAAATAAATATTGAGACATAAATGTTGATGTGTTTATTTTGTTACATATAGTATATTCTTTTATTCTTCATAGTTCCTTTATGAGCTTGATGAATATTATATTAAGATATTAAGATTGACACAAAATATGTTTAACATAAATCATTCTCAGAATGTATAATTTAAAGAGTAAAATTCTCTTTTTGTGGTACTGCCATTTTAAACATTCTGTTTCAAGTAAAAACGTCACTAGTAGTGTCTCCTGATTTTTTCTCTCAAAATCAGTAAAATCTACTGATTTTTATTTCTCCAAGGTTATCAAGTATGCAGAGGTAGATGGGACAAGATGGTCTAGTTGCTTTTTTTCAAGAGTGTCAGCCAATTTATTTCCATGTATATTGACATTGGACAGGATCTATTGAAAATGCACTTTGTGCTGGTGAAAGATGAGTTACACTTTTCATCGGACAGATAAACTGGTTTTATCTCCTATGTACATTTTGTAAAATCTTATTTCAATTTTCATATAAAATAAATTTTACGAAATTAAATCTATTAAAGGTTGATATTAAGAAAAATGGTACTTTTTCATAAACAGAAAATATTTCACTAATGATATGAGAGGATCTCTTCTAAACATCGACCAATTCACACTAGGTTGTAAAATCTACTCAAAAATTTAACGTGCATATGCTCTTAGTTCAGAAATGTATTTCATAATCGGCTAAATGCATCTAGAAAATTTTGAATTTATAATGAAAATAACTTCAGTAAGACATAAATTGAAATTCTTACTATGCCTCCTTTATTTTAAATTTGTTCTCCCATCACTAGTGAATTTTCAGGTGAACACTCATGATATTAGACTCAAGCTGTTAGGAATAATAGAAAAGCAACTTTTAAATAAAAATAGTTAAAAAATTTTGCACTGATGAATTATTTTCAGACAATTTTGTATTAGACAACAATTAAATATTTAGAAAAATATTCCCATTCTTTTAATGTTATAAGGGGGGAGAATGGCTATTGGGCAACAAACAAACCAAAATCCCATTCTTTTAAAAATATTTTGACATCATAATTTTCTTTTTTTCTTTGCTGCTCCTTGTCTTTTCTGTATAAAATTCTTTAATATTACACTACATTGTTTTAAATATATTTTAAACCATTTTCATAGTTCATTCAGTTTTTTTGTCCTTTTTAAAGAAGTTTATAAATTAATGCTTTTTAAAATTTTAAAAAAGTTTTGGTAAAGAAGTTTCCAATCACTTTTCAGTACAATAAAGACTAAAAAATGATTAAAATTTAAAATGGCATTAGAAATACATTTTCTCTACTTGAAGATATATGCTTATCTGAAATAATTTATATGATGAGCTTCCAATGGATGAGGAAAAAATGGATGTTGCAATATTTTGACTATATCTTCAAACCACTTGGAATTTTGGATGGAAGTGATTGGGTCAAATATTTTTTATTTTATGTCTATTTAACTCATGGCAACAATTGTTGATTTTTCAGTAAGATATGTATAAAAGTTGAAAATTTAATTATTATAAAAAAATATGTGATGGTGAATATTCTTTTTGAAGTCTAAAAAAATAAAAAAGAATGTTTGGATGTTATAAAATCACAGGTCAAAAAAATAAAAAAGTTATTATGAATATAAAAACTTTGACAAATGTACAACTGTTTCTAAAATATTTATTTAGTTCTGAGAGCAGTACATCAAAAACCTTTGAAAACGATAGTTAGAAACAATGTTTTTTATGAGGAAAGAGAAAGCCGAGCTGGCAGCCGAATGGTTAGCGCTCTTGCCTTCAGCTCAACAGTTCATGGGTTCGAATCCCACCTTGGGCATGGATGTTTGTAGTGGTTCAGAATCCACTTTAAACCGTAGGTCCTGGTCTAATTAGCCCTCGTGTGCAAAAATGACCGCTGAGCGACAAACAAACAAACCATACCAATGAGAAAAGAAAAAATGGTGAATTGATTTTCTTCTATGTAGTTGTAATCACATTCACTTGTGTTAATAGATGTAAAGTTAATTTAATGAGAGAAATCAAATCGGAACTTTCTAAATTGTAAAAAATCAATTTTGGTTTAATTTTTATTTTATTTATTGTAAAAATTCTCACTATAGTTTTCGAAAAGTTAGCGCTCTTGCCTTCGGTTCAACAGTTCGTGGGTTCGGAATCCACTTTAACCGTAGGTCCCGGTCTAATTAGCCCTCGTGTGCAAAAAATGACTGTTGAGCGACAAAAAAACCAAACCTCACTATAGTTTTGGTACCCAGTGTGTAGAATAAAGTAGCTGATTGAAAATGATATAGATTCTTTAACTGTGTCCATTGTTGAAAGAATTTTATTCATTATTTTTATCCATCTTGGTATCTGAATTTTCTGCACTCTTTTTGTTGTTTCTGTTGTTGTTGCTTATCCCCGGCTGTGGGGTGACAGTACCATCACACCAGCCCCAAGAATCCAAAAATAGTCAGTCTTTCAAGCACTACCTCCAGTCTCAACTCCATGTCACCTCTCTCACACCCAGTGCACTGAAAAATATGAGAATGGGAGGCCTGAACCACTCGACATTTGGTACAGAGAGGGTAGACCTTGGTACCAGAGATGTGTTGTTTCTTGAATTTTGTGTAAGCATAGTTTGGACACCAACTCTTTCTTGCCATAAAAATAAATAAATCATAAATCACCCACCCCTTACAATGCACTTAAGTGTTTCCTATGTAGATAATCAAAGATTTGAGTAAATGCTATATATATATGCTGCATAAATTGTCTTTTGTTAACTCTGGTTTGAAACAAAATTTTAAAATTAGAGAATTAGAGAGTTCAGAGGTTAATTTTGGTGATGTTTTTAGTCTTGCAAACATTGAATTAAACTATTTAATTTTTTTGCTTTAGTTACTTTTTAAAAACTTCCAAAAGTAATTTTATGTTTTGTAAAAGTTGCAGATGTTACCATCTGTTAGTTTGTTATTTAGAAATAAAAATTTTGACTAAATTATAAGATTGTTTGAGTTTTAACAGATATTACACTTGCATTACAAATCCCTAGTGGTGTCATTCACTTTGAAGACACACTGACCATGATGTATTTTACATGTCTAGGTTGTTATTATTAAACATAATTGTTTTAACTTTGTTTTGGTTTCTAACTTGCTACCTTTCAGTCACAAAGTCAACACCTTAGCTCACTAGACTGTTGTGATCTATTTGTATAATATTGAATAATAATTATTTTATATTTCAATAATTCTTTTTTATTAATTGCCGAATCTGAAATAAACTCAGTTTTCCTTATGAAATCATGCCTTCCTGAAAAATAATGGTAGTTAGAAATTTTATTTTGTCAAAACTTTCATTAGTAACAGTTTATTATACATGATTCAAACTGATAATTGTCCAATAACTCATTATATTATTTCTCATATTGAGTCATGATGGTAATTATGATAATATAAGGAAATTGCTGTAGATCAGTTGTAGATCCTAAGAAAATAGGATTTTGAAAGACGTGGCTTTGTTGGCTATAGATTTCATATTCACTGGTTATATTTAACTAATTTAGGAAAGGAATATTAATGTTTTTGATTTACAACTATTTTAGTCCTATTTTAAAAGTTTTGACAGATATTTTAGTGAATTAATAATTTTAATAATTAAAATAGTGAATTGAAGTGAAATTATGAAACTGAAAGTTATTTAAATATCGTGTTGCATGCATTCTAATTCTATTGATGCTTTTAGGATCCTGCTGGTATATTTGAACTAATTGAGGTTGTTGGAAATGGAACCTATGGTCAAGTATATAAGGTATTTATTTCTCATATTTGTTCTTTTTAATTTATAATATGATAAAGTTTTCTAAATTAACTTCTGTTAGTATTTAATCAAAGTGGTAATATAAAAGACTTTTAGAATTTATTTGAAAATTTAGAGAAACTAAAGCTATAAAAATATTATTTCTTTCATCTTAAATCTCATTAAAAGAGAGAATGAAAGCTGCTATTTCATTAAAAATAAACAATACATAAAGTAAGAAATAAATGTATAAAATCAATAGAATTTCTGTGTTATGTTTAATAGTTGAAGTTATTAGTTATTTTTGATTGAAAAGGGGTGATTTTATAACATATGCACACTGTATGGAAGACTGAGTTCTGTCATAGGAATATTTGATGTTGAAAAAAAACACAATCTTAAAGCTTGTCTCTGACATAAGAGCGTAAATATTTTCCATTTTTGCATTAGTTAAACTGTCTTAATTTTCATGCAATTTCCTTATCCTCTAACATGATTGTGATATAATTTTAAAACTTAAATTTGGTTAATATTATTTTAACAATTGTATGTGCGTTTATCTGATTTATTCCATATATTTTTTTATAAATGGTGTGATTTTGGTTTTATAAAAAATTTTTTTGCTTGGTATCTAACAGTAAAACTTCCAAAAGTTTAGTAATATCAAAAGCAGTTTTGAGCTTGCTAATTGTAAAATGCTTATTTTAATAAGCATGCAATGTAATGATTTTTGATATACATGTTTTTTCTATTTTAGTGTATTGATAGTGGAATTTTAATAATTCATTATAAATTTCATTTGTTATACTAAACTTCTACTGTGTATACAAATTTTTAAAAATAAATTTATGTATTTTCATATTAAATGTTATATACTACTGATTGTGAACACATTTCTTAACCAGGATGAGTTTTAATTTACTTTTTAGATAATGTAGAACATTTCGTTTTAAATTAAGGAAATTCATAACATTTAATTTTTAGTTCAATATTTTTAGAAGTATCACTTTTATCCAATTAGTAAAGTGGTTTATAATTATAATATTAAGCTGTGCAGAAAATTGTTAAAAGGGTGAAATGAACCTTTTAAATCAATGTGACCATTGAAATCTTTCATTATGTTAATATTTTCCAATTTCAGGTTTTGTATGTTGTGTTATTTTATTCTTTTGGCAGTTGATGTAAGCACATGGAAGTTTTTGTATATCTTTCTTCATATCAGCGCAAATGATATATGATGTAACTTCTTCAGTTGCTTTTATTCCTGGGTGTTTAAGATTGCAAATTTGATGGAAAACAGAGATTCTGAAATGTTTGGGAGTATAAGATCTAAACCACAAATTTTTACAAGATAAATGTTATTGCTTAAAATTCAGAGACTTGTTATTTCTCAAATTCAGCACCTTTTTCTTGCTGATCTGCAATTTCATTAATCAATTGGTGAAAGGTTTCCATTAGCTGTTCTTGATAATTTATCAATAATATTTTCTTCACCTTTAATATTGCACAAATTAGTTGAAGAATGAGATACATTGTAATTGACAAAGTTGACAAATGATGCCATTTCTTTTTTCTATTGAAATGCAAGTGATTGCCTTATGATCAGTATAAATTTTGAAATTTGCTTCTAGCATGTGCTTGAAATGTTTTAATATATTGCAAGAAATTTGCAGTTATAGATACTATAAATTTTTGTGTCATTCAATTTCTTGGAATAAAAAGCGAAAAGTTCCCCATTTACCATTTTTAAATTGTGTAAGTACAGAACCAGTACCCACAATCAGGTGCATCTGTATGAAGCACTAGTGATAAATTTGTATTGGAGTAGCTGAGCAAGGTTGCATTTGCTAAGTCTTACTTGAACATGATTTAAGTAATGGATGTGAGCCTTCCGAATTAATGAGATGCTCAAAGAGTTCTAGTGTTTTAACTCCTAAAAGTGACTTAGATGTATTTTTCATCAACAAAATTTTTTCAGGTTTCTACATGATTTGGTAATGGATACACACACACCCTGCGCGCGAGTTTTAGAAGTAATGAAATAATCTAGCAATTCTAGCTTACTAACTCCGAAAAGTGATTTAGCTATATTTATTTGTAGACCATATTTTCCCAAGTGTTTAAATATAAATTTTAACTGTTTATAATATTCTTCATGTGTCTTATGTCAAATCATCTAAAAATGGAAAAGTAAATTCTAAATCTTGAAAAATCTGATGAATAAATCTTTGAAAGGTTGAGGGAGCATTCCGTAAACCTAAACTCTTAACATTAAATTCAAATAGGCCAAATAATGTAATTATTGCTGTTTTAGATTTGTCTTTTTCTGCAATGGGAATTTAAAAATAAGCTTTAAATAGGTCAATTTTAGAGAAAACGTTTTTAAAGTGATACTGAACCATTAACTCTAGGATATCTGTCAGAAATATTTATGGAATTGAATATTCTGTTATCACCACATGGTCTAAAGGTCCCATCTTTTTTTGAAACAGATGTAAAAAAGTTGCCAACTGTGCAAATATGATCTTTTGATGTCATTATTGTCTGACATGTATTTAAACTCTTGTTTTGCAATTTTCAATTTTTGAGGATCTATTTTTCATGCTTTTAAATAAACAGGTGATCCTTTAGTTATAATTTAGTGTTTAGTATTATGCTTGATATTTTTTGTTGTTAAATTTGCTTTAATGTTATCAAGTTATAAAGAAAGCAAATTAAAATAAGGAGATAATTTATTTAGAGTGGTTAATGATGTTTGGGGTCACACTTATTAAGGAAATTATCCCTTGAATGGCAATAGTTAGTAATTGTGTCAATAAGTTTTTTTTATTGATATCAATTATTAATTGAAAATTATTCAAAAGATCTGCAAAAATAATACCATTGTTAATTTTGGCAATAATAAATGGACATTGGGATGCCAGTGGAATTAATCCAAAATTAAGGGTTAAAGTTTTAATTCCATAAATAGGTATTTTAGTTCCATTAGCAGCATAAAATTTTAAGTTATTTGTGATTTTATTGAGTTTCAGTTGCACCAATGATTCTTGCATTTGTACCACCATCAATCAAAAGCAGCATATTTCTATCTTTGTTTTTTAGAATTTGTATCTTTGTTTCCTACAAACCAGCAAAATATGTTGACATGAATCATACAATTTTTAAAACTTTATTTGAAACTTTGTCAGTTGCTATGTTTTTTGTTCTCTTCTGCAGTTGATTTGGCTTCATACCACCAGTTTCAATACCCATTACTAAGCTATTTTTTTCTGCTTTCACTTCCTTTGAAAACATTTGAAAACCTAACATTAGCCAATGTATATTTGTGGATAGTGGTTTTATCATCCATATTATCTCATATATTTTTAACATAATTCAGTTCAAGCTGCAACACAAGGTAATTAATTTTCATACTATCAACGGTAATATTGTTTATTTCAAATTGCTCTTTAACTGAAAGATACATATTTCTGGTTTTTCTGTCCATAAAGGTGGAATTTTGTGCTTACATTATGATTTTCAGCCTTTTACCAATCCAAATATGCATCAGTTTTCATAACTGGTCTTTAAATATTGCTTTGTGTATTATTGTGACAATTTATCAAATGTGATGCAATAAAATAAAGCAAATCTATATTAAATAAAAATAGGAAGACTTAAATTTCATTATTTAATGAGATAAAAATATTACTTAACTCTACACTCCAACATTTTAAATTTCTAAGCTGCTTTTTCTAAGAAAAAATCATTTTGTTTTATACCAAAAGAAAAAACAAACTTTTGCAACACAAAAATTTCCTTCATTAGAAATGTCTTTTTCACTGTCATAAAACAAATTAGTAAAAAGACGATATTACTACTTTGGATTAATACTGTTATTTACTATTGCCATTGAAATTTCAATATATTAAACATTAAAAATAATTAAAAATTTTATCTTAAATTATTTTTTTCAATATTTTAAGCTTTTTGAAATATTTGACATTGTACTGCATAATAGCTTTTGAAACAAATTTTAATAAAGTATTCTATATGGTATATAAATTAGTAAAAAATTAAATATTAGAAAAGCATT
Source organism: Latrodectus hesperus (assembly GCA_037975125.1). NCBI lineage: Eukaryota > Metazoa > Arthropoda > Arachnida > Araneae > Theridiidae > Latrodectus > Latrodectus hesperus. The sequence continues at coordinate 30,382,281 of CM075859.1, forward strand.
TGAAAAAATATAAAGAGAAAGTGATTGAAATTTTTCTCTATTTTCCATTAACTAGTAAAAAAGTACTTCTCTGGTTTTTCTTGAAATTTTGGTTATGAAAGAAATGAAAAAATTGATGTAAATTATAAATGTTAGTGAGAATATGGCCAATAGATAATGTATAGTTTTATATAAAATTTTTAGAAAAAATATCATTTAAAACTTTAAAATTTGAATGTACAATTATAATTTTTGTGTGATTTATAAAGTAATTTATTATAATATATTTTGAATTCTTTTTTTTATTTCAGGGTCGTCATACAAAGACAGGGCAGCTTGCTGCAATCAAAATTATGGATGTTACCGAAGTAAGACAAATATTTAGTTTTTTTTTATTTTGAACTCGGTGAAAAAAATCTGGATTTTGATATAAATAATATTGATTTTTGAATTTCAAATATTTAACTCTTAATTTTTTTCACATAACAGTGCAATATATAAAAAGTACTTATTCAGAATAAAAAATCCAAATTTGTCTTTTGCTATTTACTATTAATTGTATTTATAATTTCCATGATGAAATAATGAAAATAATTTATGTAGTTATTCAACAAATATATCAAATATTGCATTTCAGTAATCATAAAAAATACTTCAATTAAATATTGTTTTTTTAACAAAAATAGTTGATATTTCTGAATTGTCAATTAAATAAAACATTTGAATTGCATAAAGTAATTAAATTGCATGTAAAGAATTATTATGACTAATATAATGTTATCATATTTAAATTTTTTTAAAACTGTATCACAACAATGTTATGTAATTTGTTTCTTTATTCCAGAGCAAAATTTTTCTTCAATAACCTAATTTATTTGCTCTAATTTAATCATTATGTTTCTCCAGTAAATTGGCTTAAAACATTTTTATTTATATTTCTAATTTATACTTAAATGACTAAAAAAAGAAACAAAAAAAAACTTATTTGTTAGTAACACAGTTATGTAGTAACTAATAATGATAAATATCATTCACCAGATCATGTTGAAATTAGAAAAATGTATTATTTAATAAAAAAAAATGTGTGTATATTTTATTGTGTTATAAAATAAAAACAAATTTTCATTTATAGAAGAGAAATTAGTTGTTTAAAAGTTACTGGAGAGAGAGAGAGATGAATAAAATAAATAAACAAACTTAATTTCTTGCTCTTTTTAAAAGTACTAATAATGAATTTTCATCTTGAAAATTTATGACATGAAGGAAGTACAAAATAGATTTTAAATTAATATTTCTCATTTTCACTCAATTCTTGTTTCTGAAGAAAGAATTCATTATGGAAAGAACTTCTATCACTTTTTTGAACTCTCTATTTTAAGTTATATTAGTTCGAATCCAGGTTCGGGCATGGATTTACTTTCTCTCTCTATCTATCCTGTCTTTGTCCTTTCCTTGTATGAATGAGGTGTGAATGGTTGCCTACCCTATAAACGGGTACCTATGGCATGCGTGTAGAGCAAAGTCGTACTTTCACCTTCATGGTGCTCTGATTGAAAGACGCTCGCAATTGACTTAAATTCACATAGCCAAGGCATAGTGAGCTTGGCTTGTCCAAGTGTCATTAGTAACAACAACAACAAGTTACATTAAGCAATCACAATTTTATTGGCACAGAAGGAGGCCTGAATAATTTTTTCAATCTTTTGAGGTTTTAACTATGAGTGTAAGAAACGAATTTTCTTCCCTATTTATTGTTGCTATCACATTTCTTTCCTTTTTTGTATCTGCAAAGAGAGTATTCTTTTCATCACACATTATTGATAGATTGAATTGTCATTCTATGGTCATTTTTTGATTATAGATTTTTATTTATATGGAACCAAAAGTTCAAATTTGATTAAGAACCTCTACAATGCTTTAGTTGTTAGTTGAATCCCTGAAGAATTGAACCATAAAGGCCAGCACACATATCTTATGCAATGTTTTTATAGGATAAGCATAATATATTTGATTTTCATTATCAAAAATAAGGATGTGCTGTGATTACTCTTTTGACAATGATTTAAACTATGAATCAGAGATGTTTAAAATTTATTTGATTTAAAATTACAATCTTATTTATTGGTCAATCAAAAATTACACTTTTGCTGATTCTAAATTAATGAATAATGAAAATTCTTCTAAGTAAATTTGAAAAAAGTCTCAAAAAATGTATTTTTCTCATTCAATTTTCTGTATCTTTATGATTTTTTTCTCTTATTTTTCCACTACCAGTTGTCTAAGTTACCTGATCAATTGACTTTTTTTATTGAGAAGAAATCTGTTATCTCCACTATTTGCCACGTCTCTAAGCTTACATTCATTCTATAATCATGTTTTCAATTACTGCTAAAATTAGCATTGTGACCAAAGGTTGTCAAGAGCAAAAATTAAAATTATATTTCTGTTATCTCCACTATTTGCCACATCTCTAAGCTTACATTCATTCTATAATCATGTTTTCAATTACTGCTAAAATTAGCATTGTGACCAAAGGTTGTCAAGAGCAAAAATTAAAATTATATTTAAATTTTTAACTATTTCCATTGCCATAAAATTAACTGAATTCTTTTTTGCTAGAAAGTAAATTTGATTAATAATACATTCTATTATATTTTCACGGAATTATATTGTTAAATTTGTTAAACAAATGTTTTGTTTTTATATAGAATTCTTAATTTTTATTCCAGAATTTTTAATTCTATTACCTTAAATCCCTAGAAATTCTTAAATTTTATCACATTTCCCTATTGTGAAATGATGTTTTATATTATATAATTATTACATGTAATTTGAAAAATACATATTTTGCACATGGTAACATGTAAATTTTACTTAAAAAGTATTTTTTTAAAACATATGATGTGTTAAGTAGAATTTTAATTGAGACAATTTACTTGGAAAACCTATGTTCTGAAATTTGTGTCATTGGTTAGAATTTCTGTAAAAAAAAAAGTCTATTTGGTATGTGTTCGCTGCTTTATAATTATGATATAAAATTTCAGATAGCTTATTTTTTTGTAATTTTCATTTTATTTATATTTTTCAGAAAATCTAACCAATTCTTAATGTTTACTGTGTTCTTATTTATTGATTGAATTAACTATTAAAAATGCTGCTATTTTGCTTCTCTATTTTTTACATGGTTTTTATTACTGAAAAGGGCAATTCGTAGTTATGAGGGTTGGGATTAATTTCCAATACCTTCATTGTTCTGTTTTTGGTAGAGAAAAAAAAAATCACCAAATGTCTCTACATTGAGTAATGTTCATTTTCACCTTAGTTACAAATCTTGTGTTATAAATTTAAATTTTATGCACAAAATCTTTATAATTATATGTATTTAAATAAAAAGATTTCTATATAAATATTTTATTGGGAAATAAAATTTTTTATAATTGAAATTAACTGGTTCTTTGTTGTTTTTTTTAAAAAACATTCAAGAAAAATTCTCATTTCAAAAGAAAACTAATGTAATTCTTACTTTCATACATTCCTTAATTTAACAAAATTCATTCTTAGAAGAGATATAGTTTATCACTTATTATTTCATTTAAAGTTAGTTAGTAGTTTTACTTAAAAGAAAAACTGCTGCTGCAACTGAGAAACATTTTCTCATTTTTCTTAAACTATCAAATTTGTTTTCAGGATGAAGAAGAAGAAATAAAATTAGAAATAAATGTCTTAAAAAAGGTAATACTATGTTTGTTTCTATACAACTTTAAATATTCATTATTAGGTTTTTATATGATGTGAGTATACTATTGATAAAATACTATTTAAATTTATTAATAAATTTTTGAATACTTTTGTTGTAAATGTTTCAACATTTTATTATAAGCTAGTTACATAGGACGAGTAATTTCCACTTATGATTTAATAAGGAATGACTGAAAAGAAAACTGTAGTGATACTTGATATACTGTCTCCTTTTGAACCATTGAAGAAAATAGTAATGACAGTCCCTCATGAAGAGCTTCATAAATACCTAAAGAGATGTCAATTATAAAGAGCTTACAAGAATTCTAACCATAGCATTATATCTCTATGCAATCAATTTATTGATCTTCATTTACTAAATAGTCTATTGCTTGCATAAAAATCTGATTGAAAGTTAAGGATACCAATATTTGAAAATATGTTTTGCATAAAGTGCAACTGGTTGTATTGTAATTAATATAAATTTTTATTTTTGCTTAAATTTAAGTACAAATTAAACTGTTTACTCATTGAGTTAAAAATATTTTGAAATATTCATATCTTTAAGTGTTAAATTTAAACAAATTTAAATTGAATGAATTAATAATTTTTCAAATTGATTTCAAATAAAATATTAAATTTTTATACAATGACATCCGCAATGAATTTTATTCTATTACTTGTTTAAACATTTATATTAAATATTCGTTTAATAATTTAAGGTGCCTGCTTTCTTATTTTTTATTAAATTTTTGAAATTTGTTTATTAAATAAAAATTATTAATGTTTCCTTTCTTGCCAAATAGTAAATACTTACTACCATTTTTAATTTTTTAAAAATATATTAGAGTAACATATTGTATACAATTTCAGTGTAAAGATCATGTTTTATTGCAAATTATTATTACTATCACCTTGATTTTCTCATAATTAGTTGAAGCTATAGATTGCATAAACAGCGAAATTCAATGATGCAATGTTTTAAAAAAAATGGCATGAAAAGAATGACTGATAATATTTAAAATTTTTGAACAGAGAAGTTAATAAACATACATATCAGATTTTTGTAAAAAAAAAAAATCTAAAGAATTAATTTTTTTTGTGATATTGGCAGTTTTGATGCTAAATATAAATTTGTGAAATCAAATGTGAATTACAAAGACACTTTTCAGATTCTGCAGTTCATTTTGAAAAATTGCAAAAGTATTTTATTTAATAATGAGCACACATTTTGTTTGTATTACAATAGTAGCACATTTAAGCAAACTCTGCATAGACTGTCTTCAAGCTGGGTGAAATGGAGAGCCACATTTTTGCTAGTTTAAGAGATGATGTATTTGTATGAACATAAAGCCTGCACTTTTTCTAAATTTTTGGTTTGAAAGATCATTGTGGTCCATAACTGAATTTCTTTCTTCTCAGATCATAAGTTATCATTTTCAAAGGTCTTTCGTAAACAGAAATAGTTCACTTCTGACATACATGTTGCAATTGGATTCCTGATACCAAAGTTACTTTTTCATTATGTAATTTCTTTAGAATTATTGCAACAGCTTTTTCCTGTGAGCAGGATAATCCCTCAATCATAGTTTCGTTCAGTTTTCTTCTCTTAATCCCCAGCGTGTCCATAAAGAATCAACAAAATTACTGATTTGAATGAATAAATCCTTCTGGGCACTTTTTCTACACTTCTTAAATCTAGTCTAGGACTAGTTAAATTTTCTTGTACATTTAGTGGCACTACCTATATTTAAGATTCATTTTTAATCATGATCTTATGTCAAAAGTTCAGGTGCAGCCTTATGTTTGTGTAAATAAGAAGTAATTAGTAAATATATTTTTGCTATTTGATAATTTCACTATGTTTTATTATAATCATATAAAAAGAAGGAACCTTATATATTCTTATATTTGTAAAATAGTTTAGAAATTTAGTAAAAACAAAGTAAAATATCTTTTATTGATATATAAAAAAAAGCTAAGAATTATATTTTCTGCAAAGATGAAATGATTATCAGGTTAATTTCTCCTTTGAAAATGTGTTACATAAGAATTATTGTGTTATGTATAAAATAATTACATAATTTCAATATAATGCATTTTTGTTTATTACATAAAAATGCATTATATTGAAAGTTTTGAGAGAAAAAGGGTTTAATATCTTCTATACAAATATCATAATTTATTTGCACTTAGTATTTTCATAATATTCAAATATTGTGTGATTAATTTTTAAAATTTTAAATAGCATTTTTATCAGTAATCCTGAATAAAATCATAAGTATTAAATGCTTTGAAATATGTTGATGGAAAACAAAATTATGGTTGGAAACCATCTTGTTTAAAAAAACAAGTATGCCAGTTACAAATTTTTCTAAATCAGAGTCTAAATTCCTTTAAATGCGTTTAAAGTTTCAAATCTCATTTTGTAATTAAAACTAATTTTTATCCTTTTCTGTTCTTTAAATAAATAGTTTGTGTCCAAAATTGTTTTCTTAGCTAGAATTTCCCACGGATAATTTTAAATTTTATTGGAAACACATTCTAATTGGTTTGATTTAGTTTGTTTCTCATTGGTTAATTTTTCCACACAAGGGCTAAGTAAATTGGAACTTACAATTTAAAGTGGATTCCAAACCACTGTGATTTTCATGCTCAAGGTGGGAATTAAACCCATGAATTGTTGAATTGAAGACCAGAAAGCTACTGTTTAGTTACAAGTTCAATCATTCTTGTTTACATTACCTCTAACAAAGTTGCTTAAAAGGAAGCAACTTTTTCAGTAATCAAATGTTACTGTATTCAACATACAGTAGTTTATAAAATATTATTTTTTAACCACTTTGTATCCATAAAATTAGTTAAAAATTAGTGTATAGTATTTCTGACATGTTAATTGCTTAAAGTTAAAATTAATTTGAAATATATTTAAATTAATATTCATTGAAAGTTGCTTAAGATGGACTGAATATACCAAAAGAAAAACAGCTTTTGTTTTTGAGATATTAATGTTTACCAAATTTTAAAAAAATGTATCTCCATAGTATATTAATACTTTAAACAAAAAAGCAGTTTTGATATTTTTATTATTTATTCTTACTTAAAAATCATCTAAGTATTTGACATGCATAAAATAAAGTTGTATTATAAATTTTGTATTACATGAAGATATTTTATTTGCAGTATTCACATCACAGGAATATAGCAACTTATTATGGAGCTTTTATTCAAAAGAGCCTGCCTGGAAAAGATGACAAATTATGGGTGAGACTTTTCTGTTTAGTTATTTTTTTACTCTTCGAAAGAATGTTTGCAGATATGCAACAATAAAAATCATGTTGAAAAGTTACTGTTACAAAATTGCCTATAAAATCTTTTTCATGTGCAATTCAATATACAAGTATGCATTATACGATTATAATTAACATTTTTGTGTGAGAGAGATTCTTGTAACTAAATACTTCTCTCAAGAGTATTATGGTTACATATAAACTCTCTTATAAATTTTAGACAGTTCTTTGTAATTTTTCACTTATTAATATTAAAATAGTTTTAAAAGATATTTTTGAAGAAAGTTTTAAAGCTTAAAGAAGAAGATAAAATTTATTTTTGAAGTTCCAGTGTAAGAAAATATAAAACTAATCTCATATTGCAAATCACATAAAGTAAAAATCTTTTTAAGTATAATTTTAAAACGTATAATTTGTTTGAAAGCTAAAATTTTGATGGATTCATTCACAAAAGTAGAGCTGATATAGAATTAGTTTTTAAAAGAATCTGAATTAAAAATATTACAGTTTGTTTTAGAAGTAGATGGATGTATGCAAGCATAAAGTAATAGCTAATCATACTTTCTTTTTGAAAAATATGCAAAAAGGTTAATTATATGCCAGCAGTGTACAAGGTTTCAAGAGTAGCCTATAAGTGTAGGTAAAAGGTGATTAGAACTTTTGTGTGATTTATTTTCAAAATAGCTTCAAGAAGATGAATGAAAATATTTAAAACTGATGTTCTGTTTTGCATTATGAAATCAGTCACAGCTATTCAACTTTTATCTTTCGCTGTATATCATTTCACAGTAACTGAAATAATTAAGCAAACAATTCTCTAAAAATCTATGCCCAATCACCAAAGATTTGAAATTCCTGTTGTAATTATTCAGAATGGAAAAATACTTTTCACCCTTGTGCGATTGGACATATTGCTTCAAGCGAGCATTGTTAAAGATATCTGCTGAAGAACGCAATCTGAATCAGAACATTAAGGAATGTAATGAATTCTGAGTTGAAAGTATCATGATATGAGCTGAAATTTCGTTGGGATATCATTGATCTGTACATTTACAGATAGGTTTATAAAGCATCCTGTTATAGTCCTGTGATGGTTGTAGATCCTGAGGATGAAGTTCTATATACCACTGTAAGATTATTGTATGTTAAAGAAATTAGTCCTTTTTTGTTTTAATGGAAGATAATCATTTTCCCACACGCAAACATGTTTTCTTTTTCATTGATAGTGTTTGATGTGCTCAAGTGCTATATGTATGTGTTTCCCACCCTGAACCGTTCTTGCAAAATTGAAAATTGCTCTACATAATGAATAGATAACAATTATTTAAGTGCATGATAATCAATTATTTTGAGTAAAATATGATTAAACTTCAACTATGCTTTTATATGCAGATGATTTATATGCTTTTATATTCATATGCCCTATTAGCTGAATGTATCTGCTTCACTGCATTCTATTTAAATTATTTTATTTCTCATTTAGTCCATTTATAGTTTGCTCCTGATTAACTATCAAATGATTGTATAGTTAAAATTTTACCACCTCTGTTAATCTATATTTAGATATTAAGGAACTCTGCTAGTTATTGACAAAAAGAAAAATGTTAAAGTATTGTAACAAAAACAGAAGCTAAACATTAGATACTTTACGTATGTAATATACCAAAGTAAATAAAACCTCAAAAATTTATCATCTAAAAAAATCACTTTTGATTGAAGTTTAAACTTAAACATTTAAACAGAAAGTTTTACAGTTTAACAGGTGAAAGTTTGTATATTACATGATAATTTAATTAATTGCTATTGAAAGTGATTTTTTGTATCACGAAATGAATCTTGTTTTATGTTAGGTAGAAATAATTCAAATGAAGTGTATGATGCTTGAAAATTCTTAAGAAATGATTAAGTATTGACTTCTTAACTCTACATCTGCATTCTGACGAATTGACACATTGAGAAAGGTGAAAGCTCATTCCCTGAAGAGAGCAAATGCAATACTGTTACCAAAACTATGAAAAAGTGATAAAAATTATTATTTTTGAAAAAAAGATAAGCAGTTAGTATGTAGAAAAAGGAGCGACTCAATGCCATAAATAGTTTTTCTCTATTCTTAGGAGTAACACATAGATAATAATTTTTAAAATTGCTTAAATTTTAAATTCATTGCTTTTTATTACATTGCTTAAATTAATTAAATTGAGTCCTAAATAACTTTATAGGGAGTTCAAATCAGTGTTATTTATGCTTTAAATTAGTTACAAACCTTGTAATTAAAATTTGGAAATGAAACCTAGTTTTTATTTTAATTTAGCAAGAGACCGAAATTCTGATCGAAGTTTCTTTCCATTCTGTACTGCCATTAAATTTCAATGGACAAACAGAATAAGAATTTTTTTAAATCTATAAACTGTTCTTTTTTGCTTGTTTTGAGTTTAAACTCCTTGTTAATGACTTATTACAACTTACATAATTTGAAAAATCATTATTGCTTTATGTTTATACTTAATTTGTTATACTTTTTTCATGAATAAGCATTACTGCTACTTCTCATGTCAGTCAAATCAGAACATATTAGATTTTTTTAACTTACTACTGTTGGGTAATTAAATGCCATTATCATATAGTCTACAAATAATATTTTGAATTTAAATAATGTATTATATTTTTAATATTGCATTGTGTATTTATTATTTTTCTTCCCAGATTCAAACCTTTAAATAGGTGCAGAAACTGCTTTGTTTTGTAATTAAAAATTGCTTTTAATATTAAATCATAAAATTATCAATCCATTTACTGGCATAAAAATTTATTTTACATATATTTTAAACATTACTAACATTAGTGTTAAGTAGCTACATGTTATTCATAATTTACACAGATTAATTAAAGTAATAAAATTAGTGGTACCACAAGATAAATAAACCTACTGGCTGAGAAAATAATTTATATAAAGAAAAACAGTAACTTACAGAGGAAAGTTGAACTACTACACCAGCCTATTTTGAGGACTTTGGAAACTTAGTAAGTTCATTCCATGGGCATTGTTTTCATGATCCAGATCTACATTATAGGAGGATATAAATCTTCCTAGTCTGAGAGCTCCTAGGATTTTATTACTTCCACCTTGGGATTTTTCAGTCTCTAGGATTCAGTAAATGAATAATAGGCAGTTTTTTTTGCAGCATGGGATTCAGGCTTTCACTTCTGCATTTTTTGTAACTGCTTCTGCCATCTCCAACTCCCATCTGCCTCCAATCTTGTCCCCCTCATTCTCTCTCCCTGAAATTGGTTTTCTACAAGTTCTGCGCTAGGGCAGTCTATTTTGCGGAAGGGGAAAATGAGGAATAATACAGGATGCACTCTTACGGGAGAATGAGAAAGGGGTTTTCCAGCCAGGGAAAGAAAGAGTACTTTAGTTAATTTGCAAAAAGTATTCATCCAGTGAATACAACACTACTAATTTAACTTTTAGAAGTGATTGTAATAATTTTTTTGACTTAAGTGTTATTTTTGCGATAATTAGCTTTGCAAAAGTAGTTAGTAGCGATGTAATTTTATGTAAGGTACAATTTTAAATTCCATTTTAATGCTATGTAAAATATCATTCCTAAAGTTCTGAAAATGAAATAACAAATTGATTGACTATTATTTATATCCTTTAAAATTTATTTTTTGTATTACACATTTTTTAGAGCTTTATATGTTTTTAAAAGTTCTTATGATCATTTTCATTTATTGGTCAAATGCTCATGGCAACTTTGAATGGTTATATTTATGATTTCTTAAATACTTAAGGTTATGGAGCATTTTTGAATTGAAAAAATAATTCATTTCCAGATATGAAGCATTTATGCCAGAACAGGGATCTTAAATGCATTTCCTATTATTAAACATGCAAACATGATAGTGAAAATTTGTAATTTAACTTTTCGTCCATAAATTGTCCAAATTTTAAAAAATATGTCTAAATTCAATGGCTTTTAAAATTTTATTTTCAATGAATTATTTTTTTATTGATGTGAAGTAAGAAATATTGATAATAGATTTTACATTTACTTCTCTTCTTAATTCTTTAATTGGAATAATTCTTTAAGGGGAAACTTTTTTTTTTAAATTTTTTTGCAATATTTTAAAATAAATGATTTTTATTTTTTAATGTATCTTTTTTGGATATATTTTCATTTTGCACTATGTATTTCTCTGATGAAATGTTTTGCCTCTGAGGGTTGTTACAGTGAATTTTTCACTTACTAGATAAGATTCCATTGAATTTAGTACGCTTGATGTATTAGTATGCAGTTTTAGTTTTCCTCTTTAATTGGATGGTTCGTTTTTTACACTAAAAGCTTGTAGATAGGATAATTTTGTTATAGAGGAATACATTGACTTCATCTTGCAACTTTTATTATTAGGAAGTATATTGAGTATCATGAATTTAACTCATCATCAATATTTATAAATTAATAACCATATATAGGCTTTTAAAATTCACACTTGACTAAACTGTCCTTTTAGAAAAAGATAATTTTTTGAAAACACAAGATTTGCATTTAATATTAATTAGGTGATTATTATTATTTTTTACTTTACAGAATTAAAATGTAGAAATTGATTGTGGCTGTTAAAATGCTTCTTAATGAAAATGCTTAAAAAAGTTGCTCATGTTATAACTTCCAAAAATTCTTTCTTGCTTACTTTTGTATATTTTTGGAATTTGTTTTCATGTAAAATTTCTTAATTAGTGCAAAATTATTATTAAATATTTTTTTGTTCTACACTTTAAATTTATTAATTGAATACTCATTGCAGTTTTGAATGGTTATGTTTAAATATTTTTGAAAAAATTCAAGGATATGGTGCAAAGGATGCAAACTGTGCTTGAGGACAGAGTTTGATATGTTTTGTATGTATATATTTTACTATGCTCGGAAGTTTGACTAAATTTGCAACCTGCATGTATCCATCTACCATTTATGATGAAATGGTATTAATATGCTTAATATTTTGCATTTCAATTTATGCTGTATGCTTATTATGTATGTTTCCATTAACATTTTTATAAAATTGTCCCGCTAAAAAAAATTTCTTAATTTTAAATTCCACTTTCTTAATCTCCTTGTCAAACATTTAATTAGAAGTGTTTTTATTCTGCTATTTGTAGACAATTTGTATCTGTTCATGAATTTCATTTCCCATACAATGAAAGCATTTTTATGGATGTTTTTGCATACTACCTTGCTGGTTCTGTTTGGAATTAATTTAAGAAACTTTCATGAATTCCAGTGTTTGATTTTGTCTATCTACATCACAACATATTGATTTAAAATAACGCTTTGGAACATTATTGAAAGATCTATCTAGGTGCAAAATTCTGCAGAACAACAAACTTCTATAGGATAATAATATGAGTTGTATAACTGAATATTTTTTCTAGGAATTGATGCCTGACTGAGTGAGTGGTGAATTCAGTTTTTATGCTTTATTAGACAAAAAGAAGCATAGGATGACTTAGTTCTCTTAACACATTAGACTTTTTCCCTTGACTTGTAGTTCTCCCAATGCATAATCTGTTTCTAATTATATAAGAACTTGAAAAATAAACCTTCATGACAAACTTTATATTTTGTTAAAATTACATCTTGTAATATTCATATCACATGGAACAAAGAACATTTCTTAAGCTATTCCTCCTAGATATGAAATCAGGGGGAAATATAATCAATGTTACTTTCTCATTTCCTGAAAAAGACCTATGCCTTCTAGATTTTTCATAAATTCCATTGTCAAGAATAGCTGAATCAGAATCCTTTAATAATCTGGAGTCAATCAATTTGCTGCATATTTTTCAATATGATAATTTATGCCTTACTACATGTCAATAAGAATGATGTTATAAAATAATAAATATATAGTTATGTATGAATATTTGTATATAAATAAACATGTTTTTCTTGTTTTCCCAATGAAATAATATTTAGTTGATTTTTGTAACTGTTTTAGCATATTTTATAACAAAAGTTTTAAATCAAAATGAAATATTATAATATCAAAATTTTATGTTTCAACATATATTTCCCTGTGTAACTATTGAATTACATTTTTTACACTCAGCTATTGAATAATATTTCTATAGATTTAGAAAGGAGAAATTTTTAACTTAATTTTTAAAATTTTAAAACCTGAAGTTTAAAATTTTAAAACTTAAGGTTTTAAAATTTTAAATATATATAATTTATTTTTATTAAAATTTCAATAAATGCAATAAAATAAAACTATATGGCTTTGAATAATATATATTTAAAAATTCTAAGTTCTTCTAAATTTTGCAAGAAAGAATGTTTCTTAATAATATGAGTAGAATTATTATTTGATAATACTTTGTTGAATGGGATTATCATCATGTATATATTAATTACATTACAAAATTCATGATTATATGTTAGTTTGGGGCATTATCAGAAATTCTAAATTGTTTTATATTAAATGTACAAATGTTATTTCTCAAGTAATAATTATAATTGTATTTAATTGTAAATTAATAGACTCTTATCTTGAAAATAAAATAAATTTGAAAAATTTTTTTCATTTCTTATTATAATGTTGGATTTTATAACAAAAGAATATCTTTCATTCAAAAAAAAAGGGCACAATATTTGTAAGTAAATTATTTCTTTACAATGAATATTTGTTTTGAAAAATCTTATTGGAAAATTCTCTCCCCCTCCAATGAATAGTGTATGTATAATAAATAAATAAATAATATTAATACTGAATAATCAGTTTTTTATAAGTGAATTTAAATTTTAAGTAAGTAAAACTGCATGGCTTGATTATGTTTTAAATATTTTAATAATTTTAACCCATTTATTTTTTAATATATAAAAATAACATGATTTGTAAATTTTGTGTTGTTTTTTGAAACATTTCTTCAGTGTATTATTTTTGTCACCATGTTTGTAAAATATTTCTGTTATGTTTAGTTATGCAATTAAAAACTTCTTTTTCTTAAGTGTCTATTTTTTTACAAAAAATGCTCTATTCCAGAATATATCTAGATCAGTATTTCATTGTTAGTTAAATTTCCTTACTGTAGATTATTCTGACCTTATTATAATTACAATAAATCCAGTTAAAATAATTCATTTCTGCTTACCTAGGAATATTTGCATATGTATGTAGAGAAAACTTGTAAGAAATTGCATAATTTTAAAAAGCCATTCATAAAAAACTACATTGAAATATCATTACTACTGATTTACTTCATGAATGAATATTTAAATTTTCATTCAAAACTAAGCAATATTTCTCTTCAAAATTCATTTTGCTGCATTTTTAATTTTTTAAATGTCATATTACTTTACTGGTTTTGAGAGGTAGTTTAACTCAGATAGCAATTAAATTAAATAATGACATCGTAAAATTTTTGTAAATCAATTTTTTTATTTAATTTTATGTTTATACTGAACTCAGCCTTATGAATGAAATTTCATCAACTATATTTCTTTTTATCTAAAAAAAGACAAAGAATTTTCATTAAGAAAATCTGGGAAAAAATATATAGGACAATATTGAAATTTATAGAATTTTAATGTTTAAAAAATATTTTAAGTTAAAAAAAATCGTCTTGTTTCATAGAAAATTTTGTTCTTATTTAATTTTTGAAACTGATTTATTAACAACTATTTTGCGTGTACTTGTTGCATTTAATTTTAAATAATTGCATCATCATTAATTAATGTATAATTCATGTAACATAAATATGTTTTTATGTTAAAAAGCAAACTCCATTAAAAACTTATATATATACACACACATTGCAAAATTTAATGAATGTGTATTAACTTTCCCCAGACATAATTGCTTGATATAACGATTTTTACATTTACATTTATTAAAAAATATATGGTTATCGTCTTTAATTATTTAATTTCATATTCACATTTTATATTATTATGAAGTCATTTAATTTGCTCACTGTTTTTCAAAAACATTTTTCGTTTGAAGAGGAAGTAAAGCAAAATTTTTCGAGTTTGTGTTAGTTTATATTTCTTACCTATTGCTTAGATTTGTAATATTGCAAATTATTAATGTATGGATTATTTATTAATGTATGATTTATTATTAACTCTTAATTTGATATTTTCCAATATTTGTTTTACATTTTACTGTTAACTTCCAGTTTATGGGAGTTGTGAAAAATATTTTGATAAAAGGTATATTTTATATCTAAATATTTTAATTTACCTACTCTCATATTATTCTAAAGGTTTGAAAGGGAAAAATACTGTAATTATATATTTTTATTTTATAAATTATGTTAAATGAGTATTTTATGATAATTTTTGTTAAATATATAATGCTTTTTTCTTCAGCTTGTTATGGAATACTGTGGAGCTGGATCTGTGACTGATTTAGTGAAATGTAAGATTTTACTTGAATTTATATGTTTATATAATATTCCTTAAAATTTTCTTAATTCAAATTTACTATAAGTACATAAACTTATTTTTACTTTTAGCAACTAAAGGTCAACCAATTAAAGAAGAATGGATTGCATACATATGTCGAGAAATCTTAAGGGTAAATTTCTCTGATATGTGAATTAAAATTTATTGTCTCTCATTTATTATAAATTTTAACAATTACAACAACAATCATCTATATTAAGTACAACCAAAATTGCTGGCTAAAAAATAACTTGTCTTAAATGTGTATCATGAATTTTCAATTTAATTCTCTTGCAACTTTAAACAAAATATTTTCTGCTTTCAGGGCTTGAGTCATTTACATGCAAATAAAATTATTCACAGAGACATAAAAGGCCAAAATGTTCTTTTGACAGATAATGCTGAAGTAAAATTGGGTAAGCAGTTCTTACATATATGTTATAGAATTTAGTGTTTGATTAGAGCTGTTAATTTTCTGAACAATCATTATTATTATCAAAAAAGACTTCTGAATATATATATTGTCAAAGATAATACCCACATATTTAAATATGAAAAATGTATAAAAAATTAATTAAATGAAATATATTTGTTGAAACTTCATTAAATTTTCAAATCTCATTTTCCATTAAATATTTCTTTACTAGTTCCAATAACTGATCTATTTTTCTAACTGCTATTTATAATATAGATTTTAATATCTCTTTGTGTATATTTTTGAAAATTGTAGTGTTAAATTATGTTTTATAAATTGACAAAAGAAAATTTTGATATATAATGGAAACGAGTTTAAATGGATTAAAGAATTTTACTTTGTTCTTTCAAATTATTATCAACCTTTACAGTTTAATATTAATAGGACTTTAGAAATAACTTATTGAAAAAAATAATTAATTTTTTCTGATAGTTGTTTTTAGATATTTTTGTGCAGATGTGAATTTTTTATTCGGGTTATATTTGAGGTTATATTTTACTTTGAATTGCATAGTATTATTGAGTAAAGATATATACATATATGATTAAAATGTAAATTAAACCGGTTGCTTAGTGGCAGTGTTTTACGCTCTTAAGGCACAAGTCCGAGGTTCGATCCTGAGGTAGGGCAAGGTCGACTCAGTCTTTCATCCCTTCGGTGGGTCGGAAAACTGAATACCAAGCATGCTTCGGAACTAAACCGTAAGGGTCTCACGTTAGGTCGACCACCTAACTGAGACAGATACTTCGCACCACAGGGCCCTCAATCATGAAAACAGTTATGGGCACTGTAGGCTTTAGCCTTCATAGACTATAGTGTGACTAAGTATATAAATATATAATCATAAAAGTAAATGAAAATTTAGAATTTTATGTTTTAATACTTTAGTTATTAAAATAATAAAAAAAACATTAATTTGCAGTCGGGTTTATACTTAGAATATATTAATAAATTTTTATGTCGATTTTCTCAGAATCGAGATTGCTTAGATTTTATTAAGACCTTAAGAACACATACCCTTGGGTTTGAAAACAGATATAGGCTGTAGGCTTCTGTTCCCATATGGGATCATCATGCTTGTAAATTTAGTTATTTTAAATATAAAACTTACTTAAAATAAGGTAATATTTCATTTAGAATATTACAAAAACAGAAATTAAATTGTAAGAGATATTTTTATAATGATCTGTTTTCTTGGTTGTTGAACATATCCAAAACCTTCAGTTAAAAGTTCTCCTAAAATTCCTCAGTAAAAACACTCTAAATCGGGAAATGTAATATTTTAAACAAATTTCATGGAATATTTCATAATTAGTTTCTTTTTGTTTGTAGAACTGTTAAAAAGAAGTTTAAAAAGTATTCAATTATTTTTTTTGTAAATTATATATTTTAAAATACTTTCTAACTTTAATGCAGCAAAATGTAAAGTGGATGTTATAGATTATTTTATTGTTAATACTGTGGAAGTAAATTTGAATTGTTAAATAAACTGTTTTGTAACAAAAGCTTTTTAATTCATAATTAAAATAGTAATTTAGTATCTAAGAAATTTGCTCATATTGTATATTTTTCTTAATTCCTAAAAAGTGTGATACAAATACTTTATCCATAGTGAAAATTAATTGTGATTTAAATTTATCATGTCTGCCGAATAATTTTTTTTTTTTTTTGCGAGTGGGATTTCATGCTATTTATTTTCTCATAGTTGATTTTGGTGTAAGTGCTCAGTTAGATAGAACCATTGGTAGGAGAAACACATTTATAGGAACACCTTACTGGTGAGTTTCTGCTTCTATTTAAATAGTAATAGTTAATATTTATTATATTGAACTATCAAAATTTCACAGAAATATTTATCTTGTATATATTTACTATAAATACTGTGAATATTTGTATAATGTCTTATATTTCTATTTAATTATTTGTTTTAATGCTCTGTTATTGTTTAATTTATTAAAATTTGTTTCTAAACATTATTTATTTTGTGAAAATAGCAGTTTTCAGAGTTGAAAAATGAGTCAGTAAAGTCTAAAGCATCTTGGTGACATTTGACGATTTTTTTTGTGCCAAAATATAGGTTAACATTCTCAAAGCTTCGAATCAGTAGGATCTGAGATTCCATAAGCTCACAATAGGAATGTTCTAAAAACCTCCAGAGAGAAATGCTCTACGAACTACCGAACAGGTATAAATCAGCCAAGTGGCAGTCGGTTGAAAGTCACCTGAAAGTTGAGCAATCAGTTAGACATCTGAGACAATCAATCATCTCAGTCTCCAGTTCTGAAAGTTGCTGTTTAGTATCTGTAGCTTAGAACTGTATAAGAGTTTCTAGCATGTGTACTTACTTTAAGCTGAAGTTATTGTAGTCTATTGGTGACTCAGGAGCTGGGAACAGGTTGTTTAGAAGAAATTTATCTTGATTTCTGCATCATAACGTCTATGTCACCTCAAAGAAAACTCTTAACTGGTGTTAAAAGTGGAATATAAATTGAATGCCTATTACGATAAGCATGGCGGAAGAAATGAAGCTCTGTTGTTGAAACTGATGAAAGCTTGTCAAACGCAAATAAATGTTGAAATAACAACATGGAGAAAATTGAAAGCCGAAGTTTCAATTGGGATCACTGCCGAATCTATTGTGGAAGTTAATGGAAAGTTGAATATGGAAATAAACGGTAAGATTGTAGCTATGAAAGAAGAGGTCCAGGTTGTCAAGGGTGATATAGGACTTTACTGTCCCACTACAAAAAATATTAAACCCTGTGGAAATCCCAACACCTGGGAAACAGCATGATCTATCATCAGTGGGAATCCAATGATGGCAAGAATTTCTGATAGCAACTTTTACCTTGATCCTGAGTATCAAGTATGTTGGAGGAGCTTCACAGCAGTCAAACAGGTGGTCTTGTTGAGATAATGAAAACCTTGAATAAGGTATAGGTGTACTCAATTCCTGACCAAGAAGCTATTACTGCTCTGAGAGCACTAAATGAGAGTGTAAAGTTGGATTTCATATCTGGCGTACCCCTTATCATTCACACTGACAAAGGGACAAATTTCAATTCAGTCATGTTCAAATAACTGTCAATATCTTGTCATTAAGGAAACTCATACAACATCCTCAATCAGAGGCAAATGTTTATTGGATGATCCTAAACGACCTGTCAATATTTGTGTCACGGGTTCTACATGGGTGGAATGAAATATTTCTTCTCTTTCTTTTTGCTTACCAGAGTACATTTCACAAAACTATTATTTTATACTTTTCAAATACTATATGGGAGAGATCTAAAATTACCATATGATCTCTTTGAGCAGAAATCTACTTCTCAATCCAATGTCTTGAGTTCCTCTTACTTCCTACCTCGCCAATCCAATGTCTTCTTAAGGACCTTCTTGCACATTTGGAGGATGTACTTCATTTCACATAAGAAAAGTCAACATCATGACAAAGCACATGGATAACCAGTATGATTTAAAATCCCTTGATTGAAGATATAAAGAAGATGCACTGATATAATGGCTTTTGGAATCCAAAATACCCTAAAGGATTTTCATAAGGGATTGTTACCAAGTTACGAACTTATTGGGAAGGATTCTACACTACAAAAGTTAGTTAACAATGTTGTGGTAAGGATTCAAAGTGCTTTGATAGAATTGCTTTTTATTATACTGTTACTTATCAGATTAGTCTTTTCTTGAGGGCTAATCTACTGTGGCTGTGCAGTCTTTAAGGAGAAGGCTGTGCCACAAAAACTAAATATTGTAAATATCTTTATGAATGTTTAAATTTATAATTATTTGTTTTAATATGTTATTATCATTTATTTTGTTAATTGTTTGTCTAAACTACGTTTATTTTGAGAAAATAGCAGTTTTTGGAACTGAGAAATGACTCAGTAAAATCTTTGGCAGCTTGATGACAGTTGACAATATTTTTGGCGCCAAATTATAGGTTAACATTCTCAAAGTTTCGAATCAGTAGGATCTGAGATACCATAAGCTCACAATAGGAATCTTCTAAAAATCTCCTGAGCGGAAGGTTCTAGGAACTACCGAACAGGTATAAATATCGCTTTCAGCCAAGTGGCAAGTCGGTTGAAAATCATCTGAAAGTTGGCAATCAGTTAGACATCTTAGGCTATCCAGTTTTGAAAGTTACTGTTTAGTATCTGTAGTATAGAACTGTATGAGTTTCTAGCTTGTGACTGATCAGATGTGAATAAATTATTTATAGAATAAATTTATCTGTATTAACAGCATCATAACATCCTCACCGTTATGAAGAAAACTGGTAAAATACATGTATATATAAATGGTTATCAAAATAACATAATACCATACATTAATGAACATTCCTTTATTAGTATGGTGTAAGACCATATGTGGCATGTAATACAGCTTGAATTTGCCTAGTAATTGATTTTCCTATAAGTGCTTATTAGTGTTTAGTGGAATATTATACTATTCTATATGGAGATATATACTGTCAAAATTTTAGGAGAGTTGTTGTGTGGATGATACTGATTCCATGTTTAATACTCTAAAATAGACCAAAACATTTCTATTAATTTGAAGTAGGATAAAATTGCTGGCTAAGATAGATGTTTAATTTAATACTTTTGTTCATCCAGCCATTATTGAAAAAGTCTCGTTGCATGAGTAGGTGTATTATATAATGGAAACTTTTATCACCTGCAGGAAACAAAGTTTGGATCATAATATTAACTTGATCATCTAAAATTGCTCTATTTCTATCCCAGGAATCTTTACTTTCAGGATTATGATTGGTCTGGCAGGAAACTGTAATATGGACGCCCCATATTGTGACAGATCCACCTCCATGCTTGAGAGTTTTAAAAAGAGACAATAACACAATAATGTGCTTGTGCAGGCACCCTCCAATTGTGTCTTGTTGTAGGAAAAATTATTCATCAGGCATAATTACTTTTTTCTGCCTATCAGTTGACTTTTGATTTTATGAGTGACACCACTGTGGACGACATTTGGCATTAGCATCTGTGACAAGTGCTTTGGGAATTGCTGTTCTGCTGTAAATGATTTATTTATGAAGATGCCATCTAATTTTATTATCATTGATACCAGAGACCTCTAAAAGTTGGAAAGCTTTGGCAACACTTGCTCAATTAGACAGTCTTCTTCAATTCTGCCTCTAAAAATCTAAGAGGTACAACACTTTAGAGTTTTGAAAAGTATTCAAGATTTACAGATCTTCCTCCAATAAAGTTACCACATACTGCCAAAATATATATCTTTTTTATTTATAAAAAACAGATATCTGTATTTTATTATATTTTAATACTTACGAAGCACATTCAAAATGTCATTTTTACTCGCATGTGCTTCAATTTTTTTAATTACCACCTGTATATGCATACATGCCTACCTTTTTTATCTACCTACCTGTATAAATATTATTGATGAAATTCCAACAGTTAGATTTAACTTCATAAAATACTATAATAATTTCTTTATTGATTAGAAATATTATTTATGCAAACAACCAAAAACTGACGTCTGGACATTATATTTCTTAGTGATAACTTTAGTGTGGGTTCCCTAATGCAAAATATACCAACGGGTTAGAGACAGGAGTTGATAGAATAGGGAACTGATTTCAATATGCTTCTGTAATTATAATTGTTGATAACTGCAAAGCTCTACTTGTGAAAATGGTTAGTTCTTGATGAACTTATGAATTTGTTAATTTGAGAAAAATAAGATTGGAACATAGACACAATGAATATTATGATAAGAATGGGTTTGCAACTATACAGAACTCCATTATAAATATGATTATAGTTATGGCTTGTGTTGCATTATGATATAATGAATGAAAAATAAATAGCCTTTTCACCATTAGTGATGGATTCCATTTTATTCTTGCATTTCAAACCGAGCCCACAGCTGAATATTTAAGTATTTTGACTTCGGGTTTGACAGCTTGTGGATTCATTTTCCTCTTCAGTTGTGGATTGTTTATAGTGGCTTAGAGTCTACTTTAAATTTCTATCTAATTAACAGTCATTTATAAAAAGTAAACAAAGTCTAACAAATCAGTAAATTCTTTTGAATTTATTTCTTGATGCCTCTTTAGGATTTGCTGTAGAAATATTTAATATGGAAATAATATTTGTAATTTTCTCACCATGAGAAGTTACAAATTACAAAATCTTCATTTGAAGATTATATTCAAACCTATCTGAGAGGAAAATGGTGAAATCTGAGATGTTGACAGTTTAGGATGGTTTGTATTTAAGTATAAATGTTTTATGCACAATATGTTTAGGTACAATAATATTTATATATTATGCTACTTCCAGATCATTAAGTATATGTATTTTATATAATAATTTAATGCTCATGTCATTAAATTTTATTATAAATGACATACAATATGTATTTACAATCAGATGATCCACTGCACCTGCCCAGTTACTTTTTATGAGTGCTTTTCAAGATATTTGATTTTAACAATATAATAGACATTTATAAACACATCAATGAAAATAAAACATAATAATTTTTAAACTTTTAATTTCTTGTACTTGCTACCCAGTATGTGCAAATATATTAATGAGCATTAGAATCATATCCATTGATAAATTGTAATTTTTTTCTGATTCCAGATGCAATGAATTTAAATATTCATATTACTAGGCTTCATCATATACCCCTATTATGAAATGAGAACTTAAATGCAAAATATATCTGTTATTTATTAATTAAAATTATGTATATAATCGTGTACTTTTCATCTGTAGTTTAAAGGTAAATGTTAACTATGAATTTTTTAGCTCAAATTTTTTCACTGGAATTCACCTTTTACCATTGCCAAGAAATAGTTAGGTTTTATTTTTACATTTAAGTATTTACTTAAATTTTCATTTAGCCTGTTCCTAAAACTTCATTCTGTTCTTATGATAATAATTTTCTGTTTCAAATGACTTCTATAGTGTAATTTATCATTGCAATAACTGCTTAAGAATTTTGAATAGCTGTTCATTTGTAATTTTTCAGAAAATATGCTCATTTCTAATTTAGTTCACATTATTGTTATACTATTTTATTTTTCCTCATCGTAGTATTGATTTTAAGTGAGATGTTATGGTTGAAGCTTTTTATCAGTATATAAATTACATTTCATAAATTATATTCCTTATTTTAGGATGGCCCCTGAAGTTATTGCTTGTGATGAAAACCCAGATGCTACTTATGATAACAGGGTAAAGAACTTTGATATAATTATTAGAACTTAATCTGAAGAAAGGTTTTTATAAAGCATCCTGGAGTTTATATTTTACTTGATACATTTTGCTAATTTTTATTATTTTAAAGTAAAACATTTTTTTTAGAATTTTCACTGAAATATAATTATTAAATATACAGTAAGACCCCGCTTAACGCTGTTTCGTTTAGCGCTGTTTTGGTTTAGCGCTCTATTATTTCAACCCGGGGATTCGACGAAATCGCTCGCAACATATGGGAATTCCCGAAATATTATGCAACGATAAGTTTCAAATACATATCCGAAAGAGTGTACTTGTGTTTCTTGTTTGGTGCGGTATTGTACAGACATATTTTTATTATTGGAAACATTTGTTGACATTATTGTAAGTAGGTATTAATTTACATATTTAATACTATATTACAGTGTCAAATATTTTGATCTTTAGTTTTTACTATGGGGATAATGAAAAAGAAAAGAAAGCAACCAGAAAAAGCATTTCACTCAAAACTAAAATGGAAGTGATTAGAAGATTAGATTCTGGTGAATGTCAAACTCTAATTAGTGCTTCATTGAATTTGCCAATTTCAACAGACCATCATGAAGAATAAAGAAAAAATACTGTCATCGGCAACTACAACTACGTCAAGCTCTGCAACTAGAATTACCCGTTCTAGAAATAATATCATAAAGGAAATGGAAAAACGACTGTCTATATGGATTGACGACGAAATTGACCGCAATATGCCATTAAGCCAATATATCATAATGGAAAAAGCTAGAAGAATTTTTAATTACATTCAGGCTGAGACAATTGACACAAGAGAAACTTTTGTTGCTAGTCGAGGATGGTTTAATAGACTTAAACATCGAAATAACCTTCACAACATAAAGATTACATGAGAAGCAGCAAGTGGTGATACAAAAGCGGCGGCTGAACTTACAGCGATATTAAAAAAAATAATTGAAGAAGGAAACTATCCTCCAAAATTGGTTTCTAATGTTGATGAAACAGGCTTGTTTTGGAAAAGAATGCCGAAATTAACATTTCTATCCCGTGAAGAGAAACGGGCACCAGGATTTAAAGCTGCAAAAGATCGCTTAACCCTTCTACTAGGTGTTAACGTAAGTGGAGATTTTAAATTAAAACCATTACTAATTTACCATTCCAAAAACCCAAGAGCGATGAAAGCCATATCTAAATCAACTTTACCTGTAATTTGGGAGTCTAATAAAAAATCATGGATAACTGCGAAAATTTTCCAGGATTGGTTCACTGAACATTTCTGCTCGTCTGTTAAACGTTATTGCGAAATTAAAAAACTTGAACAAAAAGCACTTCTGCTAATTGATAATGCTCCAAGCCACCCAACAAATTTATCAGACTTAACAACATGCATTCCAGTCGAAGTGGTTTTCTTGCCGCCTAACACAACTGCCTTAATTCAACCAATGGACCAAGGTGTTAAATCAAATTTTAAGGCTTATTACTTGCGGAAAACCTTTAAGCAAATGTTTGAAAAAACAGACGGAGAAGAGAACCAGTCCATAAGAGAATTTTGGAAAAACTACAACATCGTGGATGCTGTACAAAACATAGGCCTTTCTTGGAATGAGGTAACAGAAAGATCTTTGAAAGAAGTATGGAAGAATATTTGGCCGGATTTAAGTAAGAGCGATGACGTTGGACACTCTGTCGGTGTGGATGAAATAGTGGAAGAGATAGTGAAATTAACGAAGCAAACCGTTTTTGAAGGGGTAAATGTGGAAGATGTAGAAGAAATAATTCAAGAAGCAACGGCTAGTCTTTCTAATGATGAGCTCAAGGAATTAACTGAACAAGAAGAAAACAAAAATGTTGACAGCAGTGATTCAGAAGAAGAGCAAAAAGAATTTTCAATGGCGTTTGTAAAAAGGTGTTTGTCTACCATAACTGAAATAATGGATCAATTCATTGAAAATGATCCGAATTTTGACAGGAGCTCAAAAGTAAGGCGTGGTGTTAGAGATGCTCTATCCGTTTATGAAAAACTTTTAAGAGAACAACGCAAAAGAAAAAAGGCAAACAACATTAGATTCTTTTGTCACAAAAAGGCAGAACACTGAAAACGCGGAAGGCTAACTAAATATGACTGACTTAGAATTTTATTTGTTTTTTTTTAAGAATATTCGTTTTGTTATTTATAATTTGTTTTTATTTTTGCAAGAAATAATAATGTGGTATTAATTTGGCTTTAAGAAATAAATGTTTGGTTTTATTTTTATTAAAAAAACATACTTTTTAAATTTAATACCTAACCAATTTCCTAGCCATCTTCCCCTAACCCCAATATTTACATGTAAAGATAGCTTCGTTTAGCGCTGTTTCGCATTACGCTCTACTTTGATGGAACGTATCCCCCGCGTTAAGCGGGGTCTTACTGTATTAAAAATTGCTATTTTCAAATAGGAATTTTTGTTATATTTAATAAGTACCCCCTTCACAGTGGGTATACCTTGATTTTTAATTTTTAATTCATGCTTTTAGGTTTTCTTATTTTTTAGATAATATGTTGAAAATAATGCTACAATTCTAATTAATTATAGTAAAGTTTCTCTTTATTGTGAATATTTATTTTTAAAATTTTAGATACAATATTCTTGAATTATTAAAACTAATATTCATGACAAAAATGATCCCTGGAAATGCATCTGATATTATTCAACCAAAAACTTTTATGCTTGGATTTATTCTTCATTATATTCTACTTCTTTTTTACTCACCATTTACATTTGTTGCTTTAGTTCCAAATTTTTTAATTCTATTTACAATGTTAAAGCATTTAAAAACATTGCTTCAAGAGGCTTAGAGCTTAAGGAGATGTATGATAGTTCATTCAGTTACATGTAAGATTAAATGTTGCTATTTCAATTGCATTTAAAAAATTAAAATTAAAAATTTGCATACGTTTTAATTTTTGATAACTTATTATTTTGGTTTACAATCAAAAATATAAATGCTTACCTAAATATATAATGTATTTGAATATTTTTTCTGATTACACAGCAAACCACAGTCAACTCAATTGTGTAATCATAATTGTGCTATTCACGTAAAACTGTAAAGTGGTTATATTACATTAAGATTACAAGAATTAATATTTCAGACATCGAATAAACATCTTTTATGCTGAATATTTAACAACAATAGTTTCCACTCAAAATTGCTAATTACAAATTATTTAAAACCTCAAAACTTATTTTTAATTATTAATTTATGTTGTTATTGTATCAGACTAATCATAGCTTTTATATATTTTGTTTGATTATTTTGCTTCTTTAGAAACTAACAGAATAGTCTCCAACCTCAAATGACAAAGCACTTTGACTTTTGTTAAAAGTTGAAATTGGGTTAGAATTAACATATTAATAAGAAATAATTGTTTTAAATTGCTGACTTATTTCATACTTCTATTCTGTTATCTATTATTGCTGAAGAATTTGAAGTTGTTATTTTTAACATTAAAAATAATATATCAAATGAGGATTTAATATCACAAAAGGTTAACAATATCTAAAGCAAATTTATTACACTAACTTTATTTTCACAACCTTTGCTCATATATGTATATTCTCAGTTAGTATAATATTTTACTTAAGATACTCATTCAGACTATGGCATTTTAAAATTAAACAATATAACTTTCTGGAATAAAAAATTCATATTTTCATTTGGTCTCTAGGTCTTTATAAGAATATTTAAATTT
The DNA here is from genome assembly GCA_037975125.1 of Latrodectus hesperus. Classification (NCBI taxonomy): domain Eukaryota; kingdom Metazoa; phylum Arthropoda; class Arachnida; order Araneae; family Theridiidae; genus Latrodectus; species Latrodectus hesperus. The sequence goes on from CM075859.1 coordinate 30,409,205, forward strand.
TAGAGTTTTTTATTATGCAAGAAATTTTCTTTTGTACAATAAAAATAGACAAAAAAATTTTAATTTCAACCCTAAAATACAATATTGCAATAATTAAATAACTTTTTAGATTTTCCTTTTTCTGCAAAATCTTATTTATAGCTTAGTTAAAAAAAATTGATTTCTACTTGTGAATTTTAACTTTGTAACTTGCAATTGAAAATAGTAACTCATTTAATTAATTTACAATGCAGTTAAGTCATTTGTGCAATTTCCATCACAGAAAAGAATAGTAATGAAGAAACAATTAAGGTCTATTAGATTAAGAAGATACTGACCTGTATTGCCTTGTATATTGTTGGGTTGGGTACACATCTGAATCTTAACAGAACTTTAGCCTGATAGTATATGTAATACTTGAATATAGATTGATGTCTATAATAAAATTCAGTGTAAATGCTTTTTGTACAGACTTTCCCTTAAAAAAAACTTAAGTGTGCTTAAGAGATCAAGAGGAAATCACTCAACAATATTGCCACATGCAATTTTATTATCAAGTGTCTCATGGAAAATATTTTCTGGCAAGAAAATGCAGTATCTGAAGGTGTAATAAAAATTTATCACCTGAAAACATGCCAAGGTTGTATCAAACATATTATCCTTTAAATTTGATATTATACTTCATTAATTTCAAGCTGCAGTATTAGTGAGCAGTTAAACACCCTGTCCATCAGTTTAATAGCTCATGGGTTTGAAATTCACCACAGGCGAGTATATTTAGTGCTTTGTTGTTATTATTAGTTGGCAAGCCAACAGTTTCAAACATTGGTTTTAAATTTGTTTGCATATTATTTGTTAAAATGAGTACAAAGTTTGACTTAATACTGATGAAGGGAATATAAAGTTTGTGTATTTTAATTCACATAAAGTTTTATTTTTAATAATATTTCATAGTGTTCTTTCACTTGTGTAAAGTATTTCAGTAATTTAAAGTATCTATCTTTAACTGGTGGTAGCAAAAGTGAAGGCTATGTTGTAAATTTGCTTTATTTCTGCATAATACAACTAAATTATTATATTTTGCAAATATTTAAATAAAATTACTGCTAAGGGTAGTTAAAAAAATTCTACATTGCAATAAATCAATTTGTATAAATTATATTTTACGCTGATTTTGTTTAATTGTTTAACTGATAGTATTGCCTTAATTATTCATTTTCAAATTAGATATTGTTTCTTGTTTAATCAAAAAAATATGGAAGTGTTTCTTTTAATATTAGTTTTGGACTTTTTATTTTTTGATTTATTTTACAATATTTAATATTTTTTCAGAGTGACTTGTGGTCCCTTGGTATTACAGCCCTGGAAATGGCTGAATCACAACCACGTAAGTAGTTAACTGAACTATTAGAAAATAAATTATATTTTATTTTTTCAGATCGCGAGATGAATTTAGAGAACTTCATGTTTCAATTTTAAACTTTGGTTAGCTTAAAATGAGTTTTCAACTGATAGTGGAGAGTAAAAATTTAATTCAGAATAAATAAAAATGTATAATTTCACAATAATATTAAAGTTGTATCACAAGAATTAATTTAAAAAATTGCCAAATTATTTTAAATTAAACAATTTGAGTTAGTGACTAGATAATAAATGAAAAGATAAATTATGTTTTGTTGTAAAGACAGTTTCAAATTAAATTGAGTTACATTTGGGTTATTGTTAAATAAGGCTTCCAGTTATCTCTTGTTATAGTGCTGTTATTTTTGAAAACAGGTTAACTTAAAATTATCTTTCAATTTCCCTATGATAGAAGAAATGATGAATAAGAATTTTTATAATTTAAATTAACTGTCTCATATATCAAACATATTGTCACATTCAATGCTACAGATACTATAATTAATACAGGTTTAAATATACTTAAATGAAGATTTGAATTGATTATTTTGTCAAGTCATACTTTTTATACCTTTATGTATCTACAGTTGATAATTTGAAAGAATGGGATTAAGTATCTTACTCCAACTATATAAATATAAAATTTTTATTTCTGATTGAATTTATTGATGATAATTACTTTTTGTACAAAAGCTCTTTTATATATTAAAATGCTATATATTATATAAAATCTAATATTTAAAGTAAATTACTTTTAATTTTAATGATGTTACTAAGTATTGAAATCCTTGTCACATCAAAAATTTCCATTCTTCAGGCTATGGTAAAATGGAAATTAATTAAATGGGCTTATTATTTTGTAGTATATACCTGAATTTATGAATTTGTGAAACTTATGTGTTTAGCTATTATATTATGAAGTAAAAACAAGTATCTGAATTGATTTTGTTGTATCAAAAATCATTATTTGTTCATACCTATCTTCTTTTATAGCCCTTTGTGATATGCATCCCATGAGAGCATTATTTCTTATTCCTCGTAATCCACCTCCTCGCCTTAAGTCAAAAAAATGGGCTAAGAAGTTTCAAAGTTTTATTGAAACTGTCTTAGTGAAAGATTATCAGCAAAGACCATATACTGATCAACTTTTGAAACATCCATTTATTCGTGATCAACCTACTGAAAGACAAGTTAGAATTCAACTGAAGGATCATTTAGATAGATGTAGGAAGATTAAAAAAGGTGTGATTTCTCTGTTTTGATAATGCTAAAGAATTAAGTTTTTTAGACAACTTATATTTAAATTGTTAGTTATATTTAGATTATTTTATATAGAACTTATGCTTTAAAATTAATTTCTTAGATTTATCTTTATTCTTAATAAAAATACACTTCTTTTTCCCCATTGAAATTAACTTTACATAAGACTTAGTTAAATAATATAGACTAGATGTATTTTAGTTTGAGAATTATGCATTTTTATTCTTAGAATGTATTATGTTCTCACGTATCACTATTGAAATATTTTTTATAGAAATACTTCTTGATTATGTATGTAGAAAATTACAGAATTCATTTTTAGTTCTATTAAAAACTTTAAAATAAATGTTTCCATTTTTTTATTATAAAATACATTATTTTACCTAAAACATTTCTTTGCATCAGTAATTTTATCTAACTTTTAATTGATTTCTTCTAAATTTATAAAATTTCAAATTGCACTTTTCATGCAAATTATCTCTGATAATAAAAGTTTTTAAAAAGTATTTTGCAATTTTCTCCTGAATTTTATTTTTTACTATAATTTTATTGCATTAAGTATGGGAAATATAAATATCTAAAACCAGTATGTTTCTTAAAATTGTCTTCACATCTAAAAGTGACTAAACAGGATTTTGCAAGTTTTGCTATTTATTGATATCTATTGTCAGTTTTTTAATTTGAACCATTAATATACTTACTTTAAAATGCCTGATAGTTGCTATTGATAGAAAAGCCATTTATATGAATTAAAATTTTGCAAGTTAACTTAGTTAAAAAACATTGACTCTTTAATTTCTTACCATGAATTCTTTTAAAAATAATCACCTCATCAAAATTAAATGTCTCTATTGATGAAATTTTTTTATCAGTTAAACAAGTTCACTTGTCTAAAATTATAGTAAGATAATAATATATATAATTAAAAGTTAAGTTTCTATTTCATGTTAAAATATATTAATTTTAAATAGTAACAATTTTGGTTCAGTTTGTTTGAGTTGCTTTTAAATTTAATTACATTTTACTATAGCATTTTTAGCTTTAAGACAAAGTAGTACTGTGGTATAGCTTTGTGCTCCCAAAGCACAGGTTGGAGGTTCAGACTTCGGGCTGAGCAAGCTCGACTGAGCCTTTCACCCCTTCATTGGGTCGATAAAACTAAGTACCAAGCATGTTTAGAAACTAAACACTAGTTTTACATAAAGCTGAGTACCTAACTAAGACATATACTTCGAACTCAGAGCTCTCTGCCATGAAAACAAAGAAGGATCCTGCAGGCTTTGGTCTGATATGGGCTGTTATGCTACTTTTTTTAGCTTTAACATTAGTATAAATTTGTGCTGCATATCTATGTAATGTACTAGTACTAAATTTGGAGGAAAAAATTAAGCTTAAAATAATGTAAACATGTTTCTAATTGAGAATAGTTTTTTAAGTTTTCTTTTTTTTAACTTAATTTTTCTTAATTAGAAAAAATTGAAATAAAAAGGAAAAAAAATATTTAAAAGAAGTTTAAAATAACTTTTCATTAAGTGAAAAATTACAGTAATTGCATTTTTTGAATAAATGTTTGAAGAATTCATATTAAGGAATGCTTTTAGTTATGATATTGAAACATTAAATTATTAATAAATATTTCAGTAACCAGATATTATTGAATGTGTAAATAATATATGTTCATTTTTAATTCTAAATATACATATATTAAGATTGAAGAAAAATTATTTTTCTCATATTATAACAGTAAATAAGATAATTTCATCTTTATTTATTTGTTACACCTGTTTTAAAATAACTAATTTTTTAAAACAATTGTTCAATTTTTGGTTATTTTATCATTGATATTTTTATTTAAAAGAAAACTTTATTTCCTAATTTAAATTTCTTGACTTCATTATTCAAAAGCTGTTTACAGAAAATTAAAGTTTTGCCAATTAATTGACTAATTTGATTTCTTTGTTCTATTTGTGGTATAAACAAAACATTAATTGATACTAGGCTGTTTCATGAAATAAAAAGAATTGCAAAAGATTATCTGTTTAATTTGTTTTTAATGAAATGCATTTTGAAAATCTTTGAATTAAAAATCATTTTCTTGATATAATGATTAATCTATTCAAAGGATTCTAGTTAGAGCTGGGAAACAGATTATAATTTGGTGTGCAAGTTTGCTAAAATAAAACAATATTCATTTGAGGTAACAGGAAAAGAAAGATAATGGAATAAAAAAATAAAAAAAAGTAGTTGATTAAGTTCATAAGTAGTATAACTGATTTTTTTAGTCCTGTGCTATTATCAAGAAAGTGAGATTAATGTGAAATATTTTGTTTTTAAATTAAAGATGACAGTTGAAACTTCAGTTTCTTCATAATTTTGTATTTCATTTTAATTTTTGGAATCTCGTGCTATTTTAAAGTATTTTCTTATGTATAAAATATTTAGACATATATTAATGCGAAATGTTGCCATTTATGTTTCGATGTAATATAATGTTAATTATTTTCTAAGCGAATAGACAAGGAACAGAGTATCAAAGACCTTAACTTCATCTACTGAAAAATGAATTTTAACAATATATTTCTTAAAATATTTTAAACTGTGAATCATTTATAATATTTATAAAATGTAAAGTATACTTCATTTTGTAACAATATTTTCAACTTAAAATTTTGGTGTGTATTAACTGTTTCCTTAAGTTTTGCTAAATTTATCTGATGCATATGCCAGTTTTTAAAGCAAATCAGTAATGCTTTTTTAATGGTTATTCCTATATCTGTTCTTCTTTTTTATATATTCTGTAATTCAAACTGAATAGTCAGCTCTCTTGTTTCATTTGTTCATGGTTTTAGTGATTTTATTTGTTTGTGGAACCAAATTTGTGTATGGGTGATAAAGCTGAGGGCTCATTTATAACTGTTGCACTTTCAGACATATTTCAAAAACCTTTTAATTCTAGTCAATTAACCTTTGTATGTACAAAAAGTGACTGTGGAATGATAGACTAAATCACCATACATATATATGTCCAAGTTCAATCATTTAAAAAATGTTGATGAACTTATGTAAATAAATTGTATATTTGTAATTTCTAAGCAATTTTTTGAATTTTCTAAAATACAAAACTTCCTTCATATTTCATGTGGTCCTAAAATACCTTAATACGTAATTTTTGTCAGTGATTTTTTAAATTTATTATTAAAATATTTATAATTTGAAAATCAAACTCCATTAATTTTTATAATGTTTTAGTCTATATACTATATTTCTAATTACTTAATAAAATTTGTCTCACTGTCTTTCAAACCATTTAAGTAGTAAAGAGTTATTATAAGCAAAACTTAGAAAAATATTTTTGTCATTTCTTTTTACATATAAAAATCAGTTAAATCGTTGAAAATTGTAATGGATATATTAAAGAATGATTACAGATTTTAAAAATATAGCAAAGTAGCTGTAAGTTATATGTAAAAAATACTAATGTTTAGTTTTGAACTATAATGTAAATTATTAATTACAAAATATATTGAATTTGGATAAGTTGAAATTACCATGTAGCTGTAAATAGAGTTGGAAAACCTGTTTAAATTTGTGCTCAATTAAAATGGAAAGTTTTCCTAGGAGATGAAAGAGATGCTGATGACTATAAGTATAGTGGTAGTGATGGTGAAGATGAAGATGTGATTCCTCTGCAAAGGTTTGTTTCTTGCTTGAATTAATGTTTATAAAAAATTCTCCAAGAAAATGTAATGTATTTATGACTATGCACAATTTCTTTGTGTTAGTTGAATATATCATATTTTTAATATTTACTCTTAAAATTTTAATTATTTCTTTTTTTCTGTATTGTAGTTTGATACTTACATAATAAAACATTAGCAAATGAATAGCTTGTGTTTTATTTTTTAGATACTTGTTTTTAAATAATTAATTTATGTGTAAATTTTAGGTAAGAGTACTTTTTCACTGAGTAAAAATCTGCTATTCAAATATAAATTGAAAATATCGAAATCTTGTTTTTAAACAAATTGAGCTATTTTACACCTATTATTAAAGAGTTAAACTTTAATCATTGTTTTATCAATTGCTTCAAATACCTTTAATATTGACTTATATTTTCTGTTAGTTTTAAATAACAATCTAAAAAATATGACAGAAGTTACATCTAGGAAAAATCATGCTGGCCATCTAAACTTAATATCTGTAATTGAGTGAATTAATGTTATTCAAAATTATAAAAATAAGTTGTTGTTGTCGTGTGCCAGCCAGGCTGGCAATATGGGGTGCGCTGCTCCACTTTTCTAACAAAGAAATAAATAATTTATATTTAAGATTTTAGCATCCATCACATATTTGTCTTCTAGGAGGTTTTTTTCATAGGTCGTATTACAGGAAACTAGAAAAGTAGTGCCTGAGATTGAACTTAGGACCTTTTGCTCTGAAGAGCATTGTGCTTCTACTAGTCTACAGTGAAGCCATTTTTAGGAAATTTAATGGGTGTCTTTGCCCTGTAATAAGCTGTAGTGCAACTAAAGAAGAAATATTTTGAGTTAGGAGACTCAAATATTGTGTAGCATAATAAAAGAAATTTATATTGTTTTGTTTTTGAGGAAATAATTCATATCTTTGTAATTAAGTACATTAGTTTTTAATTTTTATTGTGCTTGAGATATTTCCTTATTGTATCATTTTTTTAAAATTGTTGCTTTAAACTAACTATAACTGTAAGTGCATAGGCTACTAACTTTCACATTAAAATAATACTGTATTAATTAATTTAAGTCTTGACCGATTATTTTGTTTTATAAATAGGATTGTCTATTTTATTTTTTAGAGATATTCAAAAAAGTTATGGGAATGAACTCTTCTTCTTCTTCTTAGATTTGGGTTTGTATGTCTTTGGGCACCTCTGCTTTTATCAGCATTTTGTACCAATAACTCAAAACCCAATGTTTCCTAGTTCCAGTTGCTTGGGTCACCCACTTTATAAATAAAATCCGATAACCCTTTAATGGAGTCTAGGTGTAACTCTCTAGTATCAATGATGCCTAAAGAAGTTTATCTAGGAAGGTCAAGATGGGAATGAAGTAAACAGATTCGCTATGTTTTTTTGGACTTGGCTTATAATGCAGTTTTTTAAAGGAAAAGAGTTTTGTTTTTAGTCTAAGTTCTGAATATCTTATTGACAGGGTTAGTGCCTGATGACAATACTGAAATAATGCAAATGATAATATATATTTTAATATACATTTATTGCACCTCATTATAATAGAATAACCTTTGCTTTGTTTTAAGATTGAAGTCTGTAATAAGATTTTATGTATAGTAAACCTAATTATGTATGTATTCATTTATTTTTAATTCACATTTGTGCTTTGTTGTAGCTATGCAAATGCTCTTTTAATATAAGTTGAAATTTAATGTAAATAAATTTACTGTAGTACATCGGTTTTATATAATTCAAATCTTAGAAATTTCACAAATTGTAGAATCGTAATTGTTGGGTTGTTTTCTTACTGTTTTTTAGTGTTTGTGAAATTAGTTTATATGTTGTATAACTGTTAACTAGTAATAAAAGCCAGTTACATCAAATCTGATTTACTGAAAAGAACTGCACTCTCTTCAGCTCAAGAAATTTAATAGAAGTTGACTCAACATTGCGAAGAAATTATCAAGATGATAGTCGAACATTGACACCTTCTGGAAATTATCAACCAGCTGAAACTCCTTTACCTCCTCCTCGACCCCCTATACCACCACAAAGATTGATAGGTATACATTCTATTTTCTATCAAAATTGAATTTTATTGAGTCTGAAGTTCTTTAAATTTAAGAATAACAAAATATATTTAACTGAATTTTTTTAAATTCATTTCAACTTTTATTTATAAGAGATATTAAAATCATACATTCATCTAAACTTTATGTTATACTTAAGTTCCATTTTGTACATTTTTATCGCAGTAAATTCTTCAGTTCATTTTATAAATAAATTGTTATATTCTATTATAATAATGATTTTTTTTATTATTTTTCTAATGGTATGAGACATTTGTAAACTATATATATTAACTCTTATGTATAAATATATTGAGATTAGGAAGTGTGTAAAAGTTTGACTCATTTTTCAACTTGAGAATTTAAAGTTTAATGCAGCTGTTAGCATTCAATGCTGGCATTGAAATTGATATTTAAAGTTACTTTTATTAACTTGTATGCTGTGATAAACAATATTATTTAGATTATCTTGCAGTTCTTAAATTTGTACACTTTTTGTGTCTGAAAAATATATCAGAAAACTTTTTGTTAGTATCTTTCAGTGCATTTTTTTGTAGTTCTTTAGATTTGGATTGATCTGCTCGCTTATTTGATATCCATTTAGTATGATAAAATTTGTTCTGTTCTTAAAATTTAATTCAAAAATATATATATATATATAATTTATTTTGCACTAAGGACAAATATTTAAATTTTTCTTACTAGTAAATAGTTTTCAGGTTTATATTAATTAAATTAACTTGTAATTAATGTTCTCTGTTTTCAAATCTATAGTTGTTCCTGATCCTCCTCCTCCAAGTAAACCTCTGCCTCCTATTCCGGGTGAAGAAAAGAAACCTGCTACTCCTCCAAGGAATCAACAACTGCCACCTCCTGCTTTGCCACCAAGTAGAAGTGCTGCTATTATCAAACCATCACCAAGAAAGCCAGAGGTTGATACTCTATTTTACTACTTGATAGTTATTTTCTTGATCAATAATTTCTGTATACTAGATTATATATTAAAATATCTTGTTACTAATGTAAATGCAACTGGTACATTCAAACATTTTAAACTTTCTATGTAATTATGATATATGTTTTCTTTGATAAATTAATGAAGGAAAGATCAATTGTATCTGGCCAAATTTACAAGGTTTGAATACTTTGAGAAACTAAAATTCTTAGAAAAATGTTCAGTAAACTTGAGTTGAAATTTAAATTTGATCGTGATTTGGGATTGTCTGGGATTTTGTAGTTGTAGTAGTTAAGATTTTTTTAGTGTATTTTAATTAATTTGGAGAATTATTATTCTGTGTATATATGTAATTTTATTGGCTTAAAGATAATGTCTCAGTATTGTACTTTTTCTTATGTGCTATCATCACAACACCAATTTGTTTTGCTAGAATTCCATTTTATCGCCCTTGTGTCCATTTGAATTCTAAAGCTAACTTTTTTTATTCTACACTTGTCTTTGGCATCTCTGCTATTAGTTGATGAGCATCCAATGAACCAAAGTTGAAATATAAAATGAATTAAAATTAGTGTCTGAATAGTTGTCTTACAGAAGCCTTAAAGCAGTAACCTTGACAACAAGTTAAATCATTGACTCCAATAAGATGTAAATGCTTCTGAAAATAGTCAAATCCAAAAAGTAAACAAAATCAAGCAATTCCAACAGATCGAGGCAGGGAACTGGGGATTCTGCTACTTTTGTTGAGCAAAACACTCCACTTTTGACTCATATTTGCCACTGGAATTCTTGCAAAATATCATTTATTTTATATATTAGATGGATATTTTTTAGGAAAACTTAATTAAGTCTTCAATTGTGTTTTGTCACTAGATTTATATGTTATTAATGTTGAGAATTTATTATTGAAATCAAGTTTCCTAATTTTTCTTAGAAATTCTACAATTTATTATTGAGTTTAATGTATAACAATGTTATAAAGTATTAATCTGTTAAAAGGCGTTGAATACGCTTATCATACAACATTCATCAATGATTTATTTAGAAAATATCTGCAGTGGTATATACTTTAATAAAATATGTATAAAAAGAGCAAAACATATAAAAGTTTGATGAAATTTATTCCTCAAACAAAAGAATTTGAACGAACTAACTTCCTGAAGTCTTTCAAAATTTTTTAGACTTCAGTTTTTTATAATTCCTTGCTATATTTAAACTCATTTTATAATTACTTTTCAGGATTTGGAAGTTATGTCTTCACATATGGCCGATTTGTCTATCGATAACAATGTACCAAGTCCCAACAACAGTAACTTGCCTATTTTATGTGATGAATATTCCACATTAAATGGCAGTTCACCTGAATTTCCACCACCTCCTCCTCCTATTGTTTCTGATTCAGATGATGAAGATGAAGATGATGGTCAAGTTCAAAATGATGGAACTCTCTTAGCATCTGATCCTCCCAGGCCTTTGTAAGTGCCATATTATCAAAGTTAAAGTAACTGGATTTTAATGAAATGAATTATGCTTTGATTAAAAAGTGTTATTTTATGAATTGATAAATTTTTCTTGCAATAATCATTAAAAATTATTGGATTGAATCTTTTCTTAATTTCTCATTATTGTTTGTTGTGAAAATGTGATTGAGCCTACTTGGCATGTTATTTTAAATAGCAATAAATTTGCAGAATAATGTTATTGCATAATGATGAAAAAAAGTATGATTTAATCAGACTGTTTAGCTACTATTACCCCAAAGGCTATTTTTTTAAATAAAGGCTGTTTGGGGGCTGCATTATAAAATACTTTATATGCTATTTTATCAATGTGTTTAATAGCTATGTAAAAACATGTTGGTAATATTTTAATTTATTGTGAAATATCAAATTACAAATATGCTATTGGGAAATTCAAGAATGTTGTTGTATATCAATGTTAACTTTAATATTTGTTGTTGATAAATAAAGTAACTGAGTAAGGGACTTATCAGGGAGGGGGGACTTTATAAATTTCATGTTGAAAAAGCTGCTTTTGCAACGATACATTTTTTCCATCATTAAGCCCAGTGTAAGCCCTAAGTTTGAGGTACTGTTCTGTTGGCCACAACTTGAAAAAGTTCAATCAAGTTTCAATTTTCCTTGGTATAAGAGATCTGATTGCATATCACACAATTCCAAATTAAGGTCTGCTCTGCTTTCATTCTCAACTGAAATTGAAAAGAGTTGAGTTAAAACCAAAATTTCTTTCAATTTTCTTAAAGTTGCTAAATTGATTTTCGAATTTTTCAGCAATTGTGGTGCTATTTCATTTTATGTGAGGTAAATTTGAAACTTCCTTAAAATCCACCATTTCTTCAAAATATTCTTTACAACTTGGAAAAAATGAAAAATTATTTTTTTCTAATGAAGACTTGAAAAGTTTAGTTTTATTCTCAAGTCTAATTATGTGTTCAAATAAGTTGGATATGCTCTGTTGTTTTCCTCGCAGTATTAAATTCAATTCATTAAGGTAAGATTTCATGTCTCTTAAAAATATAAGGTCTGCTGAAAACTTTATTTACAGCTTGATTGATTTTCATGTTTGTATTGTTGAACTTGACTTCTCTTTAAGGAAATTCGGAATCCCCTTGCATAGAGCAAAGAATTATTACAAATAGTTTCTAGCACTTAATATGGATATCAGTGGGAAATGATAAGTTCCCAGAGGTGTTGCATATACTTTGTTTCTACTTTGCCTAAAAAAATCACAAAACTTTCAGGAAGCCAACGCATACTATCCTTCTTTAAATAAAGTTATTTTAACAACCACATTTATTTGATGTACAGATTTTTCACATATTCCTTCTGGTAAACAATATAGTGAATCACAAAGCAGTTGATATTGTATTGTTTCAAGAGTTATGCAAATCCAATTTCTGCCATAGTTCTTGTTCCATCAGTCAAACAGAATGTTAATTGAATCCCCTATAGTCTGACACCACCTTATTTATGACTGCAAAATGATCTATACCCTCAGTTGTTTCATAAAGAAGAAAAAAATCAAACATGCTACACTGAACATAATTATATATAAACATGCATTTCTATGTTTATAAGATATTACTTTGTTTTGATGCTAAAAATATCTAGTGATTTTTGATATCTTCAAGTCAAAATGCAATTTGACCATTTTCTCTACAAAGGAAAGAGAAATGTGAGGTAGTCTTATGTGACAAAACAATTATAGGTTTATTGTCTCAAAATATCTAGATTAATTCTTTAAGAACTAGTGATTTTTTTAAAAAAGTTTTGAATTTCTAAATCAATATTGAGATTTTTAATCAATAGTGTAGAATTATTAAATTTGTGAAGTCAAACAACTTTCTACTTATTACGTGAGATATTAATCATTAGCTCTTGACCTGTAAAAAATTGTCATCCTAAACAGTAAAATATTGAAAGAAAACCATTTTCCATTATGGTGTTACACAAAGTTGCATTAAATTCATTGAATACATAAAATTTCTGTATAAGTATTTCTTCCCTTCGTTCGATTAACAGTAGCACATGTTTAGAAAAGCAAATATTTTGGTATTTACAATGGCATATTGTACTTTTTTCTACTTTCTTCATGGTATTATAAACGAAATTATATGTGTACTGTAATGTTACATAAATATGTTTGTATAAATCTTAAAGAACAGTTTAACAGAACATACTTCCATTTCTCTCTATCAATAATTTTATGTTATATAATAAATTAACCTAATGATTAATTCAGAATTTCTCCTGAAGTAATTCATTTATAAAATCTGTGTCACCATGATGCTAACCTTTTATAAAACAGAATGTTCAACAAGAGTTTATCAAAGCTTTAAATATATGTGATTTTAATTCAAAATGAATTTGTACACTACTCTGGTATCAAGATAATGCTAAAACACTGTGACATAATTTTTACTAAAAGCAAATGCATTCTTATAAAACTAGTATAAAATTACATTTATAAAAAGTAAGTGCTTGAAATATAATTAAATACTTGTTTCTCTAAATTAATTTATATGCTGTAATATATGAAAATTTATATCAAGAAAATTTTTCAATCCTTTAATTTTTTATGGTCAAACTAGAAGGGTAATGATAGTTAAGAAATAATACCTATTTGTCATTTTTCTTATCTTTCAACCTCTCATAATTAGATTTAAACACAATGATGTAATATTTTTTAATTCCTTATAATGATAACCTCTTTTGTTTTAAAGATTCCTTTTGTGAAACAAATACTAAGTTTTTAATAACTTTTATCACAGAAGATATTGATTAATTATTATACTTTAAAATTAGGCATTGATTTTTTCTTTACTTTTCATTACAGACCCCCTGACTGTTACAACACTGATACTCTGAGAGCTTTAGTTCAAAAAGGTGAGTGTGACTTTTCATAAGAAAAGTGTTTATACAGTACAAAAACAACTTTATTTACTCTTTTCTGTGCTGCTTTCTATTTTTTTTTCAGTGGTTATATGTGTATTATGATTCTTTTTGTTCTCTGGAAGCAGCAAAATAAGCAACATTGGGGTTTAATTTTAAAATCTATTTCACATGCTCAGATAAATAAAGTAGCTAGAGCAGGATATACAAAAAACTTCGTATATTTAATGATTTTGATGAATTAGCCTGAATATTTTATAATTATCTTCACAAAATATTGTGTGAAAAGGTTTTATATGGTTTTCATTGATCAGTTTTTTTGTGAAATTCTTTTTAAATATTAAATGAAGGATTTTATAATAAATTAATCAGTATAGCAAATATTATTTGCTATATTGCATATAGCAAATAATATTTGCAAGGCATATTTAAACTCAAGTTTCAATTTTTGCAGTTGATTTTGAATCAATTATCAATGAGACTGCATTATAAAAAGATTTCCTAATTTTAAAATTAAAATTTAAATAGATTAAATGTGATTGGTAATTTTATTTCTTAATTTTAATACATTTAATCACAGATTTAATGTATTAATATTAAGAAACCAAATTTGCTGGTATCTTTTTTATAAAGATTAGTTTAAGTTGTTAGTAATAAAAGGAAGTTTTTATAAAATATTAAAACATGCATGTTTTTTTTTAATTTCATGTAACATAAATTTTCTCTTGGTAAAAGTTTAAAAATACTGAATAAAATCTACTTTAATATTTAATGTAAAATACAATTGAATATTTAATTAATAAAACTACCGAATTTCAATTTAGACAATTTTCTTATAAATATATAATATGTATTTACCATTTAAAATTCTATGTGAATTTGTTTTAGACACCTAAAAGTATCAGAGTAAAATAAATTTGTATGCTATGCAAACTACACAATATGAGTATATATTGTCTAGAGGTGGTTATCAAAATAATGGAAACACCTGTGAATAAAAGTGACGTTTTTGAAAACGCTTTGTTATCAGTAAAATATAATAGCTATCAATTTTTTAAAAATAGGAATGCATATAATCAGTAGTATATGTTAGTATAATTGAAATTCTGTAATTTGTATATTTTTTCAAAAGCCTAGCATGTCGATGTATGTAGGTCCTAGCATGTAGATCCTCTCAGATTTTCGAAGATGCCAAAGTATATTAGTTCATCTATCTGAAGCAGTGTGATAGAAACACCCCAACTTTTGCTTGTTTCTAGAAGTACAGTGTCTGAAGTTATGACAGAATACACATAATTGGACCAGACAAATTCAGCAAAACAAAATAGTGGACAGAAATGATGCTTTGTGAAAGAGACTGATTGGCATTTAAAGTGGATTGATGTATTTAAGGCATGGACAAATGCTGCCAAAATAACTACAGAGCTCAATCAGTATCTGCATTGTCTAGTGTTTATGATTACAGTCAGACGGTTTCCTCATAAACAGAAAATTTATGACAGAGCAACAATTCACAAGCCTCCTGTTCCAGACATCTTCAGCAGTATTACTTACGAAATCTTGTTGACTGATAAGTTGAAGAAAATAATATGCTTTAATGAATTTTCTTTTACAGTTTTCCCTACAATACCATGTTTACAAATTTGGAGGAGGTGAGGGCAAGTCTATGATTTTGATTATCTTTTTCCAGCTGTCAAGTGTGGAGATAAAGATATCATAATATAGACACCTGTGTTTGAGTTTTCCGCTGTACCCATTTTAACTCTGATAGGAAGAATTACTAGTAGAAGTATAGAGAAATTTCAGTCTATGTTTTTAATCTAAAATTCATTTATTACTATGATGTTTCCTGCTGGAGATGGAATTTTTCATAATGATATTGCTATTGTCCATACAGCAGGACTTCCCTAATCATGATTTGATGAATATGAGGATGTAGTTAAACATTTACCTTGGCCTGCCTTCACTTGTCCTCAATGTAATTGAACCATTAGGATCTTTTTTTAGAGTGTTTAATGCAAAATCAATAACCCCCACCAGCATCTCTTAGAACTTAACATTATCTCCATGAAGAATGGTACAATATTCCTCTAACTTCAACTCTTGTATAAAGAGCTTCTAAAGCGAATGTAAGCTGTTTTACATGCCAAAACCTGACCTGCACCATATATATAAAGTATTATATATGTATATATATATATATATATATATATATTTATAAGGTGTTTTTGATTATTTGAATAATTTATATATACTATTAAAAGAGAATATTCAGAAAATTAGCTGAACTTTTATAGATTAAATTATAGATACTAAACTATAATATGAAGGAGAATTAAAATGGAATATAAAGTTTTTATTTAATAAGAATATTTAAGTGTTCATTTTATCACAAATTATATCTGTTTTTAATAGTTTACCACAGAATATTCTCTAATCATTAAAGTCATTTTTGCTAATTTTCTTTGAAACAGAATAGTTGCTCATTTTTTAATTTTGATTAATTTTCTTCCAGTTTTTTTAACATTTTGATTTTATTTTTTGTCTAATTTACTTTTTTTTAAAAAAAAAACAAACAGATAATTGTTTTCAATTAAGGCTTATTATAAATTTCTAAATTTTAATTGTACTTTAAAATATTAAATTTTATTTTAAAGTTGTAATTGTAAATCTAATTTAAAGTATTTTTGGATTCAGAGCTGGTGATAATTCAAATTAGAAGCATTTAATGAGATGCATTATAGATTTAAAGAATTCGGTTATAGCAATGGTTTTGAAGATTTTTATGCAATTTATTATAATAATTTTCCCATCAAATACTGAAACAGTTTATGCCATTGTTTTGTTCAAACTTTTCTACCTTTGTTTCTTAATATTTTAAAGATTGTGTTTTGTAAAACAATTAAAAATCTTGATTATAATTTCTCTTAGTACTGCTAGATACTGTGTTGACTTATTTTTTTAAATATTATTCAATAAACTCATCAAATTAACCAAAACACATTCAATTTCATTTCTATTTATACTAATTTTTTTCAGTGTCTAGTCAGGCTCCCAATCGCCCTCTTCCACCTACCCCTGATGATGAAGATAATAAAGTATCCTATCAAGTTAGCCATTATCTTCTTAGATATTTGAAATATTTTTATGTTATATTCACTGCAGTTCTGGTTAGCTATATTTTTTATAATTTATATATTCTGGGCATGTGTCTCATTTGTCTCAAATTTACTAAAACCTAATTATTTAACATCACTAACACCAGTTATTTTAATATCTGTATAAAATGTGCAAAATAATATGTAATAATTTTTTAAGTCATAGATTTAACATAGTATGTAACGTGTTTCCTGTGTTAAATAGTTTGAGTTTAGACCCTAGATCATTATAAGCACTATACAGTTTCTTCTAGCTAATATTTCAGTACATACAATTAAATTTTTTAGATTTCTGATAGTTGTTGAATAATCTTTTTACCTTCAGTTCAAAACTACCTGGATTCAACATTTCTTTTTAAAAAAATTTTTAAAGTCCATTTGAAATCCTTGGTTTTGATTTAATTTGTAATCGTGTGCAAAAAACTTTGAAAAGAGTTACACATCAAGCATTGTGTTGAGACTAGAATGCAGATCATCGTTAATATATCATAAAGCTTTATATATCTTAAATATGCAAAATACAAATTAGCTTTTGCTTTGTGGAAAGTTATTTTAATAATTTTTTTTTTTTGCCTTCTTTTATCTTGTCTTTTGTTGCAATATTTAATCTTTCTGCTGTATAGACATTAGCATGGTGCATTGAAAAGTTGACAAGTTTTATACAATGGCATGTAAATTACTTGAAATGCATTTCATCTTTATTGCTACTCATAGTTGATGATTATGTGTGTTATTTTTCTTGATTCAAAAATTGTTTCAGTTATGGTTATTGTTGCATTATCATTCATCTTTTACGAGGGTCACTCTGAAATTTTTGAGATACAACTAGGTTTTTAAAGTTATACTTACAAAATTTTAGGTGTGTTCAAAGTAATCTCCTCCAGCATCAATGCACTTATGTAGACGAATTTTCCACAGATTAAATGCCTCAAGCCATTCATTTCTTCAAATAGACAAAAAAATGCATTTATAGCCACATCAATCTTTTCTTCTGAATGAAAACGACGTCCACGTAAGTTCTTTTTTAGATTAAAGAATAACCAAAAGTCGCACATAGCTAGATCAGGTGAAAACGGCGGATGTTCGATCACTTTAATTTGTTTTTGTTTAAGAAACTCAACTGTTAACCCGGCTGTATGTGAAGATGCATTGTCATGGTGAAGCATTAGTCCCCTAACATTCAGTTCTTGTAGAATTTCTGGAAGACATTTAGCGGTATACCAGTTTGCTGTTACTCTTGTCTTCTGTCCTTCCAACTTGATGGCTTTGACCCATACCGTACTTTTGAAGAAAACGGCATGCATCACTTTTTTTAGTACGCATTGTTTTTTCACCATTGTCGGTGTGGGATCATCTTCAAAGATCCATACTTTGCTTTCTTGACGTGTTGGAACGTCAATAAACGGTATGTACGTTTCATCACCTGTTACAATTTTAGAAATGATGCGGTGGCCACCATCATTCAGCATGTTAAGAGTTTCTTTACTGATTCTGACACGCTCCTCTTTTTGATGCTCAGTTAGATTATGGGGAACCCAACAGCAAACTACTTTTTTCATATGTAATTCTTCATGAATGATTTTGTGTATGGCTGCGGATCCAGTGTTAAGTTCCTTCTGTATCATTTGATAGGTAAAGTGATTATCATCCATTAACATTTTTCCTATGGCAGACACATTATCCGGGATTACTGCTGACGGCGGCCTTCCTGTGTGTTCTTCATCCTGAAGAAAATTGCGACCTCTTCTAAATTCTCTAAACCATCTGAATACAGTAGCACGAGCTGGAGATTCATCACCAAATGCTAACTGCAACCGTTGAACGCATTCTTCTTGATTTAATCCTGCTTTGAAATTGTAGAAAATCATAGCGCAAAAATGTTCTCACGTCAACTCAATTTTCGCATATGTTTAAAATTTATTCCACGCTAAACAAGTTGAAGTAAGTCAGTAAAAAATTGTCTTCTGTATTAAAATACTTTGTACTTTAAAAGTAAACCGTTATTTTTATTTTGTAAATTCTCGTCTGTGCGTAACTCAAAAATTTCAGAGTAACCCACGTATTATAATCCTTATTGAAATAGTTTTGTTAAAAGAATCTGCAAATCAATAGAAATAGTTACAACTTTAAATTTTAGATCAATCAAATCTCAACATTGGAGTATTTTCTATTGCAGCAACTGCTGTTAATTTGCTTATTTAACTATGGTAAATGTGGTTAAGTTAGTATTTAAATTGAAATTTTTTAGAGCAAGATGGAATTTTAACACTGAATGTTGAATTTTGAATCTTTAGACTTATGTTACAATGAGGCATCTGCCAGGACTACAATGTTTTTACAAGTTTCAGACTAATTTATAACATAGCTAACAAAACTGCTGTCTAACTAGTCTTTCTAATTAACTTAAAATGAGCTATTTTTCTTAATGTATATGCATTTGTTTTATAATAAGGAACAAAAATGCCAGTATTCAATGCATGTTATTAATTCTTAATTATTGATTTTATACAAGGGAAAAATGCTTTTTTTTATCGATATTTAATATTTTAATACTTTACAATATAAAATATTCATATTTACAAATACTTTTCAATTGATCTCAAAATATATATAAATTGAAATGGAATAACATTTTGCTTTTTTCATTCATTGTTTCTGAATTATAATAAAGTTTTATAATTTAAAGTTTATTATAAAATTTAATAATTTATATAAAGTTTATAATGTTTACTGTATATATAAATAAAGTTTTATACTTTAATTTACCATAGCAGTATTACACTGCTCAAAACAATTAAAGGATATTGATTATGTGTAATGATCTTACTTCAGGAGAATTGCTTGATTGATACATTATTGACAGACGCATAGTTTCATGAGGTAAAAAGGACATTTGTTTGGCTGGAAAAAATACATTTTGTTGAGTATTGGGGTATGAAAGGAAAAAAAACACATATTGTACATGTGAGAAAACAAAAAACTATTTATTTAAAAGAAAATAATTTTTATTGGTGGGTACGGTTCTCCCGGACCTTGAACACCCTTGAAGCCTCGAGTCTGCTAATGAGAAGCTCAGGTATTTTCTGTCCCACTCCTCCTGAAGAGCAGAGCTCTTTTCCAGTTGTTGAGTTTCTGGGGGTGGGATGTGTGTCCAGCAACTTATCTGCCTTGAATGTCAAAAATATACTGTATTTGGTTCATGTCCGGAAAACATTCAGCTCATTCTGTTTGTATGATTCCTCCCTCCAAAAGGAAATCACTCACCAAGTTAGCACAATATGGCCAGCAATTGTCATCCATTAACATATAGTCGTCTCTAATTATTGCAGTGCAGTGGACTACAGCAAGTTTTATTATCTCAGTCCTATATTGGCGAGTGGTCACTGCTCCATTTTGAATAATATGGAGATCATTCGTTGTGCTCATTAATAGAGATGTCAGCACAGATCATCATTCCCTCGCTGCTAAATCTAACATTGTTGTGCATGGACACAAGATTATTTCTAGTGTCACTCTCCCTCCAGGTGAAAATATATCTCTATTATATCAGGATAAAAAGAGAAAAATGGAAGTTGTCAGAGAAAAGAATATTGTTCCATTCATTTCTCTTCTAACTCACTTGCTTTATTGACCATTCCCCACAGATGTGACAGTGCCTTGCTTTTGATGTTGATATACACCATTAGTCGGCGAACATGCGGTCCTAGAGCGTAAAGATGGTTTTGGATAGTTTGTATTGAAACTGTGGTACCATTAGCTGAGGAAAGGCGTTGAAGAAGCATAGCATTCATATTTTGGTGTCTCCAAGCTGTTAGCATTAAATAAGTGTCTTCATTGGATATTGTTGCAAATCTACAACCTAGCCTGATCTTAGACCTGCATCTCCAGTCTCCAAAAAATGATTCTAGATTCTGGACACCATACTTTATGTAACTCCCACAGCTTCAGTTACTTTGGATTGTGTTTAGCTCCCTGTAACAGGCTTACAACTTTCCAAGCTTCTGATTTCATCAAATGACTGTTGAGATATCACACTCATCAAAACAACCATTTACTGAATGTCGATAATTATTTTTCTCTCTGTCTTATATTCAATTGAAAGCCCGATCTTATTTCATGCCGTTAATACATTTTCTTTGATATCACATTCAAAATTTTCATACTGCAAAGTTAGAAATTGAATGAAATTTGAATTTGTGACCCTGTTATTTTAAGGCAAAGAAATTTGTTAATGCTGTTTTTTAGGAAAGACTTATACATTATCCTTAAAATATTTTTAGCAGTGTATTTTATTTTTGCATATTAAAATTATGCCAGGTTTGATTAATAAATATTCTTTACCCTCCTTTTCAAGAAATCTAAGGGGCTTTGATTCATGCATTTTATGTAAAAATTTCATATTAATCACATAAAATATCTGAATCATTCTGGGTTCAATAGAGGAAAGGTACATTGAGGATAAAACATTTAGATAAAAAATTGAATGTTAACATCTAATTTCAAAGTTTAAATACTTATAATTTAAAACAAGGCAATTATTTTTATTAAAAAAACAAACCAAATTTGCTTCTAAATTTTCTATTAAATTGTGTATTTTAGAGAAAGTTACTCTTTATTTTTTACAGATATTAAATTGTAGGAATTACACATTGTAAATATATTTTATTATTTGTATTAATTTTGCTCAATATGGGAAAAAATTAAATTTTTGTTTCAGAAAATATAAAATATTTCCAACGTTTGTAATTGAAATCATAAATAAAATTAATAAATTAGTTAAAATAATTATTTTTTATCAACTATTAATGAACAATTTTGTTTGAGGTTATTTTTATCTACACTTCATTATGAAGATTATTAAAAATGACCATTTCTTCACAGTTTATGATAATTACTCAATTCAGTACTAAATTTTTCCTTTTAGTATGATTGCTTTTTGTAATTTTCATATTTTAGATACTAAGTTAGTATATTGTATAATAGCAAAATTTCTTTTTGATTCTTCTAAAAATTTAGTTACTTTATTTTTAACTGTCTTAATTGTATCATGAATTTTAAATAAATTTTAATTTCCTGTGTTTTACAATGCTCAGTGTGCTATAAAACAAATAAAAATTTATAATTTTAGCAAGTTAATAATTCCAAAGAATACAAAGATCCTGTAAATTCACCAGCTCTGCAGGATGTTGCTAGATTACAACATGGCCAACGCTTAGAGTCATCTCAAAGTACTCCTGCTAATATTGGAATGGCAGGTTCTCACCCTGGTGGGGCACTTCCAGACTTATTTCCCCAGCATTCATCTCAACATGCTCTTGGTTCAAAACTGGATAAAGCTGATGATGTAAATTTTATTTAAAACTTTTTTTCAGATTGTGAAAATATTCATTTATGCTTCATTAAAAATGAAAATTCGAAAACCTTTTGCAGGCTTAAAAAATCCATACGTGAAAAGGGCTTTTGATTCTCATATTTAACTAGAAAAAAACTTCTTACATGTTCAAAATACACAATATATATGAAAAAATATATTTTACTTTTTATTCATAAATAAAAATTTAGTACACTGTAATGGGAACAATGAAGATATTTTTGCCAATTTTTAACTGATGTGATACTTTTAAAATGGTGTTTAGTTTTATTTCACTACTTTAATTTTGATGTTTTAGAAAATAATTACCAAACTTATCTGCATGAGTTCGCTTTGTTGTATTAGAAAATGTGTTAATATTTTGAGCATTGTTTTTCTTAATGAAAAAGGTGTTGAATTGGTCTATTGATGTTTGTACTGTTTTAAAATAATATAAACCACTTAAAAACTGCTTACTTTAAATGTTTGATACTTAAACTTGATTGAAAACTTACCTTACAGTGAGCTAAATGAGCTTTTTGATATTAATATTTATACAAATTTGAGATACAATTCAAACTGGCAATATCAGTATGAAGAATACATGAGGAATTAAGAAGTATCATAAAGTTACCAATCTTTGTCAGGCAGTATTGAAACATTAATGGATATCTGCACTTTCAGTACATATTGAAAAGTATTTAGCCAACAATGGTATCTGTGAAACATATTAGTCCCAATGGCCAATTTATGTTATGGTCCCAAATAATAGAATTAGATTTTTTCACCCAGTATATTAAACACAAAGATTGTTTTCTCAATTTTATTATCTGTTAATACTTTCAATATTTTTGGAGATTCCAAATTTAAATTTCTAATTTTTGGAAACTGGAAAATAATAGTAAAAAAATGCTTTCAAATTTATTTTAAATTACTTTTTTTTCAATAATTATGTAGAAAGATTAGTTTACCAAATAAAACATTGTTTATTCACTTGTTTTTATACAACTTCTGTGTTAGGAATTTTTTCTTTTTGTAATCATATACATTTGACATCATAAATTGAACTGAAAATCCTAAGATGTTGGCAGTATTAACTGAAAATCTTAAGATGTAATTATATTTTTGATTACTTTTATGTAAATGAAAATATAATTTCATTACATTAACATTTGTTACAAAAAAATTTAAATATTTGTTAATAATATTACTTATAGTTTTTTTTCCCTTCAAGTTATTCCTTCAAGTTTAAATTGATTATTAATTTTGAGTTAAAAAGAACAAATGAATCATTTGTTTGATGATTTTTCTAATATTCATAAAAATATTCTATTGTTTAAAATAGTTCATTTAACAACATAAGAAATTCCTACATTTTCTCTACATTCTTATAATTAATGTTAAAACTAAGTATTAATCTCAAAAGTATCATGTTTTCAAGTACATCCAAAGATAAGCATGTATTTCATGATTTTTAGAAATTCGGCAGTTATAAATTGTTGTAACTAGAATATGAAAAATATTTACAAAAATAGAATTCATTTTTCTTCACAAAATTCTGTAAATCTGGAAATGTTGAAGGGACTCTTAGTCCATGGTTTTCATTTCTTTAAGTATAATGTAAACAAGCATATTAATTTCAAAATTTGTAAAAATTACTACCAAAATCTATAAATTATTATTATTATTTTTTTTTTGTAAAATTAAAGAATATCAAATTTAAAAATAAATGTTTATAAAATGATTTACTAAAAATCTTTTCTATATACTATAATTTTCCTTTTATTTTAATATAAATAACAATTTTTATTATATGTGTAATATTTAATTTAAATAAAGCAATCAAATAATTTCTTTGTTAAATACAACATATTTAATCAGTACTAATTCTGCAAACATTTCTTCATTTTAATCATACATCCATTACTT
Source organism: Latrodectus hesperus (assembly GCA_037975125.1). NCBI lineage: Eukaryota > Metazoa > Arthropoda > Arachnida > Araneae > Theridiidae > Latrodectus > Latrodectus hesperus. Next base: position 30,433,424 of record CM075859.1, read on the forward strand.
GTTCAGTAAAGTCAAGTATTAGCCTAAAATTTCAAGTCTCAACAAATTACAAAGCCCTTTCATATACTTTGAACAACCCCATATCATTTTCTGTGAAGCCCAGTTAATAGTAAATAGGACAGAAAGTTTCCAACTGGTATGGAGAAATCGCATCCACCTAAAGATGGATAATTAAATTGTTGGCTAAATAAAGTATTGGAAATCACCTGTACTTCCTATTTGCCTTATACTCAATTGCAGATTGCTTGTTCATTAGTTTATGAATTACTGAATTAAAAAAAGTAATGAAATATAATAAATAGTTGCCTGGATAAATATATGAACTTTACATAGATGTTTTCCCCCCACTCAAATTGCCAACCCAAAATAAAAAAAATTCATCAGTCTTTAAAAGATCCCACCAGAGTTACCACAGATGTAAGATTCAGTGCATATATCCAGAATATAGCAGAGAACCGGCTCAGTGAATGAATCTACAGAGATGCCACATCAATTGTTTGATCAGCAGTTAATACCGTGAAGATTTCTTTGCAGTGTCATCAGCTAGCATCATTTGATAATCAGTATCAAACTTTCAAAATCAGAAATTGGTTAAACCTGTAGATTCGTTTTCAATACCAGAACGTCTATATTTTCTGAACCATTCCAATTATTATTGACACTATCTAATATCAATTAAGTTTCATAAACAATGCTTTCAAAAATTTCCAATAGTAATAAGATAAATACAAATGCTGTCATATTTACAATTTGAATTATTCCAGTTCATTTTATCTTATTTCCATATCTGGTTGTGTGTTTTTCTTTGAATTCTAATTGAACTTGAATATTTAATTTCTAATTTTGAAATTATTTCATGTTTTTAAAGTAAATTAAAGTGAATATAATATCAGTAAAAAAATATGTTGGTAAATCTTTGTTGATTAGAGTTACATGCCATGATGATACTATTCTAACTAATATAACAAACATTTTGCCTGATCATAAAAATTTATTAATAGTTTTCTTTTAAGAAGTATATGTAGGCTGTATTATGTTTGTGTTTTACATAACTTGAGTTTCTTTTTATAATATAAAATCTGTTGGTTTTGTTTTCATGCTCACACTGTTGTTTTCAGTTTATTTTTGTATGCGGTAAACTACTGTAAATGCAGGGTAATTCTAAATGAATATCAAGATTTTCATACTTTGTAATGACATAATTTTCATAAAATTTAAAATAATAATTAATACATAAAGTAAAAGAGGTACTAAAACAAATAGAAGTACAAGCTTACTAGTGCTTAATAGGAGCACCTTTCATCTCCCGTCTCACATCAAATCAATTGTCCAGTTCTACTCAAACATTGTTTAGTGTGTGTGATATAATTGTTGACACAGCTGCCTCAATCCTGTTTCTTATGTTGGGTAAGTGGGAATAAAGAGGCCATGTGAAACAAGTTGTTATTGGGCTCTTTGTGGCAAATCCAGTGGTCAGATGCAGAATTGTTCAACTTTCTGCTGAGATATAGCACAAAGAAACATTAAATTTAGGGAAGTCTTATTGGAATTGTTCCATCTTGTGAGAATTTCCGGAGTCTCAAATGCACACATTATTAGTATTCACGTGTCCATTGATGTGAAATAAGGATTCATCTCCTAAAATAATATAACCTGGAAAATGGTTTCACTACAAAATTTCATGAGCAAAATTATCATGTAAACCATAGATTCCCAAAGTGGTCCAGTTGGACCTCTAGGGGTCCATAGGAGATCACACGGAGGTCCACCTAGACGTGAAAAGAAAACAAGGGTATACCAGATGTAAGTGGGGGTCCACGAAAAATTTTCTGGTTTTCATAATAAAGAACAAAAATTTTGACTTGGATTTACCTATCAAAGTAGGCAGGTAGCATCAAAAGGACACAAGAAAATGTGCTACTTTTTTTTTTTACTTCTTAACACCCCCAATTTAGGGTGATATTTTTTAAGAGTTTTTAGAACACAGTAGAAATGTAGCAGCAGGGGTCTACTAAAAATTGAAAAACTTTGAAAGTGGTCCACAAGAAAAAAAAGTTTGGGAACCCATGATGTAAACCATGGTCTGTAGGCTTCAGGGCCTGTAGTAACTGCAAAGAATAGAAATGTAGTTGTAAATATTTCTGTAAAACTTCAAGCAATCATTACAGAAATTTCTAATTCACAATTAGCATTTCAAACTGATTTTGTCAGACTGAATCAAAGTGATTTTGAGAAAGTCTCTTCTCATTCAACAGTTTTCAGAAACTTCAGGCTGTCCTGTACTCTTCACATTGCAAAGGCAGTTTGTATTTTCAAACTAATGATACCATTTATTATCATTTGGGAAATCACATCTGAACATAATATGGAATGCACATTGCACAGTAACTGCAGATTTGGTTTCTGCAAACTGCTGATCACAAAAAACTTTCTCTTTACCAGTCACACATTTTGCTAAAAGCACTTTCCTTGCTCAGAGGTTCTAGCGCACAGCCTTTTTTTGCTTATGAACATGCAAACAGAACTGTTTGAGTTGTTTCTTCATTTCATGCATTAATTATAATTTTAAGTTTTATGTAATAAATATTTCAAAACTTCAAAATCCCAATATTCATTTAGAAACACCTTGTATTTGATTTATAAGAGCAATTCTAATAAGAATTAATTGTTATATTTTTATTATAGAAATATTGTGCTATGCTATATAATGGGTATTAACTTCCACTGAACTAACATTTATATAGAATTATTAATTGTTTTTAATTTATATAATCAATTTGTTTGTGATAATTTCTTCTTATTAGAGTTGGGTTTGTATGTCATTGGGCATCTCTGCTTTTATCAGTATATTGTACTATTAACTCCAAACCCAATGTTTCCTAGTTCCAGTTGCTCGGGTCACCCACTTTATTAATAAAGTCTGATAACCCTTTAATGGAGTCTAGGTGTAACTCTCTACTATGGATAATGCCTAAAGAAGTTAATCTAGGAAGGGCAAGAGCCTCGTATTCGTGAATGATATGCTTGGCCGTTTCCTCTTGCGTATGACATTTCTTGCAGATAGGATCTTCTGCTGAGGTGTTTTCTGAAATAGTGGTGCCCAGTTATGAAGCCTACGATTAAACGTATCTTCTGCCTAAACCATCTTAGAATTTCAGAGGCAATCCTCGTTGATGATCCACATATCATATTTTTAGCATGGGTTTGACGAAGAGTGTTGAGCCTAGCTTCATACATCTTCCATTTTTCCCATCTAAGAACATTGGTTTTTTGCGGTCTTCAAATTGATCCCACAAAAAAGTTCTGCACCAATAGGAGCAAAAGATGATCCTTGTGTAGCAAGTTCATCAGCCCTTTCTTTACCTTCGATACCTTTGTGCCCTGGCACCCATACAAGGATCACCTTGTTTCTAGTTGCCAGTTCTGTAAGAAGGTTTCTACATTCCAAAATCATTTTTGATTTGATTTCGAAAGAACTGAGCACTTTTAAAGCGGCTTGACTGTCACAAAAAATGAGAATCCGCTTACCGTAGTAGCCCTTCCTCATATTTAGTCGCAGAGTGTGGATAATAGCCAAAACTTCTGCCTGGAAGACCGTAATGTATCGCCCAAGGCTTACAAATAGGCTGGTTCTTGGTGACACGCTACATACTCCCACTCCTGAGAGGCTGTTTTTTAGTGATCCATCTGTGTACCAGATTAGATCTCCAAATTTAGTTTTGAAAATGTTGTTATCCCATTTGTCTCTAGTTCGAAAAACTATTTCAAATGTCCTTTCAAACATGTATGACTTTTCCATGATGTCCGAAGGCATGAGGAAAGTAGGATCTTGAATTTTCCTGGTAATACCCCTGTGCCCTTTGGCAACATGCTGGTCGTACCATTGGTTTTGTAACTTCATTCTGTATGCAGTCATTCTGGCAGTGCTGCAGATAAAGATGTCTAAGGGAGTCAGATCCAATATAACTTCTAATGCTCTGGTTGGTGCGATGGACATTGCTCCTGTGATACAGAGACAGACCAGTCTTTGTAGACCTCCTAGTCTGTCAGTCACAGATTCTGTTCCACCTTGCACCACCAGATCACACAGGCATATGTGATAATGGGCCTGACAATAGCTGTGTACATCCAAAACATCAGTTTTGGATGCAGACCCCAGTTTTTACCAAGCATTTGCCTGCAAATTATAATACTTTTCTTTGCTCGGTTAATTTTATCATCAATGTGCTTATTCCATGTGAGTTTGTGGTCTAAATAAATGCCCAGATACTTCACCTCTGAAGCCACATTGATTTCACCATCAAAAAGTCTTGGTATGAAAAAACCCTTCCATTTCCTTTTGCGTGTAAAAAATACAAGGTAGGTTTCTTGAGGATTAACCATCAGATCCCTATCCATGCACCATTGACTTACATAACCTAGAGCACCCTGCATGAGATAAGTTATGTCGAAATCTTTACCAAGGATTAGGATGGCATTGTCATCAGCATATCCTTGCGTATAGTAGCCCCTATCATTTAGATTTTTTATAAGGCTATTTACAACTAGGTTTCAAAGTAATGATGAGAGTACACCTCCTTGAGGACAACCTCTAATAGTCTTTTTTCAAATGATTCACCAAAGAAGCTCATTTGTATACATCTATCCAAAATCAAGGCCTCAATCCAAGTACAGGGTCTGATTAATCCCTGCCTCTCTAAGTGCATTGAGGATGGATAGATGGGAAGTGTTATCAAAGGCACCTTGGATGTCGAGGAAAGTTGCCAAGGCAATTTCTTTTTGATCCAGAGTGGTTTCAATCTTAGAAACTAGCTGATGTAAAGCAGTTTCAGTAGATTTGCTGGGTTGATCGGCAAATTGAAGAGCATGCAAGGGACTGTTACTACCCAAGTAATCTCTAATATGCTGATCAATGATTTTCTCCATAATTTTAAGAAAGAATTAAGATAGGCTGATAGGTCGGTAATACTTGACCTGGTCATAAGTGTCCTTACCAGGTTTAGGAATGAAGCAAATGTAAATTCTTCTCTGTAAATTCTAGTTAGCACTGGTATGATAACCTTCTCTGCCTTCTGGATCATAATGGGCATAATTCAATCAGGCCCTGGGCTTTTTAGAGGTTTAAAGGCAGAGATTGCCCATTTAACATTGTTGTAGTTAGCGATATTTTTAGCAATGGTCCATTGATCGCTATTGACTCTTTGCAAAGAGCCAATACAGTGCTCCCCTTCGTTGCTATAAGTATCTCTATCTCCTGAAAAGTGGGTTTTGGTCATAATTTCCATAACCTCTTTCCTGGAATTAGCAAAATTACCCTCTTCATCCTTTAAGGTGCCAACCAAAATAGTTTCATCCCTTTTGAGGAGTTTTTGGAGTCTAGCTCCCTCAGAGATAGAATCTATCTCTTCACAGAACTTCCTCCAGGAGTTAATTTTGCTTTTCCTAACAAGTTTGTTATAATTAGTGAGGGCCTTTTTATAGTTCTCCCATTCACCATTTTTCTTAGCTTTATTAAAAAGTTTGCTAATATTTGCCCTTTCTATTGCTTGAGAGTCGTTCCACGAAGCACATTGGAGCTTAGCTCTCCTAGTGCGAATAGGGCAATTGTTATGATAAGAATCTAGAATACTACTTTGCAGAAGGTCTGCTGTAACTTCTAGATCGCAGTTGTCTCTAATAGGTCTATTCCCGAGCTCAACCAACTCAGTCAAATCCTTCTGGAATTTCTTCCAGTCTGTCCTAACTGGGTCTTTGAACATGCGATCCAGACACACATTAGAGTGAATTTCAAAATGGATGTTTTGATGGTCTGAGCCAGAAGGTCTGCCATCTTTTTTCCAATTTTTGATATTTTTACTAATTAGCGTTGTCGCTATAGTAATGTCAATTACTTCAGATCGATTAGAAGAAATGAAAGTTGGTTGGTTGCCCTCATTTAGAATATCTAACCCGTAGTTTAAAATGAATTCTAAAAGGCATTCACCTCTTTTATTTGTGTCTGTACTTCCCCAGATGACATGATGAGCATTGCAGTCTAGTCCTAGGATTACCTGTAAATTGTTGTCTCTGCAAAAGTTCATGAGTTTGTGCATAGAATGGTCAGGTGGAGCCTTCTCTTCATAAGCAGGTATACAGAGCCAAAAACAATTTCTCTGTCCCCTCCCACTATGTTGAGTCTGACTTTCACAGCTATCGGGTCCATAAGGATAAATTTAGAGGGGTAAAACCTCAATGTGTTTATGTAAAAGTATGCAAGTTCTATCATTACTATTGGTACAATAGATAAGCGTACCGTTAATTCCTTTGAGGCCACTTATTCTCTCCCTAACCAGCCAGGGTTCTTGAATCAGGGCCAGGTGTATATTCACAGCAAGAAACTTCTTATTGAGGTTAGTGATACCACTTCTACTGTGGTGAAGGTTGGCTTGAACTACCTTCACCCCCATTGGCAGGAGCGGGTTTATCAAGTACTTTTGCCTGAACTTGGTGAAGTCCTATATAAAACATATATCCCCTTACACCAAGTGTGGCATCATCTAGTTTGGGTACACTAAGAACGATGGCCTGCCCAGCTGGGTCGTTCTTAATATTAAGAACGTTCCAATCCGTTGGAGTGACCCCATTGTTCTGTGCCTTGATTTTCCTCAGGACCTCTTTAGGCTCCAGTTTGCTGCAAAGTCTCCTTGCCTCACCCACCAAGAGTTTTTGCTCCTGCCAGGGGCTTATGTCACTGACAGTCTGTTCCAGCCACTTTGAGCTACCCAGATCTGCACAGTTGACAATAAGTGCCCCATTCTCATGTTTACAGGATAGGAAGGTTGGGGCAAAACCCTCCTCATTGCTTCCTATTTTCTCGGTTAACAAGAATTTCAGATTGGAGGCCTGTTCCTCTATTAGCCATTTTTCTGGATGGCTCTCTATGAGCACAGCCATCTTTACTGCCGTGAGAGCTGCCCTGTGGGTAAATCCTCCAGGTCCTTCTCTCCTGGCAGCCTTTCCGGCCTTGCTCTGGTCTGTCCGGTTTCTTTTGCTCTGTCTTGCTCTGGTCTGTCGGGGCGCTTCTCGCCTTTGGTTGCATTGGGTTTTTCAACACAAGTCCCCTCAGCGATTTTGCGTTCCTGCATCAGCTTCTTTTTCTGGGAACCAGAAAGTTCTTTTTAAGCTTGATTCTGGTCAGAGAGTCAGTAATGCTAGCAATAGCTTCCTGACTTTCACCAGAAGAAGATGGTTTGGAGGTCATTTCTACCTCCTGTGAAGGATTCATTGCTGCCCCATCACTAGATTCCCTCTGGGTTCCCTTGTCTTTTTCAGCAAGGTCTACTTCAGAGGCTTCACCTGCTAATGCAGAAAGGTTTGTTATTTCTGTTTTTCAAGCTATAAATTAACAATTAATTAATAGGCTCAGGTAATACAACAGTCCACCCAGCATTGCCTGAGTTACTAGGCAAGGCAAAAAAAAGCTCTAGAAGTTCATCAGGAAACTAGAGGCTCTGTTAAGACACCTTTACCGCGGTGCCAAATCGCCCTAGGCATGGGTCGCATAACACCAGGGTTTACGGAAACTGGTTCGCGGCCTCTGATTCTATATTCAAGGCTTTCCTGTCATTCCTACAGGACGTTCGGCGATCCACCACCTGCCAACGCGCCTGGTAGCTGCTCAGGCCCCAGGTTGTGATAATTTACTTTCTAATATGATATGAAAGTGAAAAATTTATTAATACTTTGTTGTTTTGAACAAACTTTATTTTATAATCATAATAATTACAGTTAGACAATCATCTTTTTTTGTAAATTAATCAGCTAAGGTTAGTTAACAACTAGTTTGTTCTTTTTTATTTTTCATGTTGAATGTTATTCAAGATTAATTATATTGTATAAAAGAGTAGCTAAATATTCTGACAGAGCTCTTTGTGTATTATTTAGCTCTCTTAAGTCAACTTATTCTGTAGTTAGGTATAGAGTTAGTTAAAAATTACAAATAATATTTAAATTAGAGTTGATTAAAAATTGCTTATATTTGAAAAGATATAAGTAATTCAAATAATATGTTATGTTTTTATGACAGTTATTAATTAAACTGAGAACAACTATTACTCCTTTTTACAGTGGCTGATTTAAATTTCAAATTATTTAAATAATGACATACAGTTGGAGCCAATTAAAATCCTGTCTACATTCAATTTTTCACACATGTACATAAAATCATAAAAATGTTCTTGGCATAAAAGCTAAATCTTCATAACAAACACCTATAAAAGTTATCAATTGTAATTTAATATCAGGATTGGTGGAACATCATTGTACCTGACCACTAGATTGACTGCTAAGGGGCCAATGACAGCTTGTTTTACCTGGTCTCCATGTTCACCCAACTTCATGCCATAAAACTTTTACTAGTGGGATATAAAGAATTGTGTGTGTGTTTCTGTACTATTAATTGGCCTACCCAACCTAAGAAACAGGATTGAAGCAGCTGTTGGAACAATTATATCACAAATACCAAACAACTTTTGCTTAAAGCTGGACGATTGATTTGATATGTGTCGTGTGACAAAAAATGTTCCTTCACACTATTATTCTTCTTTTGTGTATTCATTTTGTGTATTAATTATGATTTTAAGTTTTACTTAATAAATACTACAAAGTATTAAAACTTCAATATTCATTTATAAATACATTACCCTGTATTAACAATAGTTTGCAATATACAGAAATTGAGAGCAAATAGAACAATGTGAACATGAAAAATCAAAATCAACAGATTTTATATTATATAAAAAAATTCAAATAATATAAAAACAAAATTAATACAACCTGCAAATAAAGAACAATATCATAGCATTTTGATCTTATTAATGTAATTTTTACATATATATAGAATTTCTTAGTGTATTGTAAAATTAATTAATATTTGATGCTGTTCATTGCAGAAACTTTATTGAAAGCCCTTTTAAAATCGTTCAAATTTTGTGTAACTTTAAATGCTATTTTAAACTGCAGTTATAACACTAAAACTGATTATTTCAATTCGTGTTTGTTTCCCAGGGTATACAATTTCTTAAATTGTTAATGTATTGAAAAATTTTTAAACTTCATTTGATATCTCCTGTGATATCTATATTAAATACTAATTTTCTTTTGGTAATTCATATTGAATATTTGGCATTTTAAATATTACATTTAAAGTCTTGCTAACATTAGTAACTGAGCTAAGTCATGAATTATTCTCATGTATAGTTATCTGTAATATATTTTCTATTATTAATTATTTATGAGATCTTAATTAGACTTGTTTCTTAGTAACTTCTTATTAGTTTCAGCATAAACAACGATCATTTTTGACTTTTGGATTTGGTGCAGGAAGTGGATCTTCTCCATCGCCTCAGAAACAATCTCAAATTAATGTAAATGTTACTCCTACAGCACATGAAGTTACACCTGATACCCCAGAAATTAGAAAGTACAAGAAAAAATTTAATTCTGAAATACTTTGCGCTGCTTTATGGGGTATGAAAAATATTCTAAACTAATGAATCTTCCTTTCTTAATTATTTTTATGTTTTGTTGTTAACAAATGTAAAATTAATATATCATTAACTATTTTTGTCTTATTTGCTTATTCCATTTTCATATAATTGTCTTGTTTTAGCACTTTTGTTCAAATTTTAAATGTCTTTCTTTCTTTCTATTAATATTCAAACAATTTTATAATAGTACTACCAAAATTATGAAATAAATTTTGTTTTAATATTTTTGTGTAGAAATTTCTGCTTGTTATTTTTGTTGCATTATTACACATATTTCATTTTCAATTCTTTTATACATAAAACTGCCTTCTGATTTTGATATCTACTACTAGTTAAAACTTAGTATTATATTAACTAGAATTATTTTTCAAGTGGAAATTAATGAAAAATTTCTATATGACTTTTTATCTTAGGAACCTAAAATATACAATAATTAATTTCTTGCATATATATTATAGAATATTTGAAGATATATTTCAATTTCGACAACAAATTCTTTATTGCCATTTAATATTTCATTTGAGTCCATCTAATACTTTTTTACAACCCAATGTTTTCAGGTGTTAATTTACTAATTGGGACAGAAACTGGTTTGATGTTGCTGGATAGAAGTGGTCAAGGTAAAGTGTATCAACTAATATCAAGAAGGCGATTTCAGCAAATGGAAGTGTTAGAAGGACAAAACATCCTAGTCTCTATCTCTGGAAAGAAATCCAGAGTTCGAGTTTACTATTTATCATGGTTAAAGAGTAAAATTCTACGATCAGATGCGGTATGAATCTACTTCTTATAAATAACAAATGAATTCTGTATCTTATCTTTAAATATCAATTGGCACAAAATTGCCTGTTTTATAAAACTAAAGTATTTTCATTCTAATAAACATAAATTTATACTGCATATTTAAATATTTGACATTAAATTCAAAACGTTTTTCTGTATATCATGCACTGAAAGTAGCTTATTTTACCACTGTAACAGAAAATGCATTTTCAAATTTTCATTCCTATGAGTAGAGGAAATAATTTTATACTGTAAATATAAGTTTTATTATAAGAATTGTACTATAACAAAATGTACTTCCGCTTTGGGCAATGTTATTTAAAATAAATATTTTAGTTTTGTTCTGTATTATAATTTTAATTGAATATGTGTAAGTAAACATTACTGTTGAAAACGCAATTTGCTTGCATTCATGCTATTTCAATTTACAAAGTTTCTTTCTGTTGGAATATTGCTTGATAAAAATTATTAAATAAGAGTTAAACTTTATTTATCAAATTGAATGTTCATAAAGGAAATAGAATTTATGCATAGTTGTAATTTGGAAATTTCATTTAAAAATGAAATTTTGTAATGATGAAAAATCCTAAATTTTTGGAAGAGTTGGCTGATTATGAATTAGAACTATCATTTGACAAATAAAAGCAATTTAATTTATCGAAATTTCTGTAAGTGCTGTAAAATTATATATTTCATAGATTTTTATTTTAATATTGATCATTTTCATGCAATCTATCTTATTTTACTCAATCATTTAATGATTAATTAGAAATAGTGTGAATATTTAATATCTAAAATATTTAAACTGTAATGTGTGTGCTTAAATGTAGAACATAATTTCACTCTTATATCTAACAGAAATTAAAAAAATATTTTGTAATTTTAAAACATTGAGCATTTATGCTTTTACAAATCAAAATTTATTAAGAAGAAAAGTTCATCAGAAATTAAATCAACTATTGTTATCTATTTAAAAATTAAATTTAGAAAAGATTTAGTTTTTCAATTATCGAATTTTTAGAAAACAAGATTTTTAGGTTCCTTAGCAAATATAAGAGATAGTTCTGCACACTTACTTTCATTCAATTGTAACTCTATGGGTCTTTTACTAATTTAAAAATAGTTTTTAATTATTTACTTAATTATGCATTCAGTTTTTGTTTTATACAGAAATGTTTGGTTGGTATGAATTTCCATTTGTCATTTATTGAATATGTTCATTTGTCATAAGAAACTTATTTGTATTCTTATAAGCTTTTTTGTTTTATACTTAGTCTGTTTCATCTGTTATCAACAAAATGCAACAGAATTATTTCATTCCTAAAATTTTACTGGAATTGTATGTTTTGTGCAATGGAACTATAGCTTAGAAAGCAACTAAATTTTCAGAAATTTATGTATTAGCAGTTTTGGGTGTGATATAAAATTGTAAATGTTGGATTCAAAATAATAAACTAAGAGATGTACATGGAAGGATTACTTGCTGCTGGTTCTATTTTTAAACTTGTAAAGAAAATTGCAAAATATTAACCAAATTCCAATTCTTGAAATTTATTTGGATAATGTTGAAAATAAAAAAAATTTTTCTTCTAACCTAGGATTTGAAAACACTAATATTAATTTAAAAACTGACAGTATTCAATTTAAATACCAATTCTTACAGCTTAAGTTGTTGTTGGAAAAAATATAATTTGTTTCGTGGAATGTCAGCCTTACACAAAGATTTTTTTAATGGTTAGTTAGTACAGTAAACTCTGATTCTTCACAAAATTCAATGGATTGCAGATGAGCCATTTCATGGATAATCCGCAAAATTATAAAATAGGGGATAAAGGAACACAAATATGCATTTGATTTATGTCGTTTGATATGATAAATTTGTGTATTCAATAACTAACTTGAAAACTTGTTATTTGACAAATATTAAAGCTACTCATTTACAAATTTGTTGTTTTAGTAAATCAGTCCTGAGTTACCGTTTTGTATTGCAACACTCTTTATTAGGGATTGAAGATGTTTTTATTAATTTAGACATCATGAATAATTGGGAGTTAACCACTTTATATAGTCATTAAAAATTATAATCGAAGTTAATTTATTTATATGTTCAAAATCTTGTTATTTAATTCTTATGAGTATAGAATGTTTAACTAGCAAGAAACAAATATTATATAAAAATATTTCAATTGGCATATTGTGCTTTATATTAATTTTCTACAAATGATTATGTGACCTTTGATTAAATTGGATTTTCCATTTTATAATGAATGAAGTAAACAGAAGCATTGAGGAATAAGAAATTTGCTTAAATCACTCGTTTCATTTAAATTATTTTATTGCTGTGCAATTATATTTATAAATAATTGTATATTAATATATTTAAAATATTATTTAAATATATTAATATATTTACTTTAATAATAAATTACTTTATTAATAAAATTAAATGTGAAATAATTACTTTATTTAAATATATAAGTTACTTTATTGTTCCTAAAATATTCTTAGTTTTTATGAAATTCCTTTATTTCCTTCCAAAAAATTTATTTTTAAGTGTTGTGCACCCGGTTGAATGAAGATTGTGATTTTTAAGTCCATTGTGATTTTTTAAATGCATCTTTATGAGTCTAATAGATTTCATGTGAGCAATAGGCAATTAAATTAATTTGCTGACAGAAATTAAAAATGAAAGTAACTCTGTAAAATGATGCCATTTTATATTCATCATTTTTTAAATGAAAAGTTCTTAATTTATTTCATTAATAGTAAATTAAACATCAAATCTGGATCAAAATTCGATATAAAATTTGTTTAAGTGATTATTTATGTAATACTTTTTAGTGTATATTCAAAGAAATACATAATTGTGATGAGATTTGATAATCTTCTATAAAATTATTTCATTTTTCAATATTTTCAGCAAATCGAAAGACAAAATGGTTGGATAAATGTGGGAGACTTGCAGGGAGCTGTGCATTTCAAAATAGGTATTATTTATCTTTCTTATTATTAAGCGCAAAATTCTTAATAATGAAACTCCTTTCATGTTTAATTCTGGATAATTCAGATTTTTGTGCTTAATATATTTTTTAAATTTGCTGTTTACTTGTATTGAGTACTTTTTTCTGTTATGAAAACTGCATATAATAAGGTAAGCCCCATATTATATATATATATATATATATATATATATATATATATATATATATACATATAGTGTTATGTGATTTGTCTCTAAATCAGTTGGCCCTATAACTCTAAGTAACCCCTTCAATTACATTATGTTTTACCCAGTGATCTGAAATTATATTAAATTATAACATGTGCTTAACAAAATTGATGGTTCAGAATTATAAAGAGCATGGATGTCATAAAAACAATAAACTATTAACTACTTCATAATATAATTAGCTCTGATGTGCAAGAAATGTTCTTTGAGTTAACAAACCGACGTGAAAACAAGAAATGTGAGTAGTCTTTAAAAATAAACAATTACTTTGTCTGATACTTATTCACATATTATTGCAGTTTTTATAAAAAAAATTCGTTGAAAGTGATTATACTCTTCTCTAAACAATATATTTTAGAAGTAAAATGTCTTTTGTTATATTTATTATATTAGAAATTAAATTAAATTTAAATGTACACACTGCATTGTCAATATAAAATGCCATTATTAAGCAATAATTATTAGAAATAAAGAATACTAATGTAACATTCTATGCTTAATATATTTTTAATGTATTACAAAAATATATAATAATGAAAAGAAATTCCAATTGTATGTACTATTTTATTTAAATTTTTTTTTCTTTTTTGTAATATATTTCCACCTTTTTTTAACAGGAATTTTCTGACCATTAAAATGTTAACAGGCTTACCGTAATATTTTTAATAATTATTATTTTATTTTACTTAGTAATGAATTTAACTAATTATTTCATAAAGTTTTAAAGTTTAAGCAAATATTTATTAACTGGTAACTTACAAAGTTGCAACTTAAAAATGTTGCTGATTCATTGTTTTTTTAGATATAAACGTTTTATTTTATTCATTACATTTTGACACTCGTTTATAATGATCATCTTTGAAAAATAGATATTGTAGAATCGTAATCAAACCCAAACTTTACTGTATGTCAATTGTATTTGCTATGTTTAACATTTATAGAAAGAAAAAAACACATAATACCTTTATAAACGCTAATAAATTGTATTTTCTTAGTACAAAATTTTTTTTAATATATATTATTACAAAAATGGATTTTCTGTGGAATTCTACAGCTTAAATTGTATATTTAAGAGAATAATTAAGTCATATTTTGTTATTTTAAAATTATTCAATAATTTTTATTATAAAATAATTTTTCTGTTTTTGTTTGTGGATGTAAATTTTCATCCTTTTTTGTAATTTAATATTTGAGCTTTTATTTTCTATTGAAATGAGATTAAGCATTAAAAAATTTGTGAATTAAGTGAAATTACCATGGAAAATATAACCAATTGTTTATGTTTGTTTTGTGAAATTTGTAGTAGCTTAGAAGAAATAAAAATTTAATTGCATACCGAGCTTTCAAATTTCATAAATGCATTTTTCCCCAACAAAATTATGTGTAATCATTTATGGGAAGGTTTAGTAGTTATTTTGGTAACTTATGACATTTTTAAAAATTATAAAAATATGTATAATAATGCTTGTGAATATTTATTTGAAAAAATATTGTTGTGTTGCATGAATCTCTATATGTATTTTTGAAAGTTATAAAATAGTTCAGAGGTATTTAGTAACCGGGAGCATTTTTTCTCACACCCTATTAATTGGAATCAAATTGGAAATAAAATTCTTTTGTATTTAAAACTTTATGGGAAAAGTTTAAATGTTGTGTACTGTGATATCATTAGCTATAGTTAGAAGAAAATTTTTAAAAAAATATGTCATGGTAAAGCATTAAAAACATTAGTCTCAGGTTTGAATATTTGAATTAAAAAATATTTCTGAAATATTCAGATTCTAGCATATATTGAATGCATTAAATTTATATATTTTTGAAAATTTATGTTCCACTTATATGTCTTTAAGTTCATTGATTAGCTTGTGAGTTTGATTCCCAAATTCAGCTTGCATGTGTTTATAGAAACTTTAATCCCTCTTTGAAAGTTAGCGCCATGTTGAATCAATCCTCCAATGCAAAAAGTGACAAACAAACCAAACACTCTCTTTTAGTTTTTACTTAAGTTATCCATTATTAAAATTGTTTTAAAAGTAATTCAAAGTGTATAACAATAATTCATATGTAAAACTGAATATTTTCTAAGTTTTAAAAAATCTTTTTATCAAATTGATATAGTTTTTAATATATTTTATTGATATAAATTTTTATTATTGTATAGTTTTAGATGAGCTTTCAAATTTTAAATATAAAATATACTATTTTTGAAATTTCATTTTGAAAAAACATTGTGGCCTTTTTATTTCAAGATATCAAATTATTTATCAGTTCAATGATTCATTATAATCATTATTTTGTTATATCAATTTACAAAACTGTATTTATAAAGTATTGGGGCATGTTTCACACAAATATTTTATATAAGTTCTGTATTTTTGAAATTATTGAAAATATTATCAATAATAGTGGTTAAAGGCTTATAAGCAACAGGTAAAAATCTGTATTTATGAGTGAAAAAGTGAATTGTTTTTTGATTTTTTGATAAAAAAATTCTTAGAACTGTTTAATTATAATGTCTATCTCTATACTACTCTCTATCTCTATACTCTATCTATTAAACTGTTAATTACTCTTATTGAATATTTTTTAAAGAGTCACTATGTGAAAGTAATGGTCTTATATAAGAAGTTTTAAACTAACTTTGTGTATTTCTTTTACTGTTCAAAAGTATATTAAATTGTATATTTGTAAATATGCTCATTGTATAATCAAAAATAACATTACTGGGCACATTACACAAGATTCAGTCATTTTTAGGACTATAATGATGAAGTGAATTATTCAACAAATTGAGCACTATGACAAGTAAAAATAAACTTAAATTTTTTTATTCATTTGTTTTGATTACCATTGACAAAATGAGTCTTCTGTAAATTTGAGTTTTCACTTGTAGACAAAGCCATTGATGATATTTAAAGGTAAATATCTCTTAATGCAATCCATTGAGGGATAAAAGCAGTAAATAAGTTTTAAACTGCTGTTATTGAATTCCAATTTGCTCATGATAACTAATGATGTGAAAAATTCTGTTTGATGCTCTTTTAATCCACTTTTTTTTATCACACATCAACATATAATCTATAAATTTTAAATTTTTCTGCAAAGAGAAGGTATGGTGCAGGTTGTCTTTTTTGGACCTTGCACCATAAAAGCCAACCAGCAAAGAGAAATAACTGGTATTGATTTTTTTATTATGTAAGTTAGTAAGAATTTTATTCAAGGATAAGTATGTGATTTTAATACTAACGTTTCTCCAGTATTTGCAAATGAGATTTTTCCTCGGATATTGGGGATTTGTTTGCTATTTATCAACACACTTGACGAAAATCTTCTTTAATAGAATATTTAACATCATCTATGACTACTGATGCTCCTGATTGTATTGCATAGTCCATTTTTTTTCATCAAAAGTCAGTTTGTATTATCTTTTTGCCGTAATTTTTGTTACCATATTATCTCTGAAAAACTCAGGAGCATTCTTAATTACTCCTAGTTTATATTAACACAAACTTAAAATAAATATGTTCTACCGGATTACTTATCCATTGTTATTTCTAAAGTTCTACCATTATATAAAAGCAAAACTATAAACAGAAGCCTCTTATTGATCAAGTTATTTGTAAACTTTCTGAAAATATTAAATTTGCTGAATGTAAATTAATGCATGTGCATAGTGATATTTTTAATTCTCGTTTTTGAAAAAAATCAGGTTTTCTTTATATATATTTAGGAAACCATAATTTATAATTCTTTTCAGGAATAATGAGAATGTCTACTTTTTATAACTAGTGAATCTTGCTTATCAATTTACTATTTCAATGATTGATTTCTAAAGGAATTTTTCTTTCTAACTGCTGTGCCTTTGTCTAATGCATGTTAATTTCTAGGAACTATTTTAAAACTTTCTGTTCATAACATATTGAAAGCATTGCTTTTTTTTTTTTTTTTTTTTTTGGGAAAAGATTTATATTCTCAGAAAATTTATAAATATTTTCAATTAATTATGTATCTAATTAGTTTTTGCTTATTTATTTTATATAGAAGGCACTAGGTATTTTTGAATATGAGGTTAAACTTATGATAAATTTTGCAATTGTGCATTTTGATCTTTGTCTCTCAAGAAATTTTACAACTGTTTAGGGATTTTCATAATAGATAAGAGAAATATTCACTTCCAAAATAAATATTATATTTATTTAAAAACTAAATATTATATTCATTTAATATTTATTTGAGTATTAGTGTTGTTTCATCAATCTTCATTGAGAAGAAAGAAATGTACTGAGGCACATAAATAAACTTGCCACCCAGTGCTTTTGAGTAAAAGGCTCTGCAATAAAAAAAGTGGAACTAGTCCTAGACAAGTTATGAAACAACTCCAGATTAATATGTGTTGTTTAATTCCTTTGAAGCATCTCTTGACAAAAGAAACATGTATTTAACAATTTACAAAAGATAAACACACATCAATCATTTTGTGTAAGAGGTAACACTCATCTAGCTGAATGGGCAGTGACTGTTCCCCTTCCATTCCCTACCACTGGTTTCCTTACCAGTTTGAAAATTAATGGCTTCCCTCCTGATCTTGTGGTTACAAGAAATCCTAAAGCCGGTTTTTGAGGTAATGGGGCAACTCAAATTTTCTGTGCACTATACCTCATGGTTTTTGTACCCTTTTAAAAATTTATGAGAAAATCGTGATATTAATTTTGCCAGTGTCTCTTACATAAGCATCAGTTTAGTAGTCTTATAATAAGCATCAGTTGAGTAGCTTCTGAATCCCAGGGTAAATCAGGTCAGTGGATTAACAGGTTAAAATTTTAGCGTTTTTTCAATATTTATTGAGTTTTTAGAGTTTAAAAGCATATTTAATTATAATTTGTGCACATTAAATAACTTAAATTTTTTATGCGTTAATTCAAATTGTGTTGGACAAAATTTTCAAATTTTTAAAATTGTAAGGAGAAATCAAAATTATAGAAATGGTTGCATAATTTTAAAGGATTATTTGTATTTTATTTCATTGAGATTCAAACTTATGATTTTTTTATGATAAATTTCAACTTCTAAATATTACTCTCATTTGCAAACCTGCAATAAGTCTTTATAAAGCAATAAATAGTCTGGTGTTTGCTTCACTTCACACAGAAAAGTTGGCCATGCTATTTAATAGTAATAAGAAGCCAATCACTAAAAATGAATGTATGTTTGAAAATCCTCAAAAAGAGAAAATAAATAAAGGAAAAAAATTATTTGGCTATTGTAATTTTTGAAATGGAAAGCTTTTATTAAATTATTTCTTATCATTACTATTAAAAATGTTTAATACTTTTATACTATCCAAAATTATTTCTTTCCCACATAGTTAAATTTTTTCACATTAATACTCTTATCTTAATTTTAGTTTTAATTCCCAATTTTTTTTAAGAAAAATGTTAATTTTTCATGCAAAATCTGAGTAATTATCTAAATAAATGAATAAAGCTGCTTAAATAACCAAAAATTAATAATCTTAAAAAATACTTAGTTACAGCAAAGTAAATTTTTACTAATTGTTAGAATTTTTTTTAATTTACTACTTATTAGACGTGTTTTAAAGATGAAAGTAATTTCTTTTAAAATTATTTCATTTTCTGAGGATAATTTAATAATTATAATCTTGATACCAGCCTTTAAGAATGAATAACTGTTTGGTATGTTTTAAATCATATTGCGAAATTTTTCTGTACATGTTTTGATCCTTGTTACTTTTAAAGTAGCCTCACAAGTACAGAATAATCTCTTTATAACCCAGCATTTTTATATTTTCAATGTATTTTTGTATGAGAATTGCTGTAGAGTTTATGTGCTTATTAATTTTTCTTAAATAAAGTAGTGTGCTCTAGCAAAGAAAAATAGAAATCTATTTCAACCTTTTCAAATCTTATTCTCCCTTTTTCTTTTGCTCTCCAAGTGGTGTGGTCTATTCCTCAACATGGCTTTAAAGACTGGGAAAATACTTTTCGAATATGGAGTGGCAATGGTAAAATATTTCTGTCCTCTGATTCAAAATATAAACTGTGATCTTTTTAAAATTTTATGTCTGTAGCCATTGTAATCTATAAATTTTTCTACCCGTATTATAGAATAGAAAATAGCCTGATTCAGTTAACTTTTCAAAGCTATATTATCTGTCTTCCAATGTTATTTTTAGATTTTGGTTATAAAATAATCCAATACCATTGCGTGCTCCATTCAAAATTTACTACTAAAAATATTTTTCAGGGATTTAAATGCAGTAGACTTAGGTATTCCATAGAAATTTGAATGTATTAAATTATTTTAATTATTATATGCACACAAAAAATCATAGGCTCAAGTTATTTTTCTTAACAGCTTAGTATTTGTTTTAATAAATTACCTTATATTAAGAATTCAAAATTAAAACCGTAAATATTACATTATCAAATTTGAAATATTCTTTTACCCATTTTCTTAAAAATGTCTTAAGTACAATAACATTTCTCATTTCTTGTGATTTTTTTAATCAGAAAATACAAATTGATAATTCTATTAATGTTTTGTTTTTATCTTGATTCTTAAATATCAAATATCAAATTTGTTTGCAGGCTTTCATCGCAGTTCTAAATTTTGCATCTTTTTTACTTTCATTTTATAAATTTAACAAAATAGTTTATAAAAAAGCTATTGCTACTCATTTCATTATTTTTGCATTTTAAAAATCACATTTGGAAATTCACAAAATCCTGCTTATATAAAAATTTTGTTATAAAAAAAAAAACCTAAAAATGGAACTTTACAATCAAGCTTTTACAATTTTTTTTACCTTTTATGTTTCTTTTATTTAGAAACTGAATTTAAAAGTGAACATTTATTAAATTGAGAAATAATTGTCTTATTGTTGACTCTTCATATTATCTTAATAATTTGATTTATTATCCTGGGAAGTATTTACCTTGAATAGTTTGTATCAGTTTCAATCAATATTTTGAAGAAAATTTGCTTTCCACATGTATTAAAATTATCATTGTTGACTAACATTCACTGTTCTAAAATGTTGATTTATTTTACTAATTTGAATCTTTTCTTGAATTTTATTTACTATTAATCTGTTTGTCTAAGTTTAAAAGCTTTTATTCTATATTATGCTATGATGTTACTTTATTCTACATAATGATTATTTTAGATGTGTACCTATTTATTAACATTTTAATGGCAAAGTGCAGGCTACTAAAACTTATTTTACTTAAAATGAAAATAATTGTTAAATTAATAATTTCCATTATCCACTCAAATATTATTTTCTACTTAAATTTATTGAGAAATAACCCTATGTAATCTCTGATATACTATTTCAGTAAAACAATTTGGTGGGAAGTGTCAAAATTTCTTTGCATAAAAGTTTATTTTAGAAAAGTCATCTTTCTTTTCCTTAATGTTTTGTTGTGTTTACTAAGAAAATTTGTTTTTATATATATTTGTATTATTTGAAATAAAATTCTGATATGGGAATTATATTAGTTTAAATTGGCATTTAAAGGATTAGAGTTTCAGTATTTAAAATTTAAAGTTTTAAATAAGAGCTAAAAATATTTCATTATATATTGACAAATCTGTGTTTGTTTATGCTAACATATTTAAGCAAAAAATCTAATTGTATTGTTTTTTTAACTTTTTACAAAATTCATAAATGTTTTAGAAACTTAATACCTTAAAAAGTAAAAACTTACAGTATACCAATTCGTTTGCAAAAGTGATGATTTATTTGGAAAAATTCTTGGTTTCTTTAAATATATGACACTTTTCTATCTGCAATAATTATCCAGGAATATCTGTAATATATTTCATATAGCCTTGAATCAATAAGTTTAATTTCATAACCATGTATGTTATGTGCGTTTTTGGCATTAAAATAGTTCTCTCTCTCTCTCTCTCGCTCATATATATAAGCAGTAGAGAACTCCTTTATGCATGTACATAAATGTATAATTAAGTTTTGTATACATATTATTCTTTATGACCTAATGGGATAATAGAAAATTATAGTGTTCTTTTATGTTTTATATATTACTCTTTGAACATATTAAATATATTTTCTATGTGCATTGAATATGTAAGAAGTGAATAACTGGTAAGAAGTTTTCTTTTTGTCTGTAGTATAAGCATGCAGTTTTTTTACAGACTGTATTATTAAAACTTAAATCATATCTTTAAGAAAATATTATATTAATTATTTTGCATTCGATGTTAGCTCTAGTGAGTATTCAAATTATTTTTTGCATCGTGCATATATTTTTGTGCAACCTGCTAAACATATTATTTCTATTATTATTTCATTTAAAGTAGTGCATTTTTAATTTTGACGTTCCTCATTTTAAAGAAACTAAAATAAACGTTAAATATATATTCTGTTTTTGAAAATATATATAGCTAAAATCTCATTTATATTTCTTCAACTTACAAAAATGTTTTATCACTTATATAAAGGTAAATTATTCACTTAATAAATTGCTATTCTTAATTTTTAGTAAAATATGAGAGAATTAAGTTTCTGGTCATTGCCTTAAAAGAAAGTGTGGAAATATATGCTTGGGCTCCTAAACCTTACCATAAATTTATGGCGTTCAAGTCATTTTCTGATCTTCTGCATAAACCTCTGTTAGTGGATTTAACAGTGGAAGATAATATTCGCCTTAAAGTGATTTTTGGATCCTCAGATGGATTTCATGCTGTAGATCTGGATTCTGGTGCTGTCTATGATGTGTATCTTCCAGCCCATGTAAGTTGGTTTTTATTATTAAAATCCTATCTGTAATCAGAATTTTTTACTGAAACAATCAATGTTCCAAACAATTTCATGAATAAACAAGTTTAATTTTTCTTAAATTAATAATTAAATTTTTTAATAACTACAGAAACAATTTTTTTCCTTCTGTTATTTTATTTGTAAGTGTTAAACTAAAAGATGATGGGTATTGAGATTTTATTGGTTAATTGAAGAGTTTCAATAGGAAATATAACTAATTATACATTTTGATTATTTCATTCATGAAATGTTCTTCCAGTTGTGAATTCAGTTTTACTTCCTTATACATACCAAACATTATTACATTAATAAACAATAATTAATTGGTTTAAATTATAAAAAAACTGCTTTTATTGTACAGGTATGTGTGCGTGTTTTAAATGCCAATAATTGTGTGTTATTAAAGTTTATCTCTGTATCGAACTACTATTACTGAATCTGCTTACTACCTTTTAATGTGAGAATTATTTGCTCTGTTAAATTAGTTTTTAGGCATAATTAAATTTTTTTAAATATAAAGCTTGGAATTCTATTTTTTGTAAGCTGATGTGTGTAGTTTTAAATATTTTAAACTGTTTTACTCAGAGCAATATTATAGTGATATATTTCTCACAGAAATTATTTTACATTAGTACCAATACTTATAAAAACAAAAAAGTCCAATGCTGAATTAAAAATATTTTACAGTGAGACGAAATAAAAGAAATTTTCAATATGTATTCCCTTTTTATATTGGAAATGGCATTTCAAGTTATTTAGGGTAATTGAAGTTGATCAGAAAGCTATGATCGTTCATTTAGGCTGCTACTAACAAACAAGCAGCACTCTTAATAAATATTTAAAAAAATGCTCAACTGAACATGACTTTCACTTCACAAGAAGTAAAACTTTTCCTGTTTATTGATTTCTGAAGTGGATCTGTGCTAATATATCTTCAAAAGATCCTTGAAAATCTAAAAAATCAGAATGTCTGTTCTGTTGAATGCTTAAAATTGATGGCATAATACTTAATACTAAACATTTCATTTTGGTCTTTGCAGTGCTAGACTTACAGCAGTATATAAAAGCTTCATATGTGTGATGAACTGTTAGATCTTGTATACCAAATCCATTATTGCAGTATAAGGGCTGTGAAAACTCTAAAATGTCCATAAGGAAACCTCACTTGTGCCTTGTGCTGATAATGGTCATAACATTACCTGCAATGGTAAAGTTTCAAGTTCACCACAGTTAAAATTTTTGATCTTATTGGATATGGCAAATAGAAGAAGAAATCATTTTTGTGAAAACAAAATCAAATGTTTCTTGTTCGGTATCATGAGGCAGGAATAACCGTTGCTTCTTAATCTCCACAGGCCAAAATCAGTTATGCAACTGTTGCTAAGAAAGTCACTTCATCAAGTAGTATTCAGATTTGTGGCATTTTACTTCTTCCTGTCAGATAATCCCAAAAGAACATAAAAATCAGCATCATTGGTATCACTGAAATTCTTTATGGCTAACTCCAAAGCTCGTACAATTCCTGGAAACTCCGTAAATTCTGGAATTTAAAAAAAAAATTTAGGTCTCAAAACTCCTGGAATTTTTACTTGATTCCTTGAAAATCGTTAATTATTTCTGGAATTTTTTCTTACCTTGATGCATTTATTTTTTGTTAGAAAATATTATAATTTTTTTTAGTTTTTTTTTAACATTTTAAAATTTTCAATAAAATTGTTCAAAAACCAAATTGAGTATTAGTTTTTAATGTTACCACTAGACGGTAGCACGATCGATATAGGATTGATATTGTATTCATAACTATTGACAAAAATACAGATTTAGTTTAGCTTCAATGGTTTCATGATTATCAATTAAGTCAAGACAGGATGCAATATTTAGATTTATATGTGTGAAGTGAAGTAATCACAAATAAGATCATGTGTGGTGCAACAGGGTAGGCAATTCTGATTTATTTTTTTTCCAATTGTTTCTTTTTTTAGATTGTATAAAATGCATTAAATATTAATATTTAAATATAAATTTTTTTAGTTAAAATATATTATCCATATCTTCCTTGCTGACTATTTGTCAAATAAGTTTAAAATAAATGTATCATAATGTGATTCTGTTTTAAAAGAATTTCATAATTTTTAACTTATCTCATGAAGTAATTATCACTCATGGAAAGTAGTTAATTTGCTTTTACTACTCTCTCATTGTCAAGCATCTGTTCAATGTGGGTTCTCTGTGAACAAAAATTTGAAGTTAGGTTAAATAATCAATAGTGTCTAAGTGTATCATTGACAATCGTGTCTAAAACACAGGAGTTGTCAATAATATAATAATAAGCAAAGACCTACTAAATTATGCTGCTGGTGCCAGGCAAATTTATAAATTATATGTAGAGGAATTATAACAGCCACAGAAGCAGCTGTTAACAATGGGAAAACGAAAAGCACTTCTTGAAGAAATTGATAACTTGAAAATCAAAAAGAAGCATTTGGAAGGTGAGGTTGATTTTCCAAATTTCTTTATAATAGAGTATGCTGAGGAAATTCAAAGAACTGATAAATTAACATTAATCGCAAAATCAAACATGTTGCTGTGGCGCTTCAGTGAATCAGTATTCATAATGAATTGTAAGTGAAAGCTTTAGAGTTGGAAAGATAGCCTTTCCTGGCAGCAATATTTTGTATATATAAATAACCTAGAAATATAGAAAACTTTTGAGTGATTAAAGAAATAGAAAAGTCTAGAATGTTGATGGGCAATTCTATTGTTTTAAAAGAATTTGAAAGTAAACAATTGGAAAATGTAGACTTTCTTTTTTTAAATAATTGGAAAAAGTCATCCTAGAAACTTTGTGTTATAGTTGTATTTATTTTTCTTTAGATAAGTATATTTATTTGAAAAGAAGTTGTTATACACATCGCTTGAAATATTCAATAAATTAACAAATAAGATTCTAATGTAGATGTTAAAGAACTTTAAAATTAACCATTATTTTTTATGATGTATAATTCAGTAATGTAAAGAATATTGATTATTTAAATAAAATATGCCAAAAATGCATTTTTATAGCCATAATTTCAATTTTTTCCCATTTTCATACTTAGAAGAGCGATTTTGTAAATTAAAAAAAAAAATTAATCTATTGCTGAAGCTTAAATTGAATTACATGATAATTAATTTAAGCTTCAGCAATAGATTCATCAATAGTTGAGCAATAGTTGAATATCTACATAAAAAATATCAAATTCGAATGAATTTGAATAATTTAGATCATTTAATTATTTTTACCATTAAATAAAGTTAATGCTTAATATTTAGTAAGTTTTCTATTTTAATCTCATGTTTTGTTTCAGTCACAAGGGAATATTACACCACATGCAATAGTTACCTTACCAAATTCCAAAGGCATGCAATTGTTATTATGCTATGATAGTAAGTATACATGCATATATTAATAAAAAAATTTGTTTTTTCAGTAATTTTATTCATACAATATTCTTTTTAAATTATGTTTATCTGATAATTGCTTAGTAAAAGGCAAAAATATATAAAACAATGCAAATCAAAACTTCAAATATTGTTGAATTCAATTATAAAATTTTCTGTAATTTGTTGAAAAATGTTTTTTTTATAAATATTTAGATTTACATATAAAATATAAAGGAATTCCTTGCAACTAAGAAAATTTTCCAGAATTAATTTCAGTATTTCAATATCATTTCATTGAAATATTTCTAATGTAAATTATAAGGGTTTCGGAGATCAGAAAACATTATGAAAAATAGAGCATTTCTTAGGGTTTTTTTTTATATATAAATTGAGATTTTATATTCTCTGCTAAGTCAGTAGTATTTTTTAAACTTCATTATCAAAATGAAATTATCTATATTTATTAGATGAAATTGCACATAGCAATTTAGAAGAGATATTAAAAAATCATTTAATTCATTTATCATTAAAATTATAAAGTCATTAGTTTTCCATTGAGGCTTAAAAGAATATGCTTAAAATTAATTACATATCCAAAAACTTCTGACTCATGAATATTCAGAAATAATTTATGTATTTTCTGATTATTTCTCTTTATTTCTTATAAACTTAATTAGATGTATTATTTAAATTAAGTTTGTAAGAAATAAGAGTTACTTCATTTTAAAATATCTTAGTTCATTGTTGACAATTTGCAAAAGCATTTAGTATCTGTTCTGTATTTATCGATTTGTGTCAAATATTTATTGACTGATAAATTTCATGAACTCTCATATATAAGATTATGTTTGTTATTTATTTACAATATTGATATTTTTAGATGAGGGTATATATGTCAATACATTTGGAAAAGTAAGCAAAAATATTGTTTTACAATGGGGTGAAATGCCTACTTCAGTTGGTAAGATTATTTTAATGTTAATTGAATATTTGTCATTATTTTATGTTTTTACTTTGTTGTGTTGTATTCGTTAAACTCTTTATACTATATATACGTTTATATAATATCTTTTCTAAATGATTATGTTCCTTAAAAATATATTTTTAGAAATGTTCTAATATATCACAGCTAAAATTTTGCGAAAATGTAATCTTTTCAATTCTTGTCTTTTGTATGAATATGCGTAATGAAATATATGAGGGAAGATCAATTCAAATGCATTTTAGATAATTTTGGTGAATTTAATGCTGACTAATTTTTTATTATGTATAAAATACTAACTTTGGACAGTTTTCACTACTAGTATTTCTTTCCATTTTATTATAATCTGTTATTTGTTGATTCAAATTAATCTAAGTGAGGCTGTTTATCATACAATGACAACTGGTGTACCTTTTTCAATGTGTATAGCTTTTGATTTTCTTTATCCAATTTTTAATTTTTTAAATTAATTTTCATGATATTACTTGAAGCATATCTTTTTTATTTATGTTTATGCTTTAAAGTAATATATTTTATGCTTCAGTTATTTATTTTTTCAGCAAATCCATTTTTATTCTATAATATTCTGTTTATATATTTTTTTGTATGTCCATATTAATAAACCTTTAAATATTTATTAATTTGCAGCATTTATTGGTACTGGTCAAGTTATGGGCTGGGGAAATAAGGCTATTGAAATAAGAAATGTTGAAACAGGACACTTAGATGGTGTATTTATGCACAAAAAAGCTCAACGATTAAAGTTTCTATGTGAAAGAAATGAAAAAGTAAGAATAATTCTTGAAACTTTCTAGAATAAAGCTTACACTTAAAATAAATATTAGGATAAAATTTTAAGATGTGGAAAATTTAATATTGTTTTGTTCACACTCACATAGCCATTAAGAGATAAAATGTGGTGATTGTTGAGTATATAAATAATTATTTTGGAACTTATGAAATAGTTATGATATTTTCTTAATTATAATCTACTTTTCTTCCTACCAAAATGAAAGATTTTGTATTTTTTTATTAATATTATGAATTTTAATGTATAATTTCTTGCTCTTTACATACTACTTACACTATGCATAGGTAACTTTGTAGTTAAAATTCTCTTGTTAACGTAAAGAGACATATTTTGCATTTAATATTCTTGATATTTCTTAAAGATAGTTATAAACTAGTTTATTTAATATTCATCATGGAATTGATTCAGTAGCTTTTTGGAAGAATTTTTAAAGAAAAAGAAAAATAACTTTTAATGTTTAGACTTTCAAATACTTCTTGGTGAAATTAATTTTTAATATTGCATGTTATTAAAAGAAAGAAAATTTTACAAAGAGATGTGTAATACTATAGTAATCCATGTAAATAAAATTTTTATGCAACTGAAAATAGATTTTTTATGTGTATGATCTTGATTTGTGAAAAAAATACACCAGTCAGTATAAGTACAGTTAAAACAAGAATGTTTATTTACTGTACAGTATCTCCAAATATGCACTTTCACAGTAAAGATAAATTTGTAATTAATTTTAACCGAATTAATTGAAGTATTTGAATTGTAAACTAGCTATTTGTAGATAAATGCTTATTTGCTAATATAATTCACATATGTTTATTTGCTAATGAAATTTTTTATAAAAAAAAGTATAAATAATTTAATTTATATATTTTAGTGTTTCTTTAATTTTTTCTTGTTTAACATTTTGCATTAATGATATCAGGACTTAAATATATGCATTTGTAAAGACTTTTAGGTATATTTTTATACTTTTGTCATTCAGGCTCTAGACCTGAAAATTCTTCATGTAGGACTTCGTGTATTTTTTTTTTAATATTGACTTAATAGTTAGCAAAATCTGTTTATACATATATTAGAATTTTAAGTGATTAAGGAATTAGGTTTCTGTCATGGGCATATTTTTTTTCAAGTGTTATTTGCCTCTATTTTTATAAATAATAAGTTTATGGTAAAATGAAATGTAATTTTGAAATAAAAAATTATAGTATTTATTGTCAATTAGGATTTGTTGTGTTTAAAATTAAAAGATAGCTTTCAAATGGTTTTTACACTTTTGAAAACTTCAGGTTATTTTGAAAAATTAAAAGCTTTTTGCTGCATTGTTATGAATATTTTTGCATTTTTATATATTGATGTCTAATATTCTATAAAATATACTGTGAAGAAAATTATATATTTAAAGTAAGTATTTAATATGAAGTGTTGTGATGTGTTTTGATCACCTTATTTGTTTATAATTTTCAGGTATTTTTTTCGTCTTCAAAAGGCGGTTCTGCCTGCCAGATATATTTTATGACTCTCAGTAAACCAGGCATGAACAACTGGTAGTAAATTCTTTTCAAGTGCATCAAGTTTTATGTGTAGCTGCTGTAGTTCGTTTGTGCAAAATATTTGTATTATATTGCTCAATGGATAACTTTTATGAGCATTTTGCTACTTTTGTAAATATTAAAGCAAGTTTTATTTATCAACATGTGCTTGTTGAAAGTATTTTAACAAATTTATAAATATGTTTTTGTCCCCCTTGTACTGGTCAGCAATAAATGTTTTCTTAATTTAAGTTCAAATAAAAACTATTGGCCTTTTATTGTTGTTTATTAATTAACTTGTGATAGGAAAATGCTTTTCATTTCACTCATATTTTCTATTTATCAAAAATAAAATTTAAGATTATGTAAACCTTGATTATTATTAATATTTTTTTATCTTGAACAAAACTTCACTAGTAAGTTAGAAACCTTGTTGTAATTGAATATAAAATTAGATTTACAAAATTATTTAGAAAATATTGGTTTTGTTTCAAAATTTTAATTTTCAAATGATAAATATTTTTAAAAAGTGCTTGTAATAATGGTGGTGATAAAAATAAAATTTTTAGCTTTTTGATATAAGCATTCCAAAATTTTACAGACTGGTTTTATTGGACTTAATACTTGTTTGCAGATTGCTAAAACATAATTGTTTCATGATTGATGAAAACAAATTGGATCTTATTAAGTGTCAAGATGTATAACAAGAATAGTAACTTTTCTCACTTGCTTCTGGTTTTCAATTTGGATAATTATTAACTATTTGCACCACTCAACAACAAAAAATTCATATTACAAATTTTTCTGTTATTAAGATCAGGCATATTGGCTTTCAAAACAATGCATAGACATTTTAATTCATATCCTGTTATTCCATCCTTTACTTACCTGATTCAATGTACAGTAGTGTTAATCATGGTAAACAAGTTTAGTATTAAATTCCTTTCAAGTACATAGTTCTATCATGGGGTAATTTTATTAAAATCATTGAATTCTCTCATGCCTATTGATGTCACTACAGTTCAGGTGTGAACAAGCCAATTTGTTCTGTGAAACTACTGAGAATTCTAGTTTTATAATTTAAAAAATAAAATGAAACATGGATTTTTCTTTATAAATTGTCCAAAATTGTGAAATTCACGAGTATTGAACTCTGAATTCCAATGCATGTAATAGCTGTTTAGTAATGTTTAAAAACAAAATAAGTTTCTCAAAATTACTAAGCAGTTTCAGTTAAGTTCAAATCATGAAAAAATAAAACAATCTAAATTGAGAAACTGTTTTTTGCAACAAACTACCATTTCACTGCCATTGAAATCCAGATGAAATTTTATATTGCTTTGGAATGTACTTCAGTGTAAAAGGAAATATTAAAGCTTATTGTGCTACAATAATATGGTATCCATTTTAATGAATTCAAACTACTTTTAAATTCTCTATAACACTCAAGATTTGTAAATATAGAATTCAATTTTTGTAATGCAAAAGTTTAAGTGCCATAGTGAATTATTGCTTCTTATGGCATAAATACAATATATAAAATGATATATTTCAAAATATTAAATTTCTAGTTTTCCAAAATGTAGTCTGTAATATCTGTTGTGAAGTATAAGAAAATCTGCTTTTTTTCTATGTTTTAATAGTTTTTATTAAGAATTTGAGTGGGAAACAATGAGATATTTATATTTCAGTTGTAACTCTTAATAGTTCGAATACATTATGAAAGTGGTAATTCCATTATATTTTAAAGAATTGAAATTTTGTTTTAATTTTCTTAGGTAGGGTTGTACTTTTTGTTCCCCCCTTATTTTATGATTGGTAAAGCAATTAAAAGTTTTTCCTTAAAGTTTTAATACTTATATTATTTATGTGTGTATTTGTATGACATTCAGTTTACTATTCTTCTCAAATTGTTAAAATTCTTTCATATCTAAACTATTTTTTAGTCAAAGCATATTGCAAGAATTTGTTCTTTGTTACACTTGAAGACACAGTTTAAGTATTTTTGATTTAAGGAAACTAGTTGTGTCAATGAATTTAGTTTTCTTTCATTTATTTCTGTTTACGATACTGCGACGGTACTTTGCTGTTAACGTGACATACACCATTGGTCGGCGAACATACAGTCCTACAGCGTGAAGGTGGTTTCGAACAGATTGTGTCGAAATTGTGGTACTAGTAGCCGAACGATTATTCATTGTACCATTATTTTTTAAAAGACTTACACTAGCTTTTAATTATTTTGAGTAGTGTGTTTGTTTTATAAATGTAAAAATTGTTACTGACTTAAAAATATTTGATTTCCATATAATTTTATATTTGGTGAATTCAATTTTTTTTTATTTAAGCATTCCTTTATTTATTTGGGGGGGGGAGTGATTTTTGTCTTATTTCCACCAAGATGTTTAGAGCATTTAGGAAAATAGGAATAATTTGGAAATATTTATACTGAAATGTATTGCTTTTTCTTTTCAATGGAGTTCAGCAATCATTTTATTCAGAGTCCAATCATTTCATTCATATTGATAAAATATTTAGTTTTAAAAAATATTTTGTTTTTAGATTAATTTTTAGTTTATTAAAAACTGTGTTTATATTTGTGTAGGAATATTACTGTTAATGAATTAATAATGGTAAAATTTTACAAAATATTACTTTAAGTTTTTAAATTTATGCACTGCTTAAATTTGTGCAGTCTGTGAGATTTTATAATTCTTTTTTCATATACTGGGTGTCCCAAAAGGGTATGTCCAAACGGCACTCATGATTGTGTCAGGTCATGAAGAAGCAAAATTACATAGGAAAGGGGGGTTGGAAACTCGATGATGACAGTGAAATTGCATCGTAACCGTCACGCAAAGAAAAAATAACAAATGATGTAAAAAATCATTATTTTACAACAAAACAGTACCAAATGGAAATGAAAAATGCCACAACTCACATAGTAAGTGCTCAAAATTGCCCCCATCAGCTGCGATGCATGTTTCTCATTGGCGCCGCATGGAATCGCAAACTAGTTCGAATTAGCCAACAGTCTCCCGGACTCGTGCCATGAAGTCCATGTTCGATGGAACGGGTGTCTCGTACACCACAGGCTTCAGGTCTCCCTTGAGGTAGAAATCCATGGGGTTAGGTCTGGGGATCGCAATGGCCATGGTACGTGGCCACCTCTGCCAATACAGCGATTTGGGTACATCAAGTCCAGGAACTGCCTTACATTCCTGTGGAAATGTGCGGGCCGATGTGGCTGCCGATTCTGAACGATCCTGCCTCCTGCAATCGGCGATGTAATTATCCGAACAGCTTATAGTCGGGTACACGTCGGTTCGGGAGCCGTTGTCGATACATGTGTACTGCTGCTCGTCCATTGCCATCTACAGCGCCATACACGTAATGCATGTCTGCCAATTCTGCATTAATGTACTGGTTCATCCTTTCTCTGCCATGTCCGAGCTTCGAATGATCCGACTGCTCGCGCTTGCCTCTGAGAGCGCTTATCGATTACGATCACGTTTCCGACCCCCTTTCCTATGTAATTCTGCTTCCTTATGGCCTGACGCAACCATGTGTGCCGTTTGGACATGAGTTTTTGGGACACTCTGTATCATTATTTGTATCTATTTTTGTATATCATACTAGATTATACTGAGATAATGATATGATAGTAGATAAAATCTTTATAGTGTATCAGGAGATATAGTATATGCATTTTGAACTTCTAGCGATTTTGTTAATTTCAATTGACTTTGCTGAACCATGCTTAGGAAAGATTCCTGCTGCGCCTCTACAGATAGGTATTAACTAATAACTCATAAACATGAAAAATTAAGAGAAGGAGAAGTAACTAATTATATAGAGTTATAGTAGACCAGATGGTAAAATCTGCATTTATGATATAGTAAAAAAAGATTATAGTAATTTTTTTAAAGTTTAAGTGCCTTGCTAAAGGTACTTGTGCTTCATCACTTTCCCAAACAGAAAGATAGTGATTAAATTGAACGTTGCTTTTTTGCATTTAACTAGCTAATGAAAAATTATTTGAATTGCAATTGGAAATATATATTTTAGCTTATTTATTTGAAAAATCTTGCAATGCTAACAAACTGTCTAAAGATTTGAACTTCCCCGAAAGTTAAGAAAAATCATACTTCTATATCAAATGAATGCTAATAAAAATAATTAATTTCATCATGTGCGGCTAAAATTATTTACTAAGAATGTTATTATTTATCTAATAACACAACTTATTTATTTTTTTTTAATATTTCCAATGCGAGAATTAAACAATAAATTATTTGTAATGATAGTGTGTTTTTTATATTTATATAGAACTTAAGCTACAAATTAAATTATTTATAAGAGTCTCGAATGCTACCTTAAAAAGATACCTTATCATTTTTACATATTGTTTCAAAAAAGTTCAATATAACGATGAAAAATCTATATTTTCATATCATTCAAATTCATTCCTTTAGAATTAAATGGGAGATATTAACCAGATTGTGCTAGACAGTTTATATATTAGTAGAAAATTTAAATTAGAAATTTAAAGTGTTATTTACTATTTACTTTTGTGTTACATTAATTTACTAAAATGAGTTATTTTATAAAATCATAAATAAACTTTAGGCACACATAATGAAAAGAAGTGCAATATTGATAAATATCCATTGCTTTCTATCGATATTTTCTAACCAATATACCACTTCTATAGCCAGAAGTGCTGAATTAAGATAAATTTTCACAGATTATATCATTTATATGGGAAACGGAAAGAAGTGATAATTCTATTGCTAATTCGTTCATATTAAAGGATAAAGAAGTGAAAAACAATTTATTTTTTAATCACTATTATCATTATTAACTCATTTGAAGCTATTAAATAAACACCAAAAATTCCAAAATAATGTTTCCAAAGAAGAATATTTTTCGATCAAAATAAAAGAGAATTGTACTGGTTTTACAAAAATAACATTATTATCCTTTATTTCGAACAGTTTCCTATCTTACAGAGGAAATAGCATTTTAGTTTTGATTTTACGGAATCTTGTGTAACTCTTGTTACCAAGTTATATTACTGATTTGATGTCATTGTTCGTCTTTAATTGACAATATTACTCGGAAACAGTTATTTATCTCTGCTTTTTACTTGAGAACTTTTTCAGTTTGTATTTTGATCTCAAAAAATTTAAATAACTGTTTTCACTTTCCGCAAATATATTAAAAGAAGTTTCACGTGAAAAATAAGTCAATTTTCTCTTCTCAAATGATAGAAACCATCTCAGTTGATGTATCACTGGTCTAATTAATTTTTACTGTTATAATTATTGGTTTAACTTTTAGTTTCATTATCTTTTTCATTGCATTTTTTTCATGAACACATGAGACTTTTCCAGTAATTGAAGAACCTCTTCTAGCCGGATATGCTGATAGTCGGGCAGTTTCGACCTGTAGCTAGACTGAAGGGTACTGCCTGATGGCCTTCTTGTTAACAAGCGTTGCAACGCATCAGGTATTCTTGCCATTATTCCAGTCATAGCAAGTGTTAATAAAATTGGCCACATCAGTCCACCAATCACACTTGAGCCTATAAATTGCCTGGTCTCCTGAACATCATTTGATCTTGGTGCAAGTTGAGATAACTGTTCCCTTCTTAACGGAGTGCAGAGTATACCTCCCAGGAAAATCAAAGTGATAATTAGTAGTTGAAGTTGATTGGCACATTCCATCCTTGTATAGAATCCTTGCTATATTTAGTCTAGAAAGCAAAAATACTGATTTTAAAAAATTTACTTTATAAATATTTTTAATTGAAAAATATCTCTGTTGTAAAAACTAAATATATTTTTCAGATAAGGTTATCGGCTTTATATATGAATATGGTCTAGGTTTTAAAGGCCCGGACAGAAAAAAATCACATAAGATTTTTTATTTCATGTGATTTGAATGCTAATTACACTGTTTCACCCGATTAATATAAAGTAGAAAGATTAAATCCTGAAATTTTATTAATATTCTTTAATTATCAGCCAACTACTTTAGTGGGATTTGCCATTTAAATAAAACTAGTTTTACAATTTAAGTCAATAATACACTATATTTGGGATAAATTCAGTCTTTAAATTTTAACTTATTGAAAAAATATCCTCATTAAGTATTTATAATATTAGGCTGGGGGCATCAAATTTAATTTAGTTACACGGTTAATTTATTTTGATGGAAGGAATATTAATATGTAGGAATTAAATCTATAAATTTTCAAAATGAGAAAGATGAGTTTGGATTCCAATAATGTTTCAGAAAACTAAATATAAAGTTTTAAAAAAATCTTGCTTTATATTCTTATTCTGCTCTTTTTGAATATTCTGTTTATTTTTGAATGGGAGTAAGGCTTTCTTATGCGAATAAGTAATTCAATTAGATTTAAACTCTCTACCTTAATTTAAAAAAAGCTTAACTTAAAAAGATTAACGGAAATTATTATATTTTCAGTAATTTAAAACCATTATATTATCTTTTCATATGAAAATACCTGAAAACCCCATAAGAGAAATATCAAGGATCCTTTGAAGTTTGGAGACTATTATTTATGAATCGCATATTTCATAGAATTACTGTTCATCTGAACAAAAATAAAAGGAGGGATTAAATCTCAAATGTATATTTTATTTTAATAAAAGATAATAATGGATGATTTTCCTAAAAATGAGATAGCATTTAGAAGTTTTAATAATTCCATTAATGAATTTTAATATTAAAATAATGAATGAATTTAACTTATTTTCATCGTAATTTATTAAAAGTTAAAAATCATTACATACTGAATATAAGAAGCTTTCTGAAAATGTTATATTGTAGCATCCAAAAACTCTCAAATGAAGCAAAAAGTTAAAAAAGTAATCCATTTCATGTAAAATATGAAAATGTTGATTTTCTAATGACACAAAAGTTAAATTTTAACCATAAAAAAATACTACATATTGGCTATAGGAAACTTTCCGAAAATATTATGTACTGGTCTTCAAAATCAAAAATATAGAAAAAATTTTAACAAAGCAGCTCATATGAAAATATGAGCAGCACTTTATGAAACTTATATCTATAAATTAGTAGCACTGCGATCGTAATATATCTTCGAAAAGCATAAAATATTGAAAATTTCTTTGTAATCTGCGAAGATCACAGGCGATTTGTAATAATAAAATTGAGGCAAAAAAAATTGTGTGCCACGAATTATGATGTAGATTAGCGATGAACTGCGATGAGAAACCAAATGAAACTGAAACTTGACATTGTTAAATATGCGTCTTAATTTATAGGATTTAATACAATTTTGAACCGAAAACTCGATAATCAGGAAGTTTAGCCTGTTACACTGAACACCTGTAGCGAGCTAGACTTACAACTCTTTCTCAACTTAGACCTTTTCTTCATGAATCTCACGTCAACGTTTACCATTAGTAAAACGTATCATGAAAGCGAATGTGAAACAACCAATCACTTGCGTTCCTCTCCCACTACGTAACAGTAAGGAACATTTGAACTGGACACGTCAATCTGGCTATTGGACAGATCAGTGAAATGTTATTTATTGTTTTTACAAATTAAGCCAGGTTTAGCCTTCAAAACAGAAACCGAGTTATTTAATTTGGAGAAAATAACGTGCACATTATTACCTACCTAACATTCGTGCTAGGAATGGAATAGATGGCATTCTGACCTCCACTTCGGTTGTTCGATGAAAGCCACCTCGAATGTGAATGTTTGTAAGTTGCTCTAAATCTACATTAAACTGTAAATTCGGGCTCAATTAGCCATTGAGAGAAAAATATGACAGTAGAATGAGACTAACCCAATCTTGAAAGTATTAACATGGAAATGGAATTAGCGTTTGGGGAAGTATTTTTGTTCAGGTGGAAACGTAAAACTCAATGTTTTCTGTGTGAATTAGTGAATATTCATGTATATAAAGATAACTTTAATACTTATTTACATCCTTATTCCGCTTATCAGGCGATGATTATCTGTTACAGGAGAATAAGATTTAATAGCACAACTCTCTTAATTATGGACGATTATCTTCAGCAAGAAACAACTCTGGATATAAAACTGGCACTGAGTGGCCCGTTTTATCTCCAGGCTTGAATTTCATCAAATATATTTGGGGTGGTTTGGGAATAAATGTAACTACTCTTTACTTTTCTTCACACTTTTGCTTCTCTCATAACGATTTTGCAAGAGCAATGACTGTCCCTTTCTATCAAACTTATAAATCACTTAATTGACTGCATCTGTCATCGTTGTTTATTGTATATTTCGCCTTGGAAGAATCAGTTACCAAATTGAAAGTATTTATCTTGTATCGAATTGATATATCTGATTAATTAATTTTGAACATGTGTTAATTTCTAAAACACAAAACTTGCCTGATTACATAATTATGTAATTTTATATCTCACTAGACTATTCAGCCAGACAGATTCCGTGCGCAATATTTTTCAATGGTAAACGCGTGCATAGTTTTTGAGAAACAAAAATAAAGTTATTTTCTTAACTTTATTCAATACACTGCTTTACATTACAAAATAAATTCCAAACTATAGATCATCTAAAATTAAATTGAACGAGGTGTGGAACGTTTGAAACTTCCCTTTAATTATGGAATTATTTAACATTGAAGTCTGGATTCCTTTCATCCGCGTTCCAGTGTTTTTCCTATTAGTTGCGTATTGGGAAAAGTGTAAACAAACTCAGCAATGGGTAAAAACAATATTTTTGCAAAAATCGAAAAATATTAAAAAATAGCTTTTTTATAACACTAAGAATTTAGAAAGTATGTGGAATCTGAAGTAAATACTAATTTTTATTTCTAATGGTTTTGAATAGATGATAATTTTAGAAGTAGAACCTCTCGTTTCTTTTTTTGAAATAAGAATTGCGGATTGGAATGTTATATCCCATAAATTTATTCCTTACAGGGAGTCGACGTTAATTACGTTTTAAATTAATTAGAAACTATGTTATCAACACATTTCAAAAGTGAAGCATAACTTTCATTTTCAGTTAGTCAGAGACCAACATCCAGATGTAACCTTCATTCCATTCCGTGCAACCGTTTTCGTTTCAATCCTTTTGATGGATTAACAGAATAAGGATTTTATTTCTATAGATTTTACTCACTTTCATTAAATTCAACAGGAAGCTTATTTTACACGCAGCTATTTTCTTATTTGTTGGAAGCCAATATTATAATGCAGGAAATGAACGTGTTTTTCCTAATCAAAGATTTTTATGTGATCATACCAAGTGTGTGTTCTACTAAATTAGAAGTCAACAATTCTACTTTTTTGTGGGAAATTAGAGATCAGTGATTTGTATTTTTGGTAACTTTTCAGGATACTGCTTGTTATGACGCTACATTGTAAATAGTTTTGTAATTTAAAAACTCAAGCATTTCTTTCCCGATTACAATTTCATAGACAACGCTCCATATACACGTGTCCCAAGAAAATAAATGTATACAGCCCCCAACTCTACGTATGTACTTGTATAGAGCTACATCATTCATCCCTTTGTTGAATATTGTCCAAAATGGAACTCGTAACCAATCACTTCGATAAAAAGAATTTGAATATGTCCATATAGGCCTATTGTTTCTTTATATATGGTTTATTAAATACATTTACCTCCTTTTATTTTTCCGTTATTTATACCGAAGATGTTTCTAATACTGGAGTCGGCATCTGCTAAAATTTTAAGGAGCCAAAAAATATTTTCTGGCCTCCTCTGTAAATGATCGGAAGCTCAGATAAAACTATAATTTATCAGGATCATAATATAAGTAATAAAATCCCTCTTTAGTTCAGTAAAATGACATTCGATTGACGATTCGAGTCTAGCAGGGTTTAATTTTGTACTATAACTTGATTTTATCCGGTTTAGGACAAACTTAAAATTTGCTTTAAGTGCTTTGCTTCACAATTATTATATCAAATAATGCATACAAAAAACTCGAAAATAATTTAAATTAAGTTTGTTAATTAAAAATTCATCTTTTTTAGATTTAGTGTAAATAATGGAATGTATATATTTATATAAATATTTACTATTTATTATTATGCATTCTATTAACAATTGATTTAAAATTCATTTCGTTTGTTCATGCTGCTATAAACAATCTTTACTATTTATTTTTATATAATTTTTGTATTAATTCATATGTATTTATAATTCACACTTTAATACATTTACTTTTCAATACAAAAACAGTAAAATAGTTTCATCTTCCGAACTAAGATTTATAGTGTTTTTAAAAATTTTTTCGTATTTTAAAATTTTATTTTTTGAAACAGTTTATCTAATAATTTTTACTTGCAGATAGATTTCACAATGTCTAATCTAGACAGAACCTGTTTCAAATATGATTTGGGAAATATTTTAATAAATAAATTATAATAATCAAATAAATATATAATAAAATATAATATATTTGTGCTTTAACTAATTTATTTCATTCACAATAAGTAAATTATTTTAAATATCCTGATTAAAAATTTGAAAAATTGTCCCCTGATATTAAATGCATTTTATTAAAAACAACATGAAATTTGTTAATAATTAAGCATATATATATATATATATATATATATATATATATGTGTGTGTGTGTGTGTGTGTGTGTGCGTGTATGTGTGTGTGCGTGTGTATAGTCAAGAGAGAGAGCAAATAGCATTAAATATAAGCAAAATTTGGCAATTCACCCTGTGCGAAGGCATCTAGAAGAGGAATTACCAAAATTTTAATGTATATTACCAATTTATTAAAATTATATTTAACTATATAAATAGAAAACAACTATATACAAGTAAAAACAAGTACCAACACAGCCGGTTTCATCAGGAAGCATTTACAAACCACCGTCAGTGCACCCTGATGATGTAGATATGGTGGTACTTGTTTTCATAGATAATTTATTGATATTTATTTGTATAGTTCAATATAAATAAATTTTTGTATGTATATAAATTCTAAAAACATTATATTAATTTAAAATCTTGAACTAAGAACATAACGCCATATAATTCTAAGTGAAAATTATTTTTAAACTTTTACGAAAAAGTAGACAACTGTTTCAGATATCGAGAACCTGAATGGATTAAAGAAACTGCGTACCTTCTTACTCTAATTTCATTGGCCTGATGAGAGCGAAATGCTAATTCAAAAACAAAATATGGTTTCATTTTAAATAGGCTCTTGCTTATTAGCTAAATGATATACTTAAAGTGGCAAAGAAACTGACAAGATAAATACAACTTTTTTCTATGTAGAGCAATTATCTTTATTTTTCACTTTACCCTAATTCAAAATACGAAAACAAAAAAATTTGAAGCAATAGGAGAAAAGGATGGTCTTTTTAAGTGCTCTGTTTAAATTTGACAGTAATTAGAAGCAGTCTTTTTACTGAGCTGGAATCGATTGGTAAAACCCATAGCCTCAGTGCATAATCAGGACTTCTTATGGGATCCACTTGAGGAATATTTTTTATCTATTTTAGAACTCGCTTGTTCAGAAGAAGTGGACTATTTTATGAAACAGCACAAGCTACGTTTATTTGGAACATAAGCTACAAGTACATTTCTTAATTGTTCGTAGAAATTATATATATTTCGATTTTAAATGAAGTCATGATCATCAAAGTTATTGAGTGGCAAGTCAGTGACACATTACACTGAGAAATTAATATTATAATCCTTAAATAATATATATATTCCTTAACGGCTAAAGAAGATTGTGATATTTTTTTTCTTTACACTTAGAAATATCTTCATATTCTAGAATATGTTTTTTTTTCATTCTTTTAATATGGTATGTGATTAGGGACGATTAAAATCAGATTAACCTTTAGTTTTCTTCAATCTATGTCTTGATGACTTAATGTAATGCTTCTCT
The DNA here is from genome assembly GCA_037975125.1 of Latrodectus hesperus. NCBI lineage: Eukaryota > Metazoa > Arthropoda > Arachnida > Araneae > Theridiidae > Latrodectus > Latrodectus hesperus. The sequence continues at coordinate 30,474,460 of CM075859.1, forward strand.
GGGATGTATTTAAATTACATATTGCTATAAAAATGTGACACAAATAACCATTATCATATTATTACACAAATACTAAGCTTATGAAAAAGATGCTTACGATCTGAATTATATTCAATCAATGTCAAAAGAGTGATTATAAGTTCATAATAATTCTTAATCAATTTTTTAATTGAACAGCTCAGAAATTTATACTGATTACATAAATAAGTTCTATGCGTTATTAATTGCTAATAATAATTCGTTATTAATGTGATCAGTAAAGCTTAGTTCCAGGTTTTACTGATTTAACCAATCATTTGATGTGCTCCATCTATTCTTGTGTTGTTTTAAAGATTTAAAACATATTTTGTAGCGCGAAACATTTTTACTTATGTGGAAAATATATTTCTGAGTTCTTACTATAAAAAGAGTGAAAACTATTGGGAAAATACCAGTCCTGATTATACAACATATATTTTAATAAAAAGTTAATCCGTTTATATTAACTTTCTTGAAGAAATATAAATTCTAATGATTTGATCTTGTCTATTTTTAGTTATATATTTGAACAAACAAACCAATAATCGTTAAAACAACAAATTTTTTTCAACTTTCGAAATGTTATTTTTATTGTTTTTAAAATTTGTAATTTTGTATATATATATATTTTAATATTAATTTTAAATAATTGCACGTTATAAAATTTAACACTAAACAATTAGTTTTGTCCAAAACTATGAAAATTTATGCATTTGTTAATCTAATATTACCTTTATTATTTTAATAAAAGTCAATTTTGTAAGACTCATACTAATAGCATATATGGAGACTTTCTTATTTCTCAATATATATATATAATAATATATATATATATATATATATATATATATATATATATATATATATATATATATATATATATATATATATTAGCTTTTGAATTTTCTCCCTGTAAAATGATATGCTTGGATGAGTGGTGACAATTTCTTTTTATTTATACCCTTATATATTGAGAGAAGACAGTATTTCCAGATTATGTTGTAAATTAAAACTGCTGTACTAATAGTAATATAATTTAAAATATGTAATGTTCGTATTGAAATTTGTACTTTTTTTATTTCATGTGCATTGTATAAATGAAGGTGTTAAATATTCTCCATTTCATTCCTTTTCAAAACAAGTTTCTCCTTGATTACTCTCAAAGTCTATTAAAATACAAATTTTAATTCGAATCTAAATTATTCATATTTTTATTCAATAATATAGAATTTTCTATTATAATTATCCAGAAAATGTGCGCAGAAATATTTCTTAATTATTGATCTAAAATCTAGACCTGTAAGTTTTAAATTTATAAAAACTTGCTAAATCAACCAAAGTTTATTTCTTGTGTGAAAACTTCAATGTTTCTAATATCAATTCTGCGTTCCTTCTTGATACCTTCATTCCAAATTCAGTTAAAATAATGCTTTGACCTTTATAAATATGTCATCTCTGCTTTGAGTAAAAAAAATCTAATATTTTCCATTAATGCTATCCTTAATACGATCCAGAACATAAAAATTGGATTAAAGGAAGTTTACGTATGTAAATTTATTTGTATATAGTTTTATTGTAATAGAATTAGCTATTTTTAAGAGATGCCTTAAGTTTTGAAAAAAAAAGTCAAAATCATGTTTCTCTGTGTGAAATTCCTTTCACAAAACTATTAAAAAAAGAAATGTGGAATATTTTTATTATAATTATAGAAAAAAATCCAATTCTTTGAGTAAACTTAATTTCTTTCCTTTAATAATAAGTAAGAATAATCAAAAGTATTCACTTGAAAATAGTAATCCTTTAAAGCAAAATTGAATGAAGGAGCACAAATTGATGAAGCAAAAAAAATTACATGTTTTAGATAGATTTAACGTTCAAAAATGTAATATGAAAAGAACAAAACACTTAAGAACATTAAAAAAACATTCGTTTTGAATATGTTAATCAGAGTATGGTGGTTAATGATCTCACAAAAGTTAATTTTGAGTGAATTAAAAAATAAGCACTATAATTTTGAGAAAATATATTTTTACTTGTAAATAATAATAATCATTTGAATTTTGTATTACTTGAGTGCTTATAAATAATTGAAAACATAGATTTTAATGATTATAAAAATGTCTGAGTTTGAGTTTTGTATAATGATCGATGAATTTGCTAGATTATTATGTCATTGTATATTTTGAATTGTTAAAAATTCTACATATATCTTTCACGATATATATCATTAAATTAACAAAGCAAATACATTAGAATATTATAAAAATTTTAAAACTTTAAATGAATTTTTCATAATGTTATAAATGTAATATTAAGATGATGGTTGATAAGATTTGATATTAAAAATGGAACACTTTATTAAAAGTCAAATTTTAAAGAGCTCGAGAAATTGATTTAATTTTTTATTCAATCAATTTTTCGTTAAATGTTACAGTTTAACATTTAAATCTTATAGTTTTTTAAATAAATATTTAATATATTTATCATGGGCAGTTCAATATACCAAATTATATATTTTAAATATTAGTCTGAATATTTAATGTCTATAACTTGGTATTGTTGATATAAGTGAACATAAAATGTTAATTTTTGTCCCTGACATGTTAGAATTGCACAATTTACTTCAAGAAATAGGAAAACAATTAAGTCCTGATTCATGGAAATTTAAAATACTATGAAATATAGGCAAAGTCTGTTTTGACACTATCAAAATGATAATTCAAAAGGCAAAATAAAAGTACAATATTAAATATAAAATTTGTATAATATATTCACATAATATAATTATGTTATAGAAATCTAAATATAAAATTTATATTGAGACTATAAAAGAAAGATACTCTTCTAGAAAACTAGATGCATGTATAAAAATTGTACAGATACTGATCACTTTCAGTATTAGGTATTAGTATCAGCTTCATAGTCCAGCATTTGTACTTTCTATGATTACTTCAAGATACCTCAGCACACAATCGTTTCTGACTCTTATCAACCCTATTTCGTTTGTCTTGAAATGACCAATTTTTTAGATTTTTCAACTGTGGTCCCTCGTATAATTTTTTATTATTCTAGCAAAATATTTTCGTTTTTCTTTCTGTTATGTCGAAACTATTTGAGACTAAAGAGCTTTTAATTTAATTTAAGCAAGTGTTAATTTTTTTTATTAATGTAATTTCTGTTAACTTTTCTTTGTTTTCGTATAAAGTTCCATCATCCCTTATTGACATTTTGAGCATACAGAGACATTTCTGAATGTGATAATTGTATATTTATCTCAGATTAGAGAATTTTTGACTATTTTAATTGAGAAAGATAGTTTTATTCTCTTTTAGATTCGTCTTCTTTAAACAAGACCATACATATGATATATATTAACATTGAACAGGGAAACTGATACATACTGGAAACTGATGTTGTGTGCATGAGATTACTCAAATATTTCAATTAAAACTTATTATTTACTACAATTAAAACTTATATTATAATCAAAAATATTACTAAAATTTCAAATTTACTAAATCATGAAGCTTCAAATAAATTTATTATACAATTATAAATTTTCAAATTTATAAATGAAATGAATTAAAATATCTTTTATAATAAAGGTTTCTATAGTTAAGAGGGAACTATAATAACCTGTCTATAGTTCCTTAAAAAATTTTCAAAATCTTATTAATTTCTCTGGCAATAATAATTCACCAACAAAATTTGAACATATATTCCTTCAAATATTTAAATAAATTATTCAATCAATAAAATAAGTACTTTATTACCATAATTAATATTAATTTTAAAATCTATTTGTGCATTTTTTTCATTATAAGTTGGGAAGTATTTTAATGAATTTCATCTGTTATAGCTTTCTTTTCTACTTCATCTTAACACTTTCAATGATAAAGAAAAAATCAAATGTTCCTTTATTTTATTCTTACATTTTTAGGTATATGATTTAAAAGTTTGAAAGTTTCCAGAATATTTTAATATTCAAATTAGGAAAGATTTAGGATTCATCTTTGTATTCCTTTCAATACTTTTATATTCAGATTGTTATAACCTAAATAATAAACATCATAATTCTTTAATTCAAAAGTCCCTCAAACAAATTTTTTTCAAATAAAAAATGTAAGAAGCATTATTAATTGCTATTATTAATTACGTATTCACTTACATTTTTTAATTAATTAATGATTTATTATCAGTAAAATATTATTATATACATAGGGAGACATCAAGTATTTTTTCAGTATATTTTAATGTATGCTACGAAAATCAAAATTAAATCGCGAAAGTAAAATACATAAATCAGTCCTAAATCAAAAACTTAAGCATGATTTAAGAAAACAGTAGTATTATAAGTATACATATATTGCATATAGACCCATAATGAAGAAGGAGAAGTTTGCTTAACTATTAACAAATAAGTCTTAAAACTATTGCAGTAAACTTCTTGTGTATTTGAAGTTTTCTTACTTTTTACTCATACAAAAACGTATTACAAACCACAGTGAACAAATATTTTCAATATATTGACTGGAAAATAAATGTCCTTGTGTTTCTAACATAGTATCCTATGAGCGTAAAAACAAAATAATATGAATTGATGTAAATTTTTTTAAACCGTCTGTGTTTAGAGGCCTAAAAATATACTATTTGCAACTTAAATTCCTTAGATGGTTAAAATTTATTATTAATCATCTAAACAGTTTACTTTTCGAACTAAGCTTTAATTTTATGATTAGCTATATATGATCAATGTTTATAAATGTACATAAATAAATGGAAAATTTGCTTACAACTGGAGAATATCAAATAGTTGAAAATTTTAATATCTTGTAATTTATTAAAGAACATGAGATAAAGAAAAGAATGGCATTAGTGTGAAATTATCTTATATTGGAATCAATATCATATTGGTAAAGTATTTTAATTAATTATAATTATAAATGTTTTCCATTAAAAAATGTTTTCTTATTAACAAAAAAATGATTTTTAAATAAAAACTATTCGTATTTAGGTAATTAAATCGTTACTAACGAAAAATACAGTTTTAAATGTCAAAAAAAGTTTAATTTATAGATATATACAGGTGTAAAACATTCAGTTACTTAAATTATAACATTGCTATTCTACTTTTCACGCAAGGTTCCGCTTTTCCATTAAGGTATCAGATGCAATAGGATATCAGTCTAAAATATGAGAAAGCTCATTACCTGATAAGGACTTGCTGGAACTGCAATTAAGAAATCCGAATTAAAAAAAATATAAGTAGATGCTCGGTACTATTTCTTCGAGGGTATCATCAAGACTCCGATGATTTTTATTCGAAGGTAAAGTGCTCTGTCTCGCTGTCTGTCGCCCGGTTACCAGCAACTCGTTCGGCCTCTATGCCCTAGGCGACCACAGCTCTCGTTTAAATACGTGATGATTTCAAGATCCCTGTTGGAAGTGTTTTAGTCCATAATGAAATAGAATATTCGTGACCCATTTCATCCACAGTATATGAAGTCAGTGACTCGCATAAAAAGCGGTTCAAATCATTAAACGAAATCACATATTTAACTGTAACGGATATCTATGGTATTTAAAATAGGGATGTCAGTTGGTGGTCAGGAAACCTAAGCATTTTGCATATGATAGCAAAAGGAAGTGATTTATTGGCTATGCCAAAAATACTTACCCTTTAAAATCTCATTAACATTTTTCGGAATTATAATTTTATATATATATATATATATATATATATATATATATATATATATATATATATATATATAAGTTATGAGAATAATCATCACACAGATATGAATACGGTGTAAGCGGAATATATTTCAAAAATATTAGTTACTTTTCTGATACGACCATTTGAAATAATATACTAATTAATATAATTAGCTATGATGCGAATGTTTGCATTTGCACATTTATTTCACAAAAGCATTTATTTATTTATTTATTTTTTATTACATTACATATATTCAGACTTGTATGCTTGATTCTTGAGATCCGCTTGTAAGTCTTCGTCGATAATAGGACAAATAGCACAATGACAGATGTACAACCACAGAAGAATAACGAAGAAAACACCCAGGGCCACGGTGGGAATCGAACCCACACTCCTACGCTCTTAAGCGATTAGCGGTGATGCTTTAGACCACTCAGCCACGGAGCGCCCACAAAAGCATTTAAAATTTACGTCGTGACAGAATAAGTTGCGATTAAATCAAGGAAAATAGTTTGATATGCTGGCAAGACATGTGATGACAATACTGACAATAATCAAATGAAGAGGGCGACGTATGAGTTGGATCTCCTTTTTTAAATTACATGTTTGGTAAACAGGGAGATTTTAAGTTTACCTTAGGCAACTGAAAAAGATCATGGCATTGTGATCGATTATATATAAATGTATGTATGTATAAATCGAAGACTCAATCCAATATTTCCCAACTGCGGTCAGCATCTTTGTTCCTGTTCCTGTTTTTTGAGATATATAGTACTGCGCTTCTGTACTAATGCATCCAAACATAAATTTATTACATTTACTTTTTAGTCATCATTTAATTCTTATTTATCTCTGACTGATAAATTTTAATGAGAAAAACTTTAAAATGTCAGAGATGATTTATATTATTGTTTATTTCCATAAAGTTGTGTGTCTTACAATTAAAATCATATTTCTTTTCAGCATCTTATTTTAGAAAATCCATTTACATTATTTTGTTTAAAGAAGTCAATTTAATAAAGTACGTCACTATAACAAATATCATATTGAACAAAGGTTGGACATAAATAATTAATCAATTATAGTACACATTATCAGTTGTAAGATATACTTCGGATTTTTCGAGTGGAAGCAATTAATTGCACTGCCAATCAGACTAATGGTGCTTATTAGTTTCAAATATTAATTAAATTATAAAATGAAATTTTCTCATATTAGTAAACTAAAATAGGCTTTTTTGACTGCTTTAAGATTTATAAGAATAACTTACCATCGGTAAACTTACTATTTCATAAGGGACACACATAAATAGAAAATAGAACACTGCTACTCACATTCGAATACTTAGAAACCAATACAAAATTATTCCATTTGTAAATATTTATTGCTAGTTAATATAAACAGTTTTTTTAATAGTGACTTAGTTCATAAATGGGCATATTTAATTTTGCACTTTATTTTAAATTCTATTTTTCTTGGGAACCTTTATATCATGTAATATTTGATAGAAACAATATTATTTAAAGTGTCATTCAATGTACTGTTAAGTGCATTATATTTAACGAACGTGAAAAAATAGTATTCAGAATACACAATAAGTGATTCTTTTAATTAACAAAATATATTAATTATATTAAAATGTAACCGAATATTCACTATTAAAATCAATTTCTATTAATACTATTTTTTCTACTTGTCATTAAAACTGTTACACCAGGAAGGAATGCAAATCGTAAAATGATATTTATTGGACAAAAGATATTTTTAGAAATAATAATTGACTAAATCTTCAAGAAACTTCGAAGCAAATAAGTACTGTTACTACTGGATATTGAGAAATCAGTATCTAGCAATAACAGCTTGGGCATTGAATAAAACTAAGATGGCATAATTCATACAGGTACAGAAGACCATGCAACTTTAATAAGATGCTATAGTTGATCGACCGTAATGACTGGCATATGGTAATGAACCGATCTCTTTACAATCATTGACCAGACATTTTTTGTTGGTAAGAGATCGGGAGGAAGTGTCATTTAGGTAAGCAGCCGAATATTTTCTGTATCAAGATAGGTCTATATAGTAATGCTAATATATGGTTTTCATAATTTTATTGAAAAATAGGATAGACTCGAAAAGCGGATAGCTAAACTGGCCTTAATGAAACAGATATGTTAGATAGATTATCCTTCAAAAGGCAGCTGATGCCAACAAGAGGTAATATCATACTATCACACCAGTTGATAGGCTAACATGACGATGTGGAATGTATGCTAGCAAAGAGCGTTTTCTACGATGTTTCTAAACACGTATTTGACCATCGTAATCTCGTAAATAAATCTAGTTATCTTCTGAAGAGACAGTCCCGTACTATTCCGGCATTTGTGATCATCAATGATCATGCGATGGAAGGAGTTCCTGTCTGTCTTGCAATGTCAATGGTCGACGAGTTGACAGTCCATATTACTGTAAACTTTATCTTATTGTTTGGGCAGACATTTGTTTTGAAAATAGTTCCATTTATTAATTTAAAGTCCATAAACTGGATGTACATTCCATTAAGGCAATACATGTAACATGTCTGTCTTTTCAAACTCTTAATGATCCAACACGGCGTTCCGTATAACTGTCATGAACTTATTGATCCCATATTTCGTAGAGAGTTATGTAATCTGAATCGTCATAAATAGCAATACTGTAGTACGAAAAACCTCACTCACGGTATGTTATTATTCAACTTCTGTCAAAGTCAAAAACATGATAATATGTTTTTCTATTTCTTACATGAGTCATCATAGCAAATTTTTACCAGGTAAAAATATTCAAAGGCAATGTTTGCATGAGAGAGAAAGCTATTAAACAATTTCATGATTTACATGTATTATAGGTGTTGCTACTTCCATCGGTTTTTTCATGAATGCGTTCTAAAGCTAATCATTTGCCCTTTCTTCCTGTTGAGTAAATTTAACGCTTCATTTTTCTTGGCGTAGCAGTTTCAGTAACCAAATGTGCTCTAAGTGGGCGTTATCAAGTGTATTAATAAAAGAATGCTTAACAGTGATATTTTGAATGTACCGTAAATTAGAATACTCATCTACATAAATGATTGAATATATAGATAATAGCAAATTATATTAATAATCAGCCTATAACTAATCATATGTCTGATTGTTTTTATGCTGTAACAGCTTAATATTGTAAGAATTTAAGCGAATTTTCTTTGGGAGTGTTATCTTAATTGATGAGTACAAATGTTTCTCAAAAATATTATGCAACAGCAAATATTAAATATGAGTAAATGTGGATTTTCAATAGGACTGTCGATAGGATAGTCGTTTTGAGTTCCACTACAGACCGTTAGGCGGTGCAGCTATCTATTATTTCATTCAACATATATTTTGAATATATCATAATAGGTGTAATAATAGTGTTGTATAATAAACTATTTATAATGAATCTCATTCAACAGCAAATATTAAAGATGAGTAAATGTGGATTTTCGATTAATCAACCGTGCCTCCACAAATTAATCCTTTTTATTTATCTTTAATATATTATTCTGCACTTGCTAATCGGCAAGCTCATGTTTTTTTTGCGCCTTAGCGCCTTATCAACAGCTGTTTGCTTGTTGATTTTCATCGATAGTTAAGAATGGCAGCGTTAATTTCTTTCGCTTTATTACAAGATATTAGAAATTGGATAAATTCAAAATGTCTACCGATTTAAAGGAATAGAGAAGATTCATTTTTTTCTTCCAGAATTTTAGGTTAAGCACAATTTTAAGTTAAACAAACATTTAGTTGTTGAAATTTGTACCGAATTATCTTCACTACTCCAATGTCGAAGTACAGTAGCAACCGCATTGTCAGTTGATGTTAAAAAAAATGTAATAATTTTTTCAATTTATCAGAGAAAACTAAAATAAGAGTAATATATCTCTAGAACAGTAACATCTTTTTAAAAATGTTGATAATTATAGTCAAAAGTTTCAATTAATATTCTTTTGTTAATACTAGTTTTACCAATTAATTGTATTTGGTTACGTTTCATAACTCTCTTATTAATCTTAACTAACATAATTTAATAAAATAATTACAGAAACAAAAGTAATTTTTCTCATTTAACAAAATAAACAAAATCATGCTTTAACAAGGCATAATTAATTTTGCACTTTTCAATATTAGGTTAATAATTATGAAGAATTTTACATCAAATATAATTAAAATAATTTATGCTTTGACATTTCTGCGTTTAATAATCACACAATTAAGCTTAGTGAAAGAAAGTAATGAAAAATGTTCTGCCAAATAATTATATATTCAAAATTTTAATTTTCAAGCTGTAGACACTCAGCTCAAATTATAAGAAGATTTTTATAATTTTATTTATGCATACACAAAGTACAAATTACACTAAGTATGCCTTGGAAAATAAACTTTATTTTACTTTGGAAAATAAATAAAAATTTAATTCAAAGATTAAAATACTTAAGCTTTTTAAATTATGTTGTGATTCAAACATAATGTCTCAAAGTAAGTTTATTCACAAATAGTTCAATACATATTTAAGTAAAATTTAATTTCCTATATATGAGAAGTTTCTGGATAAAAAAAAATCTTTATATTTGAAAATTAATGATTCCGCAGCATATTTATATAATCAATTAAATACTAACTGAACTTCTTTTGTCTAATAATAATATCATAAAATGATGAAATGATAAACCTATGTCTGCAGAATTGTAAAAAAAACATCACTCTACCTTCTTTTTATTATTAAATAAACTTATAAAATTCGGCATTAATAATAAAGAGGAAATTAGATTTATATAACAAAATACATAATATTCAGTCAATAATTGTCAATTTGTGCCTACCTGAATTTTTGGACAATCATTATTTTTTAGTTAAGTATTTTCTGATTAAGATTGCTTTACAATACAAAATTATTTTCAAATAGAAATTATTAGATTCCTCTACTTAGTAAATTTGTAGTTAAAAAAATCATACGTACTTAAAAATAAACACGTAATAGAAATGAACTTCAGAATGCTTCATTATATTTCTAGTGCAAATAAATATTCATAAACATAGCAAATTCGTGAGGCACTCTAAAATGCAAAAAAACAAAATAAAAAACTTTATTAATAAAAATGTGTCTTAATTTAAATGCATTTTTAACCTGCTAAATTTAATTAATCGATAGATTTTTAGATTAAGTCACGAGCAATATATTCAAAAATTTAAAACTGAAAAATATTTACGTGCATTTATATTCATAGATTAAGTTTAAGATTTTAAACTTAACTTCAATTTTAAACTTTATATTAAATTTAAGATTTTAAACTTATCTATGAATTTATTTTATATTTATCGGAATAAATTTTTAGGAACAAGAGACAAGAAAATAGTTAGTTTAAGAAAAAATTATATACACAATATATATATGCAAAATCATTTAGTATTGTTAGTTATTACACACATACACACAAATTAATTTAAATAGAGTAAAACTCTCGATAACTTATTTTAATTTATTTTTCCATACTTTTTGACAGGAACCTCTTCAGCATTTAATCTCATGATTAGTTCTCTCCATAATCTTTTTCTGTATGAATTAGTGAACCTTTCTGTTATTTTGTTCTGAACCATCTGAGGTTTTCCCCTGAAAAACTGGCTAAAATTTCAGTTTAATTTATAGGTGCAAAGTTGCGTTGTGCCATTTTAAAATAACGCGTATCTGGAAGACCTTAAACAAATTTTATAGAGCGCAAATAATTTAAATTTCCGCTTTCTGGCTGAGACAGTTGAGTTGTAGGTACAATTTTCTTTAAAATGCAGCTCTCCGATTAGTCGAATTCTTTAGCACACTCTAAAAACATTTCAATCCCTTTAATTTGCGGAAATGGTATCACCATTTTTCGATGGCTAGAAAATGAGAGGGAAGACTATCATTTGCTAACTGATTGTCTTATGGTTGTCAGATTCACCGGATATACTTTCTCTATCGATGTTGATGAGCAGAATAAACAACCAGGACTCGAACCGGAACCTACTGCTTTGAAGTTAGGGACACTAACCACTCGACTATTGGTGGGCAAAATGTTTTGCTTAATATAATACATTTATATATATATATTTATGGCTCTTTATAAAATATGAATAAATAGTATGCCGCTCTGTTTGGACTCATGTACCCATGACAGGTATAGACCTTTCATTCAAAAAAATATTTGTATATCCAGAAAAATTCGAGCCATTAATCGTGAAACTCGGCTCATACATTGTGTTTCTTAAAAATGAATAAATTACTACAAATTCTGAAAAGGAACATTTTATAGATTAATATATATAACAGCAAAAATACTGGTAATTTCAGTATATAGTGAAGCTGCCATCGACTGTTATTTAAATTGATACTCGATGAGGCCTTAAATCTGAAATTATTTATGTCTTCTGTTATAAATTCTGACAAAAATATACCAACTGACTAATTATTTCGATAGTATTCTGTGGTAGTTAAAATTGCCTTTTCATTCCACTACTGTCGATGAACTGTGGCATAGTGTTGAAGCTGCATGGACTGAGATCCCCGTACATGCCATACAATCTCTGTTTGACTCCATGCCTAGGCGGATAAATGGATATTGCAGCCAGAGGTGGCTGCTCTGGGTACTGATTTCTCAAGATCTATACATCCTAATTTCCTGTAAATCTAATCACTTGTTCTTTCCACTATAATGTATGTGTCTAATAAATATTGTTCTGTTATTTGCATTCCTCCTTGGTGTAGCAATTTTAATGGCCAGTAGTATATATATATATATATATATATATATATATATATATATATATATATATATATATATATATATATATATATATATATATATATATATATATATATATATATATATATATATATATATATATATATATATATATATATATATATAATCTCTTAAACCCTATTAGAAAGAAGGCTTTTATCTATTTCAAGATACAAACCATAACCTTTGACACATGAAACTGACACTTTTACCATCTTGGTTATCAGGGTCGTTTCACTGATAAATGAAATTTTATGTTTTGCTCAAATTTTTGTCTTACTTCAAAACTTGGGGTCTGTTAGAATAAAAAAAAACGCAGCAATGATTCAGATGGGAAATTGTAAAAAATTATCTGCCTAAACTATAGGATCCAACAAAATACTATCCTAATCAAATTTCACTTCATAAGGAAGTTTCAAATACACAGATCATCTGACTCTGATTATTTAGTGAGCCTTAAAGCACGGCTACAATCAACCTAATAGCGTTTGATTATTTCCATTGATGGAAGTCAATATTAGAAATATTCGTTTGAATTTAATTGCTGATTTCAAATGATTATTTTCATAAAGTTTTTTTTAATTTTTGCAAAATGTTTCCGGATAGAATTTGACTATTCAAAACAGTTTATTGGTTTAAAATTAACGGATAAGTTTGCAAATTATTGGAAAGCTAGAAATAATTAACTATTTATTTTAACAATAATCTATAAATTTTTTTATTATATATTTAATTGCCTTTTTATTGTCCCGCTTTACCCACGAATGCTAATTCAACAGATCCCTACAGTTTTTAAGTGTATTCAAAAACCACGACAATGGGTGATCTATTAGTGAAATAATCCGTTACAAGACTATGTTCGCTATCCGAATTATTCGTTAACCAATCATCGATTTAAACGAAGATTTTTTTGAGAAATCGATTAATTTGTTCGGGAGACCCTAAAAATTAAATCAGAAAAAGGGTTTATAATTTCTTAGTAAGAGTTTATTAAAAAAAATAATGCATACGTTTAGTCTTGCATATTAATCAGTCCTTTTCATTTTTTGCTTATGGGGTGTTAAAGAACATGCTCAAAGTCGATTGCTTTTCTCTCTTTTTTATAACTTACCGGACGTGATTAATAGCCTTGTTGTTGTAAAGATCTCTAGCCTACTGATATCAGCTTGGGTTGGGTGTCCTTCTGAGACCATTGCTCTGATATCCTCCCACTTCTTCAACGAATGAACAAGGGAGGATGAAATATGCATTCAAAATGAAAAAATAAGTTTTTGTTTTGAATGTAATCAAAACCGAAACTGATGGTCTACTTTGGGTATAAATATTCTATAGGGAAATTTTTTCCAGTATAGAACTTTGAAGTTTAATAGGCAAGCAACATAATTCATGAGAAATGAAGAATGATTTTTGGTCCGTTGGGTTTGACAACCTTCCACATCATGCTTCGAGAGTCGAGAAGCGTTCGTTAGAATTTGTTTTAGTTCATTATCTGAATATGTGTTCGTTGTCCGATTTGTGTTAACAGTTCTAACTGTTCGTTAACTGATCACCTACAGTACACATAGCTACATTGAGGTAGGACTTGAAGAAGAGGAATTCATCATTTTTAATGAATTCAATTTTCTAACTCTTATATTATTTCTTTGAAGAGAAATATATACTTTATTGAGTAAATTCAGAACAATTGTAGGAAAATCAAAGAAAATTTCCTCCACTTGAATCGCAGGGAAGTACATAGAATTCAAATTTCTTTGGAAAAATGTTTTATTTCAGAGTTTTAAAATTTTCTGATGAAAAATTGTATTCCCAGAAGTATCAGATAAGTGTCATAATAAATGAGAATTTATAAAATATTTCTGATTAAGGGAGAAAGGATAAAATTCCATCACTTTTCTAAAAGCATTCTCCCTAATTTATAAATTTTCTCCGTTCCATTCAAACCATATTTAAATTCATTTCATAACCAATAACTGTAACTGTAAATTTATCCTAAAGCATTTTTAGTTTTATATACATTATATTCTTGGAATAGAGTACATATTTATTTAGTAGTAAAATATTTGTGACCTAACATTCATATTAATATTGTTCTACATCAGCTAGATTATACAGATTTGGTTAGAGCAAACATTAGTATACCATTAAATAAAGCTATAATATAACATTAAAATTGTCATCAGAATCACCAGATATTTAGGATTCTAATTAGGCAATTTTAAAAGTGTGAAAATGGTAAACAAAACCATTTTTGGGAAATTCGAACGCAAACCCTCAGGATAAAAATTCCCATTCTACAAGAAAATACCGTATCTTTTAAGCAACTTTTTCAATTGTTCTTTAGAAATAACAAATTTAAATGAACCCTTCTAGTTTTAAGAGAAATTCATAAGCTTAGTTTCCAAGTTAATAGTGAATCTCTTGAAAAATCGACAATAAACACAATTATTTGTTTTGTAAAAATCATTTTCAGAATTTTTCTACTTATTCTTATCGAATAAAGCTTAAATGAGGTTTCATTAGACAATAATTTAATCCTAAATATTGATTATATATACACTTACAGTGATATTTAATTATCGTTATTTATAAAGAATTTTGCTTTTGCTTTCTATATCAAGAAGCTATTATTCAACTGGTAATTTAGAAGAGGGGCTTGCAGATATTCATGAAAGTTCATGTATTCTCTTTTAATTGGACATATAGAATTCTTATTTATATTTTTATTCTATACCTTGAAAATATCAGTCTTTTATCATAAAATCTGAAAACTTTTAAATAGCAGATTTTATGATAAAAGACTGATATATCTAATAATTTGTAAATCGGCGAAAATGTACATAAATTGGAAAATTTGAGGCTTGCAAAAACGAATTTCGATCGTACGTTTACATGTGTGTATGAATGAACGATAAACACATTTCAATGTGCTTTATTACCGGTCTAAAGGATTCAATTATTTTGAGTTTATAGCTTTTAATAAATGTTTCTGTTTTCAATAGATTTAACTTTAACTAGAAATTACGTGATATTAACTAAAGAATTCATACAATGTGTGTATGTCTTAAAAGTCATTTTAATAATTTTTAAATTGTTTAAAAATTGCTTCATTCAATTTAATTGCAAGACACAAATTAGCTTGTATTATTTGTAGTATACTATTTGTTTGATTTTTATTGGAAAGTTAAATTTAAAAAAAAATCTTGAAATATTTTATGGAAAATTTTGTGCACAAAATTTATAAAAATTACAAAAAAACAAAAACAAATATGTTAATTATATTTCCAAATGAGCAATTTCTAGTAGTTTTTAATAAAAAGCGTCCCAATGCATTTTGAAATGTAAGAAAATATTTTAATATAAAAAATTGAAAGGAAAAATGTCATAAAGTTATGAATTATTTAATTATTAAACAAATCTGATTTAAAAAGATGTAAAATGATATAAAGTAAAGATAAAATTTCATGCATTTCCCACACATATTAAAACAGACACAAGCAATTCTTGTAACTAAAAACTTCATTAAATATGATACAAACAATCTATAAAGAAATATATTTCATTTTTGTTCTTCAATTGTTTCTAAAATGGCTAAAATAGTAAAATATTGGTTTCATTTTAATTCTTAAAATATTTTATACTATTATTTAAGAATTATTTTTTCGTGTTTATAATTTAAACTATTATATATTAAAATAATGTTATGTAAGAGTAAATTTGTTTTATTAAATTTATAATAAAGTGATTGAAAAAAAAATAATCTCTCTTTAAAATTTTGAATTACATTTTCACTTAAAAAATCCTTTCTATTAAATGAATATTGTTCCAAAATATATAAATATTTAATTTTATATTTTAAATGATTTTATTTCCATTCGAAAATGGCAAATGATTTTATTTTCATTACCATAAATGTAGTAATGAATAGTTTCTAAATCCTTTATTTTTAATTATGGATAACACATTTTTCCAAAATAAGTAGATTTTTTATCTAGCTCTCGTTGATTCTGAAAATTTTGAATTTTAGTTATCAATTATAATAATCGGCATCAAATAGATAAAAAAACCCTATTGTTGTGTTTTTTCTTTTAAAATACCAAGCCCAAAATGTGCCAGCCAAATTAGTTTTCCTTCAAAGCATTTTCTTATAATTATGTAAACAAGGAAAAATAAAATCAGCAAAATAGTTTACGCTTGATATTTCTCAGTTATTGAAATATAAATACTTTTAATGTTCTTATTTACTTTGCGTAACTTCTCTACAAAAAATAAAGGCAACAATAAATGAAATATATCATTATCCTAAATTCCAATCTTTAATTTCTAGTTTTTATAATGAAATTACTTTTAAAGATATGAAAAGTTGTGGAGAAACAATGTCATCCTAAAATAAAAAACTTGAGGTTATTTAAATGTTTTGTCTCAAGAATGTATTACCACTTCCTTGGAATTAATTATTTGGAAGAATTATTTAATTTGGTATATTTTTCCTCACTGTGGTAAATTCTTTTAAAATAAGAGGTCAAGGAAATTTTAAGTTCAGGTGTGTAAAGTTAATAATTACTGTACAATTTAACTATTTCTTAGTGTGAATACAAATTATTCAATACACGCAGTTCTTAAAGTCAATTTTTCACAAATATTACAACACATATTTAATATTCTCACTCATACAAATTTTTAAATGTAGCAGCAGTCAATGGAAATTGTTCACAAATATGACAAGTATTTAAATGGATATTAAATTTAGTTCAAAACTTTCATTCATACAAATCATTCATCCCTTGCGGCACACAGTACCAAATATTCATAAGTTTAACAATGAATATTTAATTTAGTTCATACAAATTTTTAAATATGACAGCAGACAATGGAAATTGTGCACAAACATGATAAGTATTTTAACAAATTACAAATTTAGTACAAAACTTTCATTCATACAAATCATTCATCCCTTGCGGCCCACAGAACCAATTTCTCACAAGTTTAACAACGAATATTTAATTTAGTTCATACAAATTTTTAAATACGACAGCAGTCAATGGAAATTGTGCACAAATATGACAAGTATTTTAACAAATTATAAATTTAGTACAAAGCTTTCATTCATACAAATTATCCATCATATGTGACACACAGCGCCAATTATTCACAAGTTTAACAACGAGTATTTAATTTAGCTCAGAACTTATACATTGGACGTTATATGTAAACTTATCAGATCACGAGTTTATATATAAATATTAGTCAAATAATTTAACTGAAATAGTTAAATCATTTCTTTTTGTATTTTACATTGGGTGCACTGAATCGAGACGAAAATAAAGAGTTCGAAGGCAAGATAACAGGTCGAACTGTCACTCCAGTTGAGGACGAGCTGTTGCCAAGGTTAGTGAGTCGACTCACTAATCTTGCCACTCCGACAGGAATGAGTATTGGAAGAGTCAATGCTCCTAGAACTGTCAACCCAATGGGCCCCAGTTGACGGGACTCTGAAATTTCTGAATCATCCTTTCTTGCTAGAAGGATAGCTTCCTTCTCTGGACGACCTTGACACAAAGTGAACAGAAGCAGGTAAACGAAGAGTTCTCGATACATAATTGTTTCCCTAAAAGATAGGAAAAGTTATACATGAAAATCAAATACTCAGCGCAAGACATGGTTCATAAATACATTTTTTTCCTATTAAAAAGTTCTACACAATTGCAATTTTAAAAAATAATCCTTAAATCAAATGTTTTAATTTATATAATATCTAACTAGAGCGAAAAGGTTGTTTTTTTTAAAAAGTTAGTCATATATGTATTAGTAGTCAATGTTGTTCCGATTACAAAAGTTTTTAAGGCATTATATTGAAGTCTAAAAAAACCAATAAATGGATTTTTGAAGATCTCGTAGTTTTATCAATTATTATTGAGTAATATTCTTACTCTATAATAACACATACTAATCACTCATTAATATTTTCAGATTCTTGTAAGCAGAAGATATTGTGCCATACAAACTTTAAATGACGGTATTGAAATTGAAAGAAAACACATTTCACTTTCTTTTTATATTTAAAATTTTCCTAACTTCTATTATTAGTATAAATTGTATTTTTTTGATATTCTTTATGTATTATGGGTGACTGAAAGTTCAATTTTTTTCCAAAGTAATGCAAATAACAGCAAAATTAAATTTGACAAAGTATTTGTAATATAATCAATAAGACTGACGAAATTTACATAGAAATACTATATATGAAAATATATTATTGACTATAACAACATTTAAAAATTTCCAATTGAGATAAGTAGAGAGCGAATATTTTTTTACTATTAATTACATTTATAATTCCATAATTTTTGCAATTAAATGAAAACTAAAATCGGAGTGATTACAGTTTTTTTTAACATTTCTAAAATATGAACCAAGATTGCAAAATAAAAATTTTGTAAGATTTTCAAATTACTTAATCACTTAAATATTTTATTGATAAATATTATCAACATGAATTCTTTAATAAATGCAATTGTTTTTATTGTTGAAATAGAGAGAGAGAGAGAGGAAAATTAATCTATAAATTTTCTTCTCTCCCTTTCTTTCTTTCTCTCTCTCTCTCTCTCCTCGCTATATATATATATATATATATATATATATATATATATATATATATATATATATATATATATATATATATATATATATATATATATATATATATATAATATATATATATATATATACATACAAATATATACATATATATATATATATATATATATATATATATATATATATATATATATATATATATATATATATATATATATATATATATATATATATATATATATATATATATATATATATATATATATATAAGTTATGGCTTCGACAATAACTGAAAGGTCTCGCGACGCTTGATCTAAACTTGAGCAAATCAAAGACCGCTTCCAGACTAATAGGGACTTGGACACGAAAATTGGTCATAATCGCAATGTCTTCCAAGTGAAATTATTTCTAGGAAGATAGCAGACCAAGTCTGAAAAAAATCTCCTGATATTTCCCTGAATCTAAATTATGAGGGTCCAACTATTGGTTGTTCCACTATATACCTACCCCTTATTCTGCCAAAAGTTTAAAAACGTTGATTGTTTTGATGTGAAAAAATTGAAGTGAACCTTCAGAGTAAAGTAGAGAAACTTTCATTTTTTCCTGTTTAAACTGATATAATTCAATTGAGATGATTTTACATAGAATTTAGAGCATGAAACTCTTTAAATTAACGGATGTATATTTTGTAATCAAGTATGATTTAGGCTTTAATTATAACTATTTTAATTTTTATACTAACTAAAAGATGGTGAAAATAGTTTAACCTAACTACTAAATTTTGTTTTTCAATCCAAATTATAAAAGAAATTCAAATTGAAAGACAGAATTTATGGAAAATTTATACATAAAAAAAGAAACAAGCATCAGCAAACAGTTTATGTTAAAACGTTGTAATAAATCATACATTCAAGAATTTCATAGTAACTTTAAAATGTCTCGATATATGTAAAAAATAGAGAAAATTTTAATATACTAACTTTGCTTTTGTATCAAGCATCTGCGTACGCTACTGTCCCACATTTCCATAGTATTGGAAAAGAATATTTTAGAATATTGGAAAGAATTCTTATTTTAAGAAGCATTCAACAATCTATCAAACTATTCAATCAACTCATTGGTTGACTGCTAATCCAACTGAAGAGCAGCGTGTTGTGCATGCTAAATGTTCAGTAGGCTCCTACATTTCTCCACTAGTGTAGGGAAAAATAAAGAGGGGGCGGATCTCGACACCTGTGCGAGTGTGGTTCAAAATAACGAAACGGCAGGCTGTGTGCTTAGTAGGTTCGATCAATTACAGCAGGCAGTCTGAATTTAATGTAATAATCTAACATAACCTGTTAACTGAGTCCAAAATCAATTCTGCTGCATCACTTGGGAACTGTTAATGACAAATAATGTACTTTTGTTTTTCTCAGCATTTTTCCTTCTGAAATGAAGTACCACTGACATAATTAAAATCCTCCAAGTGAATATCAAATCTTCAAATATTTAAAAATTGAAAAATATTCAAAATTTTTTCCAAAATTTATAAAATTGGCTTATTTGCTAAGAAGGAAGAAGATGAATTATGTATGTAGGGTACCAAATATAAATGTTTCAATTCAGAGGTTCTTTTGACATTGCATAATGGTCTCAACTTAATAGTTGACTTCTCTAATCATCCCGGGAAAACTTTCATTCATAATGACTCAAAAGCTGGAAGAGAGGAAAACAACCTGTTCTTTGATCTAGAAGAGCAACTTTTCTTCCTCGTGGTCAGAATCTAACTCAGCTCGGAAAAGCCTGCCACAATAAGCTATGATATCAGAAATAATGTTAGATTTAAAATGATAAAGAGTTGTTTCAATAAGCTAAACTTTGAAAAAATATCACTATGAAGAATACTTTTTGTCGATTTGTGCATTTACTTTTATTTTTAAGACCTCACTAAAACTGTGCAATGGATTATAAGTGATGATCTAGTGCATTTTCATGCTGATTAGTAAAAACGAACACGATGTATTTTCCGATACTGTCGGATGAAAACAAGAAAATTCACAGTTGCTTCTGAATTGAATAATGAAGCTGGTAAGCAACATCCCTATACCATACTCGATTGCCGTTTTTCTTGGAAAAAATTTATCAGATTAAAAAAATTATAGCTTTCATGAGTATGCTCTATAAAACGATAAGTTTACTTCCAACATATGTTATAGAAAAAATAATTTCAATAACCAATATATTGCACAAATTATGATCTATATATTTGCACACTATAGTACAAATTTCGATTTATACATTTGCAGACAATTGCACAAATTGTGATCATATATAGAATATATTTGAATTATTTGGCCCAAGTTAGTGTCAAAATTTAACATACTTGAAATAGAACCTCTGTAACTAGCATTATAGAGGTTCTATAATAGAATATTACAAGTATTATTTATAAATTTATCACACCCCTGATATAGAACCTAATATAATACAAATATTATTTCAGTTTCTCTCATAAAATAATCTAATAAAAAATAAAATAATTTTTATTGTCGGAAACACATTTCATTCGCAAGCATTTATTTAATTTTTCCTATAAGTATCAAAATTTCAATAAGAGTAAGTAAACTAATTCTTTTCAATTAATTACATCACTGAAAATCGTTTCAATTCATTAAAATCATTAGATGCGAAATTCTATATCATAAGACAGACTATTTGAAATTAACTTCCAAGTAATGGTAATTTAATATAAGTTAATTTAATGAAAATAATAATAATTAAAAAATCTATAAATATTTTCAGGGAAAGCAATTTAGAGATTTCTTTGAATCTCCATTAAATGGAAAATTTTAATGAAATTTAAAATCTCTAAACTTTTTATTGTATGCCTGATTTTTAAATCAGTTGCCATTTAAAATATAAAATTATTAACTTATAATATTTTTCAGGCATTTAGACTGAAAAATAAGATAATCAATTCAATTTATATTCATTTATATAATGCTGAATTTAGTGATAAAATAAATTTTATCGATGAATACAGTATTAGATGAATATTAATCAGTCTTTACATCTTATATTTTAAAACAAATTTTATCAATGAATAATTAGAATAAAGTATACGCTTATTACAATCTAATATTCTAATTCCATTCATAAGTGAATTCTTTTCAATTCACTTAGGTATGGAATTCACTTATGCATACATTCTATTCAGTTCTATTTATTTCTTTATTGTAACTATAACATTTTTAATGGAAGTAAACTTTCTAGTAGAGTTACTAACTCATTTTCAATTGCTTGCAAGAAAACTGTTGCAGAGAATGTATTTGCTTTTTGCGATGGAAAAAATTTATTTGATGGAATACTTTCCATATTTGTTTTATATTATTTTAAAAAGCTTATTTTGTAGAGGAAAACACTATTTTGTATGGGTTGTAAGGATTTACTAATCAAGCACATGTTATTGTATAATAATATACTTTTAATTATTTAACTAACACCAGAAACTACCATAAAATAATTTTTCACATAAAATTCTCAACTGATTAAATATTAAAAAAATTTCAATTGTGAATGAAAAGAAACAATTTTATTCTTACATTTAACCAAATATCAATTATGTTTCTAAATAATATTTTAAATTTTATCGACGAATATAGAACATAATCTAAAATACGCTTGTAAAAGTGCTACTTGAGTATAAGTATATATATTTATTAATAATAGTACTATTTATTAATAGTATATATATATTTTTAATAGTAGATATTGTAGAGTTCTTTTTTAAAAAAATTTCAGAAAACTTTTCTGAAATAAAATTTTGATGCAAAAAATATCTGTAATTAAACTACAAAATAATGATTAAATAAGTGTTATCACTTTACAAGTGCTTAATTGATTCAGGTTCGAAATTTTGCATAGATTTTTAAAATTGCAACTTAAAATATTGTGCAAAACATAAGATATTTACTGCTAAACTCTTAACTTGAAATTTAATCTTGTTTTCAAGTTAAAGCTTAGTTTATATTTGTTTGACACTCATTGGTCATTTTTCTTACACGAGAATAATACCGGGATCTCTATTAAAATTATTAAAAGTGATAGCAAATTTCTTAACAGCAAACATTACACTATGAGAGGGGAGTCGAGTCCATGAGCTGTTGAACCAAAAGCCAGATCATTCGGCGAAATCTAAGCTTGAATTAGAAACTGATTTAAAAAATATTGTGTAAAATGTTAAATTTATTTCTGACTAATGAAACAAAATTATATTACTTTTATTGACAATAACATCATATATAATTCATAATTATAAATAATAAATGCTAATGAAACTAATTATATTAATTTTATTGACAATAGCATTATAATTCATACTTATAAATAATAAATTCCTGAATAGTATAATTTTTTAATCCTTAAATAGGAAAATAGACTTTAAATTGTTAAAAAAAGTACATAATCTCATTTTAAGATCAAAAATTACTTTAAATAAAATGTATTCTTTTAAGAAAAATTAAGTTTTAAATAATGAATAGTTTTAAGTAATACGCAGATAAAAAAAAAATCAAAATTTTCTAATATAAAATTCACATACCTGGAAAATGTACTAAATCTTGTTTAACAGCAAATTGCTTGAATGAATTAGCATCTATAAAATACAAAATGCTTAATAAAAGATGATTTCTTAGTTAACATAACTTTCTCTTTTAGTTTTTTTTAAATATTTGGTTAAATTAAGTTATAACTCACACATAAAAAATATGCCTTAAGCAATTTAAGTAGCTGCTTAGAAATTAGAAATATTTAAATAGGTAATTTTCTTATAAAATTAGCTAAATAATAAATTCAATTTAACTATACTTTAAAATTTCAAATCACTTTAGTTAATTTTTGAAAAAATTTAATTAAAGTAATTTGTAATTTTGTCACTGACATTTGTAAACAATGATAAAATAATATGATTGCATTAAAAATACAATGAATATGATTTGATTGAACAATACAAAGAAAATACTTATAAGCATTGAAAAGTGTATTCATTGTTGCTGAAATTAGTCAGTTTTACTTTTTGAGAAAATGTATGGCATTGCTATTACGTAGATAATGTTCTCTACGTAAGAAGTTAAAAAGTATTTCCTTCTGTTTTCATATTTCTGTGTTAAAAATTAATTCTTGCAAACACTGATATATTTTGAAATGTTACTTATAATCCTCAAAACTCTAAATCTAGAAACAATTTTTCCTTTTCAATAAATTCTTAGAAAATTATAAAGAAAACTAATAAATGTTATAAAATTGAGATCATACTGTTTTATTATGGTCTCAATATTGTTCAATAAAATTATGATTTTATTTATTTCTATTTGTCATATCTTATTTTCTTGAAGAAAACTTGTCTCTAGCTTGAAGATAATTTATATGTATACTAAAATAAATGGTTAAATATCTTCCTTTTTAACATCGGTTGAGATATATTATAAGCAAATTTTATAATTTTCAAATAAAATTCCATTCTACAATTTTTTACTAGTTATTTATGGAATTGATTTACTTATTGTAAGAGCAATAAAAAAGCCAGCATTAATCTTTCAGTTATGTAAATATTGCTTTAATTTAAATATTTTTTAAAGATAATTTTATATACACATGTTGTTAGAAGTTATTGATATATTTTAAAAGTATAATTACTTGAATATAGGTAGTTAAAACATTGCTATGAAACAATATGTAATAATTTCAAATCGTGTAACTAATTAAAATGAAAAATAATTGAAAGCATATTTTAAGCAAAATGTTTTAAGCTGACTTTAAATTTTTAAGGCATAAATTTAAAAACGGAATGTTTTGCATAAAAGGAAAAATCGATAAAAATAAGGAAATACAAAAATTTAATTTCAGCTTAAAGTAAATTTAATAGAATCGATCCATTATAAAGTTAACAGTAAATACAATGGTTAATATTTTTATTTCCTCTAGAAAGACAACGCGAAACAATTCATTTTAAAGAATAATGATTCGAAGATAAAAGGCGAAGAAAAGAATGATGGATGATCGGTCTAAGCAAAGTAATTTACCTGCAAGAAGTGGAAGCAGAAATGGAAGGGAAGACCTTGCTCGGAGCCTTATTGAGAGTAAATTCCATTCTAGAATCGTCTGTGACTGACTCGGTAGCAGAAGAACAGGTATCAGGAAGTGTGTCAGATAGTCGTCGGTTGCGTCCTTTTGCTGAAGTTCAGTGGCTTCTTTTCATTACCAAGGTGAAGGAAAACAACCTTCAATACCGAAGAGGGGAAGTCCCTGTCCCTCTGAAGCTTAATAAGCGTTTATTTCTATCAGTCTATATTTTTACAGTGACTGTTATTTCTAACAAATGAGTAACAAGGTAATTACTTGTTATTAATGGTTATGTGGTTATTTATTGAGGACATATCTATTATAAAATGTATGTTATAACCACAAAAGATAATATGGTATATTTTTTAGAATTTTTTGTTAACAATACACTTGAAAAATTTAAAAGATTGATTGTTAGTTCAATGGACTAGGATTGATACATCTTGTAGAGATTAGATAGTAGTTTCTAGAATTATCTAATATTGGATCACCAGTTACAATCATTTCTTGCGCTATAGTTTAATTTAAAGTAGTTTCATCTCAGAATATATGCAATCTTATAAATATTATATTCTTACTTAATTCAAGGAACACATCAATTAGTATTAGAAGCTTTTGAGACCAAGCTCTGAAGACGTTTCAATAAGTGACTGGTAAGACATTCAATGCACCAAAAATTTAACACATCAATACAGTTGCATAAATTGTAAAGGTAGTAAAGATAACTACTAAAAAATAGAAGAAAAAGTAAAGGATCCCCTCTAAATCGGAAATTTAATAATAAAATTACAATAAATTATAAAAATAATTGATTTGTTTACAAATTATTATGATTTGTAATCAGAATTTGCTAATAAATAGTTAATAACAATAATAAAAATTTTTAAAAATATAAAAAATATTTTCTTATTATATTTTTTGTTTGTTTTTGCAATAAAAGTTTTTTTATGAAAAAATTATTATTGTGGGCAGAAATTTTAAATGGTATAGTGCTTGAAAGAAGTTTTGATAAGAATATATCTTTTTAAATTTTAATCAAAATTTTACAATTTGCTGTAATTTTTATCATTTTAAAAAGAAAACGTAATTTGAACATTAAAAATTTCTCTGTTCTTTACTTTGTAATATTCTTTACTTCTTTTTATAGAAAAAATACAAAGTAAATTCCTTAATTAATAATGAATAAAATTTAAAATAACTATATAAAATGTATTTTAAAAAAATGAGAAACGTTTTCGTAACAATAAATATTTTTAATTAATGTTTGTTTTCAACGAATAAGTTTATTTAATACACTGCTTAATTATACTTTCTAGAATACAGATTCAGTTAAAAGAATTTCAGTTTTATGTTTAAAACTTACTGTAATCTTAGTTCAATTTAGTTAATATTTTTAAAATTTCTCTTCAAATTATCACATTGAGTAAAATAGCGAAAAATACTTGTTTTCGTATTATAAAGAACAACTGGATAAATGTTCTTACAAAATTCTAAATTAAAAATTTTCTATTTAAAATTTTGATATTTTTTTAGTTCTGAGTTATTTATATTTTAAAAAATATATATAGTACAATTAAGAGCAGTTATAATATCTTCCATAAAGTAATTAAAATTGTAAACTTCAGGTCAAAAGAAACCTTTATTTTTAAGAAAGCAAGCTTTAGAAAGCTTTTAATTACTCTTATTTTCATTATATATATATTTTGTTTCGCTTTCTGTAAAATTACAGAGCATAAACTTTCACTTAAAAATATTTAGTTCAACACCATTAAAACCGTTTATTGTTATAGTCACTAATTATAAGTTTCCATAGCGTGTGTAATATTTGCTAAAAACTTTTTTTGTCAAGTTACACAAATAACTGAATTTTTTTTGCATAAAAATATGTACCAGATTATGTGTTCATTAATATCACTTGAGATTATTTTCTAAATAACAATTTAAGACTCTGTATATTTATACAGTTCATTTATATATTTGGTCGTATATAACAAGCCCTTTTAAAACTATTTTCTGGGGATTGAAATGCATCTATCTGAGAAAAGTAACAGAGAAATCAAACATATGTACTATTTTTGGTAATGTAATATTGATTCTTGTTCAGTGTACTATTTAGTTATGAGATAAAATCGGTCGACTTAGAGGTAGCAAATTATTGAGATAAATGATTAATACTTACATGCATACATATAAATTAAAATTTTATGTTATTGTTAAAATGAGGGACAATCATTTATTCTGCAGATTATCTGGGTAACAGATTAACTAGAGTGACGCATTAGAATGTCGAAAATTGTTTCATTTCTCAAATTACTTAGTTAATCAGTACTTTCCATATTACGCACTCGTAAAAATGAAAATAAGAGCCTAACTGAAACAATAGAAATGCTTTTGTGCTTTTAAATTCACATATTACTTATTTTTCGAAATCTGACGAGCCCAGATGAATACAATCAAACAATCAACAAATTAGTTGATGGAATTAATTCTCACATTGATTTAAAAACTATAATAGAAAGAATCAAACAATTTAAAATATTATTAAAACTAAAGAAATCACTATAATATATTACTCCTTTCTCAACATTGAAACAATCGAGATGTTATCCTCAAACAATCAACAATTTTGTTGACAGAATAAACTTTTGAACTATACAGAAGCTATTATTGAACACATTTCGTAGGTAAAATGCGAAAAATTTCTTGATATCGCATTTTAACAGAGCAAATCAGTTAACCTGTAAATTAGCTAGGTAATGTGCACATTAACGGTTTTTGATCTATAGAGGTAAAACACACACATATATACATGTGATTGTATACATACATGTTTATATGCATGTATTCATGTACTAATCGAATCATATTATTATTTAACTAGAGACTTGTCCATCAATCTTCCGTTAAGGGGCCAATAGTATGAAGCAATGTAGTTTGTATAAATGAAAAAATTCTATAACTATAATCGTAAAATTTCAATATTTTTATCAATCATTGTTTCAACATTAATCTCTCTCGCCCCACTCATATATTATGAAATATATGGAAAATGGTATGATATAATTCACATTTTTTTCTCTCAAACGAGGAAAATGTCCATTTCAATCAATCATATGTGACCCTCTTTCTTAATTTTAGGTGTCGAAAACATTGAGGGACAGGGGATGACCTATTACAAAATTCCCATAAAAAGTGAAGCAATCGAGGTCAAAATTAATATATACCTTTCTTGTCCCTCTCTGTTGCAACACATCCCCAGCGATGATGTCGAAGAACCACCTGTAATTATTATGGTATCCTATAAGTTATCTTTCCATAGGCATTTCAGTATTACCCGTTTCATCCCTGATGACGTAAAAGCAGCAGAAACGGATGTTATTGCTTCTAGTCCAATGCGTATTCAATTAAGTGTGCAGTAACTTGAATATAGGACAGAACGTGAATGGAATGTGGTAATTATTCTAAGAACTATTGACAACCTGTTTTGACATAAGTGAACACATTTCAGTGACTTTGAAAATCTCACGATTATAATTAATTCACTTTCTGATTTTAATATAAAATATTATTCCTCGAAAAAGTATCCTTTAAGTTTTATTGTAAAGCCATAAGCTTTTAAAAAACATTTTACTTTAAGCATTTTGACAGATATATTTTGCAAGTCTCATTACATTCTTTTTAGAGTTAATAGTAGACTAAGTGCCATAGAATTTTGGCAGTTGGAATGCATAATAAAATTAGATTTTATAAAGGTTTGAATATGTTAACTAGATTATTTCATTGTAGTACATTTCCTGTTGGCTTTTCTTGGTGCTTTAAGTCACTAAATACAAGCAATTTTGTATCTAAATCAAGTGATGAGGTCAACACCTGAGCTGGTTCCTTCCTTTCTATGCTCCATTAACGGCAGAATATTGCATTCAGCGGAACTTTTAATGAGCATAAACCTTTTCAGCACGACGATCTTACACGGTTTTATTTTTTGGGAAAAATATTTCGATGTGTTTTGAAGAGACCGTGAAATTTATTTATTACATTACATATATTCAGACTTGTATGCTTGATTCTTGAGATCCGCTTTTAAGTCTTCGTCGATAATAGGACAAATAGCACAATGGTAGATGTACAACCACAGAAGAATAACGAAGAAAACACCCAGGGCCACGGTGGGAATTGAACCCACACTCCTACGCTCTCAAGCGATTAGCGGAGTGATACTTTGACCACTCAGCCACGGAGCGTCCAGACCGTGAAGTAAAAAATGTTGGTAATATAAGCTGTGCTGAGCACAAATATTTTGGGCCAAATTTTATCTTCATTACTCCTACATTTCAACTCCTAGATTTTTTAGGTCCTTTTATCGTATAAAATAGAAATTTCATTAAAATGGACATTATAAATATGCTTCAAATACTGATTTTAAGTTTAAAACTGCAAGCGTTAAGCATTTTTAAGTATAAAAAATCAAGAGATTTTTGGTGTCAAGAGATTAAAACACCTTTTCATTTTTAAATTGAATTTTAACCTTACTAATAAAAAAATTTTTGGGAGGTAAGGCTGAAATTTATTTAGGCTTCCCGATTAAATTTAATTTTATTTACTGGAGCTAGAGACGTTAAGAACATATTAAATGTGAAGACTGAAAATTAGGAATTTTCTTCGTGTAATACAAATTAGGTACATTTTAATAGGCATTAATAACTGAAGCATAGTTTTTATTCTTCTTATTTTTTCCATGAAAATCAGAGAAGGAAGCTTGCTATTTTATTTCTATAGTCATTTAATAAAACTATTTATTAACAGAAACTTCAATTTCGTACATGCATTAAACAAGAAACAACAAATACATAAGAAATTTTCTCTGCAAACCTAAATAAATCATTAATTATTTAAATTTGTATTTCGTGATTAGTAATTATATTTTAGGAAATTATGATTTCTCAAACTTTTTCTTAATCATTTTTAACTGAGTAAGTAAACGAAAATTTTGTTTCAATAACTGAATTAAATACATTTCAGTTGCATTCAACTATATTTTAAACCGAAACTTCGCTCTCAGATCAATAATTGCTTATAAATTTGGCATTTTCAGCTTCTGTATAGTTATTTTCTTTACGAAAACAAAACTATTTTGTCAGTAAGTTTGCCATCCTATGATTAATTTTGCTTAACCAGAGACAGTTTGTTCAAGATTCCCTCTGAACTACTACTTACATTTAAAAGAGTGAGTTAATATATCATTAAAATGAGTTTTGTGTTTATGAATTTTGTTAATGAATGTGCGTAAAAGACTTCTCAGCATCCTTAAAATATATTACAATAATTAATTTATTAATAAATAATAATAAAATATGATTTTCCGCGCATTATATAAAGAAAGCCATAGTTTTTATACATAAATAATGACTTGGCAATTCTTAAAAATCTAAATAATTGCTTGATTCAAATAATATTTATTTAAATAAATTTAAAAACTTGCTTTTTCAAAATAATTATCAACACTCAAAAATAATAAATAATCAGTTAATGATATTAATTCTTGTGCATTTACCATAGTAACGAGATAATAAGAAAGTTTTGTACTCACAATTTCCCGAGTATAAAATTAAGTTGTTTTATTGATGAGCGATCTATGTTTTTTTTTGTTTAAGTTTTCCAGCAAGCTGCTTAAATGAATTTATACATTAACGCCATTTTTAAAGGGACCGATAACAATTCATGTAATGAAAAATTTTGCATGTGTTCAATATATAAATACGAAAATATTCCTTGTAAATATTTTAAGCTATCACATGAATGATTTACAGAATTCATGTATCGAACTAAAACTTTTAAAGTGGTATTGAGATTTATAATCAAATTTATGAATTTTAAGCGCATTTGTAAAAAAGAGAGTTACTTTATATCCTTTGATGTAAAGTGAGTGATATGTGTGTGTGTGTTTACAATGAAAAATGAGTAACATTATATGATGATGAAACATGTCAGTTTTTATATTACAATTTATATAAATCTGCAGTTTCTACTGATTCTATTAATTCTTTATAAAATGTTAAACAATGTTCCAGTAATTAAAATAAGAAACACCAAATATGTTAACTCATTACAATTATCTTAAAAATATGAGTTATTCTTTCACATAAATACAGTAGAGAATTATTTACTGTGTTTAAACATCACTTATAAAAAGTATGCATAAAATTTTATTTAATTTAACCTTAAAAATCAACAAGTTGAAAGCTGAACTTAAAACAGCGAAATTTTAGCGAACATAGTTTGTTGATATAAAGGAATTTTTTAGTAAAAGGTATTGGGAAAATTTAAACTAATAATGATTGGTTGATAAAAAAATAATGATAAATTGATTAATTAATATTTTTATAGATTGAAACTATTTGTGAAGATATAATATAAAAAAGAGTAGGGTTAGATTCTGATTCAAATTTATTTAAATAAAACATGAAATTACATTTTAGAGAGAACAATACAAGGCATACACAATGCAGGATATCATAATGCACATAATGCAGAACATTATATTTCAATAGTCCTACGTGACTATTGAAGCAAAAATAGATATAAATAAAGAGATAGAATAAAAAAATACAGAGCAAAATTGTGAAGAAAGTGAGTTGAAAAAATTGCACAGAATAATAAACTAAATGAATTACGATAAATAGAGATGTAATAAGCAAAATAAAAGAGTGTTAGTGAAAGTAATTGGTTTCTAAAAGAAGTATGTTTTCAAAAAGAAACATTTCATTTTAGAAATCATACTAAAACCAATGTATTGATAGTAAAATGCAAATAGGCAAACATAGAAGAACACACAGAAAAGAGTAATTAGTTATACAATATAGTTAATGATAACAAATTAGAATAATAGTAGAGAAATAAGAAAACTGAAAATACAGTGGTCATAATAAGAAAACACGATACTCACAAATAAAAAACAATATACATGTTAAATACTAAAAAACAAAAAAAATTGTAATGATTCAAAAATGATTGATCATTGTTTTTATAAATTAATTTATACCTCTTTAGTATTGTTATAGCTGTATGTATGGGATGACAAAGTCAGTACCCATAAAAGACAACAATTTATACAAAAAAGATAAAAGAAAACAAATATCGTACCAGTTCAACCTTTCCATCAAACACAAAGCCAATAATTTATCGTTTCAAATGCAAACACGTGAAAACCATTGTTATTATGGCGTAAAAAGTTTGAAGTAAGAACTGATGATAAGACCACAGGCTTGATTTCAATTTCTACTGTTGCCCAAGTCTTTGAGGAACTTTGCGGCAAGCTGTCTGTCCCCGTACTTTTGGATAACACTTCTTTGAAGTCCTTTTAGGATTGGATTCCATCGATGGTTGTAGTCGTTCATCAGATTTTCAGGAAAATTTCGCCTGAAGAGAAAAAAATTCCTTGGCGGAGTTGCGGGTATCCCAAATTCAGAAGCTAGCTCCTTGAAAACTGTTGGCAGATGAGATACAAAACTTGCCATTCCTAGAGATACGAGAATGGGAAACATCATTACACCTAGTGCTGTGAAGCCAAGGAATCCAAGTTGTCGGGATTCAGCTTTAACGGACAGTTCTGAAGAATCTTTAGCTGCCCTATTCACTGAGGACAGTCCATGACAGCATAGTGCTGAAGCACTACACAAGAACATAAGAAAAAGCAAACTCCACGGCATACCGAGATCTGCAAAACAATTAGATTCTTCCATTAAAATGAATGTTCTTACATCTCTATTAATGCACAATATTATTGTTAATCCCTAACAGTATTTTTAGCAAATATACAGTAGTCTAAATTTTAAATATTATGAATTTGAGACACTTTATTCTTTTAAATGCCTAACGAATTTCTTACGCATCTTCCAGAAAGGGTGTATACTTATAGTTATCGAGTGTAACGAGATACTGTCTAATACAAGCATGACAGCTAAGAAATAAATCATTACCTAAAACATGACAGTTAAAAAATTTATTTTAAAAGTCTAACAATAGTAAGCAAGAATAACAATTCACCAAAGCTTAGCATTTTTGAGCTCAGATTTTACATAGTTCTTTATTTTTAAATCAATTGCTGACATTGAGATGCATAATATTGCTTAATTAATGATAACTTATTGATTTTCTAGAAATTAAAAATTCTTTCAAGTAATCATTACGTTAATCTGATGCAAGCATTTGTGAGTTTTTTAAAAATTTTATTGAACGCATCTGCTATAAACACTTATGAATACTTTACCAAATTTCACAATTTATGTGTTAAACTAAGGGATTTAGTACCCGTTATACGTACTGGTATCTTTCGTTTACTCAAAAAGTTAATCTTACTTATATATATATATATATATATATATCATATATATATATATATCATATATATATATATATATATATATATATATATATATATATATATATATATATATATATATATATATATATATATATATATATATATATATATATATATATCATTATATATATATAATTTGTGTTTAGCACACATTAAATACATGTTTGAATGTGTGAAAAAAAGGTTAAAATTTTTTTTTCATTGTTCTATTAACTTGGAATCTGGACGAAAAATAGTAACTAAGTACTTAGAAACAGTAATTGAAAAGATCAATTTTTTTATTACAGGGATATTACTTTTAAAATAATACTGAAAGAGGTGTTAAATTTGTCTTTATTACAAGTTCTTAAATATTACTTTTAAGCGGAGCATATGAGATATTTAATATGAAATGCTTCATAACCATTTTTATCTAAGAACTCTAGTTTCATTATTGATATTTACATTTCAATTATTATTTATTACTCCATGGTTGATAAAATTGATCATAGCATTATATAAGTTTATTAAAATTATTTTGAGTTTTGAACTAAGTACCTAAAAACTTCTATTGAATTATGTAATACATATCATAATTAGTAAAACAAATTTAAATGTTTCAAACCATACTTATAAAGCTTGTCATTAAATAGCACTGAATGGAACAATAGTTTACGAGTGAGATTGGGAGGCAAGTGTTCTCACTCGTACTATTTTATTGCACATCCACTACTCGTATTGCAATCCTATAAATCTTTAACAAAGCGGTTTTGGAAATTTTAATCGAGATTATAGTTGTCATACAGAATAACTTAAGGCGAATTAAAACTAGTTAAATTTACTTTATTCAGAGCGCTGATTCTAAATAGCTTAATAAATAAATATGTGAATTAAAAAAATATTAGTATTATTAGTAAACGAGACATTATATCATAAAATAGTTGAATAAAATTGAAAGTTTGTACAAAATTTGGTTATTAATGCAACACACTATATTCAAAGTTTATACAAATCCATATAAAAATATTATTTTAAAAATATTTTATTTTGAGGCAGCTATATGAATTAAAAAGTAATTTCTCAACAATCTCATATTTAAAAAATTCAATAGAAATGTAAGATACATTAGAGTTATTAACTGGATTATGAAAAATATAAATATTACATGAATTGTATGAAATTTGTATGAATGTGTATATCATCTCTCTGTAAAATATAC
Organism: Latrodectus hesperus; assembly: GCA_037975125.1. Classification (NCBI taxonomy): domain Eukaryota; kingdom Metazoa; phylum Arthropoda; class Arachnida; order Araneae; family Theridiidae; genus Latrodectus; species Latrodectus hesperus. The sequence continues at coordinate 30,509,303 of CM075859.1, forward strand.
TAGATGTTTGCATAATAGGACATGAACAACTTTTAAAGATCGAAAAAAAATTTAAAGTATGAAAATATCGAAAATTATTTTAATCAAGACTTGAAGTTCAAATTTTATAAGATTTTATGCACATTTCATTAAGTGTAAGTTCACTGTACATTCTTCTATAATAGAAAATTTACTACTGAAAGAATGAATTATGAGTAATAAACGCTAGGAATATTTTTTATGCACTAGCATATATTTAAATGATATATATAATCTTAACTACATTTACTCTTTGTAAGTAAATTTAATAATTATTACATTACGAAAAAATTATAATTCAAATATAATTTTAAAACACTGGGTTTGTATCATTTTTTTACGATAAAAATGAAAAACAAACGATAGTGCAAAGAATTCAAAATAACGTTAAACAAGGAGACATTTTTTGTAGGCCAAAATAACACATTCCAAACATATTTTTCGTGATTTACGCCTCTGAACAACTCGAAAAATAAAGCACGCGTAAAGTAAAAAAATGTCACAAACAAATAACATATAAAAGACACTATCCAAAAATAAATTAATACTAATAAATAAAAAATTTATCTCACTGAAAATCACGCTTTCTTTCTTTTAATGTATTTTTTAAAAATACTTTTATTTAAATATTCTTTGTACAGTTAAATATTTGAATTAACTTCATGAAGCAAATCTTATAACTGCATAATTTTTGTTCATGGTAAATGAAAATTAATAGGAAATTCTCTTTCAGTTTGAATCGACAAATGCGTTTTAAAAATAAAATTAGTGAGAGTATGGGTGTATGTGCCGTAAATATGGTAATGCCTTAAATTTAAATATCCCCGTTATTATAGTAAATAATGCATGTTAAAATAATTTCATAATAAAAATCTTGACATCTGTATTTCAATACTTTTAAGTTAGTTTATAGCTTTACGATCACTATTTTGCACTCAAAGGGTAATTCAATCGAGACTTACTGCTCAAAGTAAATTTCAAATTATTGCTAAAATTCGAATTATTCGAATGTTAAAATTTGAATAATTAAAATTCGAATGTTAAAATTCAAATTATTGTAAAAAATCTTGTTTGATCTTACAAAAATCCACAGCATTGAGACTATTCATAAACTCTTGTTTTTTATGGTAATACAATTTAAAAGTATACTTAAGAAATTTCGTTATGACTTATACACAGTTTTCAATCAAAATTTAAATCACAAAAATTAGATTACAATTAATCGGATATGATTGTTATTTACTGTGTTTCTTAACCCACAATCTATATCTCTCTTTCTAAATTGGTATGCAAATTATCAAAAATGTTATTAAATAATATATATAATGAAATTAGTTCTAAATTTCAAAGGAAATATTTTGAGAGAAAGAAGTATTTCCATCCTCTTTTCTCTCACACTGGCTAAGGCATAGTCTTGAATAATATCTAAGCATTTCAAAAATAAATAAATAAAAATTATTTAGTAGTAACTTAAATAGATATGATTTTACATTTATTTACCCTTCCATACAGGGAACGTAAAACATTCCATAACAATAACAAAATCAAAGTTAGTTTTGTGATATCAACAAGAACTCTAAGGTAGAGATAAAAATTAATAATCGAGGCTCGTTTTGATAGAAAAGAAGTTAATCCATCTTCACCTCCAATAAACAATCTTATTAAAATTGATTTTAGATCGGTTAAAATAAATTTTGAAGCCACTGATAACTATCCCTACTTAAAAATAATCTTTCACCAAGCCAGAAATCTCCCACCTAAACGAAAATAAAATGGGCATCCATACCAAATGAATTAAATGACAAGTGAATTTCGCCTTACCTCCTCAAGGTCTCCGGAACTAGGAATAGATGGCTGAAGAAACTGGTAACTGAAACTGGGGAGAGGATAGACATTTTTAAATCAAGGTCAGGTGTGAGGTTGTTGGGAGGGTAAATGAGGTAACCAACGCTATTGACCTTCAGGGAAAACGCTCATCCTCAATTACCTCTCAGAGGGGTTATCATTTTCAAGACCCTCCATTTCCCTTAGGGGGTTTTCTGCATGATTTTGAAATGGAGCCACAAGATCCTGCATGCTAGTAGCTATATCTTGATTAAAATTAGGTTAGTATGACACTTCCTGAGGGTTGTCTGAAACTTGAAAGTTTGCTGGCTACTTGTCAATTAAGAACTTTTGATGCAGACCTCAAAGAATATGAGGAAGAACTATAAAAAATGATTTAGTTTTACCGTTCTCTTCCAAAGGTACAGTTGTGGTCGATATAATTCAAACGATATCTTGAGAAGTTGTTTTGTTTTTTGTAGTGTTAAATAACTATTATCTGTTTTCCTCACAGCATTGCAAAATGAGAATGCCTTAGGCTAGTTTTGTTTTCAATATTCTTTAATTAACCGATGTAATCTTAGAAGTATACATCAAATGAATACATGCGTAGTATGTTATTATGGTGCGTTTTTTACTTAATGTTTTTCTTAAAAAGGTAGGATTTTGATTTTATCAGTATAGCTAGAAGAATAAATAATAAATGCATTCGTCGAATTTAAAATGTGACAAACATATATTCAATTAACTTAAAAAAATAATTATATGAAAATACCAAATAATATATAAGTTAATATCATTTTGTTTATAGGGAAATAATAAAACTCGTATTTGTGCAATTCTACTAAAAACAACCATTTTTATGAAACTACCAAATATATTTTTTGGTTTGTAGTTTAATTTTCAATATGTATTTTCAAAAACAAAAAAATCATTATTAAATTATAATAGATTGAAAAGGAATTCATCTATGAAAACACTTTTGTTTTAATATTATTGAAATTCAAAAGCATTATGACACCATAGAAGTCAAATCAGCAAATAAACAATTACAATTAGTCATCTTTTGTTCGATTTTAATTTTGTCCTCAGAGTTATAATAAAAATAGAGCAAATATATTCCAGTTTAATCATTACGACAAAATAATTTTACTGACAAGTGAAAATGTTTTCATTTTGAATGAATAAAATGAATCACTTATAAAACATGCAAATGTATTCCACATAAAAGTTTTCTATATAAAAGAATGAAACAGAAATTATACTAATTAAAAAACATATTTTTACTGGTATGACAATATTTATAAATAAACATATTCACACACACACAAAAGTCATAAACATAGAACTTAATTATGCATTTATTCTAAGATGATAGTTAAGTTTAGGATTTATTTCAAATAGATTTAAGCTTTTTCCTCTTTCGAATTCAATGCATAAATTAAACTGTATTTCTAAACTCTGCCAGTTTTTGACCAACTTAATTTAAACCCAAAAATTTTAAAAATATATTTCACCAGAGATTTGATAGTTAAATATACATATTTTCACAATTTCTAATATTTATACTTTTTCAGTGTATTACTTATTGCTTACGTTCTATTATAATAGAGTTTTTGTTGTTGTTGCACCAGCACGCTTTACTGTACTTAGCCCTGGGTTGGGCTCTATCAATTATGATAGAGTAACAGTTTCAGCCTATATCCTATTATATCGTTTCAAAGTAATACATTTAAAGAGCAACTATCTATAATGGACACGCATTATTTGAATTGATAGTATTTGTAACTGCTGCTAATAGAGAACCACAGTTTCAAAGTTTTATTCATCATTTCAAACATTAAACATAACGCATTTGAATTTCATTTTGCATATAATATTCCAAGTGTAATAATAAAATAGTAATTTTAAGAACTAAGAAAATATTTTAAGCTATTTAAAAGTTAACGCTGAATCGTTACTTAAAGATTCGACACCATGCAGAAGACACAGTTTAACAGCTTTAAGCACTTAACATCATTTGAATATCCAAAAAATATTACCTTCCCAGAAAATCTTGCTTAAAAAATAGACGAGTGACTGAGAAACTCAGAAAATTCCCTGACACCCATCCTTACAGATATGCAGGGAATGACTTTGCCTAATTGGGCCAGGGGCAAAAACTTATTTGGGGGCCCCCTCTTCTTCCCAACAACAAACTTTCTATTCGATTGACAACGTAAAATAAATTTTCAATTCGATTTGGGGCCTCTCTGATATAGGGTGTCGAGGCAATTGCCCCGTATGTCCCTGCCTTAGTCAGGCTAGGCAGATATGGATGTAAAAAGTAGAAAGTCATTACCCATCTCCTGCTGTTTAAGAGTGGTGTGGTGTAGAGAGGAGTGTGCCAGCTCAGGTGTGACCTCATCACCAGAGTGCGGTTATAAATTACGAGTCACTTGGTGATGGGCGATTATTCCAACCCCGTTAACCTTAAGTTACAGTCCGAAGCTTGCCTGCACAGCTATGCATGCATGTTGTTTAAGAGTGGTTGATATCACACACACACACACAAATCCAAAATTTCCCTCTATAATAACATTATTCTACTACTAGGTCATGGTGAGCACAGAATCTTTTGGCCGTGTCTAATTTTGGTTGAAAGAAACAGAGACAGCTGTTTCTTTCATTCAGTTCCTTTCGAAAGTAGGCTTCATAATTACTTATTATCTCTTACACACACGCTGATTGTCACACAATTTTTAAAATCAGACCAAAAATTAAATCTCAGAATTTTTCAGAATAATATAATCGGTATATGGATCGGTGAACACTATAGCTCATATCTAATAAGTTGGATTGCTTCTATCTTTTGGGCACCAAACCTAGATTGGCTTAATTTCTTGTGACTGAGTGGACCTCTCGAGCTTTGTTATACCTCTTAAGACAAATTGCGTTCCTGGAACTATATTATTCTATGCACAAATCACAGTTACCTTTTGCACATCGTCATCCCATGGTAATTTAATGGAATGTTTGTCAATTTACAGGATTACACGAAAATCCACTGACGGAATTTGAGTCTTACGATAAACGCTTGAAAACGTGATTGATAAGTCAGGAAATTAAATTTATGTTTTTAAGAATAATTACTTTTAACTTTATAAGAATGATAATGATGTTTTCTTATCACGAATTAATGAATATATTTGCAGCGTCCTTAAATGTTCTGGCATCGTAGAACTTGCCGATCTTATGTTTTTTTTTTTTAAGTTTCTTAAAGTTGTTACCATTTTAACACAAAATTTAATTTTATTATAAGGCAATTTAGTGTATTCGTCTGGGCTTCTAGCAGATGAGATGAAAGGTACACGATCTGGCTTTTAGTTCAACACTTCTTTGGTTCGTTTTCGGGGTGGGTTTCAATTCGGCCTTTAATTCTCGGAATATATTGTAGTAACGCGAAATCCATTTTAAACAGTAGATCGCGTAGATTTAGCCTTTGTGTGCAAAATTTGATTGAAAGTTATTAATTGGACTTCAAATGTGTCGTATAAAAGTCTACAGCTTAAGAAATAGACATATTAATTCTAGTTTGTTACTGTATAGTTAATTGCAGGAAAGAAATTTTGCTGATAATCTTCAAAATTTAATGTGGCATAGTAGTCAAATTTAAAATGAAATAAGAGTTTATTATTGCATGCCTATTAACTATTTAAATAAAAGCATAAAAGCAATACATTGTTTCCTCATAATTAATATTTAAACGAGAAGTCTCAAGAAAAGTCAATGAAATTTTACATACTTAGTAAAAGACAGAATTCTTGTATAATACAATCATGAGTCGCAAAAACATACCGTAATTTACGAAAAAAAAACGATGGCTTAAAAGTTAAATTTTTAGAAGTGTTGTTTTTCTACCAATGCAACCGACGTGCTCTTAAAAAAGAAATATATACTGTAGTTTAGCAAAATGGATAAAAAAAAGAGCGTGAAAATCGGTAAAAATATCAAAATTTTAAATTATATATTAAAAATATTAAGAATATCAAAAAGAATATTCACAGATGTTGAAATTATATCCTCGAACATTATGATTTATGAAAAGATTTATGATGCTGCAATAGAATTTATGGGACATCCTGGCAGATTAAGGACTATTTGAATTTGAATTTAGATCAAGATTTGCTAAGTCTCTTTCATTCGGATAGTGAACAATCAGATATTGAGAGATTCACACACACATGATGTACCATTTAATGTTATCCCGTTTGTTAGCAAAAGCACAAAAATTTCTTTATTAAATTTAATAATTTGATGTATATTCTTTTTAATGTAATTTACTTCAATTTAGGTAATTAAATTAAGAAAAACAAATTTTATCCTCTAAGGCTTTTTTGCTACACTTTTCTATTACAAATAAGTGTAAAGGTTTTATTGCATTTTAAATAACTGTTTGATAGCTTCACAAAAAAGGAAACACAGATTTATAAAAGATACCATTATGTTTACATGTCGACTGAATAGTTTTCAGCTGGACGAAAGTGAGTTAAATAGTTTATTCATTGCGTTCCAGATTTTCCAATTGAAATGTTAAGATTGTATTTCAAGTGTTGCATTGAAAATCTTGTCTCACCTTTGCAATTGTATACAATGGCCCTCAGAACAGGATATTAACGACATTGAGAGATTTATCCAAGAAGATCGCATTCCACACATCAGTTGCATATTGTCTAATTTCTCACCAGAAGGATATCAGTTCAGGCGGTCGCATTGAATGTGTTAAGGGTGTAGTTGGAGCTGTTTTAATAAATAACAAGAACTGTGGTCTATGAATTAACAAATCTACTTTGAATAGCAAATCTCAGCACCACTACATCTCTGACAATCTGTAGATGATGTTGTTACACCTGTACCTAGCCTTGAGTTGGCTCTACAAGTTAGATAGAAGCAGCCGGGTGGAGTCTTCGTAATTTTGAAGCAAGAATCAAGAAGACCCCTAATACTTAGTCTGCCACCCTATAGGTATCATTTCACTTGGAGGACATTGCGACCACACCCAGTTTTAACATGCCCTAGTCGCCTTTATTGAACATGACAGATTTTTGGTTAAGCCGGAATTTAAGCTCACAAACTTCTGATAATGAGAACAACTCCCTAACCAATCAAGACACCGCGGCCTCTACAGATGATGTTGCAACTGCATCGTAGCTTTGTTGGTATGACTGTTGTGAATGTCTTAACTCTTTCATTATCAAAACTTACAATTGAGCATCTAACAAAAAATTACTAGCTTCGATCATCTAAAGTTTTATAGTAGTCTGGTATCCTTAGAAATTGCAATGGCTGCATATGTATTCTCTAATTCTTTATAATTGTTATGCACCATTACCAATCAATCTAACCAAAAGGCTTATCAATAAAGTCTAAGCATATAATGTGACCCTTCTCAAAGGAGAGAGATTATTAAAATGCCATTGAGCATATTTCTTTTTTCCTTAAAGCAAATTCCGTTGTCTTGCTAATACGCATGAGTAATATGTTTGACAGAATTTAATGTGATTTGAAGATCTGCAACTGAAACGCACATTGTGCAAATTCTATTTGGTCATTGATACAGATGTATGACTAAATGAGAATTGTTTAATTACTGGTGAATTAAATGTTTCTGTGCACATTTTTCCTAGTGTATACGTAATCAGAGATAAACATTTCTTTCAAATGAATAATTCTTGTATGTATATATATATATATTATATGCATGTATATATATATATTTTATATATATCTATATCTATCTATCTATCTATCTATATATATATATATATATATATATATATATATATATATATATATATATATATATATATATATATATATATATATATATATATATAGAAGCCCGGTGGCTTAGTGGCAGCGTTTCACGCTCCCATGACACAGGTCCGAGGTTCGATCCTCGGGTTGGGCAAGGTTGACTCAGCTTTTCATCCCTTCAGTGAGTCGATTAACTGAATACCAAGCATTCTTGGGAACTAAATACTGGGGGTCTTACGTTAGGCTGACCACCTAACTGGGATATATGCTTCGCACCCCAGGGCCCTCGGTCATGAAAACAGTTATGGGCACTGTAGGTCTTAACCCACATGGGCTGTCGTGCCATGGAGTTTAGTTTATATATATATGATATATATATATATATATATATATATATATATATATATATATATATATATATATATATATATATATATATATATATATATATATATACACACTCATGCAAAGTGGCCATGGAGGTCTGGTATCGTTCTTGCAATCAGAAAGTCCATCGTGTTTGTTAATGGTGACTGAGGCACGTAAAATAAATTGTGATTGCAATGTCATCCGAAGAAAATAATACCTCTGGGAGTTTCAGGTGAAGTTTGGAAGTCTTCTGCTGGATCCTTGCTTCTAAACTTCCACTTTTGGTGAGAGCACACACGCACTGGGTACCCCATTACAAAGAAGTCATGAGTTACTCAAATTGCTGTGCCGACGGGTGAAACTTCATAGTGACCAGGCGCTCTAGAAAAAAAAACACTCCTAGATTATCGTATTTTAGATTCATTAAAGGAGGGCTTAACAATTTACGCTGGAAATCCTGGCGATCATCAAAAAATAATGTAACTTTCTTTGCTAATTGCGCCGTGGTGTCGTCAGAGTGAGATCCCATGCTCCCAAGCGAAAAAACGTTTTAGAATATAGGATTTGATCCGAAATGAATGTAGATATGTGCTCACTGAAGCGTAATCTTGTAAATATATCTGTCATCCTAATTTTTGTTGTAATAAGTAGTAAAAATATGGATGATAGTGAATTTTCCATTGTGTGCAATACATTAGAATGAATAATAGACCATATTTGAATCTCGGGCCATACATTAGAAAAAAAAATTTCAAATGCATTAGAAATGCATATAGTGCATTAGAAACATTTTTTCTTACTATTTGGTTGCTTTTGGTAGACTGTAGTATTTCCAAAAACTTGAAATATTTAAGTTGTACGATTATTGAACTTGTGTGTGTGTATAAAAGACTTGAATTCAATTATTAGATTATTTTTCTCTGCTGATAGTGTGTAATGGTGAAAGCGTCATCCTACATCCAATTAATAATTCCTGGAAGTAGTTACTGTAGACTATATAAATTACTTTACCATTCAGTAGTCTCTACAATTTTTATGAGCAGTTGGACACAATAATGTATTTCAATATTATCTGTGGAATAATGATTCGGGATCAGAAAAAGGAGATTATTAAACACTTCTAGTTAAAACCCAAACAACACATTCGATTAGAATTTATTTCTAATGATTCATGAGATATTTTTCTAAGAGTAAAATATTTTGTCTAAAAAATTTAACTGTCTGCTTATAACTGCTTCTTTAAAATGTAGAGAATTTTCTTAGGATTTATAAGAAAACAGAAAACACTTCTCCTCTTACTTTGATTGAGAGAGTGCTACTCGATTTGTTGTTCTTCATATTCACATAAGTGTATAGTGCTCTTCTTGATTATGATTTATTTGGAGATTCATAGGCTCATGAACTTACTCTAATCTGTGGCTACATTATGAGGAATCAGGCATCAACAACATAGGTGCATATTATATATATATATATATATATATATATATATATATATATATATATATATATATATATATATAATTCACAAAGACCATCATTTAAATATAATTGAAAAATAGATGCTCCAAACTAATGGTTACTAGGCTAGAATTTCGAGTAACAATAAAAAACAATTAATTAATTTATTTCTTGCTTTTACCTAATTGTTGAAATTACGTACGTTATAGATCATTAATACTCCTTACGATGTATGATTTAAGTAACATTTTTGCAGAAGTTTCAAAGGTTACTACCACAATTCATATGTTGATACATTTAAATACTTTTACTATACATTTTCTTAAAAATTAGTTAAGTGAATAAACCAAAATTCACATTGTGGTAACATTAAAGCCTCATCAACGCAATGAATATCAGTTGTGAATTATTTGCTGATCAGATATTAGCTTTTCAATTAGTTTGAATGCAGATTGCATTCATGTTTCTCATATTATCAAAGTTAAATCTCTATGGAAATCAAATTTATTAAATAATAGCGGACCATGCGTTCCAGTATTTGGGGAAAATTTGCGATTTGAGAGAAAAAATACCGATATTTATTTTACTATGTCCACAAGACTATTCTGCACCAATTAGCTTTCACGTATAGATCAACTAGAAATAAATCGAATGAGTTATTGAATGCTAAATATTTTCTTTAGTTAGAAAGTTACTGAATGATGAATTCGGAATTGCTTACATCCGCATTCCAATGCGTGTAATAAACAAAACATAAACACATACTTTACAATGGACAAATGCAAAATTATTTCAAAAATAGAAAAAAAAAAGATATTAATAATCATTCTGTATTTTTTTTAAGAAAAAAAGTGTGTGATTTTCTTTTTGTGTACTTACATTACAAATTTTGTTGAAATGTATTTAGAAAATGGGCTTCGATATGCAGAACATATATTACTTCCACCTCCAGAAGTAGCCATAGGTGATAATTTCAAATAATTAGATCCTCGTGTGTGGCATCGTTGAATTTGAATACATCACAGCAACTGTATAGGGTGTTCAAATCAGTGTTTAAAACACATTCGCTCGAATTAAAATTTATCTATCCATTCTCAGAAGCCGAATGTACTATCCGCCATCTTTAAAAATGCACATAAAATAATTGAAACTCAAAATTTAAGAACAATATATGCATTGAAATATTAAAATATTTCTTCACTGACATACCTTAAAAACCTCATCGTTCAATCTCTACTGCCACACTAAAAAAATAAAGCATATTACTTATAATCCGTCGTCGTCCCAGAATGTCACGTTCGAGGTAGCACCATGCTGAAGCAGATGCTCCAGGGTTTCAGTGGCAGCAGATGTATTAATTGCAAGCGATAAAATCAAAGTTTATTAATAACAACAGCTTTTATTTTAAGTCAGCCAGAGACCTATCTCCTGATGTAATTCCTTTCGTGTTCTCAATTCAACTACGGGAAAAATTCCACGGACACACAGAATAAAGATTTTCAACTCCTAATGATTTGAAGATTCCTAATTGACTAACATTAATTATTGTAAATTTACTGTCACGAAAATCTCAAGTATACGTGGATATTCAAAAAATTAAGAATTTTTCCTGTTAAAAGGAAATAGATTTTTTTTGGCTTCTTTGTCATATTAGAAATGTATGTCTCATGTATGAGTATGTATGATATTTCAATTCTATGACATAGTCTTACTTTATCAAAAATAATCAGATAATTTAACTCGCTTGACTTCAAGTTATCTGTTACGATTTATAGTTTGCTTATAAATTGGCATTCCTGTAAAATGGGTTATTTAATCAGTTACCCAATTAGATTTAAAATGTAATTAAAGATAAAGCTATAAAAAGTGTAATAAAAGTTGGATCCAGAAAGTATTAACTAGGTGCTAATTATTATCATTGACAAATTAGCATTGAATAAGCCGAAGTAGGTTCTGTTTGTGGTAATTTGTAATGTCATTAAATTAATAAAAGGAGGGCACTCAGAAATCTCACTAGGCAACTGTTAGTTATAATAATACTAATTATATTAGTATTTCAATAATTTTCTTCCATTAGGAAAAAATTTTACCTTATTCATAAAAAAACTTTGCTAAGGAAATAAAACATTTGATTTTGAAAACTAAAAAGGGGAATATTTCTTAAAATGTGAAATGTGTTATCCTTGGAATATAATTTACTACTTGAAGTATAAAAGTTCCATGAAAAGTAAGGGTGTACATAAATTTCTGATACAGTTTAATGTTTAAATAAAGGAAGATGTGAACAAATTTATCTTTTTTTATTTCGATCTCATTAATTTCTTTTCAATTATTCTTTTTCATTGTGAAGTTTTCTTAAAACGCGATTTCATCTCTTCCAGTTTAAATAATTTTTCTTTTGCAAACATCATCTTTGTATGTTATTAATTGCAAACATATAATTTTTTTCAGATTGAATGTCTTTTATCGTCTGCATTGATCATTTCACAGGAAGATGAACTTGATCTACTTCTTAGGTAATTAGAGCACCATACAGGACATTTTTTTAGATATTTTTTAAAGCCGTCATACACGATGCGATTTCGCGTTTGGATTTGTTAATAGGGTAGAAAGAATAATCAAACACACGATATATCTTTCCCCTTCAAATTCTGCTTACCAGAATTGGGGAAGCTAGAAGTGGAAACTACTTTCAAGGGTATCATTTTTTGACATTTATTGCTTTTGATTAAAATGTATGCTTTTCACAAACTAAAAACAAATATAACCAAATGTTTCTTATATTAAATGAATTTTCCAATGTGTTTTATGACTTGATGTACTTATAAGTCTATTAAGTATTTATTTGTTCGCTCATTTATCTATTAATATCTTGTTGTGTGTGTGTGATTAAAAACCTCATGAACGAATGACTGCGACTTTTAGCTTTCAGGCAACAGGTAGAACTTAAGATTTAAAATATACAAGAAACAATTATTTCTCCTCAAAATTTGGTGCAAATAATACAGGAAACGAAGTCAATTATATAAAAGTTCTCCATAAGGAATACACGAACTACTTGAAGTAATTCTTAAAATCATTTATTGATTTCTAAAACTATGGTTATTATAAGAGATTATCAAATCTAAATTGGATTTTAAATTTTCTTATGTTTTTATTTAATTAAAACAAAGTAAGATTATAATCAATAAAATTAAATGGAATTAATAAAAGAAAAATTTAATGGGATTCACACACACATGAACTTTTTAGTAATATTTCATAGTATGAACATATAATTTTTTTTCTCTGTGGCATACAGCCCATTGGGCCAATAGCCTACAGTGCCCATCTCTGTTTTCCTGACCAAGAGACCCAAGGGTGCGAAGCATATGTCCCAGTTAGGCAGTCATTCTAACGCGAAACTCCCAATGTTTAGTTCCCAAGCATGCTTGGTACTCAGCTTATCAACCTACTGAAGGGATGAATGGTTAAGTTGAGTTTGCCCAGCCAGAGGATCGAACCTGTGCCTTGGGAACGTAAAACATTACCACTAAGCCACCGGGCTTCATGAACATATAATAGACATAACAAATTATTTTTTACTTAGCTCAATGTAGCGAATTTTCATCAATTTTTTTATAAATATCTTACAATTTTTCATACACTTTTTTATTTGATTCATATAATCAATCAGCCCTCATAAATTGCTACAAAAAGACATATCTTTGTATGCTTCTGTGAATTCTTGTATTATTTGTTTTATAGACATTTTAACAAATAAAATGGAAGCCAGGAAGTTTAGTTAAATATTATTTTTCCCAATTGTCACCAAGAAAACTCTATTACCCTATGGAATGATACTTGCGACAGCAGGTAGCTACAGTTAACTTCCTTACCTCACATTGGAAAAAAATCATAGCTTGTTTGAATTTCCTTAAACTTGTCAGACTACACCAAACGCAATACGACTTTTTACGTATCATACAGATCCAAATGCAGAATCGTATCGTGTATGGCGGGCTTTTCAGAAAAAAAATGCCAAGCATTGGCCGAGTAAAGTCAGGATTGCAACAGAAATAAACGAAATAATGGCCCATATATCTGACTTGAAATTATCCACCATCATATACTCTGTGCGGCCTAAGGCAAAATTTTTCTTAATTATTTTACGAACCATTAAACATCAAAACGTGTTACAGATTTTACAAACAATATGTATTTTTAAATGAGAAAAATTTCTTATAAGAAGTCTTCTGCTGAAAATAAATGTAAATTTATCATGTGTTTTTTCAAGTTCATACAACTATTATTTCAGTGGGGTGTTGTCAAATGTGTACTTTGTAACTGATGACAAATTTTACAAATATTTTTCATAAGATTTAATGGATACTACTTGTTATCATGTTTATTTTTGCTAAGTTAAATTTTAAGAGGAAAATAAAATCAAAAAGGGAAATATTTTACTTTAGTTCTTGAGTTATTCTTGTATATTAACGAACAATTATATGATGCAATTTTTTCATTAGGTTTTAATATTGGTGTGTTGTTTCTATATACATATTACTATCATGAACTTTGTTATTTCGAATATAATGTAAATATCAATAGAGGATAAAAAATAACTATAAAATAAAAGATAAAAATGATTTCATTAAAAAATAACGAAAATAAAATGTGCAATAATTTTCTGGCTAGATAAGTTTAAAAAGTGTAATAAAATAATGTTCCAGAAATGTATTGAAATGTATATCCCCCCCCACTTAAAAAATAAACGAAACACATAGATTAAATGAAAATCATAGATTAAATGAAAATCATAGATTAATATATAAATTAAACGAAAAAAATTACTAAAAATTATTAAACTTTGCAGGGCTAACAATAGCTGAGTGGTAAGACCAAGCACTTATAACAAGAAGATTCAATTCCAGCTGCTGTTGAGCAACGAGAGGTGTTTTTGCTTTCTGCATGAACATCTGTCGGAAATGAAAGTTGTGAGTTTTCTAGGTTTCTTCCTCTGCAAAAAGTGAATAGGTGTGGCTCATTATCTACGAAAAATTCCCTCCTCCTTGAATGTGAAAATGTGGTGGTTTTTAAATGCCTTCAGTTAGGCCATCCACTAAATGATGTCAAAAATGTAAATAAAATAGTGTTTAACAATGCACTTATCTTAACTTTAGTAATCAATTTTCAATGCTTAAAAAGCAATATTCTCTATAAAACTAATTTATATTTTTAAGTAATTTATTTTTATATTATACATGATATTATGTGGGAGATGAAAAACTTATTTTGCATCAAAATATTTATAAGTGACATTTTTCTCGCTAGACATAATTATATCTAGCAGAGATTATTTGTTCATTTCTAAACTATTATTTTGTTATAAATGATTGGAAACTATCGATCTAATAATTTTACAAAATATAATACGTTTTCTGGCTACATCCTTTTCCCTAAAATTCTAAGGTTAAGCTGATGTGTATGGTATTTTAATGAAATAATAGGTAGTTGAATACACTTTTTTCTCAATAACTAAAATATTTATCTTGACTATAATAATAAAATTTGTAGTTATAAAGGCAAATATATCAAATCAAAGTTATAAAGGCAATATATTATAAAGAAAAATACATTTCTGAAATATGCAAGCGTTTTTTTTTTATATTCTGTCATACAATTTTTATTTATTTTATTTAAATTAATTGAATAAAGAAATTCAATACTGAGAAACTAGAAGTGACTAATTTCCTCATTACAAAGTGTGACAAATATGAATCCACCTTTACTTTTCGTTAATTTCTCCAAGAAGGAAGAATACCCCACCTCGTGCAAACTTTAACAATTCTCACCACATATTTTGTCACTGTATCACATATAGTACTAGTAGTTAACCAAATATCTAAAACTTTAAGCTTTGAATGATATTTACTTTATTTTGTTTATCAAGAGAGTTTTTCAAAGTGGATCTTATTCACGTGTTCTAAAAGGAAAAACTAGCAGCGATTGCTTTCACTCTTACAGACTTGCAAAACAGAATCTATTTCCCGTTTTCCAGCCGTGGCTAACATCGAATCTGAAATCTTCCACTTCAAAGAGCCTTGTCCTGTTACTAGTAAAAAAACCAATTTTACACGCAAGTGTGTATATAAATATATTTCCTATTCACTCACAACATTATTCGTACTATATGTGACTGTAAGGCTTAAATATATCTTTACTTTACACACTATGATATAGCTGTCAAAACCATCAGAATTATAACCAGTATTGTTTGATTCAAGAACTTTAATAAGAAATAAACTGTCTTTATACAGAACAAAAAGCTCAGGATATCATTTATTTTCCGAATATTTACGCAGTTATTGATGAATAAACTTTGATGAATGTAAATAGGTGCATTTATACATGCTACTATTATAAATGCTGGAATACAAACATAAAATTTGAGTTATTTCTTATCTATCCACTATTAGTTCATGATGTTGAGTACACTCTAAAATAACTAAACGATTAACAAGTAAAAGCGATAAAACACTTTAATATTCATTTCTGAAAAACATAAATAAATAAATACTATCAACATTATGTTAAAAATTCAAGTAAACATTAAATATAATACTTAGCGTTTTGTTACATTCAGATAAAATGAGCAATATTGTTCATACGCTGTGTTATTCTTCCCGGTTTTTCATCCTTCGAATGTAAATGGCACGTTCACTCGCCTGAGTAAGCATTTCTCTTTTGTCAAGTAGACATTCACATCTCTTTTTCTTTGATAGCTTTCAATATCAATTCAGCAAATTCATGAATGTCCTTCAAATTTTCAACATTCATCAACCAATCTCTGGGTTGTCTTTGCAGAAGTTCTGGACCGATGTTTTGGAAATAATTTTGCGGCTGATTTTGGTTTTGATTTTGAAAGGGTGGTCTGCGTACTGGGAGTATAGTTTGAGCAAAGTTATTAAGGAATCGACTCATGTTGCTGAAAAATTGAAGAAATCCATTGACAAGTAGCAATGGTGCTAAGACTACGCCTATACCAGCTCCAACTGGAGTCAGTTGCTTCAAAAGTGGTTGCATTATACTAGACAAAGAAGAATGAGATTCCTGCACAGATTGACTCTCTGTCTTGTGAGGCCGAGAACTGCTCTTAACTGAATGTTGGGCCATAATATGATGCATGGATGATGGTAAGGAAGAATGCTGCTGATATATGTGCTCCATAGAATTGCTTTGAGGGTATGATGTCTGCTTTGGGTTTGAGGGCTCTTTTACGGACTGACTTTGACTTGAGCTGCTGTAAGTCGTCTCTGGTTTCTTCTTACTGCTATGTGATCCCTGAGCTATGGCCAAAGCATGCAGCCTATAAATATCATCCATTGAAGAACTGGATTTTTGATCTTCTTTCTTCTTTGTAGACGAAGCTGGAGGAGAATGGTATACACTGTGGCTTGCTGATACTCCGTGGGAGGCAAGACCATGCATCTGGTACAATCTGTTCATGATTTCAATTGGGGAAAGGGTCGTAGTTGAAGATTTATCCTTATCCTGTTTTCGCTTATTGGAAGATGAGCTTGATGGTCTCTTAGTAGAAGATGCGGACACTATAGAAGACGACGTGGTAGTAGTAGTCGTTGTGGTTTTTCGTTTGGAAGATGCTTTTGGACGGGATCTACTTCCTGATGGTTTCCGGGTTGTAGAACCAGTTACAGCTTCTGTCGTTCTACTTGCTGCAGTTGATCCATTTGAGGGTGACTTTGTAGCTGCTCGCTTGGCCAGAGAGGAACCCTTACTATTCTGGACCACGACTGTGACAAGTATAATTGTCCAAATAAGCACTTTCAATCGTAATCTAAAAACAAAGGAAAATTTTAAATGAAATACACATTGAGGCACTCATTGGTTACCTAATAATGTTAATAGAAAATGAGTTTATTTATTTTTATGATATATATTAAAAACGTGAAATTCATTCAAAATTTTAAAACTCAAATCTTCTTAAAGATAAATTTTAATGCAAATAATGCTTATTAAATTTACTGAAAACTGAAAATTTTTTCGATGTCATGATAAAAAACCAAAAATTTAAAAAAGATTATCGCTAAATTTTTTAAAATCCATTATAAAGCTGTTATTTCATTAATAATTTAATGCGCTAAATTATAAAATTAAAATTAAAAAAAGAAATTTTCTTTTTTATAAATTTGATTCGATAATGTTTAATGATATTATTTTAACAATAATTGATTAATATTTCAGTTTTAAAAAATACACGACAATATTTTCAACAA
Source organism: Latrodectus hesperus (assembly GCA_037975125.1). NCBI lineage: Eukaryota > Metazoa > Arthropoda > Arachnida > Araneae > Theridiidae > Latrodectus > Latrodectus hesperus. Next base: position 30,527,047 of record CM075859.1, read on the forward strand.
AACAAAGAATCTGAAATTTAGTTAGACATGCTGTTTTTGCGCTCCTGCGCTGGCTGAAGAACGAAACCTTTTTCCCGTCGTACGACAAGTGACGCTGCTCCATGCCGACCACCTTGAAATCTTTAAGAGCTTTCATTTACAACATAAAAAATATGAAACGAAATATTTAAAATTTTTATTAATTAAATGATTATAAATTGAATATATCCAGGAATTCCAAAAAAATTAATGTACTTAAAATCAATTTAAAATTTGCAAAGTTTTTGTCACAGGTTGTTGTTGATTTTTTGAGTTAGTTATTACCTTGAAGGACAGTTTATCTTCGTTGTTCTATATTCTTGTACAGGTATAGTTGTTAGAGGACCACCATCTATAAAATATTCTGCTGTGAAATCATTTGGTTCGTTTGACATTGGTGATACAGAACGTGAATTCAAAGAAGCCTCGATTTGTGGGAATATTGTTCTTCAAAGGTAGTGTTACCTTGGATATGTTTTTCTGAGATGTTGTTTAACACATTTTATGTTGGATTTCCAAAGTCCTCCCATATGGGGAATACTTGGTGAGTTGACATACCATTCTATTCTATTCTCACTTAAATAATGTGACACTTCATTATTATGTTTATGTCATTTAAGAAGTGACGTGATTTCTGCTTTTAATTCAAGATTTCCTCTAATGAAATGAAAGTCGCAATCACTATAAATATGTAAATATTTTCCTCTACGAGCGATGAAGGAATTAGTTGTTAAATCGCTGACGAGTTCTAAATGCATTGCTTTTGTTGCAAAACATATGAATACAGCTAAATATGTTTTACAAGTTTTAGTTCTAGAAACTCTTGAAATTTTTACTGAGAAAAGCCCACAATAGTCCCACATTGCGTGAATGGTCAAGATTGATTTACTCGTGAGACTGGTAAATCTCTTATTTGTTGCATTAATCTTTGATCTCGGTAACGTTTGCTAATTACACAGTTGGCGATGATTTTTCGTATAACTGATCTGGCTGAAATAATCCAGAACTGAGGTCGCTTGCAAACTTGCATTAATCGAGCACCAGCGTATAGATGATTTAAATGATTATCCGTCAAGATTAATATTAAAGTAAGTATAGTAAGTAGTAAATTATATAAATAAGTATTATTTCAAAGTTAAGAGTACTCCTTAGGTAAGAGAATAGGATGCTTTAGTGAATCGGAAATGTACACATGGATTGTGTGATAAAAGTTTATTTTTCACTCATTGTGGTTTAGATTTCAGCAAGGCTTCTAATTCTGCGCTGAAGATTTCACGTTGTGTTTCTTTTGCACAAAAAACAGACCTGTTTAAGTTCTGATGCAATAAGAAATGCTAAATTTCTTTTATTTGACGGTTGTTCATTGTTTTGAATAAATAGGAAACAACATGAAAACACTCGTTTTAACTTCGGCAGAGAAGAAAATTTTCTCAAAAGATCAACGTTTTAAGATTCTTCCTTTCTTTGAGTAATTAGACAAACAATCTCTTTTTTTCTTCACATTTGATTTCTATTTTGTTGTCTTCAATGCATGTGGTTTCATGAAAAATGCATTCGAAATTTTCAAAAAAATGGTGTTATGATTTTTAAATTCGCTCTGACTTATACCACGAGAGGCACAATATACTGGATTTTCTAAACTTGGCCCATAATACCAGGTAGTATTAGGTAAGAATTCGTTAATTTGAGCTACATGATTAGCTAGGAATGTGTTTTACATCGATTTGAGTGTGAATTTAACCAAGCGAGAATGATTGTGGAATAGCATCACCTTTGTTTGATCGAATGAAAGATATGTGCCCGAAATTAACGTTGTCATTAATTTCCTGGACAAATGAGCTCCACATAATTCTAGTCCAGGTAGTGTTAAACTTTTTAACGGAGCTACTTTTGATTTAGTTATAATTAAACTTACTTTACCATCTCCATTACTATATATTGATAGTACATATATAACAGCAGCGTATGTTTGTTCTGATGCATCTGAGAATAAATGTAACTCAAATCTTACATTATTGAATAAAACATATTAAGGAGTTTTTACATGCTCTAGCTCATACAAATTGTTTTTGAATTCGTTTATTCCAAATCTTTTTTAAGTGCAATTCTAAAGAATCATCCCTTTTTTCTTTCCATAATGTTTGGATTATGATTTTGGCAACTATCATTACAGGTGAAATCCATCCAAACGAATTAAATAATTGGGGTAGCGTAGATAAATTAATATGTTTGAAATTTTATGCATATAAACAATTCCCAATAATAATTTAAATAAAAATACATCATTTTTAGAACCCCACAATCTACCTAATGTTTTAATTGTATTATCTGATTGAATTAGATAGTTATTAATGTCCAACAAATCATTGCTCAAATTTTGTAATATTTGTGGTTCATTTGACGACCACTTTCTAAGTTCAAACCCTCCTCTTTTTAATAATGCTTCGATTTTTAACTGCAACTTAATTGCATCTTTTATAGTATGTATACCTGAAATAAGATCATTTATATAAACGTCATTCATAACAGCTTGTCCAACTAAAGGAAATGCATTCCCTTCATTGTATATTACTTGCTGAAGGCATTTGGTAACTACATTAGGTGCTTCAGCCGTTCCATAAGTTACAGTAAGCAGATGATAACTGCTTATTGGTTCATTGGGAGAATTTCTCCAAATTATTCTTTTAAAATTTGAATCTTTCTGAGAAATCCTTACCTGCCTATACATTTAAGTAATGTCAGCTTTTAGTGCGAATTTTCCTTTCCCTAAATCTTAACATAAGATTGAAAGATGGTTCCAAATAGTTGGCCCAATTAACAAATAATCATTTAATGAAACATTATTCGTAGTTTTTGTGGAAGCATTAAATACAACTCGGTATTTAAAATCTGATTCATTTTTTATGCAATGATACGGAATGTAAAACTTAGATTCATTATTTGTATTTAACTCGTGGTCAGGAACAATTTCCTTGTGACCTTATTTAAAGTAATCACTCATAAATTTTGAATAATTCTGCTTTACGTTTGGTTGATGAATCAATTTGGGTTCAATTCATTTAAAACTATTGATTGCCATTTCCCTTGACTAAAATAGACTAAAATAGACCTTGACTTTTAGTTCAAGGGAAATGTCAAGTCAAGGGACCATTTCCCTTGACTTGACATTTCCCTTGAACTGAAAGGCTTCGCATATTATTTAAACAGCAATTGAAATTGTACAATATAATAACCAAAATTACCTCTAGAATGGGTTTTTTGAAAATATTTATCGCAATGAATCCAGTCTTTAGACCACTTACATGCATTAAGAATGTCTTCATTTTGGCAGAATTTCTGTTTGGAAGAGTCTGTATCAGTAATACTATGAAGTACGTGGGCAATGCGTTGTTCTGAATTGCATGATGTAAACTTCCCAAAGATAACCCAAGCCGAAATTTGTCTCATGTGCTTTTATTGACTCATTGAGAGACTAAATACAATTACCATCAAATATATCTGAACAAAAATCTGCACTTAAAAGTATACCTATTTTACTTAAAACATTATAATTCGGATCATTATAATCGGTTTTAAGGAATCAAAAAACAGTATAATAATTTTTTATCTACTAAAAACTGAGGTGCCCCATGTGGTGACCGGGGGGGTAAGAATAATCCCAACGTAGCCTATGCGTGTCGTAAAAGGCGACAAAAATAGGTACCCAGTGCCTGGGGGGATAGCCGGGTACCCTGCCCCTGGGGATTATATCAGGGGACTGGTCCTCCAGGTTGGGGGTTGGGCGTGAGGTTAACCCCCTCACCCCGGAAAAAAACCTTCGGTTTCGAAGTCTGAACAGGAAATTGACCGGTGCCTAACTCGTAGACGAACTCGGAAAAGGTATAAGGACTTGATTTTTGGTTCTTGGAATGTGCGTTCTCTCTATCGTGCTAGAGCCCTGCAGGAGCTTATACAGCAACTCGATAGTTACAAAGTGGATGTTGCTGCGGTCCAGGAGATGAGGTGGACTGGCCAGGGTTCCCTAGACAAGAGAACTCATCTATTGTTTTACAGCTGCCATGACAAAAAGCACATAGAGGGAACTGGTTTCTTAGTTAATAAGAGGTTGAAACATCTAATTATGGATTTTAGGGCTATTACGCCAAGATTATGCAAGTTACGTTTTAGGGGAGGCTTGCGAATTATAGTATTATTAATGTACATGCCCCTACAGAGGACAAAGGGGACGAAGAGAAGGAAATGTTTTATGAAAAGCTCTCTGAGTGTTTAAGGAGCTGCCCACATAATGATATAAAACTTGTTTTGGGTGATTTAAACGCTAAAATAGGTAAAGAGAAAGAGTTCAGACCCATTATTGGTGGCCATAGTGCTCATGAAGAATCAAATGATAATGGTATACGCGTCATTGAATTTGCTATTGCACATGACCTAGTGGTTGGTAGTACCTATTTTGAACGTAAAAACATTCATAAATATACCTGGAAATCACCGGATGGTGTAACACTTAACCAGATTGATCATGTTCTTGTTGATGCTAGGCATTTTACAAGCTTGATTAATGTTAAAACTTTTAGAGGAGCTAATATTGACAGTGATCACTATTTAGTGCTAGGCTAAGAGGTAAAGTCTCCAATGCCAATAAAGAACGAAGTAAAAAGATAAAAAGGTTTGATTGCAACAAACTTAAAGAAGATACAGTGATCAATAACTATAGAGAGACTTTAGAAAGGAGAATTTCGGAAGTGAAATTGGATATCTCCAATGTGGCCGATCTTGAAGAACTATGGTGCCAATTTAAGAGGGCCATTTCTGATACAGCAGCTGAAATTTTGGGCCACAAGACTAAGGAGAAAAGTAAGGATTGGTTTGATGAAGAATGTAAAGATGCAAATGAGCAAAAACTTATTGCATATAAAAGATCTTTGCAGCATGGTACTAGGAGTTTGTTGGAGGAGTACCATAAGGCACGAAGATATGAGAAGAAGGTTTTCAGGGCTAAGAAAAGGGCGTTTGAGGAAGATAGATTCAAGGATGTGGAACACCTCAAGAAGACCAATGAATGCCGTGCATTCTTTCAAGAGGTCAGTTATTGTCGAAGAGACTTTAAACCTAAAATCAACTATTGTAGAAATAAGGCTGGTGTTATCCTTAGTGAAGGCTCTGAAATTTTGGAGAGATGAGTTGAGCATTTTGAAGACCTGCTAAAGATTAATGATTATACTGTTGATCCTGCGATTACACAGGAGGAAATCATAGATGGACCTTTGGAGCTGGATCTTCCAACTATGCAGGAAGCATTGCTTGCTATAAAAGAGCTCAAAAACAATATAAAGCGCCTGGAATATGATTTCATACAGGCCGAACTTGTAAAAAAAGGAGGGCCAAAGGTGTTAGAGCTCTTACATGGAATAATCCATGTAAGAGCTCTAATCTCTAAAATCTCTAAAATTTCGATGATACTAGGGGCAGTATCTTCGAAAAATCTGTTCAAGTGTTGGCGTTTGTAGACGACATTGCACTGATAGCCAGAAGTAAAAAATACTTTACAGAAGCCTTTGAGGCTATTGAGAGGGAAACCAGAGCTGGCAGGGCTTGTTGTTAATCAAATTAAAACTAAATATTTCCTTGTAACTAGAACCCAATTTACCCAAAATCATCTACTCATTGGTGATTATAAATTTGAAACAGTTGGTGAATTTATCTATCTTGGCTCAATGGTTAACAAAAATAATGACTTTCTCCCAGAGATAAGAAGACGTTTAACTGCAGCTAACAAAGCCATTTTTGGCCTAAGACATTTATTAAAAACTAAATTTTTATCACGAAAAACTAAGTTACAGATCTATAGAACGTTTATCCGTCCCGTTTTGACCTATGCCTCGGAAATTTGGACTTCGACTGTAAGAGAGGAGAGGCTGTTTGGCCTATTTGAACGCAGGATTTTACGAAGTATCTTTGGAGGTACGAAGGTAAACGGTGTCTGGCACAGGAGATACAATACAGAAATCTATGGAATGTACAAGGAGTCAGACGTTGTGCATCACATTAAAGTAAGCCATCTCAATTGGGTTGGACATGTTATTAGAATGAAGGACAATAAAACACTAAGGGAATTTTTTTTGCAAGACCTATTAGTGTAAGAAGAAGAGGAAGACCAAATCTGAGATGGGTGGATGCAGTCGAAGAAGACTGTAGGGTCCTTGGAACAAAAATTGGAGGAGTTTGGCTGCCAGTAGAAGTAGCTGAAAGAAACTTGTTCAGAAGGCCTTGGCCCATCCTGGGCTGGCGCGCCATGAATGATGATGATGAAAACTGAGGTAATCACAAGTAACATATTTTAAAATATGCAATTCATATTATATAGATTTTTTACTATAAATTGCTTTTGAAATTAAATCCACAATTACACTACTATTAGTGGTTGCAGTATGTTTTCCAGAGACATCAGAATTTAATATTTTTCTCTGTTTCATTTTATTTCTTAAAAGCAATCTTCGCTGATGAATGATGAGCGTGATGCTCTGTCAATTAAAACTCGATAATTTTGATAATTACCACTAGAACTGATTACATTAACCAGCTGTGGATAATAAAATATGACTATTGCCAAAAAACTTGAACAATGAGTTGATACTATTGGCGGAATATCGGCACCAAAATTTGATTCGCTAAATGTTTTATGATATTATTTTAACAATAATTGATGAATGTTTCATTTTTTAAATAATGCGTGACAACGTTTTCAACAAAACAAAAAATTTGAAATTTATGTAAACATAAAAATGGCGAAATGATTTGGTGCTTCCGTACTGACTAACGAACGAGATCTTCCTCTCGCAGTGCGCACCAGCTCTGGTAAAAATAGCACCATCCCAAAACTGATACACTTAAAAATAATAAACTGATTCATATATTTTACAACAAAGAACAAAAATACATAATATTTTTCCTTATGTTTAATTTTATTTCCTGAATAAATGCAATTTATATTTGAACTATGAAATTGAAAATACACAGGGTAAGACAGTTATTTTTAATTTTGTACGTTTTGTTCAAAGGTATTATCAGCACGATTATTGATGATATTGTGAATACAATTCCAATAGAACTGCATTAGGCATTGATATATTTTGTAAAGAGTGTTCATTCAAACGTTTTATATATAAATAAAATTTATTAAGCCTCTTTCTCTTTGTGAAAAATTATAAATACAAAAACTTTATTACATTTAAAATTATAAATGCAAAAACTTTATAATTTTTTAATCAAATTCAATTAAAAAACTTTGCCGAAAACGTAAGTTAAAGTATTCAAACTAAAAGTAATAAAATAAAAATATTTTAAATCATATGTAAATTAAAAAACGATTGTTTCAATGCATTTTTGCGGTGAAATTAGAAAATATTTAGTACAGTAAATATACGTTTATGAAATAAGAATAATTAAGATTTCAATTAAAACTTAAAATTTTTACGATTATTTCATACTAAGCTATTTACAGATATTCACACTTTCTAAACACCTTCATGGAGCTTAACTCTCCAGCATGAGCATAAAAATATGCTAAAGAAAATTATCTGTACATCTTTTAAATGATAGAAATAAGCGCTATTACTAATTTATGGACGGTATGCTGAATATTTGTGATGAACACTCTTCTGCAATAAGTATTGATTAATATAGTAGCTTGAATTATTTCTTATATTAAAACCTTATTTACTATTGAATTATTTCATATATTCTAAATTAATCAACATTTATTCAAATTAGCAAGTTTATTTACAATGTTGATGAAACTTAAAGGCTTTTTGTCATTGGAACAAATATGTATACAATTAAAAAGAAAAAAACTTGATTAAATTTACTATTTTTTGTATTTTCCACTACTTAAATCCTGTTACTTTTAGGTATTTATATATTCACTGCTATAGATTTTAAATCAAGAAAGTTTATCTTAAAATTTATAAGTATAAAATTTTTCTGAATTTTTCCCACTTAACTTTATGTTAAAAGTTATTAATGCAAGAACAACGTTAATATTAGCAGTCAGAGAGAAAATTATGTTAGAACACACATAAAATTGATTTTTATGTAGCTTAACAATATGTTGCACATAAACTATCATAAAGTCATAACAATATCACGAAATCGAATATTTCTTGTAATTTAGGAATTTTAATGACAGTGTCAAAAATTACCTCAAAAAGAAATGCTAAAATAATTCTGGTAATCTTTAGCAGCGCATAGTAACGTTTTAAAATAAAGTCTTTTTTTTTATCGAACTCTTATGTTGCTAACATAATGTTACGATAAAATAAGCACGTGGTGACTGGGTCGGAAAAAGGATTCTTCACTCAACCGAGAGGTAGCAAGTTCTATACCAATCCAGCCGAATATCGAGCGAATTCACGAATGGTGGCAGGGGCACATAAATATGTCATGGTCGCAACTTCTTTTAAGTTAAGTGATGTCTCTGGGGATAGCAGGCCAAATTTGGAAGTCTTCTGCTTCGTCCTTACTTCTAAAAAGATTCATCCACTTACTGGTTACGATGGCAGAACCACAGAGTCCCCTACATAAGATCTTACCATTTCTGCGCTTGAAGTGGCAAAAGGTAGAAATATAACATCCTAGCTAATTAATAACATGTTAATAACATAATATTATAACAAGTTTATCACATAATTAGCTAGGATGTTATTAATAAGACTAACAACATCCTAGCTAATTAGCCAGACATTTGAAGTCAATTCAGTGTTAAGATAAAATTCTCATACCATTGTCCAAAGCCGGATATAAAACAGTCTTTAAATTAATACCATTTGTCTGTTAAAAGATACACTTGGATTTGAATGAGTTATATTTTTGTTTATTCTTGAAATAATTGAAATAAAGAATGAGCTATCTGCTGAACAGTATCTGTTTACTGCTGTAATCGACGCATTTACCAATTTTCTCAAGAGGAGTTTAATTCCCAACTGCGATTCAAAAGATAAAGAAATATAAATAATATCCATTTATCTATTAATCAAGATAGTATAAATGTATTTTTCTTAATTCTTTAATTCAGAGATTGTGAGAGAAATACACTATTGGAATAATTTTAGAACTGTGCTTAAAACCATAAAAACCTCTTTATTCGATAAGATTTCAATATAAGAAAAAAAGTTTATGTGTTCCGTTTATTTTTGTCAACCAAGCTTCCAAGCTCTGTAGTTTTTTACTAACACTCCCTGCTCAGTGAAAAATCCATGCATTAAACAGAAAGTTTATAGGAATGGAAAGCATATTGGAGAGTAATTGATCATTTGATGGACTGGGTGACTATGTATAACTGATTTCATTTATTCCAAAATAACAATGATGTGGTTAGTTGCTTTCAATAAGCTTTTATCTCATTTGTTGAAATCTCTACTCCCATTTAATTTACAAACTCCAATTTACTAACAACTTTTCAGTGACTGAAGAGCTGATAAGTTGAGAAAAAAGAATCAAATGAATCATCTCCTTTTTTCCTGAAGATTTAGAAAATGTTGCTGAACAATTTAGTTTTACTATGCAGATCCTTATATATTATGAACATTTTTTGATTACAAGTTTTTTCAGATAGTCATTGTTACTTTTAAATATATGGTTTGAAGTGTGTTAAACTTTTAAAATGATTAAAAATGTTTCTCAATATTTAGTTTTCTGGTATCCTTTATAGCTTAATGAAAAATAATTCTTATGAATGTCACTTATCTCTCTTATGATTGTTTCTTAAATGTTAATAAGTGTAGTTCTCTCTATGTGAATAATACTTATTAAAACTAATGCATCATATTTTAATTATTTAATTTTATTTTTAAATGTACTTTGTTATTTTATTACCTGTGTATATTTTTAAATGTACTTTGTTATTTTACATTACTCTGTGTATATTTTTTAATTAAATTACATTTACTATAAAAATATTATTATGTATTTATAACATAACAAAACTTTTTTCCCGAAAAAATATGCAGTGTAGGGATTTTTATCTATGAACTGAAAACTTTATAAGTGAATATTTATCTTTTTGAATATATGAAACAAATCTGAGACTTTTATTCTTTTCACTTATGTTAAATTGTTACTAATTATACCTCATATAATATCATTTATAGAACTCATATCTTCTGTTTACAACATTCCAAGTTTTATCAGCATTGTATGTTTTAACAAGAGATATCCTTTCAGTTTCAAATTATTACTGTATTTTTTATTCATATTGCAAAGGGTGAAAAGAGAAGAAAGCTGTCTGCGTAACACAATGTTGGAACAGTAAAATAATCCAAATGTAACTAAGCAAATTATATTTTTATAAATTAATGATGTTCAAATTATTCACATTAACGTTTAGTAATATGCACATTCAGATGTATAAAGTTTAGAAATGCATATATATATATATATATATATATATATATATATATATATATATATATATTACATGAAACATTTTAAAATATATATGAATATAATTATTTAATTATTAGTAAAGTCTTTGAGAATGGCAATCTAAGCTCTTCTTTGTTTCACATACGAAAGGTTATTTCGATCGAGGACTTGAAGTAGTTCCCAAAGCATCTCCACTAATGGGAGTCGAACCCACGAAATATTGAATTAAAAACCCTGGCTCTCCTCATTCGGATGCCAAACAGCACCAGAAGCTCAGAAAAGTGTTCTCCAAATAACTCATTTAGAATTATACAATTCAAATATAAATATTATCAAACATTAACTGAAATTTGTGGGTAAAAAAGTGTCAATTATTTCATATATTGTATTTTTATAATATTTCCAAATAATTCACCTTTATAAACGGGAAAAAATTTCAACTGGGTCATAAATTTACTTCTAAATACTTTAATGAATCATTTTTGAAAGCGTTTCTTAAAATACATTCTAAATTCATTGTTCATTAGAGGGACAACTTTTACAATTACAATACTCAAGTGTATGAGTTAATAGACATTAATTGGTCAGGCAACCTTTTTGTCTGAAATAAAAGTGTTTGTAATTTTAATTTAAAAAAAAGAATAAACAGAAACCATTCCTCAGATTGTGTTTACCAAAACAGTTTTAACCGTCCTACTTGTTAATGAAACAGCCCGAAATAACTGATGGTATTTATCATATACATTATTCTGTTTTTAAAAACTATCAAGGGTGATTCACACATATAACTTTTAATACGCTTTTTCTGACAACAAAGCAAAAGAAATTTCTTCACAAAAAAAAATATCATTTTTATTCTTTTCAAAGTATACTGCTCGTCACTAAAAAAGAAAGTAAACTTGAAATGATACTTCTTCACAAAAGTCAGTGTTTTTAAAAAAAATAATAGCCTTTATTTCGCTAAACATATTCTTAGAAAGTACAATGAAATAATTGTTTTGAGAAATGTAATATCCCAATGTAACCAGTAGCAAAAAATAATCACAATTTTGTTTTTTGACAGAACTTGTAACTCCTGTTTTAGTAAAATACGATTATATTTTTCATTTCGCTTAGAATTCATTTTTGTCGCCTATTATTATATATTATTTCTTTAACATCAAGGCAAACGTTTTTTTGTCCATCATTTAACAGATTTATGTATTAGATGAAAAACTCTTATATATATATATATATATATATATATATATATATATATATATATATATATATATATATATATATATATATATATATATATATATTACATGAAACATTTTAAAATATATATGAATATAATTATTTTATTATTAGTAAAGTCTTTGAGAATGGCAATCTAAGCTCTTTGTTTCACATACGAAAGGTTATTTCGATCGAGGACTTAAAGTAGTTCCCAAAGCATCTCCACTAATGGGAGTCGAACCCACGAAATATTGAATTAAAAACCCTGGCTCTCCTCATTCGGATGCCAAACAGCACCAGAAGCTCAGAAAAGTGTTCTCCAAATAACTCATTTAGAATTATACAATTCAAATATAAATATTATCAAACACTAACTGAAATTTGTGGGTAAAAAAGTGTCAATTATTTCATATATTGTGTTTTTATAATATTTCCAAATAATTCACCTTTATAAACGGGAAAAAAATTTCAACTGGGTCATAAATTTACTTCTAAATATTTTAATGAATCATTTTTAAAAGCGTTTCTTAAAATACATTCTAAATTCATTGTTCATTAGAGGGACAACTTTTACAATTACAATACTCAAGTGTTTGAGTTAATAGACATTAATTGGTCAGGCAACCTTTTTGTCTGAAATAAAAGTTTTTGTAATTTTAATAAAAAAAAAGAATAAACAGAAACCATTCCTCAGATTGTATTTACCAAAACAGTTTTAACCGTCCTACTTGTTAATGAAACAGCCCGAAATAACTGATGGTATTTATCATATACATTATTCAGTTTTTAAAAACTATCAAGGCTGAATCACAGGTATAACTTTCAATACACTTTTTCTAACAACAGAGCAAAAGAAATTTCTTCGCAAAAAATATTGTTTTTATTCATTTTAAAGTATACTGTTCGTCACAAAAGAAGAAAGTAAACTTGAAATGATACTTCTTCACAAAAGAGTCAGGTGTTTTATAAAAAATAATAGCCTTTATTTCGCTAAACATATTCTTATAAAGTACAATGAAATAATTGTTTTGAGAAATGTAATATCTCAATATAACCAGTAGCAAAAAATAATCACAATTTGTTTTTGACAGAACTTGTAACTCCTGTTTTAGTAAAATACGATTATATTTTTCATTTCGCTTAGAATTCATTTTTGTCGCCTATTATTATATATTATTTCTTTAACATCAAGGCAAACGTTTTTTTGTCCATCATTTAACAGATTTATGTATTAGATGAAAAACTCTTATATATATATATATATATATATAGGGCAAAATTTGAGAACACAAGTTTAAGGAAAGACAGATTCGAATATACAAAAAATAAATAATGAAAAACATTCAGCTGTATCCAGTTACATTTTACCATGAAACTAACATTTTTAAATTTTTCTTTTTGTTTTTACTGATTTTTTTTATGTTTTTCTTTTCTCTCACAGGTTAAAAAATAAATATAATTTTCCACACAAGCTCTAAATTTTCTTTCATATATACTATTAACCTTCATTAACTTTCACATATACTATTCCTTTGTTCGCAAATTTTATCCTACATACAATTCTTTCAACTATGATATGGTAACTACTTATATATAAATCTTTTTAAAGAATTTAAGCTGAAGACACAGTTTTCCATTTCATTTGTTCCAAAGCGCTCTATTTGAAAACAATAGTACATTGTTATTAACGTATGAGAACTATCAATATTGCAACTTTTAGGTTAAGTTGTATTTAAATTACTCAGAAAAATATCTAGTGTGTTTTAAATGAAAGTTTTAGGGATGTTTTAAAATACCACTATTACGCACAGGGAAATTTAATTATTAGTACTTTTATTTGAGTGTGTTTTATACAATAAGTTCATTTTTTATGCCAGAGTTAATTTAAACACAGAACATACATTTTAGAATAAATTCCGAAATACATACCTCAAAGTCGATATGGAACTAAAAGTCAAAATGATGACAATTCAGTTGCCAACTCAAAAAATTCACATTGATTAATAGTGAAATACACTTAATAGCTTGATATTTGGTATTTGGTAACATAAAAAATATTAGAACAAATCCTAAGGTTTCAAATTTTCATTTTTTTTTTTCGCTAAGCAGTTTAAATTATTTTCATTCACTCGCAAAGAAGCGTGTCAAAATGACAAATTACTATCAAAAAAAAAAGAAGCATCAATGAAATAAGTTAAAAATAAAAACAAGAAGAAACATTTCTTTCTGTATTTCTTAAAGTTTAAATTAAAATAATATTGAGTAAACTCTATGTTTTTGATTTTTGTGTAATAAACAATAAAATAATTGCTAATAAATTATAAATTTAATACTTAAGCTTAATCATTATACTTTGTTACGTAATTTAAATTTAACAATTTAATGGAATAATATTGTGACTTTAATTTGTATAGCAATTATTTTACTTAATAACTCCATTTTTTCGTAATTATTCAATGGATAAATATAAAAATTAAATATTTCAATGTTAAAAAATTTTGTTGCGCTCATATAGTTCGGTCGCTCTAATAAATCAATTATAATATACTGTAATATAATAAAACACATAAATTCTCTGATGTATACTTTTGAACCTATTTACCGATGTATTATATATCTCTAGGAGCTTTTACCTTTAAAGCAGAATTTAAGCGAGAACAATTTTCAATACTGACTATAAATTAGAAATATGATTAACAAGCATCAAAATATTTATTCTTAAGAAAGTTTTCTTTCAGTTTTTAATCATATTGATAAGAAACTTGGAAAATCTTGTTGGGACATACATACTTCTGAAAAATGTCCACATTTTATTGTCATATTTTTTTTTCTTACCAACGTTCTTAAAAGGAGCTTTGAAGACAGAACATTAAAATTGTAACAAAAATCAAGTTATTAGTTATTTCGTACATTCTTATTTAAAAAGAATCGCTTAATGAACTTTCATTTTTCAGAATTTATAGTCTAAATGATCTTTATATGAAAATATTCTTTTCCAATGTTCAATCAATTCCTTATAATTGAACTATTTCCTCTATGCTTCGCGACTAATTATGTGTCAAATATATAATGCATATTTATAATCAATGAATATATTAATATTCATGGAAATTCATCAGTTTTGACATCAGTCAAACAATGAAGGTCGATGCATATGTTAACCAATTATTAAAAAATACATTGCATAAGCAAAAATATTATTTTTCAAAAGTGAAGATATTGAGAGAGAGAGTAAATGTCAACTTAACTTTATTTCAATAGAATGGACACAAGTTGAGAAGGAAAAATTTACGTAAACAAGCAGAATAGACGTTAATAAAAAATCAAATAACAAATCACAGGAAAAATACATAGTCTTTAAATCCGTATAAAATACATACATACACGGGAGCAAAAAAAAAAATATGTGCATATCTAAATCAAAATAAAATAAATATCAAATAATTTTACTGTGACAACTATCAATGAATAAATATTAATATTCATTAATCTTAATGAATATCATCGTTAATAAATAATACTATGATAATAATATTAATATAAATGAATACTAGCCGCCCGCCCTGTCTAGTGGTCAGAATCCCTGACTACGGATAGGGAGGTCCTGGGTTCGAATCCCAGTTCGGGCATGGATGTACTATCTCTCTCTATCTATCCTGTCTTTGTCCTTTCTGTGTATGAATGTGTTGTAAATGGTTGCCTACCCTATAAACGGGTCCCTATGGCATGTGTGTACTGAAGAAGTCGGACTCCGCACCAAAATATGATTCAGTTGAAAAAGTGGAGCAGAGCACCCCATATTGCCAGCCTAGCTTGCACACGACAACAACAAATGAATACTAATATAAAATTAAACAAATGAAATAAATACTAACCGAAATTTTTTAAGTATTGCAAGGGTTGGATTGATACATATAGTAATCATTATGCAGTTTTAAGCTAATTTTATCTAGTTTAAGAGAGTTTTATCTATTAAAAATGTTGTACGCTGAATTTTTATAATATAGCCAATAGGAGATGTTATATGTCATTTTCGAGAGCTTTAATAAAGGAATAAATTTAAAAAATATGAAATGAAATAAAAAGATTAAAAAATTAATAAGCTACAGAAAACTTTGGTATTGATTATCAAAACGTGGATTTAATCACATATATAATATTCCAGAAGAACTATTTACATTATATATTTTAGATATATTTAAATGTTAATACGTTAATTTTAGGACATGTGGTTTTATATATAGATAAGTAATAACAGTTTGAGAAAATTTAGCTTCGCAATAATAGTAATAAATATAAGTGTATTATAAAAAATTTACATATTTTTCAAGTAATTTTACATTATATGTTTTTAATTATACAACACTCCCAGTATTATAATATGTACCTTAAATAAATCAGTACATAAAATCTAAAAATTGAATTATTATTTTTACTATAATGTGTTAAAATAGGAATCACACAAGACTTCTAATTACCAATTAATAACTTAGCACATCATATCATTAAAATAAACAAAAAATTGTGAAAATAAGAAAAAATACTGTAAACTAGAGAGTTAGAACTATAAAAAATATTTTTGGGTAAGCATAAGAAATAAATGTTTAATAATTAATATAATAATTATAAAAACAATATAAAACAAGTATAATATACGATCTATATTTTCTGTACTTAATATGTTATTATAAAGTTCCAAAAAATTTTCTGGTCCAATAGAAGAAGAAAAAAGAAAGAATTTGTGATTTTGATAATAGGAGATTTTTGAAAAAAAAGAAATATTTTGTGATTTTTTATATTTAAGATTTTCCAGTCGATTGGTTGCCAGAAGAAACACGTGTTGACTTAAACGCGCTTACCTCAACTCTTAAATCCAATCTCGACAACTTGTCAAGTGAAGTTGAAGATATTCTCTTCAACTTCACGTAACAAGATTATCTATATTGAACGCATTCAATAGAAATCTCTCACTGTAACTATCTTAATCTCTATGAACAGTTAAGAAAGAATAATAAAAAAGGCGAGATGTTGTTAGATAAATGCTGCAACTTTTCTTTACTGTCAATTTAGCGTTTTGCTAATCCTCGGTCTTTGAAAGAAGCTTTTCCTATCTTCGACGAGCAGGGTCACGGATTTGTAATCGCACACATTCTCCCATCATTTTAAAAATGAAATAGCTTATAGGAAAGAAACAACGCACCCTGTGAACCGTAACAATTTGAAAATCAGACAAAAGAAACAAGCCATTCTTACGACTAATCTAACAATGGCTTACAACCGATAATCGGCTCAATAAATCTGCTGGAATGTAAACTAGCAGTTTAACATTTCAGAACTAATGACTGCATTTATTTGAAAAATCAGATTACTAGAATTATGCATTTTTCAATAAATTAAACACTTATTTTAAGGTACTTAAAAAAATGCAAATTAATACCGAAGTCAATACAGTAAATTTAACAAATATAAGCATTTTTCAGAATTAAGAAACTTAATCGATAAAAATATAACTTTATTGAAAAAATGTATGATATAATTTTTCAATAATTAAAGTTAAATCATTTTTAATCATTGTGTAAATCATTTTTACATTTGGAAATTTCTCTGGAAATATTTAATGTTCATAGTGGAAAAAGACATGATGAAAAAAATGTTCTCAATTTAGGTATAAAGTACGAGTGAAAAACATCTTTAAAAACATACAGTACAACATTAGAGAGAGATTTTTACAAAGCTTTGTTGTGAAGTAAAGTAGAGGATTATATATGAATAATAACCCTACTAACATTTTTTGAGTTCTTTTCATCTTATAAAATATTTTATAAAAATAAATTTTTTTCAACAATGCAGGATATTACTTCAATGAATGACTTTTAATGAAAAATCTCCTTTGATTATAAACATTTTAGAATTTTTTTTTTTTTTTACTTCACACAAATAATTTCATTAGGATTAAAATTTTGACTATATTCAATTACTTCCTTCTTTTGTATCCTGCTTATTATTTCCTGTCTTTTATATCGTTAAAAACAACACATTTATTTAATAGCTGCTGTAAATTTAAAATAAAAAAGTAATTAGTTTTTAAAAGCTGTAATAAGTACCATATAATAGATTGTTCAAATAGAATTTAAAAAAACTCTTACATCCGGTGTTTTTCATGTAATAAATTAGATTAAAATAGGTGACACACATTCCGTTCTATAATTGTTTTTCTATAAGTTTTACGTGTTCAGCATTTCCAATGAAACAGTTGATTCAACCCACCATTAATTTAATTCTATTACAGAAAGAAAGCTACTCGTACCGAAAGGTTAGATGTACTTCTTTTCCGAAAAACAGTTGAAAGAAAGCTATTTTGTAGGCGGAAGTAAATCTGTGGGTGCATTTTTTATTGTAACAAATCGGTCAAATCCAGCTGCGTTCAGATATAAAAAGGAAAGAAAAATCATCTCGTTGTGTGTAGTTTTTATACAAAATTATTTCAATTAGGATATTAACTGGCGGCTTTTTATCATCATAAAGAACGCTTGTGGTTTAATCGTTCTCCTACATTTCAAAGGAAACCATGAAAGTGAATTTCAAGTGCATTCTAAAGGTGTAAACTTGCATAGGAAGCAGATCGCTTGAACTTAAGGTCACATCTTGAAGAAACGAAATCGCATTTGCAACTCAATTTACTTTTGGGTGTTATTTTAAAGGAAAATCTTATTAGAACGCGAGCACGTTCACGTTCTAAGAAATCGCTAAAATTAAACGTTGAGTTAAATTTTGACGATTTATATTTGAATCAAATAATACCTAAAGAAAACTTTATATAAAAGATTAAAGAAAGAATAAAATATAATTCTTAAAATGTGCTTTACACTATTAGAAATTCTTATTTCATATGACACTACCTTATATTTGCATTTCGTGTAAAAGAGACAATTTTAATTGCTAAATTATATCAGAAAATAACGCAAGGCATGGAAAAGAAAATTTAAAATTTCCATACTTTTCTTTTACACAACAAATCAGCTTATTGAGAAAAAGAGATTTTTGCTATATATATAACAAAAAATATAGTACATAACGCAATATAAAGACTTTAATTATGTGTAACTTATTTCATATAAAAATATTTACCAAAGTTTAAACTAAAAAACTTTTTAATGCCTGCAAATATTTTAGCATTTTTGTGAAATGTGCAATAAGCTCTTAAAATATTATCTGGAATAAGCAATCTGCTCTTTAAATAATTGATTTCCGAATAATGAATATAACAATCATTATTCGGAAATCATTTAATAAATCATGAGCATTTATATAAATATGTAAGAGAGCAAAATTTAATTCAAAATGCCTTACATCTATGGATTTATATATCACCCAATCATATTTCTCAAATAATAATAAATGAACGAATGATTAGTAAATATGATCAAAATTAATGTATGTTTTTTTTATCAAGAAATATATTACATCTGGTTTTAATTAAAATCCAACACTACCTAATTGTTTACAGAATAATGCTCATTAAGTTCAATTTTCTATCAAAATGCCTAAAACTGAAAGAAAGAATAAGATAATTTTTACTTCCATCAATACGGAAAAAAATGCATTGAATTACTTTATCTTCCCAGTTGTATTATATTTACGAAATATTTTTAAATATTTCTATAATAATAAATTTTTATGAAAGTAATATGGGTTTCAACTTTATTTGAATTCATTAGTTTAAAAGAGCCACAACTCTTAGGATATTTAAAAATATACACTTATAACTTTAGACATTTATACCAAAAGAACGCGTTTTTATAGAGAAATCTCATAATAAAATAATGTATAATTGAACTATATAAATATGAAATAACAAGTTGTAATAAAATAAACAGTCAATCCTATAGTTTCCTCAAGGACAAATATTTATAATAGTAAAGAATAGAAATAAGTATGTAAATTAGGCATATATATATATATATATATATATATATATATATATATATATATATATATTACATAAAAAGGGAAGACAGTCACGTGACTACAAATTCTACGCATGATAATCCCTCTTTAATGTTGCAATTATAATAATATAAATATTATTGTTATTATATATATATATATATATATATATATATATATGTGATAAAATATAAATAATATATCACATTGAAAGCACATTTTACTTGTAGAATGATTGCAAAGTAAAAAGGAGTGCAATAATTCAGAAGTGAAATGTGTAGCATTTCTGTACATATTTTTCACTATACATTGTATCAGAAACTTGGAACGTGCAAACGCTTCGCGTACACGAATGTCTAAATATGATCATTTTTGTGCAAATTTTCTTATGAAATCATTCCATATGTATTAAAAAGGAATTTTGTTAACATAAAAGTTCAATATAAATTTTCAGTCAATAATCAAAAAATTTACTAGATAATTAAAAAAAACAAAAAACTTTACTACATTTGTTATTTTAAATCCTACACTCTTTTAATCTTAACAAATCAAAAAGAAATAAAACAAAATTTTAAAATATCTTGCAATTCTTGCTATTATTTTTAAAGTCATTCAATTCAAAGATTTAATACTATTAAAATGCTTAAAAATGAGATTTAATACAATACAGCGTTAAAAAATTATACGTTAAGTATGTTATCTTCCAAAATAAGTTTTAAGATAGCATTAAAAATGATTATCACTGAATTGAAATAGAATATATTTATTAGACATCTTGCTTGTGAAAAGTTGGAAAGAAACCATTTTAGAGTATCGTATTAAATATTCCATAACCTTGTTCATAGGTAATCGATTCTTAATTTAGGTTATTCGGAAAAAATGCAGGAAATACGTTTTATTAGATTCGGAAATAGTAGTAATGGCATCACCATCAGCTGCGCAGTAAGCATTCACCTGTGAATGGAAAGATGCGTGTTACACGCAAGTTCGGAATTCATTACTAATTGATTTTATGGAAACCTTGTTATTTTTGAAAAAATTGAAACGGAGACGCAATTTAAAAATTTCGTTTTCGCTTCAGTTCACGAATTAATGACGAATGAAATTCCAAAATGGTTGTTCAAATTTGGCTTGTCGCTCAGTGGTCATTTTTCGCTATTTAGCCGGGAACCTATGGTTAAAGGTGGATTCCTAAGTGTCACAAACATGAGAGACCAATGTGGGATTTGAACCCATGAACTGTTGAACCGAAGGATAGAGCGCTAACCATTCGACTACCAGTTCGGCGTCTTTGTTCAGGAGTAGCACATACATCAAATACTGAATGATATATTGAATTACAAGGCAAATTATAAACATGTTTTCAACTGATAATATATATTATTCTCGCTATATTGTCAAATATTTTAAAAATATTATGTTTAAAAATTTACAATGTTTTTACAAGAATTTAGGAAATAACGTGTTGCATACATATAATATGTATGTACATAGTTTGTTTATGTAAGTGTATAATATATTTTATGTGCGTATATCTATACAAATCTTAATTCTGGAGGAATTTTATCCGAGGTTAAATTGAAGATGAGTGTATCACTGCGTAGAAGGAAACTAGCTAACTTAAAATATGACCTATGTTTCACTGCGAAATTTTGATACAATAAGCTGTAATTAACATTGATTTGAATTCATTATAAAATTGCTTATGCCATGATGTAAGTAATATAAATCATGTCATACCATTCTGCCTTCTTCAAGGACAAAGGTGTGGGTGTTCTTTCTACCCTTTTAACAATTCAGTGTAGAGAACAATACATGCAACGTCCTATCAATCATAATTATTACAAAATCTTTTCTTTTTTTTTGTCGTATATTTAAGACTTAGTCTTAGATTTTTGCTGTCGAATTCCTATAACTCGGCACTTTAATTTTTCACAAAATTTCATAATATATGAGTTTAGTTTTCAACAAAATGAGAATGAAAGAATAAAATTAAATTTTTAATCATAAAATCTAATAAATAATTTTTCATGATTTTAAACAGAATAAACTAAACTAAACTCGGGGGTACGACAGCCCCCGTGAGGCAAAAGTCTACAGTGCACATGTCTGCTTTCGTGACGGGGGTCTTGAGGTGGTCAATCTAGCGGGAAACCCCCAGTGTTTATCTCCAAACCATGCTTGGTACTCAATTTTATCAAACTGTTGAAAGGCTGAGTTGAACTTGCCCAGCCACCGGCCGTCATTTAAAGAGTATAATTAAAATAAGGAATAAAATTTTGAAGATTAAAAATCTTTTCCTTAAATAAATAAATAATAGTTAAATATTTTCTTCAAATAAATTAGTAATATTTAAAAAACAAAACTACTGCTGATTTAGTTTTCTAAATTATTTTTAAAACTGATATATATTTTTGAATACGTAATATATAAATGCAAAATAATATCACAGGCATTCATTTTTTCTTAAGTTTATCGCCTTTATTTATTAGGAGTATATTTTAGTAAATAGAAAAAGGCATTCCGTTCAAAAAAAAAAAAACTAATTTAAATAAAGTTTTTTTCAAATCGAATTGTTTATAAAGATGATTCCTAATATATGAAATGAATGCCAAAATTCGCAAGACTGTTGGAATAGGTGTAGAGCTATTTGCTGCTTCTATTGAAGTGTGCAACATTTAATATTTGTTTACCAAAAATCAAATCTGTTTGAGTATGCGTGTTATATATCCATTTACACAAACTGGTGAATAATATAATATTACACCATATATAGTATAATATTACAACATATATACTGAGAAATATAATATTACACCATGGAATCAGTTTTTTTTTTTTTTTTTTGTATTTTTATAATATGAAAGAAATAACCACTGTATTTTTTATATATAAGCATTTTTTTAACTTTAGATAGAAAAATTCCCACTGAAAAATTTAATTCATAAAATAGTCTAAATCTTATATAAAGGTTTGTTTTCAATTTTTTCATTAAGTAAAAAAACAGAATCAATATTAAAACATGAATTTAAATAAATATAAAATAAACAATCTATATATTCACAGAAAACTAGTATTTTCCCCCACTTTGCTTAAGGCTTATATGTATTTGTGAAACTAAAATCGTATAAATGAAATATTTCACATAATACATTGCAAAAGTTCAGATTTCAGAGTCACAATTAAAATAGCTAATTTTTCTAATTTAACATAAGATTTTCGAAAATGAAAATAGAATTAAGAATTATATTTATAAAAATTTCCTTAGTTGAATTTTCGACAGTAAGCGATATACTAATTTTTATCGGCGATCTTTTCCCGGTGTTAAGTTCATAGTCGTTTTTACTTGAGTTTGCGTCGAATAGATAATTTAAACCTCAACTGAGATCTTTTCTGCTAAAATAAGATGAATTTGCAAAACTTAAAGAAATTTCGTAAATATTAAGGAGATTTACTATTTTCGCAACATAAAAAAACGGAGACATTATAACTCACATAGAGATTTATGGAGCATTTTCTCACCTCAGTCGCAAGATTATGAGGTCAACAACACAGGAAAAGAGATGTTCACATACCGAATACTAATCAAAACAAAGTCGCTCTCGTGTGAGAGCGAACTTCAAGATGCAGTAGCTATATTGATGAAGCTTCCGTGCAATGCTTTATCGACTTAGTGTTAGTGGAGATAAATAAAATATTATAACTAAAAGCTCACATTTGTGTGAAATGACACAAAAGAATCTATTACTGCATGCTGCAAACAGCAAAGTTTAATACAATAGATATTATTAATATTATTATTGATGAAACAAAACAGTTAATTAAAACATGATGTATCTATATATTTCATGAAATAAAATTCCTTTTTTTTTTTTTTTGTAAAAATGCATCGAAATTTTAGAAAGGAATATTTTCTATTAACTAATATATTACATTATTCCTACAAAAATAATTTTCTGATATACAATGCTCTCTCTCTTTTTCTTTTAGCTTTCTTTCAGATTTCCTAATTAATGCGTATGAATTTTTTATGTTTATTTTAACATAAAACTTTCTGCAGTATAGAAATTTTGATGCTAAAGTATGCATAAAATGCTTATAGCATTTGATGATAATGTAAATTGAGCATAAAAATTTTTTAATTCGATTCATTTAAACGAATACACAAATTATATAATTTTGAACATAACATTTATAAAAATATATTGCATATTATCATCGAATAAAAAAATAAAGGCCTTACAAAAGCTTTTAATACATTTCATTATTAACTAGGTTATTATAAAGTATAATTAATTTAACTCTGAAAACTTCAACACACAGAGTATATAATCTCTCTCTCTTAAGCATAAATCTTATGTCTCAAAACTAGGATGTAAAACCGTCAATATTTTAATTTTATAAGAAAATCTAAACTTTCTCAAAAAATTTTATAAAAGTCAATAAAAAGATTGATGTAAAAAAGCAAAATCAATTTCACCTGTCATTTTATTTTTAGGAATGGTGACTGTTTGAAAATTAAATCACTTGCCTAGCAATCAAATTATAATCGCGATCAAAATGATAACTAATAAGTTTAAAGTAAATTATGTATATAATATACGCATTTAATGTGATTCGTAATTTTTTCATCACAAAAAAATTAGAAATATGAGTAAACGCAAAATATTCGAAAGGAAAATTCTCTGCATCTTTACTTTCAAACATGCTTTCGTACGCATTTTTACTTATTAAAAATTACTTCCGTAATGAATTGAACTTACAATACGTTATCTGAGAGGAAATATATCCCTATCAAATGAATTCAACTTGTAAAGAGAGAGGGGGACGCTTGTGCACAGAATAATGAAAATGTTTACCTCCTCATGCTGAGAGTTGTTGACAGTGTCAGAGCGGGAATCAATCTGGGAAGAGTGTTGCTTTGCGATGCCGAACCAAGACTGGAGAATCGGAGGAAGCCGCATCCCTGGAGTCAAAGAGTTAAGGAGTCCGAGTCTGCTTTTGGCCTCCTTTTTGGCCCGTGCAGGCTTCAATTACGGCACCGACCCAGGGCTGTGACCGAGGAGATGAGGATCGGACAGGTAGAACCGGATGCACACTCTCGGGAGGGGGAAGGTCACCGGCGACAAGTGCCTTTCCATATGTTAATAAATATCCCATTAATCCTTTCCAGCCGCTCAGGAGGAACCGTTACACTTCCCAAGATTAAAAAGAAAAATTTTTTTATCATTTAGAATCGTATCACTCTAATTAATATTCTTTCAGAATAAAGTTGTTCTATTTATTGATGTGGCCATGCATAAGCACCCAATCTTATAATCGGTTATTACCTATATAGATTAAAATAATAAAAAAAGGATGGAAATGACTTTTTTATGAAGCTTTAATCACATTTTCTTAATTCGTATTTCGAGGTAAACGTATTTATTATCTCGATTATTGATCTGGATGGAATGGAGTCACCATTATTCTGAAGAAAAGAATCGTCATTATGAAAATCACTGAGTAGAATTTTTTTCAATGAAAAGGAATAAAAATGTACGTACATGTTTAAGGAATTAAATGTACAATGTCATTTTGCTTCTGTGTATTAGAATTCCGCAATATTGCAGTATAGAAATGAATATTTGCATCAACTTTTCACATTTTAAAAGCCGAGCTGGCAGCCGAATGGTTAGCGCTCTTGCTTTCGGTTCAACAGTTCGTGGGTTCGAATCCCACCTTGGGCATGGATGTTTGTAGTGGTTCGGAATCCACTTTAAACCGTAGGTCCCGGTCTAATTAGCCCTCGTGTGCAAAAAATGACCGTTGAGCGACAAACAAATTCATATTTTAAAAATTTGTTTACAAATGCAATATTCGCTGTTTCATTTAAATCTATTTTAAGTCATTTAGTAAATTCTTACTATTTGTTTTGTTATACCAGAAAAATTGTATACATAAATTGCCTGCCTTGTGCGAATTTAAACGTATAAAAACTACAGGTACAAGTGCTATATTATACAACACTGGAAGTTTGAGGGCTAAGAATTTGTGAATGTGGAGTATTTTATTCAAATAAGATGAATATGTTTTATGGACTTGTCATAACTGTAAAATTTATAATGTTCTAAAATTGTACAGCCAAGTGGTCACAACTGCAAGACTATGCTCTTTACTGTGAAACATCTCGGGTTCAGTCTTAGTCACTGTTGAGACAAAGGAGGAGATTGCTTTTCCTTCCGCATTTTGCAGGATGGGTTCTGGAAAGTTATCTTCCCTGCTACATGAAAATGCTATCCATGAAAAACTCTTGCGTAAAGAATTCGGTAATGAATATCCAAGTGCATGTAAAGGTGAAAACCCGGAAAACTCCTAAATACCCACCCCAATAGACGCTTAAGCGGAAAGCAGAAGCGCAGCATCCATTGTAAGTTATTAGACAATAATTGTCATCACGTCCAGGACCTTCCACACCAAAGAGTTCAATCTTACCACAATCCTACGATGAACTATGAAGAAGAATGTTACGCTTTTGATATCTGTACCTGTTTAGGTAGGTGCCCAGAAGGTTTTCTGATTTTTTTCTTGCAATATATGAATATATCTATAAACATTTCTCTCGGAAGGCATTCCATGGTGATGTTGTAATGTCCTACAGCTGCTTTCAGCTTTTAAGTTTCACATTTGAAAGTATTAAGGTAGGCATTTAGCTACAATTTATAAAATACTTTAAAACGATTACCGAGCCAATTAATCCAAAGACAGCATTCAGCCAAGAACAAATGCAGCATTGATTAACATCTATACTTTTGTCTCAAATTTAAACCTGAACTTAGTGATTTCGGGTGAAAAATAAACAAAATCAGAGACAAAAAAAAAATCAAAATTTTAGAAGTTGACACAAATGTACACTAAGAATTCAATTATTTATACCAGCGTATTATTCATTTAATCAGCTATTGATGTTGAGTAGTATGAGATACATCTGAATATGCATAAATGGACTTAATGATTTCGGGCTGAAGTTTAAACAAGCTCATCAGGCCTCTTCAGACGTAAAAGCAGGTTCAGATGCACCTAATGTGAATCAACAATAGATGGAAGTTGCTTTCCGTATCCAAATCTATTGTATGAGAGATTGGTAGATTTCTAGGTTTACTCTAAGGTGATCAATGTATATGAAAATTTTCTTCTAGAAGGCTTCGTAAATATTTTAAAAACATATTAAACACTCATATTACGTTTAGAACAGATCCCTGTTAATAGGCAAATGAAGTCATTTTATGCTGATAATCTGGAACGACACTTGAGCGAATCACCTAAATGAACATTTAAAGAAAAGATGTGTTTACTTTTGTATTTAATCTTTACTTAGAGCCTATTTTTTGAAGATAAAATAAGGTAAAATCCTAAAAATGTTGAAAAATAAGGAAAAATTAGAAGGACAATAAATTGATTTACTCTATATTGAAATTCGAATTGCACTGCATTTTAATCCTTATTTCTATGTTGGACTATTCCCCAGTATTGTTCTGCTTTCAATTCCAACCACTCATGTTTATTTAGTTTTTCCTGTAGCTTTGAAATTAATATTAGTTATGAAACAACAAAATGAGTAATAACATTTGTAAACGCAGCATTTTGATATTTAAATCAAGGTAAAAATTCCTGTAATGACAAATATTAAATTTATATAATTTAATTCAGTATAATAATATATTGTTGTAGTTATGACTATAATTTTCAATTAATAGCATATATAACAAGCGTACTATGTCATCACAGTATATTTGACACTGTGACATGCAAAAATTGTACTCAATTAAAATATTATTAATGTTTAAAAAAGGGAATTTTTTTATAAAATTACATTTATTTATTCATTTTAGATAAATATATAAGAACCACACAAATATTAGATAATTTATTTTTGACTTATTTAATTATACATAATTATTTCTTGCTTAACCAAAGATTTTAAAGCGTTAAAATTTTTATAAACAAAAGATTTT
The DNA here is from genome assembly GCA_037975125.1 of Latrodectus hesperus. Lineage (NCBI taxonomy): Eukaryota > Metazoa > Arthropoda > Arachnida > Araneae > Theridiidae > Latrodectus > Latrodectus hesperus. The sequence continues at coordinate 30,554,646 of CM075859.1, forward strand.
TCTTCATATTTATTATTTCGGTTTAAGGCTATTTATTTGAACAGCTGAATTTTGATCCAAGATTAAGTAATGAAGCCAAAACTTCTGTGAGCTGGTATTCCATATAATAATCTATTTTAATTTTCACATATTTTCTCTTTTTAATTTTAGTTCGCAAAATATCAGTTCGCAAATTGAAATATTAGTTCGCAAATTGTTCATAGAGCCCATTTATTGAAAGGGTTGTAGATTATTATTAATCTTTTTTATGCTTAACTTTCATTTAATAACATGAAAAATAGAAGAATTTGCAGATCACCCTTTGTCACAAAAACTGTTTTGAGAAATGTATTTTAATCACTATGGGATTATTAATCTCCCCTTGAGGTTTTCCAATACCTTAATGTCCTTTTATGCCATGCGCAGCAAAATTTGGAAATCAATGATAATATTCTTTGAAATTTAATACTTTCACAATACAAACCTGGCATAGTAACTGCAGGGATTAACCTTAACAATGCCAGAAGAACAAATGATCACATCAAGCGTATGATTTGGTTCAATTTATTTGACGCTTTTAGGACGTTTTTGCATACGAGGCTATTTAGATCGGCACCTACAGTTTTAAGAGGATTTCGAGCTACTGCACACACCCGCACGCAAAGTATGATTTGAACGCATGAATTGATAAACAGAAGTCCTGAGATGAAGCGTGTGAAAGGTTTTGGGGGACGTTGATTTAAGAGTTGACTCTTAAGTGTCAACGTAACAAATAAACTACAAAAAAAGATTGTCTGGCATAACTCTACAGTTCATGTTAAATATATCCAATAGTAAATACACACAAATATGTAATCTGAAGCTGATGTTGGAATCATTACCTATAGAGTCAAATACAATACTCCTAGTAATGTTCAACTATAAAGGAACAACTAAAAAATAATAAAAACAAGGTACAATTGTGCCCATTAAAACAGTGATTAACATTTTGCAGTTTTATTAGTAATGTTGTATTATATTGGTCTATGGAGTATTATATTGGAGTCTATGGAGTATTATATTGGAGTCTATGGAGTATTATATTGGTCTATGGAGTATTATATGGAGTATTATAATGGAGTATTATATTGGTCTATTAATGGGTATAGGTTACAGATTATAATAAATAACCAGAGAAGACAATTTTAAAATATTATCAGAATACAATACAGAATATCTCCCTTCTGATGGCATTCTGATGTCCAGACCCATTGTAAAAAAAGAGATGCACTAACCCGCGTGCCACCTTCACGGTTGTTTGAATGTTTTTAATCTGAACTCAAACTACTAATTTCTCGATAATTTTGTGTTCAAATTCCACGACATTTACTTATATAGATGTTTGCAGGATATATTACCAGATATTTTCAGAGAACTATATTTTGTGAGCTTCTCATAATAAGATATCTAAAAGTGTCTCCGGGTGTAATATTAGAATTGTGTTCCATGACGTTGCCTATAAATCAATGCACTACAATAATTTGATACAACATGAATCAGTGCGTCTCAAGCGTTAATGCTATACAAATATATAAAACTATCAGCTAGTTTCTAAGATTGAAACCACTCTGGATCAAAAAGAAATTGCCTTGGTAACTTTCCTGGACATCCAAGTTGCCTTTGATAATACTTCCCATCCATTCATCCTCAATGCACTTAGAGGGGCAGGGATTAATCAGATTCTGTGTACTTGGATTGAGGCCTTGATTTCGGATAGATATATACAAATGAACATCTTTGATGAATCATTTGAAAAAAAGACTACTAGGTTGTCCTCAAGGAGGTGTTCTCTCACCATTACTTTGGAACCTAGTTGTAAATAGCCTTATAAAATATCTAAATGATAGGGGCTATTATACGCAAGGATTTGCTGATGACATTGTCATCCTTATCCTTGGCAAAGATTTCTACATAACTTGCCATCTCATGCAGGATGCTCTAAGTTATGTAGGTCAATGGTGCATGGATAACCAGAGAACCTGATGGTTAATCCTCAGAAAACCTACATTGTACCTTTTACACGCAAAAAGAAATGGAAGGGTTTTTTCATACCAAGACTTTTTAATGGTGAAATCAATGTGGCTTCAGAGGGGAAGTATCTGGGCATTTATTTAGACCAAAAACTCACCTGGAATAAGCACATTGATGATAAAATTAACCGAGCAAAGAAAAGCATTTTGCAGTCGAATGATTTGTAAAACTTGGGTCCACATCCAAAACTGATGTTGTGATTGAACACAGCTATTGTCAAGTCCATTCTCACATATGCCTGTGTGATCTAGTGGCGTAAGGTGTAACAAAAGACTGTGACTGACAGACTAGGAGGTCTACAAAGACTGGCTTGTATCTGCATCACAGGAGCAATGTCCACCGCACCAACCAGAGCATTGGAAGTTATGTTGGATCTAGCTCCCTTAGACATCTTCATCTGCAGCACTGCCAGAATGACTGCACACACAATGAAGCTACAAAACCAATGGTACGACCAACCTGTTGCCAAAGGGCACAGGGGTATTACCAGGAAAATTCAAGATCCTACTTTCCTGATGCCTTCGGACATCATGGAAAAGTCATACATGTTTGAAAGGACATTTGAAATAGTTTTTTTTAACTAGAGACGAATGGGATAACATGTTCAAAACTAAAACAGGAGATCTAATCTGGTACACAGATGGATCACTGAAAAACAGCCTCTCAGGACTGGCAGTATGTGGAGTGTCACCAAGAGCCAGCCTATCTGTAAGCCTAGAGCGATACGCTACGGTCTTCCAGGCAGAAGTTTTGGCCATTATCCACTATCTGCGACTAAATATGAGGAAGGGTTACCACGGTAAGCGGATTCTCATTTTTAGTGACAATCAAGCCGCTTTAAAAGTGCTCAGTTCTTTCGAAATCAAATCTAAAATGATTTTGGAATGTAGAAACCTTCTTACAGAACTGGCAACTAGAAACAAGGTGATCCTTGTATGGGTGCCAGGGTACAAAGATATCGAAGGTAATGAAAGGGCTGATAAACTTGCTAAACAAGGATCGTCTTTTGCTCCCATTGGTGCAGAACCTTTTTGTGGGATCAATTTGAAGACCGCAAAAACCAATGTTCTTAGGGAAAAATGGAAGATGTATGAAGCATGGCTTAACACTCCTGGTCAAACCCACGCTAAAAGTATGATCTGTGGATTATCAGCAAGGATTGCCTCTGAAATTCTAAGATTCTCTAGGCAGAAGATACGTTTAATCGTAGGCTTCATAACTGGGCACTACTATTTCAGAAAACACCTCCATAAAATGGGACTGTTTCAGCAAGACCCTATCTGCAGGAAATGTCATACGCATGAGGAAACGGCCAAGCATATCATCTACGAATGCGAGGCTCTTTCCCTCCCTAGATTAACTTCTTTAGCCATACTAGAGAGTTACACCTAGATTCTATTAAAGGGTTATCGGACTATATTAATAAAGTGGGTGACCCGAGCAACTGGAACTACGAAACATTGGGTTTGAAGTTAATAGTACAAAATGCTGATAAAAGCAGAGGTGCCCAATGACATACAAACCCAACTCTAAGAAGAATATATAAAACAACAGTTACAAATACAGCTAGAAAAACTAAAACCCGTGTATGATATCAATACAGAACTATGTTAAGACCGATTTAATTCATATTGACTAGATAAAATATTTTACGCATTTTCAAATTAAGGGCTCATTGTAAGCTACAAGCTATAAATCCTATGAAAACACAAGACAACTTTTAAATACAATTATAAAAATATATTATACTAATTAACAAATATGTGCTTTTCCCGAAAATTCGAAGCCTATAGACTATATATAACATAAAGAACCGAAATAAAGTCTATATATATATATATATATATATATATATATATATATATATATATATATAAACTTCCTGCCCAAAACGTTAATTTTATAACTAGTATTACAAATTATTATGCATCGTCAAATCATATGAGTGAAAAGTATCATGTATATTTGATATCTACTGAATGACATATATACCTTTACATTTGATGTAACAATTAAACTTCATTTATTCAGAAGAAATTTCGATATTCCAAAATTTGAATAATATTATTTGAGCTAATCTGTTATTTTTTCAATGTTTTATATTCTATTCTTTTGTGATGGATTCGAAAAACTTGGGCTTCGCTTAATTCAAATATTTTTTTAGGATTTGAGTTTGGCTTCAAATTTGAAACCATATAATATTAAGCTCATTTTTATGAATTGCGTGTAATTTTTGATGGTTTAATTTATGCAATATTTTTCACTTCTAATAAAAAATCATTTAAGGTAGAAAGTGCTAATTTCTAGAAAAGTTTACTTGTTTTTTAAAATAATGTAAGAAAAAAGAATTGGCTGGATTATCTCTATTCAAATACTACTTTATAAATAAAAGTATATATTATGTAAAATTTTCATGGGGGCTTAAATTTATTTGACATAACTGTCAATTGGAAACAATATTAGAATCATCATCATATATTTTCTTGGATTTATTACTGAACATGTATTTTTTTCGAACCTTGACAATCTCTCTCTCTCTCGTAGCCGAATGATTAGCGCTCTTGCATTCGGTTCCACACTCTTGCATTCGTGGGTTCAAATCCCACCTTAAGTATGGATGCTTTTAGTAGTTCGGAACCCACTTTAAATTGTAGGTTTTGGTCTAATTAGCCCTCGTGTGCAAAAAATGGCCGTTATAAGGTATAAATAAACTCTCTCTGGAATTGTTTGCCTAAGAATATGAAGCAAACACACACTACACATTCACAACATCACAGAAGTTGACACAATTGCCCCATAAATCAATTTAAAAAACTATAAATTAAATATAAACTTATGTAAAATGCTAATTAAAAGATCACTGCTCTGGTTGCCCATTAAACAGTTCGTGCGTTCGACTCCTGTTTGGGGTTAGAATTTTATAGAGATTCAGAATCCATTTATTTATTAGTAAGGCTCGCAACAGTTCGTAGGTTCGAATCCCACCTTGGGTATGGATGTTTGTAGTGGTTCGGAATCCACTTTAAACCGTGGGTCCCGGTCTAATTAGCTCTCGTGTGCAAAAAAATGACTGTTGTGCGACAAACAACGCATCAGATCAATTCTAGTGTACAAAAAATGAACACATAACAAACCACAATTAAATGTGCAATTAGAAAGCTCTTTGTTTAGTTTAATAATTACTTTAACTTCATACATAAAACTTACAAAGAATATTAGGATTTTATGCTCAAATTGTTGTTGTCGTGTGCCAGCCAGGCTGACAATATGGGGTGCGCTGCTCCACTTTTCCAACTGAATCATATTTTGGTGTGGAGTCCGACTTCCTAAGTACACACATACTATAGGAACCCGTTTATAGGGTAGGCAACCATTCATACAAAGAAAGGACAAAGACAGGATAGACAGAGAGAAGAAATACATCCATGCTCGATCTGGGATTCGAACCCAGGACCTCCCTATCCGCAGTCAGGCACTCTGACCACTACACAGGGTAAGCGGCTATGCTCAAATTAGTTTCTATTACTAATGAGACAAATTATGAGTTTAAAATCTAAATTTCTTAGCAATTTTACATATATTCCTATAATTAACGTTTTGTACAGAATCTCCTGGTAACACTATTGTGCAGAACCTCCTGATCACGATACAAAAGGTTAATGTTCAAATAAAATTCTGAATTGATTACTTTAAACTAAAAAAATTAAAATTTAATTTAATTTAATGATGTACAGATTAATTAACTTCATTTTATTAGCGTTACAAATTTCAATAAATGTTTATAGAATCATTATTTAAAATTTAATTAATAACATTCGAAGATAACAGTAAGAAACAACACTTAATTAAAGCCATTAAGTTTCGACTTTTTATATTGTGATAGGATTTTAAGTTTGGTTTTGTGGATACTGTTCAACCATCACAAGAGATAATTCAACTTATTAATTTAAGTGTGTTCCAAGTCATTAACCACGCTAGAGGTGGGAATTGAACCACTAGACTGAAAATCAAAGCGTTAATCATTCAGCTGTTAACTCATCTACACGATTCCAAATTCCAGTTTTCTAGTTATTATCAGTTTTAAATAAAATCGAGCAATATCATATATAACTTTGAATATGTGCTAAAAATGCTTTGCTCAAAATTGAGAAATAAAGAACAAAATTAGTACATCTAGTTAAAGAAACAACTTCACTTTTCCCTTTTTTTTTATGAAAAAATAATATTTTTGGACACTTTTTAATATAAGAGAGTTATCTTCCTCAGATATTTATAGGCAAACATAGAATTGTCTAATATGAGAGGAGTGACAAATGTGTCGTTTTTCTTTCGGCTAAAGAAAAAGGTAAATTCAAGGTATTCGATCATGTTTACAAGCCCATGTTATCCCCAAGGACATTCGGACATCCGCCAAAATACGTGCCCCAGATAATTAAACAACCCCGCTGACACAAATCTTAAAACAATACTTCACGATTAGTTTTTTAATCGTATTTCTTCGGTGGCTTTTTCTTGTGGGAAATTGATTCACTAATGAAATGAGGCATAACATCAGTTATTATCGAGAGATTATAAAGCAAGTTTTTGTAGAGTTCAATAAGAAGTCATGCATAAGTTATTGGCTTTTACAGGTAAGTAGCTTCTGTAGATCGTACAAAAAGTGAAAGTTTGGTAGGGGGCAATGGCCATACGCACATGTGTATGTATGTATACATAAATCAACTACATTTGATTGCAATTGCTGTAAATTGTCAAATTCATAGAGAAAAATAGTAATAGTAGATTCTAAAATCGCATTCTTATATATATTAAACAGGAACAATAATTTGCTGATATATTGAAAGAATGATCACAAAGCTGACTTACAAATTCGATTTAATGCATCAAAAGAACGTTCAATCTGTTTTGAGACTAGTTGAATTAAAAATGTATGCCCGTTGATATAATGCATGACATATTTAGCTTGTCATAGTATGTCATAGCTTGTCATAGTAGCTTGACATATTTAGCTTGTCGTTAAACATGATTTTATTTAACAGTTGGGAGAATTAATGGGAAATCTACGACCAAACAGCGTGGCAAAGGTTATTGAAAAAGAATTATGCCAGCCAGTATTTTTGTCTCAGTCAAGGATCTGAAAGAGACATTAAAGATTTTTTCTTTGACTTATGTATCAAATTCTCAGGAAATAAGCATAGTTACACATTTTTATATAAATCATTTTAAATTAATAGAACTATGTATTTTATTTTTATTTATTACATTACATATATTCAGACTTGTATGCTTGATTCTTGAGATCCGCTCGTAAGTCTTCGTCGATAATAGGACAAATAGCACAATGACAGATGTACAACCACAGAAGAATAACGAAGTAAACACCCAGGGCCACGGTGGGAGTCGAACCCACACTCCTACGCTTTCAAGCGACTATAGAACTATGTAAACAATATCATTAGTTGGATTTTTGCATTGTCAACTTAATCAAGTTCAAAATTTGTATGGAATGATTTATTTCATTTCAAAACATTTCAAATCAGTAGATCTCAAGCTTTCTTGTTGGGTAGTCGAGGCTTTGTTCAATATTGAAACAATCATAATAGGATAAAATTGCTTATGATGGCATGTACGTGACAAAAGAATGAAAATTACAATTTTTTACTGCATTTTCAAACGAAAACCACTTATTTTACGCAAAATACTTATGTAATAAAAACACATGTGCTTCTAAAGAAATATACACACAGCACCCTTCACAATATATTTAAACAATACTTTCCTTGATTTTAGCATAGCATCTTGCTACAGCTATATTAAATTACTTTAACACTGGTTTATTTTGTCGTTTTACGTTCATTTTTCACTATCGACATCATTTATACGCGGATGTATCATTATCATATACGAAAACATTTCTAAGCAGAATTTGACCGCTACCAGTGGCTTAAAGAGGATTCTAGCTATGAAGCAGGGTAGTATAAGTTAGAAAATTTTACTGCCAACGAAAATACAGAAATGAGTAATGGATATAAAAATGCTGGATAATCCTAATTTGGATAGAACACACGGGATCTAGCACATGCGTAGCATTTAATTTCTGGGTATCAAAATATTTCGTATATTTTATAAGAAACAAAAGCATGGAGTAGCTATAAAAACGTTAAAATATCGTTACCCGGCGGGCAGCTGTGAACCATGTCACGGAGACGATTAGCATTACCCACGCCATACCACCACAAACCCGTTTATAGGATGGACCACATTCATTCATCATCTCAGAAGAAAGGACAGAAACACAGAGAGAAAGAAACATAAATGCCCGAACCGAGATTCAAACCCGAAACCCATAGTCTAGGAGTCAGGAACGCTAACCACTCAACCATTGGTCGCCAGTCAACATTGAAATCCAAATTTTAGAAAACGAATCTTAAACAAGCCACTTTTTGCTATTAGAATAAATGCTGCCGATGCAAATATGTGTGTGGTGTGTCTAGTCATCCTATAACATATTTTAAATTCATAAAATTAACTTGTAATATTCATTAAATCTTTCCCTTTTCATTAGAACGTTTGCTTTTTTCCAAGAAAACATTGCGTCACTTCAATATTAAATCTTTTCGGTCTTCATATTTAATGAATGCCCATTATTTGGATACACACTTCCACGTACTTGGCAATAATACCTTAAATATTTAGATTTGCTTTTTTCCCTTCATACATGAGAGCACTAATAAGCACATTACAGATTAATGAGCAACTGAATGAAACACAAAAATTAACAAGCACCTTTTTACATTGCACATTTTAACATTTTTAAAAAGGTTCTTAAACAAATACTATTTGATTTCAGGTCATATTAGCTCTCGTTGGCAAAATGTGACCGTAGAATGTAAACTACAATAAATGCTAAGCCATTTGTTTTCAAATGTATACCAAAGAGCGTAACATCGAAAATATGCGAAACCAAAAATCTTTGATTACACTATAATATGGATTAAATAGTAATCTCCTTATTGTGGAAAATTATCTTTAAGGAAATTTAAATACTTCGTGCAAGAACGTTTTTGTTTATCACTTATAGAATAAGATGAAAAGAGAATCATATTGCCCAGCAATATTTCGTTAGAAATCTCCTGTACTTTTATTTGTAATTAAATGTAATTTTAATGAAATTTTTTTTAAAATCTTGAATAGAATGTATGTTACATTGTTTAAATGAATTATTTATCTCAAAATTTGATAGTTCGTTTTAACCAGATGCATTTGGACAGCCTTGATGAGTTTAAATCACCATCTGCACGTTTATTCATTTCGTTGCGTTTCCAGCTGTCGATTTCTGCCAAATTAAAAGTATAACAAACCGCGTAAAGTAACTAGTCTCTAGTCAATATAAATTAACATCCTAATAATCACGCTAACAGTGAAATTTATGTAATGAAGATTAAAATAGACAAAACTTATTAGGTGATAAAGCCCTTATCAGTTAATCTAAAAATTATAAACAGTAAATACATTTAGTATACTCTGGTATTTTTAAAATTTTATACTTAAATTTCAATTGATTAGTTTCTTTTATCTCTCTATGATCATTTTTTGCAAACGAGAACTAATTCAACAGGTGCCTATAATTTAAAGTGGATTTCGAACATTCATACTTGAAACTGAAATTTCATGAGATGATTATGTCAAATTCATACCCTTTAAATATAAATTTAAGCAATTTATAATCACAATTTTTGATTAATGCGATGTTGTGAGCATGTTATTTTTTTATTTCTAACAATGTGGTAAGTTTTACATCTTATAATATTAAAATAATTACTATTATAATATTAAAATAATTCTTACATAAAATTTATTTATTGTAAGAACTTTAAACATAAACAAACTATCTAATTCCATTACACCCTAGCTATATGACTGAATAAAATATAGAAAAGTTCACTCAGATTCAAATGAAATTTACGCTTAGAAAACATAAAATTTAAAACAGTTGGCTGATTCTTTTTCTATTACTTTTAGTGTGATTGAAATTAAAATATAATTTCAATTTATCCTATTTGGTTCTCATAAATCATCTGAAAAAGAAATTTGAATAAAAATATTTCATTATTTTCCCAAAAACAGTTATATATGCGTGTAAAATCAAATATACTTTTGCGTAAAAGAAATGAATGTGTATCAAAATTACAAAAAAAAGATATATGAAGACACAAATTACTTAAATATCTAGTGGCGCCATCTATTATAATCATTTTAAATATGAAAGAGAGAAAGTTTACTGTCTCATTATATAAATAAAATTACTAATTTTTCTGTGTTAACAATAAGCATCTTTCATATTTTCTTTTTAAGGAAAAGTTTTTTTTTATATCATATGACTTTTATTAATTGAAATGCCATCTGGAAATCGAGGGGTAGCACAAATTAAAATATATCAAAATATACAAATTGGGCATTTATATCAATATACACACACTAGCCAGTCAATTAGAAACTTCAGAGAATTTCTTTTAAGTCCTTGCTAGGAATAAAGTCCGTAAATATTTTTATGACGTAGTTTACATCTTTAGAATGCCAGCATAAGTTAGGTATAAAAGTGCCTATCATGATGTAAAATGGGAAAAACGAGTCCCTTTTCACAATATAAAATATTCCAAAGGCTTTCAAAAGTTGGTATAAAAACCATGTCTTTGTCTAGAAGACGTAACGCGTGGTTCAAGCAGTTTTCCAAGAGCATGATCAGCGTCGTATCTGACAAATTGCATAGCATAATACGGACCTTCTGTGCTTCCTTCAAATGATAAAAAAAACCATCAACCAAACCTCTTTCCAACAGATTTCAGCAGGAACCATTGTAAGGGAATTGCAGATGATTGAAATGATTAGTTGGGTGCCTGTGAGAAAACCATTCATTTCTGCCTGAAATGCGAAAATTCATTTGCAGTTATGTCGGGGAAGATGACACAGGACATCTGAAAACACTTGAAACAGATTAATGTGGTTGGATGAAACACGCTAACCTTATCTTACACTGATGGAAGACGTCGAATTTGGCGAGAACCCCTTGAAGACATGAATATATCCTGCTTTAATCACACGGTGCAAAGGTTTGGTGAGAATACAATGATATGGGCCCTATTCTGTTGCCATGGAATTTGTGCTCCGATGCTCCTCTAGCCGAGCTGGCAGCCGAATGGTTAGCGCTCTTGCCTTCGGTTGAACAGTTCGTGGGTTCGATTCCCACCTTAGGCATGGATGTTTGTAGTGGTTCGGAATCCACTTTAAACCGTAGGTCTCGGTCTAATTAGCCCTCGTGGGCAAAAAATGACCGTTGAGCGACAAACAAACCAAACCAATGCTCCTCAAGAGTAAACAGCGATGAGACATCAATATATACTGGCAGATCAAATGTACCCAGCACAATGTAGCATTTTTACTCTGATGGCGATAGATACTTCATGGACGACATTGCAATTGTACATCACAGTTATACAAATGGATATCAATTGTTGAATGCGTATATATGAAAAATCGGTATCCACAATAAAGGATAGAAAATTGTTACCAGCATATAAACGATTAAAGGTGCCTATTGTAAACATAATCTTGATGGTTATAATTGCAGACAGTACTAGTTGATCAGTATTAGATTGTCAGCAAATACTACAGCGGTATATACATATAATTTTATTCTTATTATAGTTAATAATTTTTTTTTATAATATTCGAAAAAGTAAATTTGAAACAGTTTTAATGGAAAATAAATTCATTTTTAATAAGTGATAGGTTTGATATATATAATCAGATTAGATCTCATTTTAATATAAAATTTTTCGTTTACTCATTTAAGATCAAACTTTATGGAATTTATATAACAATTAATGTAATAGTTGCTTAGACATTCAGGTTTGAGCGCCAGTATAAAAAATATGCCTTACATTAGAACCTGTGGGAAGTTGTTTGGCACAAATTCTTGATTAGTTTCAAACTGCGAGGAATTCTAACTCATATTATTAAAACAGTATAGATGCTTTACGTATTTCTTAAAAAATTTGAAATTCAAATTATTTTTTAATTTAAATTTTCATTAAAACTAAGATTTTTTTTCATCGTACATTTATTTGATCTTATTGAGAAAAATCTAAAATTAGAGCTGCAAGTTTATATTACAGTGGTTCTAAAGCATTTAGTATTGATATTCTTCCATTTGAACCTAATTTTGCTCAATAATTTGTGAATTTCTTATAATAAAACTGCATTTTTACCCTTGAAATACATTACGGTATTGAGAAATTAAAGGAATTAATAATTTTCTTATTTTATCAAACATTTGAGATCAAATGAGCTCAAGTATTAGCAATAAAAAACACTTCATAGATTGAAATACTTGTTTTATGCGAAAAGGCATTGTAGTTACTTAAGAATGGAAAAATATATTCAATAAAATAAATTTACAAAACACGCTGTTTTTCCAAGAAAATTGATTTTTTTTTTTTTTTGTATGCAATATGAACTATTTCACTAATGACTGTTAAAAATTTTTTTAATTTTTGTCTGTATTAAAGGAAAACTCAGAAAAATACAATTTCTCGCTTCTCCAATGAAGAGTAACATTCAAAATAGGATTTAATGCACTGTTGTACAAAAAAAAAGCATATTGAAAGAAAATAAAATTTACTCACTTCAGAATCATATATTACTGCTTGTTGAAATCTGGAAAATTTTTTTTCATAAAATATTTATATTAAAATCATGTACAAAAATGGAATTCTTAAGCTAATTTTTTTCTTTTAAAAAAATTTATTTTCTGAAAGTTAGAATTTTTTTTCATTATTTGATACATGACATTAAACTATTTATCAAATTTTGATTTTTGTAGTATACAGATGTAGCTGTAAAAGCTCTTTTTTTGTCATGTTTTGTCAAGATTTTATTCTAAATATACCAAGAATTTCCGAAGTTTGGAAATGTATTCTTGTTAATGCCGGCCCTCAATAAAATAAATAAAAAAAATCTAATTTTTTTTTTTTAAAGATTATTTGCAAGTGTTTTCGTTCTGAGTTTTGATGTACATACGAAGATACGTTGGCTTTTTATTTTGCAAGTTCCAAATTAAAGTGTTTTATTCTTTGAATCTGCACTTTTTTATAAGCTTGAGCTCATTGAAGAATTGTATAACCTGTAGTCATTCCATATTTGATTAGCAAAATTTCTTTCGAGATATTTAATTTGGAAAATCAAGAGAAAAGCTAGCTTATACAATATTTCCAATAAGAAAAATCATCATTTCTCTTTGAAATCAACTTCTGGGAACGTTCGTTATGCTGCTACCACTATCTCTATCAGTATCCTCCATGGAAAAATATCACTCTTCTAAGTTATTCAATAGTACCCTCATTTTCACCACTTCCATAAATAGATTTGCAAATATCAATTCTTTTTTTAAGAATTATCCATACATGATAAAAAATAGAACTCAGTTCACTAAGATTTACTATCTATTTGTAACAAAAGACATTTAATCTGCAATACAAATAAAAAAATTGAATGATTCTCAAGCATTTTCTTATAAGCAATTTGCAATCAGTACCAAAAAAAATGCGACTTATATGACCTAAGTAACAACTTTGAACATAAGTGAAAGGTTTTGTGATCTAAGAAATGGAAATTTTTTGTTATGTTGATAGTATGCTTCGCATGTGACACAAACATCAAAGAATATATGTATTAGCATATCACATGGCGCCAATTCAAACAGGAGACGTCAGAATGATGATTTCTAATTTTGTCTTAATCATTTTTATGTATCATTCTGAAATCTCATCAGTGATATATGATGTACATTTTGAAGAGCTCATATAAATAAAAATTGTCAAATAATATATACAATCATTAACCACACAATAATTAAAATATATGATTGTATTAATTTTTATTAATTATAGTTCTATAAAATATTCACAGTACAGCATTTTCAGTAATTTTGTACTGTCACCCTTTTAAAAGTGCCATTTAATACAGAATGCAATCCCATGCTTGCTTCCTAATATACTTTTCAAACTATAAATCAAATACTGTCCTAAGGCCCTCACATGTGACACTATTGAAACAATAAATCTTCAATGAATTAGAATACTTAGATTAATCATTTAACATTGTTATCACTGACATCATGCAAACATCTGCATATTTACCTATTTTATTTAAAGACTAAAATTTGTGACTATCATTGTTGTGAAACTTATTGTACTGTGACTATTAAAGTCTAATAAGTAGATATTTAATTTTGTATAAAAAACAAGAGTTTGTTTAATAATTTATTCCTTAAAAAGACTTCCAGTTCCTGTTGCTAAGCTTCAAGCTTTAGAAGACAAAATTTTGTTCATTTCATTGGAAGTTTTAAAACAAATTTTACAGCTTTAAGTTCACAGTTTCAACTTTTTTCCATTTTAAACAAAACAGTATGTACATATAAGCGCATATATTAAATTAATTGGTGATTGAAGTTTCAAGCATCAGCATAATTTAAGTTTATGCTAATAGAATCTGAGAAGTTATTTTTGCTGTAAATTTTATAACCATTTAAATACAGCATATAAAGGATTCTCTTTTAATATGGATGCATATATACAATGTTATCTTATTACTATACATTTAGTTACAAATACGATGAAATTTGCAAAATATGCCTTTCAAATTATTTGCTTGACATTTATTGACTAAAAAGAAATTTTGTTAAAAGAAAATAGCATTTAACAAACAATAAAAAATATTTTTTTAAATTAAAATCAGAATATTTTAAGCCAACAATATTAAGAAAATCATAACATTTTAAATTGTATAGTCAACATTATAGTGTAAACATAAAGAGAAAAATATTTTGAGAACAATTTAGCTGCCAGATTCATTTAATTGCTTTGATACTCCAACAAATTAAGCTAAATTTCATTTAAAGTTTAAAATCTAAAAACATATAATACAGGAAATTAATAAGATAATTATCTATTAATAATATATATTAAAGACAGAATACATAAATCTACATTATATATATATATATATATATATATATATATATATATATATATATATATATATATATATATATATATATATCATCTTAAAAATCACTTATAGATGTGTTAAAAAAATAAGTCTCCAAATTAACACATGCACATACATTTTACCTTTTGAACTAAAAATAAATTAGTTTATTTTTTCATTAAGTTTAACAAAATAACAATCACTCTTTGATAAAGTTTCTTTTAAAAGTCAACTTCAATTTGTACAACACGTTATAATTGCTAATATGAAGGGATAAATATATCTTCATAGTGGCTAAAATGAAAGTCACTATGAAGTGACATTAACTGTGTATGTAGAAACCACTTTCATATATAAATTCTTTCACAAGAAATATTTTCCATTTAGCAAAGTCTGAAATCTTTTGTAACATTTATGCCTGAATTTGTAATAATGAATTACTCTTTAAAATTTTATAAGTTAGTAAAATATGATTATGATTACCCTAAATTCAATCAAATATACTTCTGTAAAAAGACATTTTAATTATTAATGATGTTTATTTAATAACATTAATAGTTTATTTAATAACATGAATAATTATTTAATAACATGAATAGCAAATAATTTCATATTAACTTAAAATTTAAAATATTTTAAGAGAAAACATATTAAATATTTTAAATCACGTAGATACCAGTAATAAAATAATTTGTTTGAAAAATTCTCAGATTTTGTATATACCTGAGTGCAAGAAAAAGTTAATAATGTCCAATTCAAAACTCAGACTCTAATCTGATGGAACATCTGAAGAGTTAAAGTTTATAAGCAAATATCTTCACAATTTATAAGCAATAAAGACTGTAGAGACTGATGAGAAAAAAGTTAATAGTATTCCTACTTAAGATATGTAAAACAGCTTTTGAAAAGAAAATGTTTTCTAAAAATACAGATGAAATCAATATATTTTACTTGTCATAAAAGTTTGCAAAAAGACTTTAGAATACTAACAGTTTGTATTTTATTCTTTAATTACAAGTATAGAAATAATAAAAATTTTGCTTTTATCATTTAATAATTTTTATTGAATTAGTCATTAAGCAAAAATAATTTAATTAGTCAGAAGAACATTTTACATATAAAATTAGTTTTGTCATAAAATTGGAATAGAATGCTATTTGTAAATGTATATCTGTATTTAAACATCTATACTGGTTTACACACAATAGTTGCACTATTTAAACATTTATTTATACTAGTTATCTTTTAATCACAAAAATAAAACACATATATAAACCTCTAAAAATAAAAGCTACATTATTTGGGTCCAGTTATCATTCAAATGTTTTATAGTAATTCTTCAATGAAAACTAGCAGATAATGTTTTAATAAATCAGAATCTAATCATGTTTAATCAGAGAAAAAATTTTTTCAAAAATTTATCTCAGTAGCATACAGTAATTATTTAAATTTAGAGTTTACATGATTGGAGCAAAATGAAGTAGAATGAAATTTTCCTTATCTTACAATGAAGCATTATAAGTAGGTAATTTATATAATAAATGATTTTTATAGTTTAAATGCATATAAAAATATAAACATATAAAAAATACATAATTAATTAAAAGCATAATTTATTACTACCAATGCAAATACACATGATTTTCTATATTTACAAAAAATATTAGAAATAAATTAATAAACTAGTTTATAAAAGACATAGTTTATGATCCACTTGCTAATTTTTTTACAACTTCTAATATTTTCCCACATTCCAAATTCTTTACGGAAACAGATGTTTCTTTGCCAAAATCTAAAAAAGTAATAAATTGAACTAGTATTTACTAAAACACAGACATAAAATTTCATATTTTATTATCTTAGTAATCATATTTTAATTCTGATTAATATTTTTAAAATATGATTACATTACTTAATGCAAATATATTAAAGAAATTCATATCACATATCCAAGACAAATAGATTAAATTCAAATAGCATTCTTTATTTCTTAAAATGTAAATTTTCCAAAATAAAGTAAATAGTTAGTTTTAACATTTATTTGGTAATCATTTAAAAGATATTTCAATATTGTAATACACAGCAATTAACATTAAATTAGGCTATGTTAACTCTAAGATCGTAAAATATAAATTTAATATAACCATAATATTAAATCATATCTTTGCATGCCAATGTTTGAACTTGATTCTATAAAAATCTGTCAATAATTTAAAGCTATACTTAATCAACAAGTGATTGAAACTAATTCTCTAAATATTTTGATTGTTTTATTATTATCATATTTGCTGGTGTATAAGAAGCAATTTTTTTCAAAGAAAATTGGTCTGAAAAATGGGGTGCATCTCAATTTTTGATTCCATTCTGTCTCATTTCTAGAAATTTCCTCTATTGTAAATTACGTGATTTTTTTCTTGTTTACTATACAAATATTTGTTACGTAGATTTCATTGAATGTGTATGCATTGTCATCGACAATACCTGCTGGGTTCATTGAAACTTTCAAAAACTTTTGTATGATTAAAAATCGTGTAAAATTTCTACTGTGTTCAATTTTCTTAAATTTGTTATCAAGTTATGGCTCAAAAACAAGATTAGCATTGTTATAGCATACAAGTTACTGGTCATTGCATATTCTAAAGAACATGAAAACAGGGCAAGAGAGGCATTTCAGATCGCCTATGAGAAATCAGGACTAGGCAGAATCAGGAAGAGGATTTCAAAAAAGCAGTTCACAGTAAACACAGCCTGTGGGATATATTTAAAATAGACCCAATGGTTAAATAACTAAAGAAATGCAACATTAGTAACACACTGGATAGTACAGAGAACAATTTGTTGTATGAGGATTCAAATGCTGATTTCGAAGAGGTTTCAAGTGACTCTTCATTTAGCTCTGGAGATATGCCTGAGTTTTGATAAAGAGATTTAAAGGTATTGTTTCCCAGATATATTGGGTATTGCTTTTTATTTGTATTACTTTGGATTTAAAATACTGTAAATCCATTATAAAGAACAGTAATAATGTTTTATCCATCAAAAATGTGTGTAAGATGGGAGTCCCCATCTGATACAAGAAATTAAACAATTAATAAAAGTATTTGGCTAAAATTACTATCTTTAGAGTTTCATTAATCTAACTCAAATAAGTATAACAATATTTATATATAATATTTAACTTTTATTTCAGTCAAAAACTTTAAAGGTTATAAACGAATGTTTAGAATTTCTTCTTGCTCTTACTTAAAAGATTTACATGATTAGACAACTTCTTTCTATTAGATTAAAATGAAGATTTGATACATTTGAATCAATTTAATTTAAAAGAAAATATAATAAGTAAGAATTTGGGAAATATTTTAAAATAAAAAGTACACTTGTATAAATCATTTATAACTAATTATGTATAATATTATAAGCCTTCTTTCACAAAAAAATAACTTTTTAAGACAACTGCATAAATATTAGCCATAAAAATTTTATTGTACAAGATGAAAATTGTATTTCAAATTACAACATTTCATATATACTTTTGATTGAAAGTAATAAATCTGTGTTTATTCTTTACCGTGAACTATTTCCCAAAATATTCAAATTTTGATTTCATATATTTTTTAAATAAATTTTTATGTTTTCTTAAATTTAATTAAATAGTTTACAGGCAAAGAAAAGAACTCTCTCTAACAGTTAAACCACGGCCAGCTTAGTGTAAAATGTGGCAATGAAGCCTTATTTACATTTTTAAGATTCAAGACTAACTTATTTGGAAGCAAGATATATGAGAATTCCTTAAAAGAATCTGGGCAATTTGTCTGGAAAAGGAATTTCCTCTTTCACTAAATCTATATAAAGGACTGCATGAGAGTAATTCAAACAGACCAATTTTTTTTATTTTCAAATACTTCCTCTTATTGATTTCTGTTGTGGTTA
This sequence comes from Latrodectus hesperus, assembly GCA_037975125.1. Taxonomy (NCBI): domain Eukaryota; kingdom Metazoa; phylum Arthropoda; class Arachnida; order Araneae; family Theridiidae; genus Latrodectus; species Latrodectus hesperus. Next base: position 30,573,672 of record CM075859.1, read on the forward strand.
GAAATTTCTAGTGGCATAGTGTTAAGTGTACAAATGTTGTAATGACATTACATTCAGTGCATTATGACATCACATCATTGTAAAAATGAGCTGAACTTATTTTGCAATGTGTGTGGCAAACTTAAATTGAAAACACAACAATGTAGTTCCTTAGTTAGACTTGAGAACAAAATTTCTGTTGTAGAATTGAAGAACAGGATAAGTCCTAAGCTCCTCATGTGCAAAAATTCATGTACTACAAATCTGAGAAACTGATTACGGAGGGAAAAAAAAGCTGGATGAAATTTATAGCACCTATGATTTGGCATGAACCAATCAATCAGTTAAAGGATTGATATTTTGGACTAACACATGTCAGGGTTCTTTTCGAAACCCAAATCCTGTTTACAGTATTTAAACTTATACTCCGCTATGCAACCAATTCCACATCCTGAAGATCTTCCTATAGTAACAGCTCTAAATAAGTATAGTGTTTATTCAGAGAAAGATCTCTTCAATGACCAAAGCCATCAAGATCTTGACATTCAAATCATGAAATTACACAGGCAGAATCTTGAATGGGACTTAAAACTCTTAAATATACTCAGAATTACTGAATTTTAGGCTTCAAGGTTGGTATCTATTAGAGAAAGATGTAAAATAAGCTCATATAAAAGACAAAGCCATTTTGTAGATTACTTTGTAAGTGACTGCTAGTGTGAGTCGGCTACTTCAGGCATTAGAACATTAATATAATCCAGCAGAGTGGCACCTTTATGACGACTCATTCAAATGTATTATCAAAGCAATGTTCCAAATAAGGAATGTTTGTCTATCTGTTGTTCTTGTAGCACATTCTACCAACACAAAGGAAATTTACAAAGTTATGATTGCTATACTGAAGTTAATTGAATTTACTACATTAAAATGCATATTTGAAAAGATCGAAATTTGGTGGGGTATTAACAGGTATGCAACAAGAATACACTAAATTAAGCTGTTTTCTATGTGAATGAGCAGCCTTGACAGAAAAATTGCTGAATTCATAAACAGTGGCCCATATGAATAAATTTCATTCAAGGCACAAAAAATAATCAAATAAACCACTTGTGAATCTGCAATGTGTTTTTCTCCTGCCAATGCACATTAAATTTGGCTTGATGAAAATATTTTAATAAACTTTTGAGTCTACAGCTTTTATATGTCAGTTTAATAACCTGTAAAATGTCTGAATGAAGAATGAGTGGGTTTCTTGCATTTCAGGCAAAAATTTAAAACTCTCAGAGAGACAAAGGTAAAATGTTTTTATTGGTACACAAATTAAAGCAATATATTTTGATGAAGAGTTTGAAGATAAAATATAAGTAGATAATGCAACATGACTGGCGTTAAAATCAGTATGGTCGTGTTTCCTTGGAAATGAGAAAGCTAGAAATTAAGATCTTAAGGTAACATGATGAAATGCTTTTGAGTTACATGTTGCAATATCATTAAAACTATTTTTTGCACTCACATATTAATTTCTTTTTTCAAAAGATTGGTGTAGTTATTGATAAATATACAAAACGTAAATTAAAATATCTTTATATATGAAAAGCTTTTATGTTGATATACTTATTATCCAAGACACATCAACCAATGTCTACAAAAGGAAACATCCAAAATATCCTTTTAGCATTTCATTTTTATAATAAAGCCTGTTACATTTCTCTGTAATCAATTTCTATAAATGTGTAATAATTATAACAAAAATGGTATGTGATAGACCATTTTGTTTTTGATATATGATTCAAGTACCTCTTCTTTATATAGAATCATATAGTTTCTTCTAAAATACAAGAAAGTTCTTTTTTTTGTATTTTAGAAGTAACTAGTTGTACAGTGTTTTCTGCAATGGTCTGAGAGCATGATGAAAAATTCTTCATCCAATTTGAGTGATTAATGTTAAATTGTTCAAAAATGGTAGCAAACTAGAAATCAAAGTATAGTTAAATTAGAATACAATTTTTATGATTCAGAATTTCAATTCATCACATTTCATAGTTAACAGTTTTAATACATAAGCTTTTTCATAACAATCTGAACATGACAACAATTAGAATGTGTTCAAAATGAAAAATTTTTCCTGTGTATAACTTCATTTTACTATTTAAGCTTATATTGTAATCAAGAAAGAGACAACAGAACATTATCTTTAGAAATTAATACAAACACCAACACACACATTTAATTATATTATTAAAAACTAAATAAATATATTTATTTTAACTTAAATTTTGTTAATTGTTGAGTAACATCAATATTCAATACCCTCCTAATCTTAAATTATTGAAGTTTCAGTTTATGTAGTGTTTCAGCCTTTAATTATCACATGAATTATAAAATACAAATTAATCTTTTATTTGTACATGTGAATGAAGGAATGAAATTTAAAGTATCCCAATGAAAAAATATAAATAAAAAACCTATTATGAAATGATTAAAATGTTAATATATTGAAAAAAAAACATTATGTATCAGGGAAATGTATTATATACAGTAAATTAATTACAATGAATAAGTCAAAATTTAATGTCATATAAAAAATATCAATGTGGTTAGTAAAATCAGCAACAAATACACATTTAAATATATATATATACATATATATAATATTCATTGTATACAATATTTTATTTAATTTATCGAGTATTGTTTAGAATATTTGGCATGTATATTTAGGTATACCATGAATTGTAATGCTTGTCAATTAGAAACTCAAATTTTCATTAAAATGTAAGTTATTTATGTTATTGATTTAGCTTTATTGACCAGTTCTCTCAGAAGTTAAGATTGTGCTTATACTGAGAACAAACATGCTTACATGTGTTTTGAAAGTGGGTGCCATTGCCTTGTTAATTAAAATCAGAGTTATCATAAAAATGTATGTTATTTACGTTATTGATTTATCTTCATTGACCGGTTATTTTCAGAGCTAAATTACATTTACTATATTTTTGAGGTGGGCGCTACTGACCAGTTAATTAAACACTAAGTTTTTATAAAAATGTGTATTATTTACGTTATTGATTTAGTTTTATTACCCAGTTTTCCCCCACTCAAAACTGCATAACATTTAGCTAGATTATATTTGTTTTAAAATATGTAATCTTTGTGAAATTAGTTTCTAATTATTAGTTTTATATATAATACTTCTGTAGTAAATAATTATAATGAATATACAAAATTATGATATTTGCAATCTAAATTAGCATGAGATTGTAATATTTAAATTTCAAGTTTGAGTGCAATCAGGATTTTGAAATCCATATTTTGCACAAGGTAACATAATTTAGCCTGTTGAGATAACTATATACTTATGGGAAAATTTAAAATAACATCAAACCTGTACCAGTTTGTAGGATTTTACCAAACATTCCAATACCAAACATCCCAAAAATTTAATCTCAACCATTTCACAATAAATCAAGAATATTTTAATTTCTAAAAACCTATTATTGCTATGCCTGAATGTATATCAATCTCTGTTCAAGAAAATTTACATTCTTAAATACCATATTAACTAAAATAAATTTTGATTATTAAGTATTTAGGGGCATGAAGAAAAATTTATAGTGATAAACATATTAATAAAAATGGCAGTAGGTAAATATATTGAAAGATAGATCTAGAAATATATTTTTTAAAAAAAGAAATTCTTTGAAAAAATAAATAAATAAAAGTCTTAACATATATTTTACTGATTTTCTTCAGAACCATTAATTTGGAGATATTGCATATTGATTATTTAATGTAACATTGAATCATGATAGAAACATACAATAAATTAACTTACCATATCTAGCATATAATTTAGGTTCAACACCTTTGCACTCTCGAATCAAGACAGGAAAGTTAGGATTATTCTTTTTATTGGTACATAATGCTTCTTAATAAATTCCCTGTAAAATTCACAACTAATTTCATTACTTATGGTTTTTATACAAAATGTTATAATTTAAGATTATTTTCAATAAAATATTTTAACAATTTAAATTAACATAATATATATAATGACTCAGTAATTTAAATAGCAATTGATTCAGATTATTAAAATTTTGTTTCCTCTCATTAGTATATATTCTTAAAAAAACATGATGAAAAATTTATATATATAATGTATTTTAACTCTTTTATAATGTAAATTCTTAATTTATTTTTACATTGTAAAGGAATAAGAAATACTTTATTTCTCTAAATCAGGATTTAGAATACTAGATAAGTTTACTTTTTAGGGATTAGTGGTCAGTGTTCAGAGTGAAGTACAGATTTAAGACTCGCTAAAAAGAGATATTATTTATTACTCTATCCACTACATCTCATAGCCGGTCGTGTATCAAGTGGCTGGGTCCTTCGAACTCCTCTTGTCGAGTGGTCAACTGAAATGTTCTCCCTCGTGCGCCTTCCTTCTCTCAAGAGGTAAAGGAGGTCGGAAGTGGATTTCTTGTTAGACCAGTGCGTCCGTACCTTGGAGCGTGGGAGTTTGTTTTACCCTTTACCAGATGCCAGAGAGGGGAAAATGTTCATTTCCGTAACTAATTAGTACTTGAGAAAAGTGATCACTACAAACTATGACCCAGTAACTTGGTTCACGTTACAAAGGAAAATATACAAATATATATACATACAAAACATGTTATTTACATAATATGGATCTTCACAAAAATTTTTGTTATACACTTGTGATTTTAATTAGCAGAATAAGCTATGAAATTATATACTTCTTAAGATTTTACACATATTTTAGTTTATCAATTTACAATATAATTTATAAGTTATGATATATATACCAATACGTTATTATCTATATTACATATTCAGTGACTAAATGTTTCAGAAAACAAACTTTCCTGTCACATCTAGTGCTTTTCAGTGGTTGAGAAGGAGGTTGAATGTCTTAACTCTTAGTAATTTTGTTTGACATGGTTAAGTCGACATTATCCATTTCAACTGAGATTTGATATGCAGGTTTTAACCAATCAATGGGAACGGTGTAATGTTTGCCATTAATGTCCAAAACAAAAATTTTATCTGGTCTATTAATAACTAAATTTTATAACTATATAACTCATTTCATAAAGAAAAATCAAGTAACAGTGTTACATATGGATCCTAAAAGAAAGCAGAATATTTCAGTGATAATATACATGCACCAATTTTAACTAAAGAATATATTTTATTATGATGAAAACAAAATTCTTTACAATTGATAAAAATATATACTAATAAATGAAGCTGAAAGTTTTAATACAGCCTTATCAAATTTCTCTTATATAATACTCAATTTGCACAAACAGTTATAAGAATACTAGCACAATTTCTAATATTGGAAAAGTATTTAGATAATTACCCTAATATCAAAATAAGAACTTGGTTGATAAAAAAATTTTCAGTATGATAGAGCCAAAAAATTTAAAAAAAAATTTTTTTTCACAATTTCTGGTTCTAATGTTTCTGAAAACCAACTTGCTTTTTCTTTTAAAAAATTAGCATTAACAAATATGCATATATACACGTTCGGCACAGTTTCAGATTTTATATTTAGAATATCTTGCTAATCTAAATTACATCATCTTGTGAATTATACGGCTTTTAAAATCCCAATTGCACTCAAACTTGAAATTTAAACATTACAATCGCACACTATTTTAGATTTCAATAACCGAAATTTCAAATATTTAACTATAGTTACTTATTACAAAAGTATTATAAAACTAATAGCTAGAAACTAATTACACAAAGATTAAAGCAACAGAATCTCATGTTGTCTACAGCAGGAGACAAGCGAACAATAAAACTAAATCACTAATGTAAGTAATACATTTTATGAAAATTTGAGTTTTAATAAACCAGGCCGTGGTACAGACTTTAAAAAAACATCAGTATGTATGCTATCTAGCACAAGAGATGACCAGGTAATAAAGCTAAATCAATATATAATGTAAATAACATACATTTTTATGAAAACTTTTAATTAACCAGGCAGTGGCAGCCACCTTAAAAAACATCATAGTAAATATTATCTAGATCTGAAGAAAATTGCCTCAAATAATGCTTAGAAAATTTACATCATTAATTACCCCATAATATTTTTATAACCTTAACAATAGATAGCTAAAAACATAAATTATTATTTTCAGTTTACTTTTTTATTATTAAAGATAACTTAGAAATTGAAGCATCAAAGTAATCTAAATATTTCACAAATTCAAAGTGTCTTTCTTGGTAAAATAAATACAATGCACATCAATGTCTGCATATAATTACAAAAACCAATCATATTATTATAATAGGGATTTCGATTCTCTTTATAAATCAAAATAACTTTACATAATATGAACTGACATCTTATGCTACATATTTAAATAGTGCAGTAATGGATAAAATGTAGGAGACAAAAAGGATTCTTTTAAGGGATTGAATATACAAATGAATTTGAAATGAACTCATGTATGAGTTCTGTGGGAGATTTTTAATTCAATGGAAGTATATCATGTTACGTCCTTGTAATTAGCATGTTATATAACTAACTGAAGTAAACCAGCAAACTCTCAAAAATATTTTTACTACATGTAAATGAATCTATAATCCGGAATTAATTAAAACTGATAAAGAGAAAAATATTATTGTTCTATTCTTAATTTAAAAAATAGCCATAAAAGTTTCAAGATATAATTTTATAAACAAAGGCTATGAAAAATTCAAACATCACACCTGAGACCAGAACTCTCCTTTGAAGTTTGACACAAATGCAAACGAAATTCTTTTAAAACAGGGCCTAATTTGAGAGTTTTTGACATATTTATTTCGTGAAACAATAAAAAAAACTAGAGAATTATACTTCCTCAATTTACAATGAATATCACTAAAACTACAAAAAAAGTTAATAAAAGCAAATCAAATTTAATTTTATGGTTTTTCTACGATTAAAAAGTAAGTAAAATAGTTTTTATTTTTTATCCCCTCTTCAAGAGAATTAAGAAGTTTGCGTTTGGATATCCATCGTGTACTTATTCAACTTCATTTTCTTATAAAATGGAAATTTACTATAAGTTGTAGGTATGTTTTCCACTCCTCCATTTAAAATAATTCAGTTCTCTCTCTCTCTCTCTTATTTTTATTTCCCTTTAAAATACACAAAAGAGTATTAATCCATCGAGTAGAAATAAAAAGAAGAATTTACAGCTTAAGGGTAATTTAACTATTGAAGTGAACAGCCTTTTTACTTGAATTAGATTTTCTTCAATCAGTATTCGGTAAAAAGAATTGCTTACTGTTAAATATGTACATATTAAATTGGTTTGGGTAAGTTTGGAGTCATAAAGTTAATGTATTTCGATTAATTTATAACCCCTTTCTCTAGTACGTAAAAGAACTTGCAGAGTTTCATCTTCAATTTTGTATACAAAATGAAGGTAAATAGATTTTTTTATTATTAAAAACGTATGTTTAATATATACTAGGAGTAGCCTAGGAGCACCTCCTAGCTCTATGTGTTTAACCATAGAGCTAGGAGGAGTACCACACCAGTGCCACAAAACATAAGTAAGTTTACTAACCGTCTTTTGGATGTTATTCAAATGATCCACCCGTTATCCAGTAGAGATTTACGAAGCGTCCATAAATGATTCAGTAGACTATCCACTGACCGTCTAAAAGACATCCATAACATGACGAATTACTCTTGTTTATTTTAATTAGATTTTATAACTGAAATTTAAAAATTTTGAAAATAGTCTATAAATTTCCTAATTTTACAAGAAATTATTATCTTTAAATATATTATTACACATTATTTTTTATATTTATTAAATTTAGTATTTAAATTATATTTCAAAAATAATTCGTAATTCTGTAAAATTTACCTGTAAATTTTACCTCCAAATTTAATCGAATCATTTTTCAATAAAAACTTAAATCTTGTTTGATCCTATATTAACAGGAAACACATTTTTATATTAGCATTTGATAAACCTTTTAAGTATTTCTTTCAAGTTATTTTTTTTAAATTAAATTTTTTAATTTCAGTTATTTATTTATTTTTTTTGTGTGTGTGTGTCTGCTTAGTTTTTAAACAAAAGAAATATTTAGCATTTTACACTAAAGTCCTTTCCGGTTCTATTTGATTATTTCAATTTATAATTTGCATTTTGAATATAAATATTTGATACAATAAAATGCTCCAAAAATTTATCTTAACTTGATCATGTTCTAGATGACTTATACGTTGCAGTTAAAATTTAAAATTACCCCTCCTATGTAAAATCTGCTTTTAATTGCTGCTTATCACACACTATTTCTTTGTTACTTTCTTTTTATCTGCCCATTATATTATACCAACGTGAATAACAAAATGCAGTGCTTCAATGTTTATAAGAACAAATATGATAAAATGTAACACATTAAAGTTATTATTAATAATAAATAAAATCTGAAAAAGTAGACATTGCTCTACCAGTACTTATTTAAAGTTAAACTGCTTTTTGGTCTGTAAGGGAAAATAATCAATAAATATTACTCAGGAAAAAGATTTACTAATATTTCACATATTCAAAATAACAATATAGACAAATTGAATACATAAATATTGATTCTGCTCCCGTACATTTATCGTTTCATAAGAAACTACAATATTAGGAATGATAAAGTACAATTTATAATTAAAATGCAGCATATTGACCTATTTAAAGTTTTTTTACTTGATTGATTTCAGTGGCTTATTTCTTAGTAGAAATTAGTTTTTTATTCATTCATTGTAATTATTTTTGGGAATTAGAAATTTTTTTAGACTTTGCTAAGAGTTTAACACAAGAGTAGTTTGATAAATATTTGTTCATAAATAAATGTAATTTGATTCCATCGATAAAAAATTTTTAGATTTTATTTAGGTCTGAAATCAAAATATAATTTATTCCAGTACTTAAAATTTTTACTAATATTTTATAAATTTTCCAAATAAATTTTATTTAAATTTGACGAATAATTTCATTATTTATTTTGTATTAAATTTTTATCAAGTAATGTTAAAAGTAAGAGTTAGCACAATTATGGGCTTCAAAAAGGAAATTTATCAGAATATAATATTGAAATCAATGTCATTAAAGTTTGTTAATAAGTAGTCTCTAAAATTTACCTCAATCAATCATTTATTCACTTCTTGTTTAATTGTAAAATACATGACTTAAATTCTAATAAGAGTATTGGTATAATAGTCAAACATCAATTAAAATTCTTTCAAAAAATTTTTTTTATTTCAATAATACACATAAATATGTTATTTCTGCCAAAGATATATTTTAATTCAATCTGTTTTGTATACAATATATACTATAATCCACATAAATAACTATAAATAGTAAATTAAAATTTTATCTTATCAGTAAAGTGGTGTCTAAATACAATTTTGGTGAAAATAATTAGAAGTTTTAAGTTTTTGGAATGCAAATGAATATGAATATCTAAAATTCTGTCAAATTCAGATTTCGGAAATTTTTATAATTTCATTATCTGAAATGTACATTTCAGAAAATAAAAGCAAGCTTTTTTCTTTTTAGAATATTTACATTTGTATGTTTATTGTGATATTCAGCTAAATATTAATATAATATCAAATCACACTCGCTGTAATTTCCGCTATTATATTTAAAGCAGTATTTTCCACTCAATTTCATGAAATATACATTAATCCTCTAACCAAATAAAAATAAAACATTAAACTCAATAGTCTTTCTAATTATTGAAATCCTGAGAAGAAAAATTTCATCTCAGAAATGGTACAGAATTAATGTATCAAACAATTCATTTAAAATAATGTAAACTTGAGGATGCATTACTTTAATAATTATTTAATATCTAAGCGTTTTACTAAATTGCTTCGCTAACAGTGGTAACAAAGAAAGTTGCCCATTATCATTGGCAATGAACTCTCAACTTTTAATTAAATTCCGAATTACTTCATTTAGTCGAGCATCATAGTGGTATTATCGAAACTCGCAATACTAGATAATGAAAACTACTTATAAAAACCAACAAGGTTAAAACAGCTTTGGAGATATGTAAAATTAGCGATATTTTAAATGTACCAGTAAAACCTTACATTCACCAAGACCTCATAACTACAAGATTAATTTTGAGAGACATTCCTGTACACTTATCCTTGGTAAGCCTAGCAGAAGAAATTTCCCTAAATAATCTTAATGTAAAAAGTATTCGAAGATTTACAAAGAAAAATTCTCCTGAACTAACTGAAACTGTATTAGTAAATGAGTATGGACATAATTTGCCTGCAGAGATTACTTTATTTTTCGCAGTAGTAAAAATCTTTAAGTTCATTGATCTTCTTCTCTTCTTCTTAGAATTGGGTTTGTATGGCATTGGGTACCTCTGCTTTTATCAGCATTTTGTATGCTTTTATCAGCATAACCATTAACTCCAAACCTAATGTTTCCTAGTTCCAGTTACTCGGGTCACCCACTTTATTAATATAATTCCGATAACCCTTTAATGGAGTCTAGGTGTAACTCTCTGGTATGGATGATGCCTAAAGAAGTTAATCTAGGGAGGGGAAGAGCCTCACATTCGTAAATGATATGCTCTTCCGTTTCCTCTTGCGTATGACATTTCCAGCAGATAGGGTCTTGCTAAAACAGTCCCATCTGGTCAGAAAGTCAGTCATGCTAGGGATAGCTGCCTGACTTTCACCAGAAGAAGATGGTTTGGAGGTCATTTCTACCTCAAGTGAAGGATTCATTGCTGCCCCTTTACAAGATTGCCTCTGAGTTCCCTTGTCTTTTTCAGCAAGGTCTACTTCAGAGGCTTCACCTGCAAATGCAGAAAGGTTTGTTATTTCTTGTGTCTTTTCAGCCACAAGATAACAATTAAAAAGCTCAGGTAATATAAGTCCACCCAGCATTGCCTGAGTTACTGGGCAAAGCAAATTACTCTAGAAGTTCGCCAGGCAACTAGAGGCTCCGTTAAGACACCAATACCGCGGTGCCAATTATCCCTAGGCACGGATCGCATAACACCAGGGTTTACGGGAGCTGGTTCGCGGCCTCTGATTCTATATTCAAGGCTATCCTGTCATTCCTACAGGACATTCGGCGATCCACCACCTGCCGACGCGCCTGGTGGCTGCTCAAGCCCCAGGAAGGTACACGTACCCCTGATTCCAGGGAGTTCATTGATAATCCGAGACAGTGTCCAAAATGTTTTAAGTTTACACATTCTCCTCAAAAATGTCAAATCGCTACTGCAATATGTCGCCAATGTGGTGTATCTCATGTTGATCAGGTGTGTCAGATATCAGCACCTATTTGTTGTAATTGCAAAGGTTCACATTCAGCTGACTTTATAAATTGCCCAGTCAGGTTAGAAGAAAAGAGGTTTCTTAACTTTAAATGCAAAACTCACCTAACTTACACAGAAGCTCGGCGACAATATCAGTCAAATAAAACTTCTCCTAGCTATGCCAATGCGGCAAAAACTAAGGCAACTGAACCATCCTTATCGCGTAAAGAAATAGAAAGTTTAATAAACCACACAGTTCAGACTACTGTAAAGGCAACTTTTCAAGAATTAAGCAAGATATTTGAAGAAAAATTGATAATCCTATCTAATAAACAAGATGAAATGTTCTCAAAAGTTATGGTGACTATTCAAAAGTTAGCCGAATCCCAGATGACTTCGCGGGAATTATCCTCTTTACCACGTCGGAAAACTAGTCGTAATAATGCAAATACAAAAAAATCGAATCATCAGAGAAGGTGAAATTACATCATTCAGTTTCTAACAAAAATGAAAGTTCTAATAAAGAAAGTGAAATTCTCATACCAGGAAGTGATATAGTGGAAGAACTATATCGGATTCACTAAATATCAATTCGGCAAAATATAATAGAGTTAGAAATGTTTAAAAACTTTTACTGATTTTAAAGCATGTTTTCTCTGATTTCATGGAACTCTCGCAGCATTCTCAACAAACGCCATTTCCTAAAACTCAAGTTTTTTGCCAATGCAAATGTGATTGCAATACAGGAATCTTTTCTAAAGAGCAGTAAGCACTTTAGCTTACTGTTGCTCCGTGGCTGAGTGGTCAAAGTATCACTCCGCTAATCGCTTGAGAGCGTAGGAGTGTGGGTTCGATTCCCACCGTGGCCCTGGGTGTTTTCTTCGTTATTCTTCTGTGGTTGTACATCTGTCATTGTGCTATCTGCCCTATTATCGACGAAGACTTACAAGCGGATCTCAAGAATCAAGCATAAAAGTCTGAATATATGTAATGTAATAAATAAATAAATTTAGCTTATCAAATAAGGTCATATTTAGATCTGATAAACCTGATGGAAGAGGAGGTGGTCTGATTTTGGGTGTCGATAAATTTCTTCCCGCTCGAATGATCTCAATACCTGGGAATTTGTCAGACGGGAGAGAAGTTCTTGCTATACAAATCTCTATTGGTAAAACAAACCTCTCTATTATTAACATGTATATTCCCCCAGGTAAATTCTCTATTCAATGGATTCAAAACGTCCTTCAAGCAGTAGAACCTCCCTTTATCATCGTTGGGGATTTCAATATAAAACATACCTCCTTAGGCAGCTATTCTAACTCACCACAATCCAAAGAATTTCTAAATTGGCTGATAGAGAATAACATATGTATTCTAAATGACGATACTCCTACTCATTTTGGTTATAATCAGCTACCATCCCTTCTAGACTATTGCTTAGTTTCCCCTGATATTTTTAGTCTCTGCTCACACCAAATTCATCCAGACAGCTATAGCAGTGATCATCTTCCAACGCATACTTCTATTAATTTTAATGTACCGGAAAATGAATCCCAATACTATCGAGCTCGTATCTTATGGTCTAGATGCCTCGCTTCTCTTAATAATCAGATTTCATCTTCTGGTATCAGTTCTTTTCAGCATTTGTATAGCCTTTGTAATAAAGAAATACGTAATAATCTTAAATGGCAGGTTTTTAAGCAGAAATCATATCCTCCTTGGTGGTCTTCAAGATGTAGTTTCCTCTTGGGTAAGAAGAGACGATTATGGAGATTGGCAAAAAGGTCTTGCAATAAGAATATTTGGATCAAGTATAAGCAAATAGCAGCTCAGCTCCATCAACTTATTGTATTTCTTAGCCGTAAGTATTGGGATGATTCGATTAATTATGCCTGTTCATCTAAAGATATTTTTCACATACTTAGGCAAATTTCTAGTAGATCTTCTACTTCGCCCACTTCTCACTTATTGTTCAAAGTTGGTGACACGTTCATCTCGGATTCCCAGGAACAGGCTAACCTTCTCGCAAATTACTTTTCAAGTCCTCCTATTTCGGTAGGAATTCCTATAGATTTATAAGCTCAGAGATTTTCTATCAATATAATATGGATTTTACATTAGCAGAGCTTAAGGGTGCTATTACTAAGAAACACTCAGCCGTTGGTCCCGATCACATGTCAAATAAAATGCTTAATGGTTTATCTTCTTCATCCCTTGAGTGTCTTCTCTCTCTTATCAATGACTCATGGTCTTCAGGAAGCATTCCCAGCACTTGGAAATCTACCACAGTGGTTCCCATTCCTAAACCTAATAAACCTCTAAACGAGATATCATCTTACAGGCCTATTTCTCTCACTAGCAATTTATGTAAAGTGGTAGAGAGAATGGTTCTTAAGCGTCTTCTTAACCATACAACATTGGAAAATTTCTTTCATCCTCATCATCACGGGTTTCTACGTTATAGAGGCTGTGATAGTATTCTATCCATGATACATCATCATATAATCTCTGCAAGATCACAAAGGAAATTTATTGTTTGTGTATCGATTGATATTTCCAAAGCATACGATTCTGTTTGGCATGATGATCTTATAAACTTACGCAAGCTCATATCACTGGCAGAGCCACAAAATGGATGATGAACCTCATACAAGACAGATTTTTCAGAGTGAAATGGAGGAACACTTTTTCAAATGAATTAAAATCTTACAGAGGTGTTCCACAGGGAAGTGTATTATCACCTTTCCTATTTATGATTTTTATGGCAGATATTTTTGAAGTAATTCCGGAAGGGGTCTTATGCTTCATTTATGCTGACGATGTGTTTCTTTTATGCTCCACCTTAACATCTGATACATTAAGAAAAAAGATGCAATTGGCTCTACACAAAGTTAGCCAATGGTGTGAACAATGGATGTTGACCACTGTCCCAAACAAATGTTCTCTCATAAACTTCTCGTCTAGGAGAGACCTTGGAGACATTCAGTTGAACTTTGGTAATCAACTGATCAAATCTTCGCAACATATGCGTATCCTTGGTATATAATTTCCCCATAACTTGTCTTTTAAACACCATTTTCTGCAAAAGGAGAAAGTGTGCCTGAAGAAACTTAATGCATTAAAAGCTATTGCAGGATTAAAACGAGATTTGAGAGCTTTCCATCTGTTAAATATCGTAAATTCCTGCATTTGTGGAAGCATCAACTATGGGTGCCACATATTTTTGTCTGCAAGTAAAAGTGATAAAAAAATTTTCGATGTCATTTATCATGCAGCGCTCCGAATCGCTACTAGGCTCCCACAGTGGACTCCAATTCCTATCCTATACCAAGAAGCGGGAGTACTTCCATTATCATATCGCCAAGAATTGCTTTCCCTAAAAATGTATATTCGAAATATTAGTTTAGATTCAGAGCTCCTTGTGCGAAATCGTGGAAATCATTATCATTCAATCATATCAACAAGGGACACCCTCTTGTTTTTCGTGCCAGAAATTGGCTTAGCTCTCAGGGAATTAATGAAATAAACATAATGAAGTCACCAAGATTTCAGACTATGGACTTTTCCAACGTAAGGTTTTAACTGACAGATCTCCCATTTCAATCTAAGAACATTCCTAGTTAGATTATATCAAAAATCTTCAATAACTACTATCATACAACTTGGAAAAATCATATTTTAATTTTTACAGATGCTTCAAAGAAAATGTCAGATCTTGGTTTAACAGTCTTTAATTACACCCAAAATTATTTTTTTTTTTCTGGAAAGGTTGCATCCCAAAATACAATTTTCACTGCCAAATGTCTAGCTATTTTACTAGCACTGAAAAAAGTCTGTACGAAAGCTCACAACTATGTGATACTGTCTGATAGTTTTTCCTGTATCTCAGCTCTATTACATATCTCTAAGGAATCTCCTACAGTAATACAGTTAATTAGATCAGCAATCATCGATACAATGCCAATTTGCAATTCAATTCATTTTGTATGGGTTCCAGGGCATTCTGGAATAGACGGCAACGAAAGAGCTGACTGTATTGCTAAATCTGCACTCCACAGACAGTATATTGACAATTCAATTTCCCCAGATGATCTCGCCCGTTACGCTCGGATTCATTTTAAGAACTCTTATCTAAAGGAATGGCTGAACAGCAAGTATGCTAACAGTTTTGCTCACCTGCTATCTATAAAGAACTGGCATCGTCTCCTTCCAAAATCTCGCATGGAAGATGTCTGGATTTCTAGGGTTAGATACTAGGTCAATTCCAACAAATGCGTTACTAGCCCGATTTAAATTATCTAATACAGACAAATGCACATGTGGAGCGGTCGAAACTATAGATCACATATTACTTCAATGCCCCCAATACAAGCAGATACGAGAGCTCCTTCGCCAAAGAAATGGTATTGGAGCGTTATCCTTCTCTTGGTTGTTTGAACTATCCGTAAATCCTTCCAATAAAATCGAATGCATCGTGGATTTTATGAAAAGATCTAAAAGGTTTTAACCTTAAGATGGAAATTCGGCACTAAAGTTCATATTCGATTTTTTTCAACATCAACTTTCCCTGAGATTCCAATCAATTCACTGACAAAGAGTTTATAGTAACTCCCATAGTATCGTTTGTCAATCAACTTCATAAATCGAGCCAATAAATGCATTTGATGATATACCGATTCTACTATTAGAAGTAAGTGAATAAATTCTGGCATGCTTTCTTCCTGGAAAGGTGAAGACTCTATCAACCAGAGAATATTGTATCAAGTTTCATATAAAATCTAGTATGTAGTAACTGATGTTATATTTTTAATGTGAGCTAAAAGCACTTTAGCATAGAGCTCCAAAAATATACTTTGCGAAAAAAAATTACATTAAATAATGGTGTGTGTGTTTTTTAAATTTATTCTATTGTTTTAAAGTTCAAACTCTTGAAATTAAAAGTTTACTCAATCTTAAAATATAATGTGTAAAATTTAGTTTAAATAATTTAGTTTTTAACCTTCAATTATTCTTTCAATCCAAAAAACAAATTTTATATTTAAATGAATTGAGTAATTTTAAATACAGTGTGTGAAAAATTAATTCAGTCGAATATTATTTACTAGATGTGATATTATTTTATAAAATGTTTTAATTATTCTCCAAATCATTTATTTGCAAATAATCATGTCATTATATGTATATGTTTTGTGCAGAAATATGTTGTAAAATGATTTTTAAATCATTTTTATTTAAAATTTTAATACATTCACTGTTTAATGATCTAAAATGAATAAAACCTTAAAGTATTTAAGTTGATAAATGAAAAATAAATTATAATTAAATCATATTTATTCATTTATTAAGTCATATTTATATTCATTTTATATTAATTCTACAATGAAGCTATAAGCGCTTCATGGGAAAAATGTTAGTTTTTTATCTGAGAAATTTAGTCTCTCCCCAAGATATTTAAAATAAAAAAAGAACTAAATTTAGTTTGTGTGTGTGTTTCATGAAACCAAATATATGATGAATATTCAACACATTTGTCGTTGTGTTATTCTCATCCAAAATGACAACTTTTAAAAACATTAGAGCATATTAACTTAAGCGATACTCTTCAGCTTCCAGAAACAAAACAGCAAATTAAAATTGATAATACTTGAAAAATATTTTATCAATTTGGACAAAATTTGGTGGTGATGGTTTTATTCACTACACTCCTTATTAACAAATCCTTGAAGCTTAATGAATAATATTTTGAACCTTACAATAACTGCATGTTGAATCATTGTCGAGAGTTTTATTATAATATTTTACATTGACATCAATAATTCAGAACCTATTCATACCATATATACACTGCTTAAAACAATTAAAGAATATTGTGGTTTTAGGTGGATCTTGTGGCTGGGAAACTTTTTAGCTGCTTGATACGTGATCGACAGACGTTGTCGGTTATATGAGAATAAATTACACATGTTTGGCTGAAAAAAATGCATTTTATTGCGCATTTGTGTACAAAAGGAAAAAAACACAATTTGTGCATATGAGAAAAAAGAATAATAAAAGGTGTTGTCTTCAAAGGAAGTCATTTTCAGTAGGGGGTATGGTTTCCACGGACGGCCAGCAACGTTGAACACATTTGAGGCATGGAGTTAATGAGGCTATTAATCACGAGTCGGGGTATTCTGTCCCACTCTTCCAGAAGAGCTCTTTCCAGTTCTTGGAGAGTTTGTAGGGGTGCTTGGTGAACAGCAACTCGTCTTCCTAGAGCATCCCAAACGTGCTCTATTGGATTCATGTCTGGAGAACACGCTGGCCATTCCATTCGTACGATTCCTTCCTTGAAAAGGAAATCCTCCACCAGGATGGCACGATGTGGCCTGCAGTTATCGTCCATTAAAATGAAGTCATCTCCGATTGCTGCAGCGTAAGGGACTACAATAGGTCTGAGGATCTCATCCCTATATCGGCGACCAGTCAGAGGTCCATCTCGAATGATATAAAGGTCTGTGCGCCCGTCAATGGAGATGCCACCATACACCAACTCTCCTCTACCGCCAAATCTGACACTTTCGTGCACGAACGCTGGATTATTCATACTGCCACGGTCCCTCCAGATGAAAATACGCCTATTATCAAGATGAACAGAAAAACGGGACTCGTCAGAAAAAAACATTGCTCCATTCATTTCTCCTCCAGTTCACATGCTCTGTTGCCCACTCCCTGCGGTCGCGACGATGCCTTGATGTTAGTTTAACACATGTCATCGGTCGGCGAGCATACAGACCTACACCATGGAGCCGGTTTCGGACAGTCTGAGTTGAAACCGTGGTGTCAGTAGCCGAGCGAAGGTGTTGTTGGAGAAGAGTAGCGTTCATATTTCGGTGTCTCCGAGCCGTTAACACTAAATAACGATCTTCATTGGGTGTTGTTGCCCATCTACAGCCTTGCCCTGGTCTTCGGCCTGCACTTCCAGTCTCCAAAAAACGGTTCCAGATCCTGGAAATCACACTTTGTAACACTCCAATGGTTTGCGCTACTCCGGCTTGAGTTTGGCCCCCTTCTAACCTACCAACAACTCTCCAAGCTTCTGAATTGGTTAAATGACTTCGCTGAGACATCGTACTCATCGAAACAAAGCAGTCACTGAATAACGATCATCCTTGTATTCATTGTCTTTTATTCAGTTGAAAGTCAAATTTCATTCACTGCCGCTGAAGTGACGTTTTTGACGTCGAACTCAAAATTAGCATACTCCACAGTTTGAAAATCAGAAAAATTTTCATTTATGATTCTCTTTTTCCATTTTCAGCAAAAAAATTTTTCGCTTATATCTTTATTTTATGTAAAACTTACAATATCCTTTAATTGTTTTGAGCAGTGTATTTTCCATCCATTAATACAATCAATGAAATAGTCGCATAGAAGCTTATATTTTAAATTAAAGTAATAAATTGCTTTCTTCATATGTGCGTATATTACTGAAGAAATAAGTATTAATAAGTAATTCTTATTACTTGATGTTTTTCCATCAGATTCTGAGCTGGCTGCCGAATGCTTAACCTTCTGACATTCATTCAACAGTTCATACGTTCGATTCCCAGCTCGGTCTTGGAAGTTTTTTAGTGGTTCGTAATCCACAGTAAATTATAAGTCTTGATCTAATTATTCAAAAAATGACTTTTGAGAAAAAAATGAAAGGCAATCTTTCATCAGATAAAATAAATATTTGAGTATTAATTTTCATGTCTATATAAGTTCTCTATATATGAAAATCAATTCTATATAACAAAAAATGAAACCCAACTTATCAGCAGACAAAATAAGCACACTTGAATATTAATTTCAATTCTATTTAAATTTGCCTTTGAAGTTTATAAAAATTTTAAAATAACAATTTCAAATATATATGTTTTAATTATTCAAAATATGAGGTTTCCTTACTGTGATGTTCAACTTGGTCAATCCTTAAACGAGGTGGTTGCAATATCTTGTTTGGCCGCTCAATTAATCCAGTGAACGAAAAATATGCATCATTCTCACGGGAACGAAATGCAATCTAAAGTGATGAATTCAATAAGCGCAAACATTAAAAAATTTATTTCATTTAAAAAAGGCTTAATGTGTTTCTATTATTTCGATTCTGCAATTTAAAATAGAATTATCGTGTCAAAGTCATGCAAATATTTTTTAAATAATTAATCATAGAACAAAATGTTCTGAATACATTTATCCAATGAGTCTAAATTTTAAGAAGTTATTCTTATAAAGGAAGCCCGGTGGCTTAGTGGCAGCGTTTCACGCTCCCATGACACAGGTCCGAAGTTCGATCCTCGGTCTGGGCAAGGTTGACTCAGCCTTTCATCCCTTCAGTGGGTTCGATTAACTGAGTACCAAGCATGCTTGGGAACTAAACACTGGGAGTCTTACGTTAGGCTGACCACCTAACTGGGACATATGCTTCGCATCCCAGGGCCCTCGGTCATGAAAGCAGTTATAGGGCACTGTAGGCCTTGGCCCACATGGGCTGTCGTGCCATGGAGTTTTTATTCTTATAAAGATTGTTAAGACTTACTTGTGTGGGGACACTAAAAAATTATTATTGAACTAAAACATATATTCTAAATTGAAAAAGCCTAAAATTATAGTAATAAAAGAAGAAAATTATATTAGAATTAAATCAATTAAGGAATATTTTTAAAATGTAAAGTTGATTGACTGTTTTTACTATTTTGGATAAAATCATAACAATATTTGGGAAAAACTTTGAATGAATTTAGCATTTTGAGCATTTACGTTACTATTTTGAATTAAATCATAAACAACATTTTGGAAAATTTTGAATGAAGTATGTAGTATTTTGAGCAATTAGGTCTCGCTTAAGCTACATAATGAGTTATTGACATCTTTCTCAAGCGTATTACAAAATAATTTCGAACACAATTTTTCGTAAATGCGAGCTGAGGTCAAATTACAAAAATTAGGCAGCGACATCTTCTCCAAACAATTCTATCACACAAATGGAAAGCGAAATTTTATTCCTTTTTTTTTTTTTTATTCAGATTTTGGTTTGTAATAAATGTGATTAAATATTCTTTTTTCTGTACAGGTTTGAAATTATATATAATAAATAAAATACCTTTTTCTCTAAGCATATTTTATAACAATTGAAATAGAAAAATGCTTGTTTTGTTCTTGCATGTGAAAGATAAAAGGAGAATGCGACAGTAAATGCGATTTAACATTTATTCTTATTACATTTTGTAATTTGAAATCTTCAGGAAATTTAATGTATTCGAAAACGCTTTAAGATCTGTGTTTATATTTAAAAAATTAACTTTTTAAAATTCGAAGAAATTAGGATTCTTCTATAGAGTTCGAAATTATATATTATTTTAGATTAACATCATTTATTTTTGTTACTCTGAATAGATAGATTAGAAAATTTCGATAGAGTCAATGAATTCGAAGATTGCTTAGAATATTGGTTTATATTTGAGAAAAAAATTTAGAATTCGACTGAGAATTATTTGTTGAGAGTTTCACAAGTAGAAATAAATTCAATTGTTGATCATTATATTATCATGTATTTTATAAGTTCATTAGTCATACCTGCTAAATTTTCGTAAATAAAAATTGTATATCAGTATAGCCTTATTAATAGAAATATTTATTTTACGGTCTTTATATAACGTACACAGAAATAAAATTAGACAAGTTTTAAATTTGTGATCGAGTGGGTCAAAGTGAAATAAATATTTTGGTGGATTTTACTTCTGCTATAAATAGTGAACCTAAACTAAACCAAATTCGTTTCGTCATAGTTTAAAATAGAGTGTGAAATTCCTCTGTCTGAATTTAATCATTTGTAAAATTCATGTTGGATAATTGTGCTGAATACTATTAACAGTATTTTAGGATAATGTTATATACATGAATGCTTTTCTAAATTTATAATTTAGATAGAATTTACGAGTCTCATTTATCACGAAACTTATTTACCGAGATACATTTATCACTTCTAAAAAGACAGTTTTACAATTTTAGAAGAAGTAATTGCATATTATAATACATTTTTATAGATAAATGAGCGTATTTTTCATAATATTTTAAAGGGTTTAATTCAAGCACGGTAGAGATTGCATAAGAATAGTTTATGATTCAGTAGATAGTGATTAGAATAAATCATCAGTACTGATGAAGAGTTCGCCATCCCCCCTAAAAATAACAAAAAATACATTCTTTATTTTCTTTATTCAAACTTGCTGAGACAACGTTAAAAATGTGTTTGAAACCGCAAAAGCTGTGTAAAGAAGTTCAATGAATTTATCCTTAAAAAAAGATCGTAAGTTTATTTATTTTATACCCCATTTGACAGAATATTAAACTATTACATAGATCTCCAATATTCATAAAATGCTCTTTTGATTTGATTCTAGGATAACTGGAAATAAAATTGGAATTTTTAATGGCACGGTTTCAAAAGAATGTTTCCATTACAGTTTTATATGCTTTTGAGTATTTTGTTATATAACTATACTGCATTTTTTCAACAAAATGGTAAGCTGACGCTCTCACATTTTTAAAAATCACGTGTTGTTACGTTACGATAGAGTTATAGATTTTATAATTACATTTTATTCATTTCATATTAGCTATTTTGTTTTTCTATGAATATGAAGATGTGTTCTTTGCCTGAGAACGTTTTTATTTGACAATAAGGATTCCTACTGAGCAAAACTTTAAATTATCATAATTAAATGAATGGTGTTGTATGATACCAGCATAATGAGATGTTTCAATGGGTTAATTGTAAGAATACAACTTTTTATTTTAATTTATTCAGAAATATTTATCAGGTAATATTTAACGATAGATTTCAATGTTTAGTCATCTGATAAAAATATGATTGAAATATCAACTGTTAGTTACAATAGGCATTTAGCCCGAGCTCAAATGCTTGTTTTAGACTCAAATTGTTAAAATAAATTCAATCCATACATAAAGTTCTTTTTTAATTTATACTTCTTAACATTAATGCAGCGTGTCTCTTTTTTTCAATCGTTGAATAATCCGAAGTGTTTAAGAGAATCAACTCAAAATTCATTTATAAAAAAAAGTTATCTTTATCTTTTGGCTTTTACATCAAGTGTTTCAGTTTGATCAGAAAAAAAGCAGTTAACTTATTTTTAACTAATAAAATTCGAATTTGAATTTAGAAAAGTTAGCACACTTAATATATATAGTTAATAAATATTGTAATAAAAATACGCCTTGTATGCTTTATCTACATAATTATATTTTGTACCACTATTATAGTTTTATTTATTAAACGTATATTAAAGTAATTATGTTTTTCTTTGTGCTTTTCCACTACCTTTTAAATGCTTCGATAAATAAAGATCTTGAAGTTATTAAGAAAAAGAATAAGTTTATTTTCATTTTCAAGAGCTATAGAATAGAGAAGTTGTATTTTACATAGGATAGATAATTTCTTGGGAGCAATATAGGGGGAAAAAGAGATAAACTGTTGTTCAGAAACGTATAGGATGCGCTATACAATCTTCTCCCATTAAAACGATTAACAAACATGATCTTTTGTGTGATGGAAAATCAATAGTCCTACAGCGTCGGCGAGATTTTGTCTGAAAATTTGTTCTGGGACGACGAGCCTGCAACATTCTCGGATATGGATGTTTCTAATCGCTGCTACGTCTTGTTATTTAGAATAAACTTGTCTTCAGCATATCAATGAATATTCTAGGACAGCTTGATTTTTCCTATATCCAAATATATTTTGATGTTTGGAGTATTCAACAACGTAAGAAGAGACCATAATAAACTGGTCATAAAGGTGATGGGGCCCATTATTATGACAACACGAGAACAATTCCAAATCTGCTTTGAAACAATGACTGTTTGTTGAAGAAACTCGTTCTCTCTGCAAAATGTATTTATATAGAAAACAGAACACTCATTTCCGATTGTTCAATAATGATTAGATTCGAACCTACTAAGTTTCACGTCAAAGAGCCGAGATGAGCTCACTTATAAACATATTTTCCTTTTTTTATTTGCTTCGAATTTTTATTCTCAAAGTTGTAGCAAAATAATGCATCATGTTGAGCTAACATAAGATGCACAGTATTTGTCTTACACCTTATTACACTTTTGCATCTCGCACACATGCAAGTATGCTTACTTAATTTAGATTTTGAGAGTACACCACGTTATTGTCAGGGAACTTCATAAGTTAGTTAAATATTCATTAGCATTAGCGATATTTTTATATAATTATTCATTTTTATATTTTATGATTTTTTCAGAGTAAAAATATCCTATATCTTGAATTCAGTTCAGTCTCTGTTGGCAAGGAATATTTTTTCTGTGCTATAAATAACTAACATCTTCAAGCCAGATGTGGTTACACTGTACTGTTAGATATCCGAAAATTTACAACAAATTGGGAAAGTAATAAAATCATCCTCACCTCAGAGGTATAATGATTAACGTACAGTCATTGTGTATTGGAGGCTGCAAGAAAAAAAATTCATTATTATATATATCCCAATTCATTAAGCTGAGTGTCAGACCATGGCATGTATAAGATGTCATTTTCATCTTTTTTTTTCCATTGTGTCTCCAAATTTTAATCAAACCATCATGGTGTTGGATTCAGAAATATGATTTTTCCGAAAACACAATGTCGCATTATTCGGATCCAATTCCTGTAGTTTAGACTCAAAGGTAATGGACACAGCAGAAGCCTTGTAGATATTTCTCTGTGCTGCAATCTCAATGAAGGATATTTGTGAACATCGACAGCTATGCAACAAATTGTATTCGTTGTCATATGGTTGTAGATTTGTCAGAGAAATCCACCATTTTAATACTCAATATGCACCTACATTCTTATGTAGTGTAACAAACAAAGGATTATAATCACTTTTAGGGATCATTGTTTCTGTCTATTCATTTTCTCTTGACACGTCTTTACTTATTTCTGCCAAGGTTTTCAATCAATCGAATATGCCATTCGATTGATTGAATATGACAAGATAATATGCCATACGTATGAGCAACAATTTTTTCTTCGTCGAAACGTATTTGACGAATGTAATTGAATATAATTATAAGCCGTCGAATTGAATTCATTTTGTTTCATGAAGAGTACTGAAGTAGAACAAGCAAAGAAGCGCATGGGAAATTCAAATTATTCAAAACAGCATTCTCTTTTCTTAATTTATATACAATTTATAAGAGGTGATATAATCATCCAATGTATGGCTGTACGGATTTTTAATCATTTTCATACTTTAGCATGGTTATGACTTATGCATGATGTAAATTTGATGTAATTTGAACAATTCCTTTTTTATGCTCTATTTTCGATTCCCAGAAAAATAAAAAACAAAGTAACTAAATTCAAAATTTTCTGTTTGTGAAGTTAAAACTTAACCATCAAAAACACACAAATACAATGACAAAAATATTTTTTTGCTTTTTTGTATTTTAAAATTTTTCACAAAAAACTTTACTATCCATAGTGTAATGTATTAATGCATTCGTAAAACCACAAAAGGGCGGTAAGCTAAAAATGTCTATTATAAGAAGAGTCAGTTACTCTTCATATCATTCTAGAGCTAGTTTTCAATAAGATAATGGTAGATGCATCATGATCCACATATTTCTGAAGTACGTTGCTACGATTAATATTCTTCCTTGACCAGCAAGGCCACAAGACATTTCGCCAATCGATAATGCCTGGGACAGTTTAGGCCACCAGATATGAGCTCCGCAAAATGTTGAAGTTCTGGAACATTACTTGAAAGTCTAGCTGAATATATTGAAAAATGATATTAGAAGCCTTTATCATTCTTTATCTAGATACATAGAATGCATCTCTGTGAGTAGCTCTTTCTTCGACTACTGATTTAACAATTCAATGTGAAATTGTTCCTCATTGATAGGTCTTATAAAAACAGGTTTTTTTGACATTAGATATGTGTATAGCGCATGCATAAATGGCTAAATATTCAATAATTTGTACACGCCGTTTCCAGTTAAGATCAGCAAAGTGAAGCATCATTTACCGTGGGCAGTGGTTTGGAGGATGACCACATTCGCCCTCTTTGGGTTGCTAGAGCTACATGGATTGGGGACGTGTCCACGTTAATCAGTGACTTTCATTGTCCTTTCGTAGGTGTAGGGGATGTGGAGAAGAGAGGGACAGTCCAGGTGTGATCTCGTTACCTGACTCTGGGTCAAAATTATGAGGCGCTTGGTGAAGGGAGAGTATTCCAAACTCATTAACTTTAAGTTACAATCCAGGGCTTCCTTGCACTGCTCTGCATGTATGTATGTACATAAGCTCTAAAGATATTTAATGTCAAGAAAGCAATCAATTTCTCAAAGGTTCTCCATTATTTTGGAAAAATATTCAATTTCATGATTTCATTCAAACAAAAAATTACTTTTAAGTAAATAACTCATAAAAATGTATAAACAAATATAAGGAAATGATATTTTTTTCTCTTAAAGAATAAAAATGGAGATCAAAATAAAAACCTTCATGAGAAATTTATGTAACTCATTTTTTCAGTAAACTTTGATAATCAAGGCATAATGAAGAATATATGGTTTTAAAAATTTAAGTGATGATATTTTAATGATACTTCTTGAAAGATGCGTTCTAATTAGTCGCTTAAATTTATCTTTTTTAAATAAAAATTTTTCCAAGCACTGGCTTAAGCTTCAAACAAATTTAGAATTTTCTATCGCTTCTATTCAAATTTAGAATTTTCTATTCTTCAGTATTCATGTATATAAACGTATAATTCAATCCATAGAAAAAATATTCTGAGAATTTTTACGACTACGAATAATGCAATATCTTTATTCAAGAAACTATACAAGAGCTCTCGAGAATGATTATTAGAATTTAATGCTGTCATCATCGGTGGTGTGTGTCATTGTAAATTAAACGGTTCTGGAATTCTCGAACATAAGCGTTGGAGTTAGGAAAGATGCACAGACCCTTTCAAGCAAATACTATTATTACAATCATCAAATCAAAATTCTTTTCTTATTTTCGAAGAAAAAAATAATAAAACAAAAACTTATTTTACAGAAAAATTTAATTATTTTACAAATTTTCTTTATTAATTTAACATTAATATTTCTAATAAAAATTACACAAATTTTCCTTTACAACAATATTCATCGTCCTAAAACAGAGATTTGGTTCTCCTGGATTTCTGCTCGTTGTGAAGTACTTTAAAGTGAATACAGATAATTATTTTTAGAAACATTCAAGGAAATATTAAAAAAAATTTTTTTAATTACGAACATTATTAATTTTTAGATTGTTTTTAACAGCCTAGGACATCTGAAAGGTTGTTTTGAATTTAAGACATTTTTGATAAATGTTTACAGTATGGGGACAAAATAATTTGTCGCATTCATTTATTAACCATCTTAATAAATGGTGGCACTGATTTTTGTAATTGTGATGGTTTTCGTCGATAACAATATATATATAGATATATATATATATATATATATATATATATATATATATATATATATATATATATATATATATATATATATATATATATTATAAATACTACACTAAAATTCGAAAACTGTTAATTATATATTTATCTCTTGAAGTAACATAAGGAAATATTTTTAACAACACAAAAATGTTATGAACATTTAGATTGTTATTAACAACCAAGGAGTCATGAAGGGATGTTTTGATTGTCAGACTAGATTTTGACAGACTGTTCATTGTGTAGGTCAAAACAGTTTTCGGTTATTAACCATATTAAAACGTGATCACAGTAGGTTTTAATAGCTATTTTTTTCTTCTATAACAATATATGGAGAGAGCGTATAACAGTATGCTCTAAATACCATAAAATTTGAGAACTGTTAATTACCCAATTATCTCAAAAACAGCGGTGCCCAACATTGTGCTCACCAACCCGCTTAGGTACTATGAACAAAAATATTTTAAAAATAAACATTCATTTATTTTTCTTAATTGTTAAAATATGATAAGCATTTATAGTCATAAGAGATATCTTTCAAGACGTTATAAAATAATTATGTGAAAACTCCGCTTCTCAGATTTCCAAAAAGTTCAACCATATTATTATTCATTTCAAACCCATTTGCCGAACTTAATATTTCAAGTGTATCACATAAGATTGGAAATATGTTTAACAAAAATGTTAATGTTTTGGAAATGGAAATTATAGATTTTCAACTAAAAGCAAAGTTTCCGCAGAATGGTTGTTGGACCCTTGTTGATGAGAGAAAATATCTCCTTATGAAAAAAACTTCCCTGAGATTGTTTTCCTACTTTAGATCTACTTACTTTTGTGAAAGTGGATTTTCGACTATGAAACATTTAAAGACAAAATGTAGATCGGAAATTACAAATAAACACTTGAATGATTGCATGAGTTTGGCTTTAACAATACATATGTACTGAAGTACAATAAACTGGCTGAAGACAAGCAATGCCAGCCTTCACATTAATTATCAGGTATTTGTTAAATTTGACTTTTACTGTATATTTAATAATGAGGTCTATCACAGTTTAACTCTAAAGTTCTGTATTATTTTCCCACAATTTACAGGTTACCATTAAATGCTTATATTTTACAAGTTTTGTAGTTTGAGGATTTAAAATAGGTTTTCCTGTTAGTAAATTAAAAAGAATAAAATTACAATAATGTATTTATATTGAAGTCTGTGATTAAAATATGTTTCCCAAATTCAAAGCAAACAATTTTTAAAAAGGAATTTCTTTTTATATTTCTCTCAAGAAAAATTTATAAAATAAATATTTATTATGAAAAAACTGTGTTTATTTATTTTAAATGAAAAAAATACTTATTTTTGATTTCAAAACAACATCAAATTTATTTTTTACGCATTTAAAGGTATAAAATTTTTCAAATGTATATATATGCACCAAAAGAAAATTAAATGAAAAAAGCACCATCTATTGGTGACAGAAAAGCATCTTGCATGTGGCTCACTTTCAATTTTTGAGTTCAAAATGTGATCGTGATAGGCCAAAGGTTGCGCACCGCTGCTCAAGAAGATCATATTTATTCCTTAAATTAAGAAATTATTTATAATACTTTTCCCAGCCCATAAGACATTAAACAGAATAATCCCCACCTGTTTATTTAAAAAAATATTGAAATACCAAAATTTCTGCATCTAATGTAATGAGGAATTTCATTCAATCTGATGAAATACAAAGACACGAAATGATGCTGATTTTTAACCACTGTGTTTAAAAGTTTTTGGAGTAAGCATTTATGTTTACTGTATTCATAACTGCTGATAACTGAATTATACAGAGCACGATGCACACAGATGCCGATCACGTTCCTTGATTCATGACAACGTGGCGATGAATGATTAAGTGTCATTCATATTTATTAGAACTCTCTCTTCTATATATTCCAAGTGTATGAAAATAACCAGGTAAAAAAAGTATATAAAATTCTTAAATGACTTGAATTAATCCCCAATCAGAGCTCAAAATCAGGAATATGCCTACATTAGCGTACGATTTACAACCACTTGAAACAGAAATTTGCATTATTAAAATATGTAAAACTAGATAATATTTCAATAAAGCAAATTCTAAGGCGTGGATTAAATTAAATGCAAATGAGCAAAATAATAGTCAAAAATGAAGGAAAGAATTTATAATTTAATTTATATTTTTTGAGTTATACACATATATATATAACTCAAAAAAAAAAAAAAAAAATATATATATATATATATATATATATATATATATATATATATATATATATATATATATATATATAAACTCAAAAAATATAAATTACATGGATTTAAGTCACATGGTAACGTGTAATTAAAATCAGTCTCTATTAAATTAAGCTGTATAAGATTCTCTTGGCAGTGAAACTATTAACTTTCTGGAGGTCATAGTTTTTTTAATGAGTTTCTCAGTTTTAACGAAAATTTCATATTGAAAGTATATAAAAAATCGCACATAAGTCAAGCGCCCAAATGTTTTTATTAGATACTCTGAGCAAAGAAATCCTGTCCTATTAAAGCAAGCAGTATTTTTTTTTCGTAGTGGGGTACAAGGGTATACACACACACTAGTTAGTTATATATTTACTCCATGCTTACTGAATGACTCTTGCTTTTTAGATAATTTTTAAAGACTTTTTGCTTCGTTTAAGAGAAAGTTTAATTGCTCTTTTAAAAGCTTTTATAAACAATAATTAAAACAATCAAAAATAAAAAATAACGCATATTTTATATGATCATAGTATAAAAGCAAATATTTGCAGAAAATTTAAATCATTTGTTTCCTTCTAAAATCGTGCAAATCTTTAATATATGTTTATGTAAATATTTCTTTACCATCGATAAACATTGTGCATTAAGACATATGACCTTTTTAAGAAATATACAATGAAGTAAAACTTCAGTTTCCTTTTATTCATTTATAAATGATAATCGATAATATGTGTGGTAAAACTGCTAAACTTTTTAATGCTATTTTCTCCAAATATTTTCATTGAAACTTTCTTTTTAATGTTTTTTATTATAAAGTGCAATCGAAGGGTAGAAATTTTCAAATATGTTTGAAAAAAAAAAAGGAATTAAAACAAACGGTCATTTGTCTAAATAAATTTTTCAAAGTTTATATCTTATTTTTTTATCTATCTAATAATATGTGTAAGTTTCCCTTTATTTTAAAATTTATTTTTTCAAAATTTTCTCCGAAAAGTAATTACATTAATATATTCATAAAAGAGAGTTGAGTTTATCAGAAATCAAAGCAGTCACAAATAAAGCGAAACAGTTGCAATTTTGTTTTCCATCTGTAAAAATTGATTGTGCGCAATATTCTTAAATTACTTAAATCAATATCCGCTTTAATTTTTCATTTATATTTTTAGTATGAAATTCCATTTTTAAAAACAAGTAAAATATATAAAATAAACTAAATATACATAAAATAAATACTCTTAATCAAAAGTTAAATCAATTCAATAATAGCTTATGTACAAACTGTAACTGATTTATGTGTGTATTGCACAGGGATACTGAAGTAAAAGAAATTCAGGAAAACCAGATATCATTTTATGTATAGTTCATAGTAAACAAAATATATTATATAAAAGATATTAACCAAAAAATAATTTTTGACTAAATAGTAATGACTTTCATTAGTCTAAAGTAATTTTTTGTAATCAAAAATATCCTTTCAAAAGGATACAAGAATTTCGATAGATTTAAGATAGTTTTTAACTATCTTAAATCTATCAAGATTCATGTATCTAAGAGTAAATGTTACAATTATGAGAAATTTTGTGAAAAAAATGAACTGATCGAAATTTCTGGTTGAATTTTGGACAGAAGAATTTCTCTTTCAACACACAAAGCTCTTAAACAAAGCTTCTTCTCTCTTTGTTGCTATAAACATTAAATTCTAAAAAAATTGAGATAAGTGAAAACTTCATTTTTTATAGGGATTATTCTTTAATTTATATTCAAAAATACCTTTGATAAGAGGCCACAATAAACACAAAATTTTGAAAAAAAATTTCAATTTTTAATATATTCGTATGAGTGTAAAGAGTCTTTTATTTAGTATTATTGAGAATATAAAAGCTCGTTGTAAAAATAAAAATCAGAAAAATTTCTGGATATAGATTTTGAAAAAAAACTTATTTATAAAATCCTGAGAAATAAAAATTGCAAACAATGCAGAGCTACTAATGAAGCACACGCACATTTATAATTAATGATTATTAAAACTGAGTTTTTTTTTTCTTACATTAGGTAAATTTCCTCCATTTCAAAATAGTTTGCGAATCAATTTGCTTAAGTTTTTGTAGGAATAATCACAGACAAAATTGCAGATGTTAATTTTAATTTATTTTCTCTATGTGTTCCAAAAGAAAACGCATTCGAATAAAGTATGGCTTGAGAAGCCCATAAATATTTTCATGAAACTGACGTTCTAATATTTATAGTTTACATAAAAATCTGGCTTAAAGTGCCCAAACAATTAATGAATGATTAATATCGAGATTGACATCTCCAATATCAAAATTTTTATTCATAAGTTGTCTTAAGAAGCCTAAATAATTATTGAATCATTAATTTCGTTCCAATACTTATTCACAATGTTTATTCAAAAAAATGGCTTAGGAAGCCTAAATATTTAACAATTATTCATAAAGAGACTGACTTCTCAAATATCATTGTGATTATTTAAAATATGGCTTATAGGAAGCCTAAGCAGAAATAGTATTTATCGAGAGATGTTCTGTGTCCCCACACACCCTAGAGCTCTGCTACATCCTCCTTTCTCTAGAGCAGCCGAGATGGTTGGAGGAAGGAACGGCGCTGTGCAATCTCAAGGTGCTTTCGACTTTCATACGTTAGAAATACATTTTGTTACAGTACTAAAAAATGTGTCTACAACATTCATTTTCCTCTTTTGTTTACCCGTATCTACTTCATTAAAATGTCATTATTCCTGATTTTAGATAAAATTTTGTGGAATTTGAAAAATTAAGTCACACATTTATAATTGCAATTGAAATAACCTTCATTTTCTTGTCCTTTTTATTTAATATCTCGCTACTTTATCAGTAAGTGTATTTTTATACTCAACAGTGGACAAGCATTTTAATATCCACCGTGTGGTTGGTTGGTTTGGTTTGTTTGTCGCTCAACGGTCATTTTTTGCACACGAGGGCTAATTAGACCGGGACCTATGGCTTAAAGTGGATTCCGAATCACTACAAACAACCATGCCTAAGGTGGGATTCGAACTCACGAACTATTGAACCGAAGGCAAGAGATCCACCGTGTGATATGTCTTTGTAGATATTTATACTCATAGTAGGTTATATTCATGTATTACAAGGAAGAAAACCAGGAAAGCTCCCAAGCACCTATCACCACAGATATGCATTCAAATAACAGAAACGCAATAACCGCCTCCCATTGCTCAAAAATAACTGCCATGGGACCTATCGATTTTAAGAGTGCTGTCCAAGTAAAAGGCTATAGGTTCAAATCAATTAACTGATGTGGTATGACTGCTAAACCTTCTTAACGATAGCTGATAAGTGTGGTCCATATAAATAGGGGCCTGTGATATAATAAAGTGCAATGGTTTGAAGACATTTAGAAAGAAAGTGTTGGCTCGTGAATCTAGCCGCTTTAACTTAAAAAGATTCAAGAAGACGATATATTTGATTAGATTATAGCTCTGAAATTCATAGGAGGTCTCATATAATAATAGCCTATAGCTCAAATTGAATGTGAAGTACTATAAATATCAACATCTGAGGTGGGAATATCGATTCCCGCCTCGGGTGTTGATATTTAACAAATAATTGAATTGAGGGTCCAGGCGCTAGCCATTCAGATCGGCATTTAGGACGATGAGACATTCTGTCTACTGTCTCTAAGAGTCCCTACCCTAAACTTTGTTCTAAAATGTCATAACGCACACTAAATTTAGAAATAACTAAACTACTATTAATATTCTTTATATATTTTTCAGATTCAGTAAAATATAGAAATGGAATCAAGCAAATATTTTGTAAATAATTGATATTATTGCGGAACGTTAAACTTAGGTAGGTTTTAAATCAGGAGTGGAAGAAAATCAAACATACATGTTTTTATCACTTAAGAATTTTTAAATCACTTAAGAAATTGATGATATTGGATTAATGGTTTACGTTCCCTCATATCCCATAGGAAAACGATAACATTAGTTTATCAATTATAACCATCACTAAAATTTGGTTCAAATTCTAATTTCACCCCCAAAACATTATCAATAACTCACCGTATAGTTTTAGTGCCAACGTATGCACAGAAATTACATATATTCATGAAATCTTATAGTGTGAAATTTTTGTATAAATTACCTTTAAAATATAAATTAATTTTAATCTGATAACGACCACTTATTTAGATAATAACTCAAATTTACTTTATAATATAAGTACAACACTCATTTGCTAGTAAACAAATTTTGTTAGCTAATGATTTATTGTTAGTTACTATTATTGCTTTGAAATTTGTTATATTAATAAAAATTGTGCTTGCTTAAATTCATTAATATATATTTAATTAAAATTTTTAAAATAGAT
This sequence comes from Latrodectus hesperus, assembly GCA_037975125.1. Classification (NCBI taxonomy): domain Eukaryota; kingdom Metazoa; phylum Arthropoda; class Arachnida; order Araneae; family Theridiidae; genus Latrodectus; species Latrodectus hesperus. Next base: position 30,607,175 of record CM075859.1, read on the forward strand.
AAAACGAAGTAATATGCAATTCATTTATATAAATTTTAATAATTCAACAGTATATGTCACACCACTTTACTACAAAGGTGTGTTAAGCGTTGATCAATTCAAAAGCAGCATCATTCAGAATATAATAGTATAGTATAATATATATATATATATATATATATATATATATATATATATATATATATATATATATATATATATATATATATATATATATATATATATAATAATTCAATGATATGTCATATTCCTTTACATGAAAGTTTTATTAAATGCAGATTAATCCTAAATCAGCATTCAAAATTTAATCTAAGTTCCTTATTTAATTAATTACATAATATAGTATATTTTGTCTTAAAACAAATAGAAATGACCCAGGGGAATTTTATATGCAATGCTTTTTATAAACACAATAAAAAAATTCTCGATACACGAACGGAAATGTGTGTTCACCCTTTTACCAAATCAAGTTTCACACTCTTTGGCCCGCTGCCACAAGAGAAAATAAGTTGAAAGCAATAGGGTATACTGCTGTAGAGCATCATTTAATGGAGAGCGTCATAAGCGTTGCGAAATCCTGCCGTGGAGGGCGCTGTTATCGCTTCAGCACGAAGGAAGCGATGTTCCTTCACAAGTTTTGTCTAAATCACGCACCTAAGAGAAAAGATGTAAATGGGAAATGCGGAGTGCCGTTTTCTCTCTGGTGAGTTATCATTGTATTCTAGACTTTCTCTTGTTTTTCTCTTACAATTCAAGAGATCGTTTTCTGAATAGTCGTTTATTTGGTAGATTTTATTTTTAAAATAATGTAAAATGTGTATTTTATCAAATATTAAGTTTTAAATTTAAAAATATTTAGTTTATTATATTTATTTTTCATTCAAAGAATTAATTGATTTATGAGAAAGGTATAAGATAATGCTACACATGTTTAAAAAATAACGGACCATAAATTATTCTTCATTTATTTACAGTTAATTATTTTATTCTATTTTTAACTGTAAATAATGTAAATTTCTAAATGAAACAATGTTAAACTTTTTTTTTATCACAGTGAAAATGTATCATAATAGGTACTCTCTTATTAATACATTACTGTAAAGTGCAATATTTTTTATATATTTTTTTACCATTATTTAAAAATTTAATATTTTTTGTATGTTTATTGCATGTAAAACGCGCGCGTATTTCAGAATTAAAATTTATAATCTTTAAAATATAGTTAATTTAGAAATAGGAGGCAAATTAAATAATACATGTAATCATGTTTAATAAATTTTTAAAGCGTAAGTTTAATTTCAATAGCATTTCGTAAATTTTAAAATTAAAAAACTTTCGAATCTAAAACTTTGGCATGTTACTTTTTTCTCCCCAGTTAAATAGGATATTTATGCTTCCATATTAAAGACATCAACTAAATAATGTAAATTCGCCCGGCACTTTTATCAATAACGTCTTTTTTAAGTTTAAGCAATTTTTAGTTTCATGCGAGACTTGGGACTGGTCCAAAATATTACGAATTCTGGCATTTTTACTTTCGACATCTGTGTCAGCTGTTAACTTTAACCGTGTTTTTCATCGCGAATACTGTGTGTTTTCATTTATTCAGCACTGGTGTTCGTTTTCCTTTGCCAATAGTTGGTGCTTTTTAAAAATATCCTTCGTTTATAGTTCCTTTGGAATGTATATATAGTTAATGACAAATTGTTCGAAGTCTTTCCATTAACAGTTTATTAACAAAATATTTTAAATTTATTATATATATCGTTTCTTTTGCAAAAAATAGTTTGAATTAAAATAGAATTTTTTCCCAGGTTTTATAAATATCAGCTAGAGATAAATTGAAAGAATAAATAGTTCGGAGGAATTTTATGTGTTCTAATAGTCTCGCGTTAATTTTTTAAAAATCAAATATAACATTGTTCGAAATGGGCCAGAAGCAACATATTTCGTGCTTTTTGATGTCTGCCGATTGTTTTACTTTCTCTTGTCACCAGTCCTTACGAATTAAACGTTTCAAATCTCTCAAAATTTGACAAATGATTAATACATTTTGCATATTCTTCTGATCATATCATGGCACTGAATCCCAGGTTATCACTAGCAGTCACCGTGAAACTCTAGTACGATGCAAATATATAAAATGGCATAATCTTACTTTCCCTTATAATACATGCTTTACTCTGCGAAAAACAATCGCTCTTCGAATTTTTTTTTCCTAAGAATATATTTTTTAGATCAAATGAAATTTTTTCTTTTATTTATGTTTCGACACATATAGTGAACAGCTTTAAATCAGGTCTTTTCAATGTTCATTGCATGTCATTAATTTCTGCGAAAACTTTTCATAGAGTTTTATTTGGCTAGTTTGTCGCTCGTGTTTTTTCACTCAAGGTTTAATTGTACCACTTACTTTAAGGTGAACCACAATAACGCCCTAAGTGGAATTCAAACGCACGAACTGTTGAACCGGAGACCAGAGACGTTGACCATTCGGCTGATCATAGGTAGTACGCTGATTGATTAGGTTTTGACATCGCCTAGTGGGCAGCCTAACAGCATTGAGGCTGTTGTAATATCTTTTACTGTTCACCGCGTCCATTGGCTTTTGGGAAGATTTTTTATAGATAATGGAGCGTATTTACGTGTCACAAGGAAGGGAACTGCCTAACACCTACCCCGACGGACATGCATGCAGAAGGCCAATGGCCCTCCCCCATTGTTCAATGGTGGCTGAGATTGGGACTTTTCACTGAATGCTACAGTTAGGGCACCATGAGCTCCATAAATTATATTTTCAACAAAAGTATTTAAAAATATGGGACATTTTCCAAAAATTATCCAAAAAGTAGCAAGAAGAGATATCAAGAAGTAGAATCCAAGATATAGGACAATTGATTCAGCTGAGTATCGTCAGGGAAGGGACCCATCGCCATAGGGTTCAATTTTCTCTGCTGTTCTGGATAGAAAGGTAGATATACAAGTGTCGATTCCATCACTGGTATCGTTTTCGGTCAGCAAAGATAGCTGGTAACACATTTCAAAGTACTCTACTATCTACTAGAATGAACGTGTGTGGTTCGAAGAGCACCAGAATGAGTTTATCCTTCTCCCCTGGCCAGCAAACTCACCTGACTTAAGCCCAATCGAGCTGTTTCCGGTATGGATCCTCAACTTTCATAAATCTAGCATCGCTGGCCTTGAGTCGGCAGGGTTCAACAAACCCAGTGAGCACTTTCCGGATACTAACTGAATCTTTTCCTGTACGTCTCGCCACAGTCTGCTCTGCAAAAAGTGATTATTCGGGCTTTTTTTGACAGGTATCACATTAATTTGACTGGACTGCGTATTTTACGTATAAGTACTATAAGATTATAAATTATATTTAACGATCTTTTTATTATGGTTCGCAATGTGGGAAATTTAAATAACAGACGATTTATGTGTCTTTAAATATCTTTTAATGACTTGTCTGGTTTAAAATTTCAGTATTTCCTCTCCAACAAGAGCATTTTAAATATAACATATTTAAGCATAATTTATAAAGTAATACTTTGAATAAAGCAACACACGCAAACAAATCAATTTTTCAATATCTGATATAAAGTTAATATATCCTTCTTGTATGGCATCGTTTCTTCATATCTATGTCTCAAAATTATTTGTTTTTAAAAAAATGCAAGAAACAAATGCAGACATTGAAATTTTTCATCTGAATGAATTTTCAAACATAAATTACTGACAACAGAAATTTACTAACTGTTTAATATATACGTCATGAAGAGAATCATTTTTCTGTGAAAAAGTGTTCATTAAGACTATCACAGATATTTATCTGACTTTTGAGTTATTCGGCATATATCTTTAACTGAATAAATTAACAATTGAGACAGTATACATTTATTATATATATATATATATATATATATATATATATATATATATATATATATATATATATATATATATATATATATATATATATATATATATATATATATATATAATATAAAAAGCCGACCGACCGATGGGGGAGTGGTTAGCGTTCCTGACTTCTGAGCTGTGGGTCCCGGGTTCGAATTCCGGTTCGGGCATGGATGTTACTTTCCTTCTCTGTGTTTCTCTGTCCTTTCTTCTGTGATGATGTATGAATGTGGCTCACCCTATAAACGGGTTTGTGGTGGTATGGCGCGAACAACGCTATACTCGCCTCCATCACTTGATTCACAGGTGCCCGCTGGGTAGCGACAAATGAGTAGCAGTTTTATATGTGTATTGATTTTTCCTATTATAAATGCATAATATTCTTACATTGTTTGTGTCACAATTTTGACACTCCAAAAGTTATGATTTCACGTCTTTAATCAAAAAATCGTAGATAGGTATCACCAGAGAGGAAACCTCAAAAATGTTCGAACAATTATCCCTAAAATTACCGAAACTCGAAATCTCATTGTCTAACAATGGCCTAGTATCGAGCCTTCCATTCCGAAGAAATCCGTCCACTTGGACACCAAAGAAACCCTGGTGATTATCTGTAACTTGCTGGTAAATTTTAAAACTTTATATTAAACTAGAAACATTTCTGATTAAATATTTTTGCTTTTATGTGTGTGGATTGGATTCTTCAGTTCATAGTAAAATCGAAGCTTTCGTGACGAGAAAGTAGTAGAGCCGATCGCAACACAATTATATATAAAATTGTGCTTCGATTAATCAATACCCTCTCTTGTTTAGTATGCAAGATCTAAGGAAAATATATTTTGGATGTCGACCTTGTTTTTGGAATGGTAGTCAAAATAACAAGATTAAATTTCCCCTCGAGTTGTATAACAACACTAATAGCAAATAAAATTTACTATAGTACAATTATTCATTTCTTTTAATATCTCTTTGATTTAAAAACTCCCTTTTGTGAATATTTCTGAATGCAATTATCACAGCTTTTGCGTTGCTTGCCGTTTACAGAATATTTTAGTCTTATGTAAAAAATTTTAAGAAACCGATATGGTTTGGTTGTCGCTTGATCTACGGTTTAAAGAGGATTCGGAACCACTGAAAATATCCACGCACGAAACAGGAATCGAACGCACATACAGTTGAACGGAAGGCCCGAGCACTGTCCTTTTAGTTGCCGGGTCAGAAAAATATTGGTATGATTTCGAATTTTGAAAAAAAAGATTTGAGCACTGAAAAATTTTATCATATAAGACATTTCAAATATATTTTTCGTTATTTTTGATCAGGGTTTTCTTTGTTTGTAGCAATTAATTACAAGTGAAGAGCATTACTCATTGATATAATTCGTAGAGTGTGTGAGCTTTAATTACTTTATTAATAATAAACAAAGCTACTAAAAATGTCTTGATATTTTCTCGTTATAAACCGTAAAAAATTCATGTAAATTGCAATTCAAAAAAAGGAATTTTTGAATAAATATTCTAAAAAATTTTCGAACAAATAATTTTTTATTTCTTAATGCTATATTATAAAGTTTTCCTGCGGAAGAAACCTTATAAAAGAATTAGTAGAGTGGATTTACGAAAATGAACTTCGGATTTCTGTCCCTGATGTTAATGGTATTTAATGTTTTAAGAGTTATAACATTAATAAAACAGTTAGTTTTTAATTAATAAGCGTGATATAAACTTCAACTTTTAGAATTTTAAGAATTTCAGAAGAGGAATTAAAACATTTTTATGATATTGTTGATAAAGGTTTCTCCATTATATCAAACCTTAAAAATGTATTTAAATTAATGTATTTTAATGATATATAAATAAAGTACTATCAATCAATATTAATTCTCTTAATATACATTATTAAATGATCTTCAGTTTAAGAGTTCATGGGTTTGATTCCCACTTCCGGAAATGACATCTTTAGTGGCTTAGAATTCTTTTTGAAGCATTGGTTATGCACAAAAATGAATTTCAAAAATGTATCCTCTTAATTCAATTGTATAAGAAAATCAATGACTGAATTTATCTGTTGGAAAGTTTAATCAAAGAAATTTTTAACTATTTGTTCCTTTTACCGTGTACCAGACACCTAAATATGAAAAACATTCCTATTTTTTTAGAGAACTTTATCTTTAAAATTTAGCAAACTTAAAGTATAATATAGTAACGTACTCCTTAAACAAGACCAAGCAAAAATTATTTTAATTTTAAAGAAATATCTGCAAAATATTAAACTCAAAAAATCACAAAATATTGAAAGAACGGTACCAAATCAATATAAGCTCGTAAAATTAGATAAACTAAGACATTAATAACATATTAATTTTTAATTAATTTTAAAATCTATTCATCGACCGGATATTTTGCATGCAAAATATCAAATTTCTTTGCACATACATTGTTTTCTTCAAATTACCGCTATTGCATTCTGAGCTTTTAAATCGTAATTAATTCTTATATTAAACTTCTTATATTAACTTTAATTCTTATATTAAACGTTAGTATGCATTGATTCCTGTGAGCACAATTAACTTCAAAATACTCTAACTTTTTTGTTTTAAAGTTGCTTGAAAGTTAATATTTAGGAAAATAATCATCTCAATTATATCCGTTACCTGAAAATTTTTATTTTCCTCTCAATGTTTTGTTCATAGCTCATTATTTTTAGTGTGTATGAATTAATTATTTAATTTAATAAATAAATTGATTAAACACTATATTTTACTTTCAATTTTATATTGCTCTTCACAGAGCTTATGTTAATACATATCAGTAATTGCACAGTTTGTTCTTATTTATGCGAACATTTTGTCCACAAAACTGGAGTTTGTACTAACTGGAGTACAGTATGTGAAATTTTAATGAAAGATGAAAGACTGTCCTGTGAAAGAGTTATGTAAAATACCGAAAAATAGGTTTGCTTATCGCTTTATGGTCACTTTTTTGCACGTAAGAACTCACAATTTGTTGTGGATTTCCACAACCACTGCATATATCTACATTCGGTACGGGAATCGAACCCACAAGGTGTTGAAGTGAAGGCTTCAAACTAAAATGGAAATTATTTAACTCATTGACAGAAAACTTTTGAATATTTTTTGCATATACAACTTTTGCATATACATGCATATTTTTTAAAATATTTACTTTTTACATTTGCTGCAATTTTTTGTAAAGGAAGAAACCTGGGGAAAAAGATTCGTAAAAATTAAATAAATACTTAAAACTATTTTACCAATTTCATTTTCTTGTGTAAAAATATTTTTGTATAAAAAACTTTCTTTTTCCACATTATCGACGCATAAAAATATGCATGACATTAAATTCCACATAATTCAGCAGAGCATACAAAAGATGGAAAATAAATCCAAATTAAATAGGTTCCGCATTCAAGGGAATCTATTGTATTTTTTCAAATAAAAATTGAATAAATCGAATGTGAATTCAAATGATGAAATGATCTGAAACTATTCTATTAACAACTTTTTTATAAATCCAGTCGAAACCATAGCTTAAATAACTTTCAATTTTACGTAAGAAAGCGAAAAAATATTTTCCAGAATTTAAACCGAATCTTTTTCCAATTTTGTTGTTTATAACACTTGAAATATTACTCTTATCAAGAAAATAAATAGATCGGGATTCTCTATTTAACACCGAAGATTTGGATTGTTCTTTCAGCAGGAAAATGCTTCGGTTCACACTGTAAGCCCCTTATCTAAATGGTTTTTGGAAGAATAGTTTGAACTATATTGGAAAGACGGCTTACAATTCTAATCTTTATTGAAAATACATAGCTTAGAATTTCAAAGACGTAAAAGGTAAAATTGGCCGAAAATGACAAAGTATGGTTTGATAATCGAATTAAAAACTGCTAATTTTCCAAATGAGAAGAAATCAACAAAAGATGGTTGTGAAATCTTTAGGAGAATATTCCAAGAAAATTTAAAAAGATTTAACTGCTTATTTGGGAAAATGAGGGGGAAATTTTGTATTATATAAATTTACGCAGGTTTTGCTTAATGGGAAATAATCAAAAACGCCACATTTCTTAGAACAGTTTCGAAAATTTTGTTTTTATATAAATATTATTTATTTATATTAAAAAAATTATTTTTATAAGTGTAACTTCTCTTATAAAATTTTATTTTCATGAATAATATTTATATAATTTTTATAAATACTATTTATAAAAAACAAAAAAAATATATAATTTTACAATTATTTTTATTGTTATAATAATTTTATTTGAAAATAATTTTTTTTTAAAATTTGGTTTCTTAAAGCCATGATTTTTTTTAAAAAAGTAAACAATGTTGTTTTATATAATTGTTTTATTGTTAAGTAAACCATTCTTGACAACCATATACAATATGCTCGAGTAATGGCTCTCAAACTTTCTCATACTAACTCTAATAAAAATGCATGATTCAAAGTTAATGGAAATGGTGAAGCATATTTTGGATTACGATCTGTTCGAGCTACACATAAAAGGTAGTAATTTTAGGCTTAGTTGGTTGGTTGGAAATGTGATCTGAGACTTTTAGATGCTCTGACTTTTGTCTCTAGTAACCTAGAATAAAGGTTTTAGACTTATTTAGTGTGTTATAATAATTGAAGAGGGCTAAATCTAGAAACTCTACAATCTATCAAAGCGTCAAGTAATTGCCTTCTAAACATCTCATGGGTGAGTACCATGAGAAGATAAGCAATCTTAAGCTGAGATTTTAGTATCTAATTAGAAGTGAATTTGAGAAATAAAAAGAATGTCACTCTAAGCCATGGAAGTCAATCACTACTTCCTTTTAAAATCAGTGTGTTTTAAGGGTCTCTAGCAAGATCATATCACTTAAACATCATATCTCACTTAGAAAAATTCATATTTTTTAAACAAACAAAATTAAAAAATTTAAAGATCTGTCGTACAAGAAGTTATTCATAAATTCATTACACACACCTATATTATCAATAATTACAAATCGAACCATTCTTTTATTAAAAGGACTGGTGAAGCTTGTCCTTTTTTGGACCTTACGCCAGAAAACCCAACCAAACCAACCACTCTTTTATTAAATATAATACATTTAAATTCCAGTCCTAGAGTTCTGATTGAATATTACTATTTATATACTTCAAAACTCAATTCAAAGTTTTCAAAATCGAAAGTCTCAGCCTTTAAAATATATATACTTTTTTTATTGTGTTCTCTTGAAATTTACAGAACTTCTAAATCTCACTTTGTTCTTGAAGATTGCGAATTTGTTTTGTCCTTTTTCTGAAGTACTCCCGCATACAAGAGTTATTGGATAAATCTTGAACTGCCACGTTTGTTTTTTTCTTTTTTTTACTATAGCGTAGTTTTTTTTTAATGTATTATGTTTTTAGTCTCCTTATAAATTTTCCTTTCTCACGAAATATTGTATTTTCCTTCCTACCTTCGCGTGATTTGAATAAATAGAAATACATTGGCTGTGTGTGTATGATTTTGCAGAGATTTTCCACAAACATTGTTATAAATAAGATATTTTTGGATGCAAAGAGAATATGTTGGATTTTGTGAATTTAGCTTTCATATTGTCTGGAAATTTTCCAATTAAGAATAGTTTCTTATCTTATTATATATAAGCTTATTGCTTTATGCTTTCAAAATTATCTTCTCAAAGTTTCTTTTCAAAAATGTGGATCAACCTTTGATGTATTTCGAAGCATTGATGAGTTGTTTATACGATGCGCAGTTAAAAAAATACCAAGAGAATCTTTAACAACTCATAATATTACACTGCTGGACAATTGCTAAGGATGGATCACAAATTACAATGTAGCATAACATTAAGCGAGACATGAGGCCTAGTAGGGTAAAATATAGTTACCCCACTGTTCAGACATTATAATAAAGAATATTTATTGTTCTGTGGAAAGTACAAAAGCTGTGAAACATCTGAAAGAGAAAAAAATTTCATTTGATGCTGCATACGGAAATATAGAACAATGCATCTAAAAGTCAGCAGGCACCTTGAAGAAAGGTATCAGTACGAGATATGTCCACCGTGGAGTGTGATGCAACATTCCACACGTCCTATCATACTTTGCACAACATTATCCAGCAGCTGTTGAGGCAATTTATCCCATTCTTCTGGGAGTGCACGGATGAGGGTGTTCTTGCTTGTCGGAGGATAGTTTCGACCAGCAACTTGCCTCCCCAAAGCATCCCACATATTTTCGGGGTTTATCTGGAGAACGTGATGGCCATACGAGGCGTTGAATACCCTCGCTGTCTAGACAATCCTGAACAGCGAGTGTTCGATGATATGTTGCATTGTCGTCCATAAAAACAAATTTATCACCGACAGCACCACGGAAAAGACGAACATGAGGAAGTAGAACTTCATTAATGTATCGTTGGCCCGTCATAATCCCATTCGAAACCACATTTAGGGGCGTGCGGCAATTGATCATGATGCCGGCCAAACCATGACACTGCATGTCGGATATAGGTCCCTTTCCTGGATATTTTCTGGACGATAAGCAGTACCACTCTCGTGCCAGATCAGTTGGCATCTACAATCCGATGACAGACTGAACCTACTCTCATCTGAGAATAGTACGCATGCCCAGACCTGTTCAGTCCAATTGCGATGCTCACGACACCATTGCAAACGGGCAGTACGGTGCTGTCTGGTCAATGGGACACACGCAACAGGTCTGCGGGCGTATAGTCTTCCTCCCCTCAAACGTCTGGCAACAGTTTTTCGGGATATCTGCTTTCCAGAGGCAGCAAGAAACTGATTTGCCACTTGCTAAGCTGTGGTGCGCCTGTTTCTTTTTGTTTGTTTCTCATTTTTGTTTGTTTGAATGTTTTAGTGGTTGAGGATCCGTTTTAGACTGTAAGGCTCGGTGTGCAAAAAACAACAGTCCTTTGGGAGTGAAAAATGGCCGCTAAGCGATAAACAAATGAAACAGCGGCTTAGGAATGAAATCACAATTTTTGTGGTGAGCATAACTGTTAACGCCAACTGCTGTATTTAGTGCTTTTGATTCGCTTATCGGCATACTGTGGATAGCCTAAACTGAAAGCTGTTGATGGACTTTTCCTTACATCGACTGCATAATTGGAATGGCTTTTAATGGGTACAGAAGTCGCAAGGGAGAAAACTCAAAAATTTCTAAGCATCTGTTCTGAAAATTGTTCATGAAAAGGACACAAATATATAATCCATTTTTGATATTTTGAAAGTGGCTGGATTCGAACCTCGGACTTTCCTCTCTAAATATCACGATCTAACCATTAAACTGCGATAAACATTTCCGACTTGCTCATGAAACTTCGTTACCTATTTTCCTGAAAACACGTCAATATGAATATCTATGGAAAATCTTCTCAGAAAATAGAATACTCTATTAATAACTAAAAAATTATACATATGCATTAAATTTACAAGGTTTCAGAATACAGAGCTTAAAATATTCTCTTTTAATTTTGACAATTGACCCTGATTCAACTGAGTTCAATCTTAAAGTATCTAAGGACCATTATGATGTACGAATAATTTAGTCATAACTTCATTAATTTCAGCTGAGGAGCTGTGAGCATTAAGAAAATAGAATATCAACTCTGCTGTTGACTTCGTCACTCGACCATAATTTTAATTTACGAAACATTGTATCTGGCTGTATCTTCGAACATAACCATTATGAATAACCCATGATATGACTTTAATACAATGTATGACTCTAATTCAATATACTAGTGCAACTTCGAGTTACAGATTTAGATTCTGGAAACAATTATCATTGACTAAGTTGGGATCTATTCTCCTGCATTATACAATCATACAAAAACGTATGCATTAGCCTGCTTAATTTTCCGCCTTTACTCCTTTGAGATACGTTGCCCACTATCAATATAAATTCTTCGCGGAAGACAGTGGATGCATAAAGAGAGCTTACAACATCTTCCATCTGTTAGGCTATCGACGGTGTCTAAATATAATACAAATAGCTTACCATGTCCTAGTGGTAGGTTCTTTGGAATGGCATGTCTGGAGTTCAATTCCAACCACTCTGAAACAACGAGAGATGCTTCTACTGCATATCCTTCTATTGGGTGACTTTACCTTGTTTTCTCCCATGCCCAAAATGAATGCGAAATGAATCCTAGAAAAATCCTTTAATAGGCAACAATACAGGAGCTAAAAACACTTTACAGTGGGATGTCATCAACATGGTGTCAAATATACAGATATTAATGTTATGTAGGTATCAGGTTTTTGTACTTGAGTATAAACACTTTACGTTGAGATAAACAGCGTTTAAATTATTTTTATTTGCTATTATTTTAGTAAGTATGTGTGTGTGCTTTTTTATAAATATTGAGATAAAATATTTCTCCAGATACAAATATCAAAAAATCTCTTTACTTAACACTATTTAAATTCCCGTGATTAAAATGCCCAGCAGAAAAATCTTATCCCGTAAACGAATGATTTGCAAATTTTTATCATCGTGTGGGGCGATAGTGCATTACTACAAACATCCGTTACACCATGTCGCCGATCTTTACTTTCTGACAACTGTAGCATCATTCTATGCTGTCGCTTGAAGTGCCAGCAGAAGTAACTTTTCACATGCTGCACGACTCTTATCAAGAGAGATAAGATTAGGTTTAACAATATCGTGATTGTTAGCATAGGAAAAGAAAGTGAAATTAAATGATAAAAGTAAGATTTTCCTTTTCTTGCGAAAGAAGCAAAGGTATTAAAAAAATCTATTAAAGAGGAAGCTTGAATTTTTGTTTTAGGAGTTGATTGTGATTCTCTGTTTCGAAAATTTATGGTAATAAATATTGATGTCTTAAATTAATGTCTGATGAAACAAGATCTAGATTTTATGCTCAAAAGGTTGGTCACCTGGTTTTAAAGAGTTTCAACCCTCTCTTTAAATCACGTGTTTTAAAGAGTGGCTTGAATTATATAAAACAAGATCTAATCATTGTAACATATTTTGGCTAAAATGAATAAATCTACTTTTTCAACGTTTAAATTTTATATCCTACATAGTTTTTTATTCTTATTTCCCAATAATTACTGTATCATTTCATCTCTATCTGCACGTTATTTATAACATTTATACCAATATCTACATACTTTTTGAGGTTTGCCTTGTCTATTGCTCTATGTTATGGTTATTTTTTGCACATGATGGTTAACTCAGCCAGAAAATACAGTTTGAAATGAATTTCAAACCGCTGCGTACATTTAAATTGCAAAATAGTGAATGTGATTTATTGTTTGTAAAAATTTTCCTAGAGACGCCCTGTTGTTCTGGTGTCAAAGTACTATTAAATTTATTTATTTTAAATAGCTTAAAATATATTATTGTCCAATGAAATATAAATTTTCCGCTTATAATTCCAAAATTAAATTTTTATTTTATTTGCTGAATAAAATGAAAGTAATAAGAATATTAAATTTTTACGATTCTTGTCTTTCCACAAAGAAAGAGTGTTAATTATGCACTCTATCTCCAAAAATAAGCAATAATCAAAAAAATGATATTAAAATAAACCCACTTTTTGCAGCGATATGAATTTTTTAGTTTGGAACAGAATAGGTTTCGCTGCGCAAAATAACAAAAAGAAAACGACAGTTATTTTTCAAAGAAGCAGTGTAAACAATAACGTCCTTAGCTTGTGCTGAAAATATCATTTGCAAATATTCATCAGTAAGGCGTGGGACTGTCTGTACTGGAGATGTAGGTTGGACAGTGGCGATTTATACTTGCAAGCAGGTCATCAATAGCATTTTGAGGAATCTATCCATTTTCGAAGAATATATGCTGTCAAGTCATTGAAGTATCAAGAAGGATTTCACAGAACAGAAAGACATCTCCTGAGGATGTCCCAGACATGCCCTATTCGATTCAAATTGAGTGAACGCGCTGGCCATTTCACTGGATGTAGTATTTCACATTCTACCTATTGGTTGATAGCACGAGCTCATGTACCCTTGCGTTATCCTCTAAAACATGGAATCAGGATATATGGTTACCAAATATGGACGAACATATCAGCCGAGAAATCTCGATAAATAATTGCTGTCACCGAACTTAGAAGAAGGATGTGAGGATCATTTGGGTCAACGTCTGATATTACTAGAGATATTAGCGACAAAAGCCAGAACTGCTAAAAGTCCCAGGTCATTTCCAACCAACCAACCAAGCCTCAAAGATGGTTTCTGAAAAAAGAGGCATTGTATATTGAAGTACTGTTGAAAACCTTCATACCTATGATAAAATGACTTGTTTTAGTATGTCACTGAACTGTATTGAAATAAACTTTTTCATAAGATGTTGATATTGAGTACATTTGGTGAGGTTATGTATCAAGTATGAATTCCTGAAAATCATATATTTGATTTTGTCAAACCAATAAATTGTGAATACCTTAGTTCAACAGTTTCACTTTTGACTTTATTCTTGAACTGCTTCGGAATCCACTTTAAACCATGTATCCTGATCAAATGATCCCTCGAGTGCCAAAAATGTTTGTAAAATTACAAACTGAACAAATTACCATTGATAGTTGATTACCATTCATGAAACTAAAACTGGCTGTTCATTGGTCCTATTTTACAAACATTAGTTCGTTTCACGCTCATTGCATTCAGAGAAAATTTTGGGACGCAAAATCGCTTAAAATGGTGTGTCAGAATTTTCATAAAAATGAAAGCTGTTAGGAAAGCTGTGTTTGAAATAATTGAAGCAAATGCATCATTATATTTTTTGTGATTCATTCGTTAGAAATGAAAATTAATCTGAATTATTCTGTTTTATATAAAACAATTATTTAACCAAACAAATTCTTGGTTGATTTTTTTCTGAAAATCGTTGCAATAATCATTTCGGCTCATGCAAACTTCAAATCAGACCTTCATTGCTTTCCATTAATTTTTTGCTGGAAAAATATAGCTAACTACATGATAATTTTCACGAGATGATTTTTTGCAAATTAATCTTTGTTCATCGTCATAAATACACCAAAAATAAAGCACATTAAGCTATTAGTTTCAATTAAAATATCCAAAGATGTTTTAGATTGGTATTGATGTATATTGCCATCCATTTGGAAACTCTAACTCTGTCAAATATCTATTTCCTTGATTTCAAAGAAGAAGTTATTTAAAATTTAGTTGAAGGGATATGCGTAAAAATGAAATATAACTGACATTTTGAATAAAATATCGCTATATTTAAGAGTAATTATCCTCGAAAATTATCCCAGTAAGCTAAAGTATTGCCTTAATTTAAACAAAATGTAAATTGTTATAAATAATTGAGAAAATGTTAAACAAATGTTGAAAATACTCGTAAGGAAAATTATATAATGATATTTTTATGAAAATGTAGAATTATATATATATGTAGCGGGTTGACTGACCAAAGACCGTCAGGCTGAGAGAGTTTATACATGTTGTAAGTTCTGTTGAGTCCAATGTCCCTCCACAGTTGTTGTGTGGTATGGAGAAGAGGATGACATCTCAGATGTTGAGGTTTTCGTTTATTATAATCTATTGGCACTGTTTAGCGACTTCTATCGGCAAAAATAGGCTGCTAGAAACTTTTCGTAATAACCTAGCCTAATTGTATTAATAGTAATCACATTCGAGAAATTTTCCCACATATGATTTAGCTAGTTGTCACCAGTAGACAAGTTTCTGATAATAGCCTGGTCTAAGGAATAGCTAAAGACAATGCTTCCTGATCAAGAGATGAGAGGAATATACATTGTCTGGCACTTCCTCTTCATTCTTCGTCGCGCCACGGGAAGGACATTAAGTGACACTGGTCTACACATAGAATCTTCTGTCAACATAATCAGCAATAAGCTCAATGTGTTTAGAATGTTAGGTCTTTAGCAACCAAATTCCCAGGAACTGTTCATTAGATTGCATTTTAAGAACCACCCAAAATAATGCCTTGCCATTTGAAAAAAAAAAAGAAAAAAAAATGATGACGCATTATGCATCATTTTTTTCCATCCTAATATACCACATTAGCGGTGAAGTAAACCACGACTAGTTGAAAATGCATAATAATAAGGCTAATGAAAATTCTGTCAGGAATAATATTCTTTATCCCCCCCTCCTTCTTAGTGCAAAATCTAACCTGCTAGTAATATTAAATACTGTATAGAGAAAGTAATCAATATTAGACTTTTCAATATAAAAATAGTATGAAAAATGGAAAATAGTCATTTTTTATTTCCAACTTCCTAAAACACACTGTAAAAGTATAGAAAGTAGTCAACATTTCTCACTTTACAAAAGTTTTCCATCTGAAAAATATTATAAAGCAAAAAAAAATAATAATAAATAAATAAAATAAAATAAAAATAAATAATAAAAATCTTGAAACATATTTTTCAACTGGAAATACAAATAAACAGCTGCGAAAAATTCAGAATTTAAATCCACATTCTCAAATCATTGAATCGATGTTCCTGTTGTTTTATTTCCGTTATTAGCTACATAATATAAACATTTTTTCAGTGATGCGTTTCACCGTCTAGAATTAACAGAATTTTTTCGTGGCATCACGAAAAAAGACTCAGCATATACAATATAAACGACAATTATTTTCCCCTTCCCTTCCACTTTTCATATTACGTAATGAGGAAGCGGCGCAATACGTACTTAACAGCAGTCTTTAAAAATAATTAGTTATTAGAAAGTCGTTTTTATTTTTTTTACTGTGGGGGAGAACTACAAATTAAAAACAAACAGATTGGCTGTGGAAGCCACCACTTGTAATATGTAGATAAAACGAATATACACGCATATTTCAGCATTTAAAAATAATCTTCATTGAGATACGAATTTTAGTGATTTACAATAACTATTTCAACTATCTTGAATATATAAGCAAATCAAATTCAAGTAAAATATATTCCTCTTGAATATAAATTTATAGATTATCATTCAACTTTATTTATCTTTAATATGGTAATGAATATAACTCATGCCTTAAAGATAAAAAAATCTGTATAATTTTCAAGCAGTAAAAATAAGATGTTTCTTGGGGTTTGATCATTATTCATTATATATATATATGCCGCCAGTAAAAAAATTTTCAAGAATCAGAAATTATAAATTGATGTTAATTTGAAATATTTTCTTTACTTAATATTTTAAAAGACAAATTCTGCTGAAAATTATTTTTATTTGTGAATCTATTAATTATGTATATTTTTATGATATTATAGGAAAATAGTTTTATACTTTTTTATATATAGATGTATTTCATTACGATACATAGAAATATTTTTATCTCAAACATCAAAGAATCCTTTCTAACTTATGATTTATTAACTCCACATTTTCTCAGTTATAAATAGTTCTTATTCTTTCTTTTTCTCTCTTTCTTATTGTGTTTTCAATCACGAATAATGTTACAGTTTTAATCCTTTTATCAGATGAAGGGAAAACAAAAGTCATACTCTAGACAAAAGTTTGAATAAAGGTAAAAGCTAGAAATATACCTGAAAATTATGTTTATGAATTCTATAAATTACCATGCATCAATAATTGCTCACGTTCAGTACAGTGTATAAGCGATTTCTTTTCACTGGCCTTAGAGTTGTTGATGACTATTGAACTCCCTGTCAAATACTGACGCTTTACATAATAATCTATGCGAATTTCTCCATGAAGATGGAATAGCTGTGTCTATAGTGGTCATTGAATTATCTTCAGTTTACTGTTGAGATTAAGTTCCTGGTACAACACGGGGTTCCCTTAGGATCCCATAGGGCGTTCGATTCGTACAACAGTTCCTCCTCGCACGAGAGAGAATCTCTAGTTATTCCTCCACCCAACACCTCATAATCAATCAAATACGAAATATCTTGTCAAGAATATCGCAATGAAATTTCTCGTTACTAGACAGCTCAGTAAATTACAGCTCAAAATAAAATACCTCGTAATTAGCTAAGAGTGAAAGCAATTACAGTATCCTCTCTTTTAATTAGACAGTTTTTGCTATATTACTTTGAAATGCTTATAATTTTAATACCCCAATTTTTTTCACGTTTGATGAGTGACGGATTCAAGTACAGTAGTTGAATAGCCAGTAATATACTTTTTATACAACAGCAAGTATCATTAGCATCACCACGATTTCAGAAATCCTGTTTACAGAAAATTATTTTCGAGTTATACACATTGTTAATTTTGTATTTCATTACAATGTTAGGAGATAGTTTCCTGTCTCAATTTATAGTTTAGAAAATCTCTTTTCTTCTGTTTCTATAAAGTTTAATTTCTGGTTGCAGGCTAAAATCCCGGATTTAAAAGAGAAGGAATAATTTGAATATTTTTAATGTTTCTAAACGTAATTATCATGATTATTGTTACTAAGCAAAACTACGCGGAAACAATATTAGAAGCCTAAAATAAATAATTGTGTGGTAAATCTCATTCACGTATCAGTATACATATTTCACTGCCTTAAGTATTTTGTTGTTTTGAGGAAAAACTGAATTCACACTTATCGCAAAGTTATGATGATATTTCTTCATATATATTTAATACATCAGTAAAAAAACAGGCGTATTTTTACACAGTATTTATTGATGTAATTACATAACCTACTCTATTTGCATAAAATTTATTAAGAAAAATACTGATGACTGTTAAAATTGCAACACTATGAAACAAAACAAATAATAAAAAATAAATCATTGTACGGGAAAAATATGCGGTATGAAAATAAAATAATTGAATTTATATACAAGCCGTTTAAAGGTTTAAAGAGGGTGCAAAAATAGTAAAAACTGTTGCTACGTCAAACAGCTAAAACGCTCTTTGCTTATCTGTTGATGAAGTCTTACTGGGTTTGGGTAATAGAAACGGGCAAGTTATTCTATGTAGTTTCAAATTCCTACCACATTTCATCAACCGTAATATCTAGAAAAGGTGGCGGGCCAGTCTCTCAACAACACAAGACTAGATATTATTAGTTAGTGAAAGGTCTGAAGACCAATCAGGTTAGAACAACAAATTTATACCCCTTATAATTGATGCAGTCTGAATATGACGTGTAACACGAGTTTCAGCGTTATCTTGTTGAAACATGGCTTTTCTCAAACCTCGAAGACAAGGTACACCACCGGTAAGCATATTTTAGGCACAGTATATTTGTCAAAAAGGAAATGGACATCCCGTGAAAGGAGGTGTGAAGTCACACGAAACTCATAATGATTTAGAGCTAAGAAGAATGCAAATTATTAAAAAGCAAAAGTACACAACACTGAAATTATTGTTTATGCAGTAATTAATATGCCTCCCCTTCGAGCAAATATATAAGCTTCTATGTGGCTACGCACACTGTTGATGAGGTTAACAATGGTCCCCTGAACTAATTCTTTACGAGTTGAGGAGTTGAATGTAATTCAACTCTCATTTTGACTGCAACATGCGTTGCATTGTTGGTACATGGTGCACAATATCTTCGATGTGGTCTCACATTTTTTCAATGGTATAAAGATAGGGTGAAGTTACAGGCTAGAACAGGACATCAGTTCTATAATTATATTAAATCCACTAATATGTGATATGATGAAGAGTTTTGTTCTGAGGGAATACCATGGATGCAGCCACAACAACTAACTTAACTACAAATACACACCAACGTGTTACGAACCATCCCAACGAAAAAGTGCCACTGATATACATAAATGTTATCTGTTTTATCTGAACCTAATGCTATTTCAAAACCATAAAGTGTTATAGAACGCTCAGTGACATAGAATATCAGATGATGTTCTCTACGAAGCCACCCCTCTTAAATGATTGTGTTTCGTAAACAAAATCAGGGTTTATCTACAATACTCGATGCAAGTCGTTGGTCTAAAAATACCACTTCTAGATGACCACGCCCACCGCAACTGTACCTCATGCAACAAGTTATGGATGATTTGGTTAATCAAAATAGGAACCACTTTTCCTCGTTAAATACATCAACTGTGATGAAGACATGTGGTTTCGAATGTCAATTGCTGTTAATGTGGTTGCTTATTTGCCACTAAATCTAGCAGTAAATATACTTTCGTGATTCACTGCTTCTTTAACGTATTCTTTAATGATTGTGTTCATTGTGTCACACAACACTGAATAATATTCAAGTCATACACACACTTCACAAGTAAATATTGCGTTTATCAATAAATCGTCAACGAACAGCTAACTCCCTTACCATGCAGTCTTATTTCTCTGTTGCAAATTGCTGATATTCAGCATATAGATAATCTACGAAGCCATTCTTCATTTATCCGATTGTTTTCCAACAGCAATCCGTTTCAGCTAACAGAAACAGTGGGATCCAACTAGTGGATTTGAAGATCAGAAATTGAGAAGTATGTAGTTTTTTCTTATGCTCAGCTACTTGTAATATTTTATCTTCTGGGACAAAAAGAGACAGAATTTATGGTACTTTATGTAGTCGAGAATCCAGTGAATATACAACCAAAGGTGAATGGATCTTCGTAATTTAGAAGCAGATACTAAGCAGAAGATCTTCAGATTTCCCTAGAGTTACCCCTAGAGCTACCCCTAGAGTTATCATTTTTATTTGAAGGACATAGCGATCACGATTTAGTTAACGTGCCCTAGCAAACGTAAGTAAATACAACGGATCTTCGGTTCTCAATCGGGAATAAATCGCACTATTTTCCGGTAATTCAAACGATGGCTTTCTTAACCAGGTCACTGTAACCTTAGTCTCTCGTAATTTAGAGAGAGAGAAAAAATCTAATCATTTTTACATATATTTCTAACCTCTGCCTGACTAATAATTTTCATACGCCTGCTTACATTTATTCAAATCATTTTAATTTCCCTTTTGACAATTTTATCGCGATTTGCCGAGTGTAAAAGTAATTTCTTCATTTTTTAGAATTACTCTTTAAAATAGTTACAAATATGTAATCCTGTTTGTATAATTATGATTTATTACGATATATTTTTATGAACATAAGAACATTAATAACTTATTTATCATAAAAACAATAACATTATTATTACATTACATTAAAAACTTATTTCTCATAAAAGAATTTTTAATGTTTTTATATTTTAAAACTGTCAAAGAAAAGATGAATATGTTTTCTACAATTATATGTACCATATGAATTATTTTAAAGTTTATTTGACATTATTTTAAAAAAATATTTGAGTTCCATACAATAGGGTGTTGCAATTGTATAGGAGGGTTGAAACAAAACATACGTTCAAAGCAAAGTGAGAAACAAAGATGATGTCATGCTCTTTCTAAAAACAAGCACCATCTGTTGCTTAATCTCTTTCCTTTTTCTTGTTTGGATACAACGGGAATAGTTTTTTGTTTTTTATTCTTTATTATACGATACATTTCTCTTTTTTCACGAAAAATCTTCATAAAAATGATGGTGTATAATGCAATAGGACTTTTTCTTTACAGAATAATTTTTTTGCAAATAGATCTTGACTTTAATATGCATACATTTTTCATTTTTAAACTTTTTTTTTATTCTATTCACCAATTTTTTAATGTTTTGTAGGAAACACATATATAGAATTCATTTGAAACTATTTTTACGGATTTTATTTTAATTTTCTACTAATGAATACACATCATAAAAACAATCTTCACTATTTTTATGAGTATATTCCTTTTTTTAATGACTGTATAATGACAGAGATTGTTGCTCAGGTTTTTTTCGGAAAAAGTTTGCTGTTATTCATCTCTCCACCATGTTTAAAAATTAATTCTGACACATTCTATAAACAATATCAACTGCCCTACAGTTAAGCTTATTGCAATTATGACTAATTATTATGATTATTATGACTAATTATTATGATTATTATGACTAATTATTATGACTAATTAGAAGGACTATGACTTTTAATCTTCGAAGTAAAAGAGCAGAGCTTCGATTCCAGTCTTTCTTAAACAATGGGAGATACATGTAAGTTTCTTCATGGACGTCTGTCAGAATGGACACACGTAATTCTCGGATTTTTTTCCTTGAGTCTCGTGAAAATGGTCTTTTTTATGTAAAAAGTGTTACCGGAAGAAAAATTTGTTCATCAATTGCAAAAAGCATTAACAACTTGTGGCTGTCAACTGTCCACGTTGCAGTATGAAAAAAATTACTGTGTTACTGTAATGAGAGGAAAATTAAATTCAAACTGTCATTATAATCATATTTTGCCAATGCATTAGAGATATACATATTGAAATACTGTTGTCGGCCGGAAATTACACAGAAAAATGTGTTTGAACCAGGATTGAATAATAAATTGTTCTCTGGGAATGTACTAAACTTCCCATCCACAATAGTGGCGGCAAATCAAATCCTATCTAGTTAATAATGGGCTTCTTATCTTGCAGCCTGATGCTTTTTAATAAACCATTGACCCTTCTATCTTTCGGTTACCTTTAATTGATTGACGAGGTTCCTGTAACTTTGCAGTCTAATTCGTTGTTGTCGACATTGATTAATAGAAATTAGAAGTCGGAAACGTAATAACTTAACTTTATATCACGTGCTTAATGTTACTTTTACGTGGATCTCATAGTTTTGACTTGATTTTTGTATTTACGTCCCACTGGAGCTTCACAGTCAATTAGTATTGACATTTGGCTGATATTTTCTAAGTTATATTTATCTGTTGCTATTTGAAATCCCGATTTAAGTGCTTTTATGAGCTTTAATCATTCTTCTCAAACATCTACAATATATTTAGTAAAAAACGTAAGGTTTTAATTGATTAACATACATAAACATTATCCGTATGAAGGTATTTGTCTGAGTCAGAATCGAACCAATTAGCTCTCATTTATAGGGCAATTGCTTTAATAGAACGAAGCAACCGAAAGCCTTACTTCCATTTAAACTTAAGTACATAAAAAAGATCAACTTAATGTCAACAGTCCGCATTACTACAGAATGCGGCTGCTTAACTTTCCTTTAGGGTAAGACAAATTATATTTATCAGAAGAATAACGCTAAACTGCACGCAGAGCAAATCAGCTAATATGCAGAACAAGCTTTCTGGATGCTTCCCTGGTTACGAATCTCAACGAATGTCTTACCAATCAAAAATGTTTGGGGTGTGACTGGGCGCAACTTGTATAGATTAGCGTGTTTGGAAGATGATTGTGGTAAATGGTTGTAAGCAATTATCCTTCGAGAAACAATCTGTAAATTTTAAGTCCATCTGACTAATCATGTTGCTGATTGTACTGACCCTAGAAGTGGCCTATCATAAAATTATATATTTTACAGTAACACAATTACATATTTTATAGTAACACAAATTACATAATTAAAGTATGATATATAGTATCTTTATTTATAAAAGCATCATATCGTAATAAGAGTCATTTATTAATTGTTATTGTGTCTCTCTTTTTAACGATCTCAACTCTTTCTGTGCAAGCGATCTAGATGCTTATTTTCTTTACCACATATTTCGCAATAAGCTATGGGAAATCTTCTTCTTTTTCTTATAGTTGGGTTTGTATGTCATTGGGCACCTCTGCTTTTATCAGCATTTTGTACTATTAACTCCAAACCCAATGTTTCCTAGTTCCAGTTGCTCGAGTCACCCACTTTATTAATAAAGTTCGATAACCCTTTAATGGAGTCTAGGTATATCTCTCTAATATGGATGATGCCTAAAGAAGTTAATCTAGGGAGGGCAAGAGCCTCGCATTCGTAAATCATATGCTTAGCCGTTTCCTCTTGTGTATGACATTTCCTGCAGATAGGGTCTTGCTGGAACAGTCCCATTTTATGGAGGTGTTTTCTGAAATAGTAGTGCCCAGTTATGAAGCCTACGATTAAACGTATCTTCTGCCTAGTGCATCTTAGAATTTCAGAGGCAATCCTCGCTGATGATCTACAGATCATACTTTTAGCGTGGGTTTGACCAGGAGTGTTGAGCCAAGCTTCATACATCTTCCGTTTTTGCCATCTAAGAACATTGGTTTTTGCGGTCTTCAAATTGATCCCACAAAAAGGTTCTGCACCAATGGGACCAAAAGACGATCCTTGTTTAGCAAATTCATCAGCCCTTTCATTACCTTCGATACCTTTGTGCCCTGGCACCCATACAAGGACCACCTTGTTTCTAGTTGCCAGTTCTGTAAGAAGGTTTCTACATTCCAAAATCATTTTAGATTTGATTTCGAAAGAACTGAGAGAAGTATGAGCAATGGTGTGTACCTTTCATTAAGTATGTAAAGAGAATCAAAAAGTTCATTTTACTTGTGACACACACACACACATTTTTTTTTCTCACTTAAAATGACTGTGCTCTGTTTAGTATTCAATGTACTGTTACTATATATTAGGTCTACCGGAAAGCTCTGTCTATTAATTGATGACGATTCTGTTAAAAACATATTAGAGCAAGTAACAACATTGAAGATCGCAGAAAGCTTAATTCAACTTAGCACAAACTATTTCGGACTATATTCGAAAGAGAGGATTGATGTGGAAATATTCAAAATGGGTTCCACATGAATTAAGTCAGAAGTATTTTGATCATATCAACATCTCTGCTTTTTCGAAAAAAAAATTTGGCCTTTCTTGAATCAAATGATAACTAGGGATGAAAAGTGGATTACCTACGAAAACATCGTAAGGAAAAGGGTATATTAGGACGAAAACTTAGCCCTTCCAACTCTAAAACAAATTTAATTCTGAATAAGAGAATTCTGTGTATACGGTGGGACATTTGAGGACCAATACCTTATCAGCATTAAAAATTGAACGAAAAACTCACTTTGGAAAAGTATTGTCAACAGTTGGATAATTTACAGGGAGCAGTAAAAAAAATAGGGGGGGAGCGATGTTGCAAGAAAAAACAGTTCAAGAAAGAGGCCAAAAGAAGAATTTGTCAAAAAATTGCACAACTAGGCTGGAAAATTTTGTGACATACGCCATATTCCCTGGACTTATCCCCCTCCAACTATCACTTGCTTATACCCTTACAGAATTTTTTGAAGGACAAAAAATTCACAAACGAAGAAAATATCAATCAAGCACTTCCCGTTTTTCCCATGAGAAAATGAAACGTTTTTCAAAATTGGGGTATACAAATTGCCATCACGCTGGCAAGAAGTCTTTAATAATAATAGCAATTATATAATTTAATAAAGTTTATTGACGTTACGAAAAATTTGTATTTTGTTTTATTCCGAAAATGGACAAAACTCTCTGGTAGACCTAATATATATATATATATATATATATATATATATATATATATATATATATATATATATATATATATATATATATATATATATATATATATATATATATATATAGTTTGTTTGATAATTTACCCACACACAGTGCAAATTTTTTTTAACTTAATTTATTATATTTAGTACATTGCTCGAAAAATTTATTTCTTAAATTTTCAAAAAGCTAGGCTTGCTAATAAAAATATACGTTTTTATCAATAGCAAGGAATATTTAATTATTTCTTCCATGTTAACAGAGGTCATAGTTATTTTATTATTTCTGAGATTACTGAATATTTCTTTGAATTGTTATTTATATATTTCTTTTTAAAAATAAACTAATAAAAATTTTTTGTATAAAATTAAATGTGTACAAAATACAAGAGTATTAAATTGTCTATAGTCATTAATTTAGAGTAATGGTTATCATATTAAGTTGAAGTGTTTTATGTGAACAATAAAAATTTGAAATTTTCGTCTGATTTAAGAGGAATTTTTACTGTTTGTATTTAGATTCACGCAATGATATTCGTTCTCTATAAGAAAGAAAAACCAAATTTAATACATTAACATTAAACTTAGACTTGTTTCAAATTAGGAATTATAACTTCTTTTGAGTGTGTATTTAGAAATAAAATTTAATTTTCAAAATTTATCTTTGAAAAGAAAGAAGGAAGACATTAATAAACATAAAATAGAGTTCATAAAGCCTTTCTCTGAAAGAGAAAGAATAGTTAAAAAAGAACGACCTGAAATCGTTTTCCCTTCCCCATTCTTTTCAAATGTGCGGGCAACGCAAAAACAAAGAAGCGAAGTTGGCGCGCGCACGGTATATATTCTGGGCTAGGAATTCATTGGGTGTTAATGACATCACTGCAGCGGCTATGCTATTGGTTGAAGGTGACATCACGCACCCAATTTGAGTTCAGTGACGTAAATTTTATTGTTGACGGTGAAACACTGCCTATCATCGAATCGCTACGGTTTTTTTTTATTTCTTTTCTTGTTTTTTTTTTTTCCTTTCCTTTTCTTTTTTTCTACTTTTTGTAACTGTTGACGTTACTGAATCGGCACTTTAAGGGGAATGCCCCTAACTTGACCTTGCCGAATCAGGAAAGCACCCATTGCTTTATTTATTTTTAAGTTTTATTTCTCCTTCATTAATAATCCGGATAATAATTTGAATGAGTGATGTGGTAACTGTGACCTCCAGCGCTACTTTGCAGACGAGAATCAGACGGTGCTCGTTCTTTTATATTTTGACGTGTTTTGTAGTTCTAGCGGTAAGTTGCACTTTTTATTTGTTGGTATGAGATTATATGGTTTATCAAGTGGATCAAAGAAGCTGGTTTTTAAAAGGAAAAATTATAATATTTCGGAACTACAAAATAGAACTTAATTTTCGGTTTTGTTCCAAATTAAATTTTCTCTTCATCTTGGTGAAAAGGAAACAAAACATGCATATGGTAAAAATATTAAATACGCGCTCACGCGCGCGATACCAAATAAATATTTTATACTTAAAAAAAACTTTGAAGAATGTTTTGCGTGTAAGGTAATCCATAAATAAAATTCCATATCATGTTCTAAAATTAATACCTTTTATTTACTTTCTTCTTATTTTTCTTATGTTATTTTTATTCTTTAAATAATAAACTATAGAGTTTTTTTATTAATAGTTAACTCTTTAAATATAGTATACGCAATAAGTCAAAAATATTTCCTTATAAACATGTAACAAAAATAGCAATTTAAGTAAAGATGTTAAAAAAATGAAGCAGGTCGAAATTATCAGTCCTTTTGAAACCAAAATTACTTCATTTTCTTTATTTTTTTCTATAGACTTTATTAGGTTTCTTTTTATAAAATTAACGAGTGGTTTCTTTTTTTCTCCAATTTTGTTTTTTAAGATGGCAAAAATATGTAAGCTCTTAATCGTTCTCCTTTCAAAAAAGATTTAACATTTTTTTTTCATTGCATGTGTGAACTGAAGACTTATGAAGTAATAAATAAACAAAATTCTAGAGAATGAATAATTTCAGTAGTTTTAATTTGTTTGGAAACTGAATTTAAGTTCAAACTTGTAAAAGGAGAAGAAAAAGAAAATAACTCAAAAGAATTTAAAATTATATTATTAAATATATAAAATGTGATAAAATACTATTTATTTCATAAATATAAATATTTCATCACATTTTGTATATTTCCTAATATCATTTTAAACTATCGAGTTATTTTTCAACATAGCAATGAAAATAAATTGAAATAGTGCGTAAATTGAATTTAACGTAGTTCAATTTTTATATCGTTTTTCGGATATTCAAACTGGAAAGAATATTGAATTAAAATATCATCTATTGCAAACATTCAAAAAAGAAACAAATCAGTTAATATTGAGTGTTCTAGCAAGTTATGAATTTAAAATTATTTGCTACACTTTTTAACAAAATTTATTTGCGAAATTGCAATTTTCTATTTCGAAATGGTGTTTTGTAACTTTACACATTCAAGATCGAATTCAAATATAGTTTGTTGTTAAATATATATGCTGCAAAAATAAATTGGTCCCGCCATACTGTTTGTCAGATAATATAATATTATGTTTTTTGGTTCCTTTTAAAAACTGAAGACTGAAACTGGAAAACAAATTAGTTGTAGAATGTACTTCTACTAAAAAATAATTGCACTATCGATATTTCCGTTTTTGTTTCGTTTTCCATGCATAAAAAAAGCCGAATGAAAAATAAAATGGACAGCTTTCACCTTTTATTTTTTGTAATGCATTGACATATGTATATAAACTAAAAGAAATTCAAAGTATTAACTTGTTAGAATTCGATTTTAGTAATAAGAAAAGCTATAACAAAAGTATGGATGCTTTGCATTCATTTTATTTATATCCATATTATTTACTTCAGTTCGTATCAAATTGAATTTCTATACAAAACTATATTTAATATTTGGTAATTTTTTTTCGATTTGTAATAATAAACTCTACAAGCGTGTTAAATTTTATCCTTCCTAATTTTAACAATTTGTTTTATTTGTTTAGCTTAAAAAAATCTTCTCAGTTTATTTAATCCGTTTCCATAATTTTATTAAGTAAAGAAAACGTATATTGTATATAGAGAGTTTAGAAAAACTGAAGTACTGACCATATTCAACTACTCCCCTCGCATTCCACGTTCCGTTAAATAATCTCATCAAGAGAATATATAAATATTTTTTACACTTATACAAGTAATAATTTTTGTAGATTTCATTTTATTTTGTAGATTTTGTTTTGTTTCCAGTTTTTTGTTTTCTCTTATAGTAATTCATTTCATAAAAAGAGCGCTTTATTGGAAAAAAATTAGTTTTAAAATCTTAAATTTATTCTATTTTCAGAGCTTTTGAATTTTAAGCGATTTTACCAATCCTTACGAATACGTAAATGTGGGCATCTACTATAATATGTGACATACTCCTATACAGTAAATTCGCATCTGATCTCTATGGAAAGATATTTAAAAAATGAATTCTTTGTTGATTAATGACAATTGCTATTAAGCGAGCGAAATCTGCTAATTTGCATTTTACATCATGATTATACAGTGAATGCAATACTTTAACAATGTAATTAGTGTTGCAAGAGCATTTGTTGACTTTTAACTTGTTTTACAGCTGCTGTCATTTACGTTATCAGTTTCGACATCTGTATCTCGGAAGCATTTGTTTCCAAATTACGCTTTAAAAATTTTGTCTTTAAACAATAATACATATAATAAGAAGCATTTGTGTAACTTTTTCTAATATCACTCGCTGATAAACTTTTATTTTATTGTAGAATTAGAAATATAAGACTAATTTCAAAACGATTTTTCTCTCATGCTGATGCAGATCATTCCTTCTCATATCTTTTAGGTTTCAGTAAAGCGTACTATTACAATTACCCACGTCATTCTTCCCACTAAAATAATAAAAAAATTATTTTAATATATTTTCCCTGGAAATATATAAAAAAAAATTTCACTAGTTAGAACGATGAGTTTTTTTTTTAAAATTTGTGCTTCGAAAGTAGTATTGAAGGATATTTTTTTGCTGGATTTAAAAAATGTAACTTAAAATAGATATATTGATTGAAAATTAAAATAATAAATAAAAATAATATTGATGACATTCAAGAGAGAAATTTATAAGTAATTCACTCTATTTAAATATTGATTACTTGATAAGCCAAAAATATTTAAGTTCTAAATTTTGCATATTAACCTATTTAACATAAAATATGGCCACAATGCATAATTCATGGATCTCAATACAGTAATAATTTTATTTCACAGTAATTTTTTTTACATATTTTATTTGTGCAATCGAAAGTGACCTTAATATAATTGCAGTTTGAAATTTAAAAAATATCCTATAAATTTTGTTAAATTTCTTTCTTTGACTAAAAGAATAAGGTAAGAGAATTTTTTTGCACAAAATATAGCAGCAACAAATTAGAAAAATTGTATTTTTGCTCAAGGTATAAGCTTCTTAAGTTTCCATACATTGATGACAATGCATAAAAAATCAGAATTACTGTTTCTTTTTTTTATTTGGAGGATAATTAAAGCTACAAGTTACCACGACGGAATATTTTTCAATAAAATATCTAAATTAATAAAATTTGTAGATTAAATTTTTTTTGTTCCATTCTCTTTATACCCTGAAGTATACGAACATTTCTGCAATACCGCTAAATATTTATAATTTTAACTTTTATTTATTTATTGTCATTGAAAACAATTATTTGTTGCTCCACGATCTCTTTTTGCTCCCGAAGTCTATTTCAACTAAGACCTTAAAATTAAGGTGGATCTTGAACATCTACAAACATCAGTGTTCGATGTAGGAATCAAACTTCTGAACTGTATGCCAAAGCTGTAACCTTTCAATTGCTAGCTCAGCATTTACAAATAAAAATTTCGCCATAATAAGGAAAGCTAGTTTTTATATTTTTCCTTTGGATTTATTCTAAAAAAATTTATGCTAGTTTTATATTGTTTTTTTATACAGAAAAACTGGATTCTCTTTCTTTGCATACCTTAAAGAAGACAAAAAAGGCCCGATAATAACCTCTACCAAAGAAATATTTATACAACGAAATGGAAAGAAAATATTTTCCTGTTTTCTCAGGTGATGCCGTTAAAAGAGCCTCTCTATTGTATGTTTTTCCTGAGCCGTGAATCGGGATCAATTTCTTCCTATTCCAGGAACACACAATACATCGGAGAGAAATCCGCGTTGGCAACGATCGAGTCTACTGGCTTAGAATAAACATTAAAACAAAAACAGCGCATCTTTAAATGTTTCACGTTTTAAGTATAAATTGCTAAATTATAGATGCAGAAATTGTCGCTGTTGTTTTTTGAAATTGTATGTCTTTGTTAATGTTGCCTTAAAGATTTATAAAATAATGATGAATTCAGCTCAAGTTATATCTTTGAATGTTGCTTACTGCACATTCTAAGAGACATTTTATTGTTGTTCTATAATCATTTTGTTTTTTAAAATGCTTTAATTTCTTTAACTATTTTTATGGTGCTTGTTATCCAATATCTTTGAATGCAGCCATAAACATTTACAAAAATTGATGAATCGTATTTCAGTTATAGCTTTGAATGTTGTTTTCTACATATTAAAAAATTTTATTTCAATTTGGAAATTATTTTATTCCAAACGAAAAATTTTTAATATATGTACATTCAAGTGCCAGAAAAACTGGTACATCTACTAAATATCATTTACGGCATCAACGAGTTAGCAAGAATATCTTAATATGACGTAATATAGATTCAACTCATGTCTGAAGACAATTTACTCTAAGGATAATGTGGAGAAATACACAAAATCATAGGAATGCAAGGTAGTAATTTTTGTTTGACTGGAACGTTGCAAGGCATCCCAGATGTGCTCGATAAAGATGATGTCTTTAAATTCAAGCTGCTTGTAGAAGTGTCTAAAATAAAAATAAAATGATTTTATAACAAATCTGAAATAACTCTCGACATGCAAGGTGTCACTTTCAGATTTGTTTTTTGATTCATCAGCTGCCTTATATCAGGTCAAATGCACACGTTCCATATCCCGACATAAGATCCAATAACTTTAAGTCTTCTGTTAACATGTAGGCTTAGTCCTTTCTGCATGGCTATCAATGACTTCTAGAAAGATCTATCAAGAATGGTTCTTGGGGGTTTTCTGGGTTTATTCTCTTGCGAGATGTAAATACGGCCTACTATCTATGCAAAGTCCTTCGGGAAGAAAATTTACACGGTGGTATAAAAACATCTTACCATGGGCATAGTCTTTTAGTCCTTCCACGACGCATGGGTTTGTGTACCAATTGAAGTTCCACAACTTCTAGCACACAAAATGTCTTTAAGAATGATGGCAAATAATCCTTCGAGTGCAAAAAAATACCTTAGAGTGATAAGTTCATCAACTATATCAAACGAACAGTATTACGTAAAAAAATTAATTATACTAAATAAGTAAATATAAAATTAAAAAAAGAAAAGAGAAATAATTTGAAAAATTTTTATTTTAAGAAAAATTGTGTCCAATTTATATTTTACGTAAATTTTTTGAATCGGAGAAATAATTTATGCTTTATACAAAAAAGAGTAAATGCATTTTTGTAGAACGAGAACTTTATAGTAACGGATATGCGTATGATTAGCTATTTTTATGTCTGTTTTTGAATAGTTACAATGTATAAATACTTATTACTTAAAAATATGTGCGTTTCATCATTAATATTTTAAATACGATGCAAAAAAGAGGGAATTTCTGGTAAATGAAATTTAAAAAATGTTTTGCATAAAAAAACTTAAAAATTGAAAAATTAAAACTAAATTTCATTTAATTTTGTCACTCCAGCCGTCTCATATTTTTTTACTTAAATGTAATTTTTGAAACACGCGCACGTTATCAAATACACAAATAAAAACAGAAGTTTATGCGGGATAGGAAGATGATGGATGAGACGGAAAGGAGGAAATGTTCTTGGATAAAAATGAATCATACAATGGAACGATCTTGTGTAAAAATATTAAGAATTAATACAATCATATTTACTTCCGTAAACCACATACTATGATGAGTCATAGAGTTCCAATAAACCGTTGATGACTAACGGAGCTAAAAAGGCGCTTTATTTTTTTTCCTTTTGACCTATAAATATCAGCGAGAAATGAAGTTCTAGAATAAATCATGTAAAATTAAATTTAAATAACTATTTTTTGTACTATTTTGATGAAACCTAATATTTCTTATCCTTTTCTTTTGCATGCAATAACTTTCCAATTTCTTATGTATTAGCATAGTTGATTGTAATTGGTTTGACAACTCATAACGGAGATAACCGAGAGCTATAGAAGGCACTAAAAACACCGAGTATACTTTCCACTAATAGCGTGCTTTACTCATGTCGTAAGGGAGAAAACCTTGAAAACGTTCAGTCACACACCCCAACACAGAAATACATGCAGAAAGTAAAATCATACCATTAATATCCCATTCCTCCATAGTGGTTCATATGTAACCTGGGACTTTCTGCTCTGAAGAGCACCATTTTACCACTGGCCGCGGTGGCCTGGTTGGTTAGGGTGTCGTTCTCATTATCGGAAGGTAGTGAGCTCGAATCCCGGCTTAACCGAAGATCTGTCGTGCTCGCTCATGGCGGCTGGGGCACGTTAAAGGGTGTGGTCGCAATGTCCTCCAAGTGAAATGATACATCTGGTGGTGACAGGCCAGGTATTGGGGGTCTTCTGCTTGCTCCCTGCTTCAAAATTACGAAGACTCCACCCGGCTGCTTCCATCTAACTGGTAGAGCCCAACTCAGGGCTAAGTATAGGGAAGCATGCTTGTGTAACAACCATTCTACCATGAAACCATGATGAGGCTGCGCACATCACACAGGATGTCAGAATATAAATGCAGCAGATACTTGTTTTTACAAACTTCTAATTTACGAACTTTCAGTTGTTTACGAATTAATGACTAGTTCCTACCCAGACATTATAGACGCGATAATCATTTTAACTCCTATTTTAGAATTAGTTTTGAATTATCTTTTTTTATAATAACTTTCGTTTCAAATAAATAGTTTTCTTCTTCGGTTTCTTTTATGATCTGATATTTTTTTCAATTTTTTTAATACTTTTTTTATGTAACGCAAGGGACCTTGATTCACCATTGAAGAATGGAACGACACGTTCAGGCATTCCAGGCATTTTTTGGGAAAGTTTTTCCCAAAACATTGTTGGGAAAGAACTGTGGTCTCCTGTACTTGCCGAATGTAAGAACATAGGGAGAAACTTTTTGAAAATTTGAGCTCTGTTGTTCTGCAGTTAGTTTCATTTCATTTGAAAAACTTAACTCATGAAGTTTTATTTGTCGAATGGGGGATTAAGCCAGTTCTACTGAGTATTTGTCGCAGTTGAAGAAACGAATGTGTTTATCAGTCGAAGTAAAAAAGAAAATTTTAAAAGAAGTAGACGAAAAAATATTAAATACGGCAAAAATTGCCAAAAAATATGGAATTTCAACGATCAGCTCGTCGACAATTTCAAAAACTCGCAAAAAAATATCCTTGACTGAGGGAACAATACCATAAGTTCTCCCTCTCGAAAATATGTATGAGAAGTAAAGCATCTAAAACTGGGAAATATTTTGTTTGCTTTGCTGAAAAAAATGAGAGGAATGAATATATTCCTGTTAATGGTAATGTTATTAAATAGAAATCCAACTATGTTTTTCTGAAGCTAAAAGTAAGATTTTAAAATAATAACTGTTGACTCAAAAAAAAAAAAAAAAAAACGATGTGAGCATTAAAAATTGTGTGATGGGAACTGAATGGAAAGAAGGAGCGGTATCCTTACTTGCCGAGTACGACCCAAAAGATGCTTTAAACGCGGACGTGACATGTTTGTTTTTAAGATTTTACTCGAAAGAACACTTAGCTTTAAAGGAGATAAATGTAATGGGGCTAAAAAGACAAATTAAAGACTTAGCGTTACTCGCAGCTAACATAAATGGAACAGAAAAACTAACTCTGCTTTTCATAGTAAAATACATGAAGTCTAAATATTCCCCAAAAAGGTTAAAAAAAACTATCAGCTGCATATCATGCTCTCATTAATGATTTGGAGCATTTATGGAAGTTTTTTGAGAGACTTATCGGAAAATCGTGAAGTTCTTTTAACTGTGGATAACTCCAATGCTCACGTTGAAGTCCTAGATCTGGAATCGATTCTTGTTGAATTTCTTCCTCCTAATATAATTTCTATCTTATAGCCCATAGATCAGGATATAATCAACAGCCTTCAGAGCCAAATATCGTAAGGTACTTTTGCAAAAAGTGATTATAGTGTTTGGAGCGGGCTCATGACCTTTTAGGAGCAATGCATATATCAACCAGTGCTTGGAATGAAGTTGAAGGAAAGGGTGAATATCGAGATCATTTTAACAAACAGGCTTTTATTAAAGAAACCACAGTGACTGAAGAAAGCCAAGGTAATTTACTTGATGACTTGAGCGAAGATAAGTTACTCATGCATGAACGCCGACAAAAAAATCATTGCTGCTACAAATTTCTTTCGAGGATTTTTTTGTGTTTAGGGTCACATGTGTGATAGGTACGGGAAAAATGTCGGATGATGAAATTACGAAGAATATGAAAAATTAGAACGCGTGAAAGCTTTCAGGTGTCGAACAAGTAGAAAATGACTATTTGCAAAAGCAAGCAGCTGAAGAGCTAACAGGACTAAGGTATTTTTTTGAGGGTGAGCGACGAAATACTTTTGTACAGTGAAAAAATGTACATACAATTTCCAAAATGTAATTTTGAAACACAGAAAAAGATAAATTATTATTTTCTCCGTGATTTTTCCTCAATAAAGTGCAACTAAGTATTATTTTTAAGAATGAATTTTAATTACAGTGCATTTTAAATAATTTTTCTAATAAACCTTTATTTATAAAGAAAAAGTAGTGTGTGGTAAAAAAAAAATCATATCTTAATAACCTAATACATTATTTTTCTATTTTATGAACTGTTTTTATCTGTCTTTACGAGTCCGTAAAAATTAGCATCTACTGTACCTCTCATACAAAAATGTTGAAATGTATTAGATGTGACTTCAGTAAAAATATTCCTCTTTTGTTAAAATTATACATATATTTTCTTACCTCGTATGTGTACTATTTGTAAAGTTTATTATATTAATATATGTTAAGCTGACACTAATGAATCACAATATTCAATAAAAAATTTTAAACAACTGATTATAATGATAATATTTATAAACTAAAATATATTATTCAAGAAAATATTGGGTACTCTATAAAAAATTTTAAAATAAATAATTTTTAATTTTTACTTATTTAATTAGATATTAAATTTTCTTGTAATCATTCGTTTGAAGTTGTTAAAAATGGAACATGAAAGATTCAAATATTTACATTTTCATGGTAATTTTATTATTATGATTTCATAGATATCTGCATTCATTATTTTATTTTAAACAATTCAGCATTTCTTTTAACTATTTAACTACAGCATTTTAAGCAATTTGCCGTTTTATGTCTATTACTTTTCAAATTATTTTAATTTCAAGTAGATTTCTTAAAAACATTTTATGTGTACTCTATGTGTTATTATGTAGTGTATATTAACACAAACATGTGGTATTCATGTTTGTTAATACACACTACATGTTAAAACATACAACATACAATATTTTATATACTGTTTTCATATTAAAAATAATGTGAACATATTGAAAATGCAATATATTTAAATATGTAAACTTGAGTAATTACTATAAAATAAGAGTAAGCTATTACTATTTCTTGTAGACTGAAGTTTATTTTTATAAATTTTATCTCTTTATTCGTGTTACCTATGTTAAAGAAGTTATATTTGCAAATATTTGAATTAAAAACAATAAATTTGTATGTTTTAAAAGTATTAGTAAAATTTCTTTGAGGTAATTCTATAAAAATTTCTTTCATGTACTACGCATTTTTTATGTATTTTCAAAACATTATTTACATAACTATCAACATGAAGATAATACATGCTTTTTGGTGACACATATTTTATCAATTATTATACATTCTAGAACTATCATTATAGAAAATAAAATATCATTATCGGTTTTAAGGTTTAAATTAATATTAATAACACTTTTCAGCTTCCTTTTTGAGAGCCTTAAAACTTCATTTAGAATACAAAAGAAATGTTTTTACCAAAATAGTTTGTTTTTACTATTTGCTTCAAACGACGAATGGCTGCATGAACAAAATCTCTTAAGAAAGTGTAAAGAATGGATAAGAAAATTAAATAAGTTTAAATATTCTTAAGGGATGTTTTTGAAAGAAATAAATTTATATATTTCTATTTCTAATATAGTTGAGATTACATAAAATAGGTATTTTTTTATTATAAAATATTTCATTACTATTATGCTAGTTTTTTATTGATAGCGTACAAATAGCAAGATCTAATTTGTCAGGTATATGTAAAACAGTTAAGACTGTCTAAAAGTTTAAAATTATTAAAAATATATAAAGTCACCTTAACTTACTATAAAATATATTAGATTCAAAATACTAAGTTGTAATTTTTTATGAAATATTAAAACTGCAAATCTGTTTACAATCATTTTTTATTTTAATATTAAATAAGATATGAAATTATTATGAATGAAATTCCCAAAATTGTTAGAAAATTGATCTGAAAATTAATTTAATGTTTAAAAATTTAATTTAATGTTTAAAAAAAGTTAGTAAAAAAATCTGAAAATTAATTTATAACGTTTTAAATAATTCAAAGTAGAATTTTAGAACTTCACATGTTCCAAGCTTAATTTTTATTGATAGTGAATGTATGTACAGGAAATTTTTAACATTCATTTTTTAAATAAATAATAAAAAATATAAATAATAAAAAACATTTTTTGTTTCCTTTTTGCTACTTTTGAGTTTCAATGTTAATTTCTAACACGAATATTAATTTGAACATTGATTTCTAACTCGAATTTTTTATAAAAATTTATGCAAAATAGTAGCAAGCGTTTTATGGTGTCACTAATTTCTCCTAGTTTAGGTTTTTATTTCTTTCAGTTAAATATCAAAACTCAATTTGCTTTTATTATGAATATAATAAATTTCATTTTTAAAAAGTATGTTCTCACTCTGTTATAGAGGTATATTAAATCCAACAAATTCACACACGAAGGGAGAATCGAATCTATGACTGAAAATCGTTTAACAGGTGTTCACAATTCTAAGCATAAGTTTGGCTGTATACTTTCAATATATTGATGGAAACACAAAATTTATTTTTGATAATTTTAATGTCAACTATATGACAGATTGATGCAATTTGTAATATAAAGAAGGTAGAAAAATAAATGTATAATTAGATTCTTTCCGTGAGACACAATTGATTTAGCTCGACCAGGACAATATTTCTGACCCCGCATCATGGTCTACCTAACGGCCAACAATCTCTGTAAGGCTTTCTGATATCCACTACATCTCTTCTGATAGGACTTTTCCAAGATAGTGGGCCGTATTCAAGTGCCACAACGAAGGAACCCGGATAATATGTATATATATATATATATATATATATATATATATATATATATATATATATATATATATATATATATATATATATATATATATATGAGAGAGTATATATATAGATGAGAGATTGGACATCGGCCTTCCGTCTGGAAGGGCTGGTTTCAATTCACAATGCCGCTAAAGACACACCGAGTACATGTAATATACGTGCTCTTTAAATCTGTGGAATCGAAAATCCTGAGGTCGGTCGTTGAGCAGTTACTGTGGGTGTAATAGTCTGGAGAAAATTTCCTCCTCCAGATCAAAGTCAAACTGAGGCAATGGATCCTTTGGTGGTGCCATCTATCGGAGGAGTCTTAGGGCAAAGCTCTAATTAAACGAAGGACGCACCTTCTTGACTTAAGGTTCTTCCAGACCTACGTGAGAACTCCCGTTGTCTTGTCGCCCCATCTGGTGTTAGTTCTCAAAGCTTGTCGAGGGGAGTATCCAAAACAATATTATTGGTTGAAATTGCTTGTCAATCAATCCTTCGAAGTTAGCGAGTCTGCCAGATTTGGCGCGTTATATCGTGAAAAATTAAAGCACTAACGCCATAAAAACAGCCAAAAAGCGAGTTTTAAATTGCTCCTAACAGATGTTAAACCTCAAATTACCCTCAGGGTTCTTAGAATAGGGGTGAGGGAAAATGGGCCAGTACAAATGCTGAACGAACTGACACCGGAAATACGTGTTACTGTCTTATAGAAAATTAGCTGCCAGTGATTCTTAAGAAAATATTATTTATTTCTATTTTAGAGTTCGGCTTTTATTATTCGCATTAAAAAATATGAAGACAAATTGCGGATGTTAAG
This sequence comes from Latrodectus hesperus, assembly GCA_037975125.1. Classification (NCBI taxonomy): domain Eukaryota; kingdom Metazoa; phylum Arthropoda; class Arachnida; order Araneae; family Theridiidae; genus Latrodectus; species Latrodectus hesperus. The sequence goes on from CM075859.1 coordinate 30,645,909, forward strand.
TGATTTTACAGTTACTAATTAAATGGTCAAAAATGATTTATCAGAATTCAAATCAAACCTAAAATACTATATGAATGATTAAAAATATTTTTTTAAGTGCCTTGGTTGAATTTGATTTTATGAGACTTGATCCATTGAATGCAACAAATAATTAAAAACTATTATTTTCAAAACTAACTCAATATAAAAATATTTAATTTTTTAAAGTTTTTTTTTAAAACTAACACACACACATATACATATTCTAATTATATAAAACTAGTTGAAATGATAAATTATATAAATAATTTCAGTTACAATATATATTTTTATGAAAATAACGTTACGATTATCTATCTATCTATATATATATAATCGTATTGTAATTTTCATAAAAATATTGTAACTGTAATTATTTATATAATAATCATTACATCTATTTTTATATAATTAGAATTACTTAGAGCTTGAAAGAGAGATTCATCTCTTATCTTTCATCTCACAAGTCCCTAACTTTATTCCTCTATATAAATAAAATTAACTAAGTTATAATTAGAAGTACACGTTTTTTAAAAAGTTAATATTCTGGTGTAAAATGTGTTGTGAAATATATTTTAATTCTGAAGATTTAAAACTCTTCAATTATTTTATTAGATATTTTCCCCTGGCTTGATAAAAACAAAATTAGATTAGCACTAAATATGCCATATAAAAAACACAGGTAAATTAGATTAAAATAAGTTTAGTAAAAAATTGTGAGAAATATAAATTAGGTTTATATTTGTCAACAAATAATCAAATGCAAATGCAACTTATAGCATATGAGAAAAATATAATTTCATAGTAATACGAGTAAAATATAATACAATTTCATGAGCACATGGGAAATTGAGTTAGTACCTTGAAATATATATGATGTAAAATAGTAATTAAAATAAATCTGTTAATAAAATAAAGAAATGCTTGAGCAATTCACATTTCATGAAGAAAAAACAGAAACTAAATATATATATATATATAAACACACAAAAACTATATACAAACACAAACATACAAATTCGTATAGTTAAACTTTTATTTTTTTGGATTTTAATTTTTTGTCTTTTTTTTTGTTTGCTCCTCAATTATATAAGTGGGATTTCGTATGTCCATTGATCTAGGATAACGTGGATCGATTAATTCTGGCAAAAGACAGTTAAAATAAAAATTATTTAATTTAGTTTTCATTTGTGTCTCCCAAAATACATCATCTCTAAAAATATGTTCAGTTTTAATTCCTTTTGGGAACCAAATGGCAAACCAACAAAAGTTTCTTTCACTAATGTGTAATTGTCCTTGGATTTGATAGTAAAATTTATGATTTCTATTTATGCCATTAATTTCTTTTGTTTTTTTATCTTTTTGCCAGAAATTGAATTTAGATCACTAAATTTTGGCATCCTGTAGAGGGTAACTTCCGACATACAGCACCAAAATTCGACACTGTCAATCGAATTCTTCTTTCCTTTCTCCAAACAGCATTCTCACTTTGAAGTACAGTAGCTCTTTCTAAATCTTCTCTTTCTTTCAAAGTAAGAGCTAGACTAGTCAATAATTTCGATTTTTTTCCTCGTATTCATTATATGATAAATCTGGCTTTTCAGCAGCTGGTCCATAATTTTTGTCCGGACCTGGAAAAATATTTGCTAATTTTCTAGGCTTTGACTTATTTTTTGCTTTATTTAATTTATTTATTCTTTTATTTTCAAACTGCTTGCAGTATTTACCTGGGCTATTTTCGTTAAGTGCTTTGTGCATTTCAATATATTTTTTTTTAGTATTGTGGGAAAGAATTGAAGCATAGCATCTTGTTTGGTAGGAATTCTTTTGACAATAGTTGACTCTCTTCACACCCGTTAACTTGGCAACAATTGAATTATATTGTTCTACAATGTTAGTATTAGCGTTATACAATAGACTTTTTGGATGCAGGGCTAAGGACTCTAAAATTTCTAATATTTTATATAAAATACCATCACTTTTAAGGGGCTGAAGATCACTTTTTTTACCATTTTCCTCACAAAAATACTTTTTGCATGTTTCATGATTTCCAAACACATGATTTGGGATATTTATTATATCTGTTTTTAAATTAACTATTTTTTGATCAAAGGTTAGCAGTTCTTTGCGCCAATGACTGGCACTGGCTACCACATCTTTCCTGATTCTTAAAATATTTTTCCCTAGCAGTTTCCTGTTATTTATATTATAACTCGATTTTGTGTTTTTTGCTACTTCTTTTAATTTATTACACATATTTCTAAGCAAATGATTCTTACACTCTATTTTTTCGACTTCCAAATCGTCGTAGGGTCTAGTATCTAATATGTTTTTATATGCGTTACTATCTCCATCACCTATCATAGTGGCATATTTTAAGCCGTACATATTTTAACTGTGGCAGAAACCTTCAACAATTATGTCAGCTTCCATGCCAGATGAACTGCCATTCCAATTCTTAGAACATTTGTGACTTTTGGGTTCCAAGTTTCTTTTTTCCGCTATAGCACAAGAAGAGCATTCTATTCGTTCCCAAAAAGTAAAAAACTATTCGCCTCCCAAAAAGTAGAAATGAATAATTTCTTCTTCTTATACTTAAAATAAAATAAAATACAGAAAAGGAAAGAAATTGTATTTATATATATGCATATATAATAGAATAAAAAAAATATTTTGTCTTTATATAGTTATATCAATACTGTTACTATGTATATAACTGTAATTTAATTTTATTTTTTTTTTTTTTTTGCATTTTTGTTTGTAATGTGTATTCAAATTTTTCTTTTTTATGTTTATTCAATCTCATGCAAAGAACTCTCGTTGGGAGCACTTTAACCTAAGCAAAATATTTTCTTAACCTTTTGTGTTTAAATAACCTTATGTTTTGAAATCATTATGTTAATCTCAACTAAAGTTAGGTGTAGAAAAATTTCTTAGGAACAGAAGGTACATGGCCATTTAGGCTAGGAACCTAACATTAACTAGGAAATTATTAACTAGATCCACTTCATAGCTACTTTTCCAACGCTAATAATCAGAAATCTAACATGCATTATTTCCAGATGTCTTTTCTATTTCATGAGTAAGAAAAGCTAATTCTTCTTGCTCGATTTGGAAGTGTTTGCCAACCACATGTTAAAACAGCGGGAATCATATGGGGAGAAGTTTTTCTCAGAAATTCCCCCTTCTTTAGGTTACCGTAGTGAAGTAGAAAAATCAGCCAAATTTGGCGTTAAAAATTTTCCAGTTTCATAGGTGGCGTTGTGTACAGAGAAGGATTTTTAGAAATAAGAATGAGTTTGATTTGTAATAAAAATTCGTATCGAAATATTAATACAATCAAAAATATTTTTAGCTTAAAAAAAACAAAAATGTTCATTTTGTAACTGTACGAAGAAAAAATGAAATATCTTTAAACCAAATTTTGTAAAACCTCAATGAAATTAGAATTTGGTTGAAATTTATTCGGATGGAGATATTTTGACATTTTAAAAATATTTAAAAAAATTTTAAACACTAAAAATGGGCGTCGAGGTGACAGTAGCTCTGTTTTTTGTAATTTGCAAAAGACCGGAAGTTTCTATCATGAAAATAGCACTTGTGAAACGTTAAAATATTATCCATAGGATTAACATAGGATTCGATTTTCCCCTACGGAGGTCTAGCAGGGCCTTAACTTCGCATAGCTGTAGGCTAAAGAGCTTGGCTTCTCCCAGTGTGTCTTAAATAACTATATATATAAGCTTTAAAAAAGTTTCCCTGTTTTACGAATTTTGAATAAAAGTTAGGCCTGTGTAATTGGTTATCAGCTCTTCATTAATGGCACGCTTTCAACCTGATTTCGAGAAATTTGATAAAAGTTCTCTCTGTTTAAGCATTGATTACAAGGCATGCCATTGTTCTTCTTCAGAGAGGCAAACGGCAAACATGCCTCGCGTGTTATTAAATAGATAAAGAAATTGAATGATTGATATCAACTTGAATGAATGAGTCATGCATTGATAAAAATATTTCAGTATTATCTACCGAAGCTTTACTTATGAAGGTGAATATCAGTTTCATTTCTCTGAGTATCAGGCTAAGAACAATATGTTAATTTAATATTCTATACAAAAATTAGTTTCTCTTGAATAATTTGTTCTGAGTTGTTAAGAGATTTGGGAGAGAACCTTTTCATTCTTTCCTATAAATCAGGAAATTTATTTTTAGAGAGTTTCCTTGGTTATAATAAAAGTAAAAACATTATACAATTTTTATGCAAAAACTTTAGAATTCGAAGCTAATTTCTTTTGAATAGACTCTGATCATTTGCAGTTAATATAGGTTTTAATGTGTTCTCAGTGCTAATGTGTTTGGTATAAGTATTAAGAAGTAAGTTACGTATAAACTTTATTTGTGTATCTAATTTGTGTACTTCTAGAAAATTTTTTAAATTTTTATTTGTAATAAATTCTGAGATAGTTATCTCATAAATTGCATTTGAAAACGATAATGTAAAAACGATGATGAGATGAATTAATAGTTGAATTATGGATGTAATCTGATTTAAAAAATATTTTTTTCAGTAACTATCTAAATGAACGAAATATTTACTTTTTTAATTTGAAATGAATTCCACTAGCGCAAATTGTTAAAAAAAATTGCAAAATGTAACTTCGAATTCAAAAGAAAGCCACCCAGAAAACATCAATGGCGATAAAACAGATTTTTTTATAGTATTAAACTCCTTTCTATTTTTCTTTATTATATATTACTACATGTGTAAAATCCCATCGAGTAGGAAAAGAATGGCGCCGAACAGAATGATTTTTCAACTAAACAGGAAATTATATTCCATGTTATTATTAAATAATGAATGTGTTATTATTAAATACTTATATGTTGTGTTACTATAATAATGAATTCAAAGTTTTTTTTTTAAAAAGCTCTTGTTATATGTCATTTTTATAGTCAAATTTATATTTATCTTAATTAAATTAATTTTTCAATGCATTTTTTTTTGGTGTTCTATATTAGTTTTTTTATAATTCTATTCTAGGAATGGGGCCTATGCACTGATGTGACTTCGAGTCAGTTTCCAAAATTGACCAAATCAAGTTAACCAAAATTTGGTTATCATAAAGATATCACAAGTGAGTACATACGGAATATATAGTTCTACATTTATTGATTTCTGTTTAATATTGTTTTTTTTGTCTCGTCGGATAATTTTTGAAGTGTTTCAAAACTGTGGTTTTATAACTGAACAAATATATATGCTGTTAATCTGTTTAGTTAAAACTTAGTTCTTAAGTTGTGAAACTTAATGAGTACATTAAACGAGGCAGTAAGTGATACATTCCAAGAATATTAATTCATTGACTAAATATCACATTTTTAAATGAATGTTTTTTATTTCCGCTACTCATTTGCTTAATATACCTTGCATTTGAAGAATTCCTAAATGGGATGTCTGCACATCGCAACTTAACTCATAATTTCACACCTTTAGCTATTTGGGGGATAATTTGTAATTTTGTATACCTAAAATAGCAAAATAATCAACAGTTTGTATTTAACTTCCATTGGCTGATGGATTTTTACTTGATTCGGGGCAAGATTTTGTAAATAGGACCGTAAATTTCGGTATTAGAGTATATCAATAACAACTTGTAAGTATTTTTCTCTTGAAATCCTTCTTTGCTAAAGGACATTGGCATATTGATGGCAGTACGGTTTTATTTAAATTAGAAATCAAAGTGAAATTTTTCAGTACTAAATAATAAACTTCTAAAGACTTAATGTATTAACAAATAGAGGTGATCGATAGTTATGTTTGTGGTATAATTGTGTTTTTGCCCCTTTGAATTCAGAGGCAGAGGCAATGACCTCTAAGTCACCTCTATCAATGTGGAAGAGATCCGTTTTATTAGTGTTAAGCATGCAAAAAATATCGTTTTCTATTTATGGAAATTCCTTAGTTTACTCAGTTTGTGTCCATGGTATCAATTAAAGCAACTTTTATGACCTTAATACTTTGCGGGACAACTTAATAGAGCATGAAATAATAATTTTAAGTAACAATCACACTATAGTATCTTTAATCACATAAAGAATGTGGCTCGTCATTGTGTCATAAAAAACTTATTCATACCAACCGAGGTAGGCTTATCATTTTTCTGAAAGCCTAATTTGTACTGGTTATAGTAATTAAAAATTATTGATTGTTCACAGCTTGCAATTAATATTTTTTTATTATTTTGTATAAAATTTTTTATTATTTTGTTATAAATTAATATTTTTTTATTTATAAATTTGATTATTATTTTGTTTGGTTTTACAAAACTAATGATATCCTAAAAATACCAAAAATGTAGTTTAATTAAAAAAATTAATTTTTCTAATATTCTTTTCTTTTAAACTAAAAAGTGTTTATTTTGGTAACTATAAAATGTGTAATCTTCGCTAATTCTTCCATTACCCATATTTTTTTAAATTCCTTGATGCATCACTTTTTCCTACGCGTTGTTTTCTACTACAAGGCAATCAATAAAATTCTTAACAGTGTCTTTGAAAGGGTGTGGGAGTAAGTATCTAAAGGAGTGCGTCACGTGGTTTAAAAGCCTATCGGTAGAAATCAGGAAAGGCGTTCTTTACAAAAGCAAGTCAACCGCACACTTTTATCAATCTTAACTCGTACAGTAGTGTGCCAGGTGGTCGTTCGATTTTGCTGGCTTCCAAATAGGTTTATTTGCAGCTGCATCAAGTCACGTCAAATTTTAGGAATAATGCTGTGAAGTAACCTATTATAAAGCGTTGGCTTAAAGAATTTCGATCGGAAGATTCTGACCAATGAAGCACTTAGTCTTCTTTGCATCTAAAACCCCGTAGCTTTACCGCAAGGGGATTACACAGCTGCAGACATGTTGGCAGATTATTCTGCTACCGACGGAGATTACTTCAAAGAATTTTTGTAAATTATTTTATTTTTGGCCTTTGAAAACAAGAGATTTTACTTCATATGTACAGGAATCAAGATTTAATTAAAACAAATTTTTTTACAACCCTTTCAAGATAAAATACTTTCGTTTCTCTTATTAAGACTAGAATAATCGTCAAAATGCTTGTTTAACATTTTTTTTTTCCTGGATATTTTATAAAGCTAATTTTACTGGATTTATATTAAGGATATCGTTAATATTTTGGCGCGCGCGCTATTCTTTTTACTCCATACTACGTTATACTGCGAATTTTGGGAATCTACGTAAAACATTCGATAACCGTTTTTAAAACTAGAGTTGCGTCAATTCAAATACAAAACTTTTCTATCATTCATATATTTAAAGCCATATGAAGTAAAAATAATCCCAATTTTTTTTCTGTTTCTTTTTTTTTCTTCTTTTTTTTAAACTTCAATAAATTCCCCGTTTCGTTTTGATGAGGAAATCGCGACCAGAAAAAGCATCATGCTGAATATCAAGTAGTGAAACTCCAAGGTTAGACATTGTGCGTTTTTTTCTGTTCAAGGTTAAGGTCGAAACGCATTGGATCGCCGTGCAGTAACTGGGTAATGAGGGACAAGTTATAATTTCGCCGACACTGCTCCACCTTTCGGAGTGGTTTTCGTTTCGATATCTTTTTTTTATAGCAGTGAGGAAAAGAAAGTATTTTGAATCCCGCTTAAAGTGAAATTGGTTGTCTTAAGTGAAAAAATGTTTCAGAACTGGTTTTTATCTGAGTGTGAAAAAAAAATACCAGCTTTTATTTTCTGTTTAGAATGTCGTTTTCGTAATTACCTGATTTATCAGAAAAGGCATTTATATATAAAAAAATGACTCTTCATCTAGTTAAAAAAAAGGATTGCATAAATAATTGAATATTTTTATAATTTAGTGTTAATTTTTTCTATTTTTATTTTATTGCAGTGTATTTGATTTTTATATACTCTTGCTTATTATTTTTAATTTTAAAAATTAACCGGTAGTAAAATCTGTTTTCGCGATCTTTAGTAAATTCATACTTATCAGCTAAATTCTATTTCGGAAAAATCAACTCTTAATCTATATATTTTTGGCATTTTATATTTGTTAAAAAAAATCATTTAACATTTTTGTAATTTTTGAAAAAGAAAATATACCTATCCTTATTTAAGTTTATCAATCCAAGTTCTATTTTGGAGAAATTGTTAACATTAAGAAGTTTATACTAGGTTGGATTAGGTTGTAGTGATATATCCTTGGTTGGCTATCTATATCGACAGAAGTCGCTATACACTACTAACCGCTTCGTAATTTTGAATCCTGGTGAAATAAAGCCGACATTCGAAGCAGCACCTTCCAATCCACACTAAAATCAACTAACCCTGCGGAACTCACTCACACACACACAAAATATAAAAATTTTTATTTAATAAGGCCTTCATTGCTTTTTTAAAAATTATATTTGTTCATTTTCCCTGCATGTATGCTAAGTAAAACCCTCAGTATTACATCTAAAAAATTGTTTTGGGATGTACACAATTCTATTTTATGTCAACTCTGTTTCAAAAGTGAAACGTAAAAGGTAACCTTTTGATTTTCCGAAATAGAGCTTTCATTTCATAGGCCCAAACGTTTTGCGATAGTTTGAAGGAGCATACAAACGACCTTATATCGCATTCAAATGACATTTCAATTTTAGAAATAAACAAATTGAATATTGATTTAGCAAAACGCAGTCCTTTCGTAATTTTTGTAGATTATTATAAATACCCGGTGTTTTAATGAATTAAAAAATTTCCTACATTCAAAATTTGTAAAAAGAAAATTTTAAATAATCCTTTATATGAACTATCCCCTCATATATGATTCTGAAACTTGGGTATTAACGAAATCGCAGGAAAATAGGTTCGCTATCTTTGAAAGAAAGGTGTTGAGGGTGGTTATGAGTGCAGTATATGTTGATGTAGTGTATGGTGACATAGATACAACAATGAGTTGCACAGTCTGGAGGGGGCTGATATAATTAAATACATTAAAGTTAATAGTATTATTTGCTGGCCACATCTGGCGTATGAATCCCTCCACCATGACAATCAGGATCTCCACGCACAAGCCAATAAAAAGAATGCCTAGATTTAGGTGGGCAAGCTGCTTTGAGGAAGACTTCGGGATCTTGGGAGAGACTCTGGAAAAGAGGAACAGAAGGGAAGAAACTTCTGAGTGAGGCCCACAATGGACTTTCGTTTCACTAGAACAAAGAATACGAATCCTAACACAAAAATCTTTTGAGAAAGAATTCTGGCTATTTTAAAATTGGATAGTTATTATACTAATATCAATTTTTTTGGCGTTTACTTCACTTTTGGAGAGTAATTAATACATTTAACTAGCTTTATTCTAAATTAAACTAGTTTTAAAAATAAATGCATAAAATGGTAAAAAATGCCCATATTATTCCTGTAGACAGTTTTTTTTTTACTAATGATACAATTTCTTCAGATTAAATTTACGCGGATTATATATATATATATATATATATATATATATATATATATATATATATATATATATATATATATATATATATATATATATATATATATATATATATATATATGTAAAAACGAAAGATTTATGTTAATTGTATATGCAGATTATTTTTATGAAAGACCAACTTCTTCAAAACAGAATTTACTATTTCTTTCAACTTATGAAATTTATTCTCATCATTGTTATAAAATACTAAGCATATAAAATTGTCTTTGTGGTTTCTAGGCCTTTTATGTTTAGTGATGGCAAGGGTAAGGGTTTCTATTCTACAAGTCCCCTCGGATGGACCCCAAATGCTTTTGTTATCGCCGCCTCTTTTACCACAACATCCAACCCCGTACTCATGGCATTGACACAGCTATTTCAATTTGCAAACGGTCCCCTTCCGCCTCGTCGATTCGCTTTAGCAATCTAGGCAGCCGATCTTTTCTTTTGCGACCTTTCTGCCAGGCTGACGAAGTCGGTGTGTTTACGGAGTAAAAAGAATCGCGAAGCATTACAGGTGGGATGGGTGAAGGAGTGGGGTTGGAGGGAAGGAAGGATGCAGTGAGGAACAGCCTTGTAAAGGTGAGTCATAGCACCGGCGAAGAGAGAGAGATCCTAGTGATATTCTCTGCCCTAGAAACCTCCGGAAAACAACTCGTAGACGTTGAATAATGAGAAACTCATCGCGAATAATCACGCCGTCTATATTCAGTAAATGATGACAGGCTTTCATTCCTCTAAAAGAGGTAAGTTTTGCGAATCCTCTTTACATTTTATACGAGCTTCCACGTTCAAAAATACATAGCTAGTTTCCTTCACCTTCCTTATCCGTTCCCTTATGTGTGAAATACGTAGTAAAACAACTATTTTGATTTAAGGTATAACAATTCAATCAATACATATGCTTCCCGTTAACAAAGCGAGTGATTTCTTTCATTTTGAAAATGTTGCATATTTATTCTTAAATGTAGCTTTTTTTAAAAAGTTAATAATGAAATAATTCCACTTATTATTACATTTTATTATTAAATTAATTTAAAATACGCTATGTTTAAAATTTTTATGTGATTTTCATGATTAATTTTTCTTAAGTTATATATTAATTCTTATTTTTATATTAAAGTAACCATAATTTTATATATTTTTAAACTTAAACTGTCATTTGACCTTGTAAGATTAATATTAAATTTAAAGAAAATGATGAATTAATTAATAATAATTATATTTGGAATACATATAAAAGGAATTCTGTAGCTTTTTACTTAAATTTTTTTTATATTACAATTGAACAGAATTATTTTTAACGCGATGTTAATAATATTGTTTCAATTAATTGTAATATGCTATTTTTATTTTTGAGTAATTGTAAGAGCTCATATAAATTTCATAATATATTATAATTTATCGGAAAAAATAATAATAAAAACCGAATTAATTTTAATAAGTGCGTGACAAAAATTAGTCTAACTGTAAAATGGTATTAAATGAAATGAATCATTTTTTAATTGAAAAATTTAAATGAAATGAATAACTTTTTTTAATGACTTTTCTATCATATTAAAAAAGTAGTCTGTAAATAAGATTTTGTCTGCAAAAGCAAGATTTGGTATTAATGATTGTTTTGTAAATAATCCTATAACTTTGCTTTCATGACTGTTATTACTTAATGTGTTTCAAAAGATTGTTATCATTGGTAAATATTTGACGTTTTAATGATGTTGAGTGTCGAAAAATAATAACAACAACATCGGTAATTCCATAATTATCTCTTTAATAACTGTTACAGATCTGTTGTTTATATACTGTTACAAAATGATTTTAATAACTGTTGTAAAAATCGTATGTCGCATGATATTAATTGACCTAATATTATTAATATTGTAGTCAAGAATGCAACCATATACAATTTTAGGTTTTATAGAAAACTGTGTATTGTGTTTTTTGTGTGTTCAGTTCTTTTTTCACAAAAATTATTATTTATATGATATAAATTTGTTAACAAAAATTCAAAAGTTTAACTATAAATGAGGTTTTTAATGGATAATTTGTAGTATTTCAATTCATAGACCCTTATTAAATAATTTATATATTCTTTATAATTAATTTATATTCCTTATTAAGAACTATTATTTTAAGTACAGTTGTGAAATACGTCGTATATATTTCAGATTCACATTGTATTCTTATTCTGATTATTGTTTTCTTTTATCTGAATATTTACTCTGGATTTTATGCCTTACAGGCAAGATTTAGAATATTTGCATAACATCAATTTACTTCTCCATCCCGTTGAACTGCTATTAAATGCATTTACTATATAGTTTATTACAAGACTGGCATTCAAGAATTGCGTGATATATATTACGGAGACAAATTATTCACTTATATCTCCGTTCGCCCAGAATATTAGGATCTTTGAATTCAGTATGTTATTATAAAATCACATATTTTCATAGGAACTGAATGAGTTATTGATTTTTGATCTGTTCTTTATTTTTATTAAAATGAAGATTATAAATACAATATAATCGCATTCATATATATATATATATATATATATATATATATATATATATATATATATATATATATATATATATATATATATATATATATATATATATATATATATATATAATCTGGAATAAATAGAACTTATTAAAACTGATACGAAATTCTTTTCTATTATAGTCTTTCGTTTCCTTTTAAATCCGTACATTTTGCATAAATGACGCAGTTCCTGTATAAAAGAAGTTCCTAAAAAAATCAATTTGATTTCAATAAAATAAATCAAGGTTACCTTGCTATTTATCGCAACAATACATACGTATAATATATGTACATTAATAGAATCTAGATTATTACAACTCAACTGTCTCTTGTATTCTAATCTTTAGATTCTTATTTATATAAATACACACAAAATGACTAATGAAATTTCTTGAAGCAATTATTGGATTGTAGGTTTTTGAAGTTTTTTTTAAAGTAAAATTACTTTGATTATTCAGTTTACAATCGTTCTTTGCTTCCTATGGTGACTGAGAGCCATCATTAAAAGTGCAGTAAACATCCATAGCTTTTGCTAGTGAACTGTGTTGAAAAGAAAGCTGCTGATCATTTAGAGCATTTGAACTTACAGAAATGGTGTTGAACAGGTTTTTTTGGCGACCTTTTAAAATGAATATAAGTAAATGTTGATATATATCTTTCGCTTGTGACCTATGAACTCTTCAAAAGTTGAAAACAGTGTATTTAGACGGTCATAAATTCTTACGATTTATACGATGGATATTCTTTTAAAATAAACGGAATGTTGTATGTATTATTCATTGTCTCGTCTGAAATCTTTATTTTGAGACGTCTGGCTTTTACGTTTTTTCTTTATACTTTTGGTCTGTTCTGTGACTCACAATTAATCTCTTGACTCTATTTTTAGCTGTATTAATTCAGCCAACTAAGGGAAAATATACCGCATAAATATATTTCCAATATTAGTCATTTAATATAATCTGCGCCACCACAAATCGTTCATTTATATCAAAATAAATTAATCAGTCTGTTTTTCAGAACATTGTATTCCGATATATATTTTTACCGTATATAAAATTCAATCCCTAAAATATTAGGGGATGTAAATTTGAATTTTCAGTTTGGACTTTTATGCCTAGTGTCCACTATTACGATTATAATTTTGAAGTATTCTCAAAATAATTTTGTAATTATAATATCTTTTTTCCAAAACATCAGTTTTGAAACGCGTTGTTAACAAAATAGCGTGCAGATAATGTTGAGACCCAGATTAGATTTGTGTTTTTCAGCAAGACAATATTTCATCAAGGGGACAGTCATCGGAAATTATATATCGTCTTTAACACAAACGCCATCAATATGATAGACAAAAATTATGCTTTTTTTTTGCTAAAATTATCAAGCAGGCATAGATGAAGTCATCAATACTTTCGAAAAATGTTAAGGTATCCTCAGATCTCTTAACATTTTTTCAAATCTGCTTCCGACAGATTCTTCTGGTACCCCTTGCATAAAAGCTCACTCAGTGGTTGAACTGCGGTCGACGAAATGGAGATTCGATCTCAGCTGCTACAGAACAGAAGATGAGTTCTGCATGCATGTTTATCGGATTCGGGTGCTTGGGAGTTTTCCGTGTTTTCTCCCTTGCGATTTTCTTTCGCAGCATGTGCATACGACTTAAGTGCTTTGACACGGCAAAGAGCCATTATAGGACATTTAAACATCCGTCGAGTAAGGACTCTTTCACACTAGACGACTTTTATCGTACGATAAAAAGTCGTACGATATTTTATCGTGAGAAGTGATTAAAAAAACCACACAATAGACAGCTCTTTTTCACACTGAGAAACGATATTTTATCGGAAACCAGGTCTATTGTGTGGTTTTTTAATAACTTCTCACAATGAAATATCGGACGACTTTTTATCGTACGATAAAAGTCGTCTAGTGTGAAAGAGTCCTTACTCGACGGATGTTTAAATGTCCTATAATGGCTCTTTGCCGTGTCAAAGCACAACTTGCTTGAATCCCATTTGGAATTATTGCTTAAAAGGGTGCCGGAAACAACTAATGTTATCATCTCTACCTTTAATTTTAATGTATATGCGGTTACACTTTAGTAAATAATTTGAATATGAAGGCGAGATTGCGTTCCATTGATCCTAATATCGCTCTAGAAATCTTCATTTCTATCTTTCCACTTTTTTAATTTACCCTCTACTTAAGAAAAATAGTAAATTATCTTGAATTCGTGGTCGAATGTAAATTCTAAAAGTTTTTCTAATCCTTCGTGTGAGAATATGAGCGTAGTTTTGTTTTTTAAAGTTCTTTATATATATATATATATATATATATATATATATATATATATATATATATATATATATATATATATATATATAATCGAAATAAAAGTTGAAAAACGATCGATGTGAGAAAAATTATGTGATTTCACAGTAAATTTCAAATTAATCGAAATGTGCGCGTTAAGATTTATGTTTGGTTTAATTTTATTGCGCAATGATCAATGTTAGATCCCTATACATTTACTAAATAGATGCAGCAATAAATGTAGCTATAATTTATTTATCTCATTAAGAATAAGAATCCTTATCTCATATGATAAGTAAATTCAAATATGTAATATATTGCACAAATTATACTTTTTTTAAATTATTTTAAGAAGCTTCAAAATAATTCCAAATATTTGAGTTTCAAGAAGTTTCAATGAAAGGAAAACACCACTAATTAATAAATTCTGGTAAATTCAATTTAAAAACATTATAGAATTCCAATTACCTTAGGATTATGTTAAATTTTATCGTTGTAATAAATATTTTTAAATGAAAGTAACATTTCAGTTTACAGAGTGTTAATGAACAAGTTGAAGGCACAAAGATCTAATAAAAAATTTGTTAAACGCTATAAATTTTTTCCTCATTTTTTCAATTGCTAGTCGTTAATAAACGAACAATGACTAACACGCCAGATGGGAGTCGAACCCACAAATCTATAAATTGGAGAGCCCGTCCGATCCTTTCAGCAATTAGTGATTTCTTTGGGTAAATTTAAAGTTTCATTTATAATTCGAAAACTTTATCTTTTTCTTATCGTTTCACATTTTAATTTTTGCCTTCATTACTAATATTTATTATACGAACTAGGAAAGAAATGAAAAGAAGCTGAAAAACAATTTCTGAATCTCAAAAACCATCGAACGTTTTGAATTTTTCGGGTACTGTGAGTAGAATTAAATCATGATACATTTTGCTTAGTATAAAAAAGATCTTAATTCGAACAAAATTTAGAAAAAGGTCAAATGAAAAAGAATTTTAAGAAGGCAGTTAATTAAATTAATTTTAAGAATTCAGAATCAAAAGGTTGAAATTTTTAATATAATATTGTGAAAGTTTTTGCAAAACATTTTTTATATTTCAAAGATAAAAACATTTATTCAATATATTGAATAATGCTTTATTTTGTTATAGAGAAAGTGTTATTTCAAATTCTTGTTTGAGTGATAATTGACTATCACTCAAACAGTTGTGATCATTCGAACATTCCGTTTTAAAAAACTTTTTTCAAGAAAGCGTCTGGCAAGCCAAGCTGATAGGCTTCTTGGTCTTCGGTTCAGCTGCTCATGGGCTGGAGTTTGGCTGTTTGTCCTCAATAAATTAGACCTCTTATTCAAAAATGACTGCAACAAACAAAACAAAAGATAGCAGGAAGTGGTATTTACAATTATTTTAATACTGTATAACTATATTAATCTAAATATTCAAAAAGAAAAGTATTCCATGTCTTGAGATTATACATACGAATTTCTAAAAGATTCGAATGTTTAATTTATTTTTCTTCATTCAAATTTTTTGAATCTTAATTTAAAATTATCTAGACTTAGATTAGTTTATTAGATTTTTATTAATATCCATCGAAATTTCTGATTAAAAATACCTATATTTAAGGCATGTTATGTTAAAAAATTTTTAATTTACAACTAGTTTCAATATGTTAAATATATAATCTCACCTCCATTCTAGATCACACTGCGTTCTATACAGTATTGTTTGCAGTTAATATCTAATTTTAAAAAACTTTCAAAATTAACTACTGAATTATTCAAATATTGGTAAATGAAAATAATAGATAGGCATAAAATTGAAATATCTTTAGTAATACTCTTGCCTAGGACAAAAATATATATCTAATAAAATAAATTCTGCAAATAAGTAAAAATAACAGATTTCGTTTTTCTTTAAATTTTATTCCGAAACATTTGAACAATTTGAATGTGCTTTTAAGAATCTGTTCTTCAATACCTTTTAAATTTCATGCCCTCCGTTACATAATTATCCTAAAATTACGAAATTTTGATTTTAAATATGGAATTAGTTTGATTTTTACTAAAGGATTGCAGAGATTCGAGGTATTCACAGAATTCAAAACATTTTGGGATTTCAGGAATTCTTCCGAATTCCCAAAATGTTTTGAATTTTGAAAATTAAAAAAAAAGTTGCATATGTCCTGATATGGAATATTGTACACGTTTACCATGGCCTAGTGCTAGGACACGGCTCTTTAGAACGAAAGCTCATGGGTTCAATTCCAGCTAATGTTTAACAATGGGTGAAGGATGCTGTGTTTTTGAATTTTGTATGCACGTCTGTGGAAAGTGGGCGCTTGGGAGTTTTCCATAACCTTGCCAGACGTGAATACAGCTGTCAAAAGTTCTCTCTGAAGGGGGTGGACATGAAAGTGTCTCAAGTCATTGGACAGTTCACAATGCGGTGCCTAAGGAATATCGCGTGGATGAATATTTTGTATAAGATTTCGATATATTTAATATAAATAAAAAATATTTCAATATTTGAAATTTAAAAACTTTCTATCATTATCATTTATTAATAAAATATCTATTTTACTATACGAAATAAAATCTCTATTTTCTTCTATATGAAGTATTAAATATAGCAACTACACTTATAATATAGATAAAAAAAAACCTATGTTTTTAATTTTAACAGAAAAAAGGGAATCAGCAAATTCAATTAAAAATTATCATAAAAATTTATGAAAATCCAATTATGTCCGTGCATTTCCTATACATTTTTTTATCGTGGAATTATTTCGTGCAAAACTGAAATGCTTGAGTTTCTAGTTAGGCTTTAAATATTGCATTAGTGATGACTTTATAAACGGAGGGCATTGATCATTTTTTTTATTCCAAGAGTTAGGTTTCTCTTAATGACACCTGATGACACTGCCATTGGCTTTCGGGTCGTATAAAAGATGATTAAGATTCATGCGTGAACGTGACACCTCCCCACGCGCCCCCGCGAATTGACCGGAATGGAGAAGTATCGCATGATGCTGTGTCATCCACTGTGACTCATACCTTCTCTGTCCATCCGTCCTCCCCCTTTCATTAGGATTTACGTAATCCCATTCGGACTTCTGGGTGAACATGTTCATCCTCTTCATCCTACCTGTGCATTTGACATGGGGGAGTAAAATAGTGTCATGTCCATATTGCTCCTTTTGTGAGGGAATTCATCAAAATAGAGAGGAATGTTTGATTATTTCTCTCCCCCCTCTAATCCAAAGAAATAGATATTTATCGTTTTATAGCACATGTTTATGTGTGTTTCTGGTTTAATTGATTATCTCTTAAACTATGGATTTGTTCCTGCAATAATCTGTTGGAGAAAGTGTTGTTCTCGTTTCTTGGAGGCAGTAGGTTCGATACTTGATTCAGCCTAAGTTTGGCTTCAAAATTTTGTAGAATCCAACATGAAATGGAGACCGTGTTTATTACAACTTGTTCATCTTACTTCCTAGGTGATGTGGGGGTGTATGGTGGAGTGGCATGACCATTTTTCTCTATCACAGGGAAAACTCAATAAAATAGTTTCGATTGGAAGAATGGTTGGTTATTTCCCCCTCAAATGCAAAGAAATTACTATTTACCACAATCAAAAGCTTTGTTACAAATCCTATTGATTATTTCTTAAACTATGGCTTTCATAGACTGATTAAGAAAAGAGTTATTCCTGTACCCAGAAGGTAGTCAGTTCGATATTGGATTCAGCCAATGGTAATCAGCTGAGAGGGACGATGCATGTTCAAAATTCTGTAAAATCCAGTGGTTCTTCGCTGATGTAGCTTGAAAAGGACTGGTGCCAGCTCTGGTGTCAAACTTGTTATTTGAACGTGGTACAATATTACAAGGTGGTTGATTGTGCTTAGTGCTATGGTTTTGGCAGAAATATAAGCAAACGGAAATATTCTGCAATAATCTACATAGCTCAACCTATAGAGTTATGAAACGAGTACCGCTTGGAACCGTGTTCACAGATTGCAGACACTGAGATCGCAACATTATAAATTTTTAATCTGTGTGAAGAGCTTAGTACTTGCTGTAGAGATGGTAGATTTACGGGATAGTGATTATTTATTGAGAAAGCGTCAGGCATATTATAATTTGAGTGTTAATTTATGGCATGATATACGCTTTGCATGAGCCTATAGCGTAATGTAAACAAACATTCCTTAAAATGTTCGTAAGGCATAATAGTAAGAAGTTTGCGGATCAGGATTTTTGAAACATGTAGTACATTGGACAAATATCCTTTTCCTTCAACAATGAAGTGTATCAGAAAAGCTTTTCCAATCAATTTCTAATTCCATTGCAATTACTATGAATATTGTATTAACGCTTTCACTTCACATTAACAATTCTAGAAGGCTTTTCCTTGCATGCAATGCCTATTTGATGACTCGCAAATGGCCCTAAAAGCTGAAAAAAATAATATATATATATCAAACTAAAACTAAATAGATCCGGTGAAGGCACTGCATAAGTATACTAAATAAATACGCAATTGAAAACGTAACAAATATTTAATAACAGATAAAAATAACAAAAACTTTTGGCCGATTAAATCGACCCGAGCTGAGAAACATAGTTCTCCTACAAAAGCAAGCAAAAACAAAAGTGCGACTAAAAACTATATAACAAATACAAAATACAAGTTGCAAAGAACGCCCTCTGGCGTTCAGGCAGGACCCAGTGGGTTGCTGCGGATTGATATTTTCCACAAAAGCTTCTGTAAAGCATTTCAACATTTACCACATCCTACATTCCGGAAGGACTCTTCAAGGATATTAGATCGTATTTCAAGGGAGAAAACCGACTCGAAAACTCCCAGCACACACCCTGACACCCATGAAGCAGAAACCCCATTTTCCCTTATTTACTAAGGACTGACCTCCCAATCTAAAGACTGCTGTCCACCGCATAAAGAACTTTACATGGATCCCAGGTCTCAGTAGAGAGAAGTACCATTCCATGCAGAGATGTTCTAGAATGTTCGTGTTTCTTAAATTTCTCTAAGTATTGCAAGGAACTTATATCAATTTCAGTTTTAGTAAACCAAGGAAGATAATTAAAATACTTCTCGTCTGATTCTGAGTTGATGTAAGATTGTTTCGATACACTCACAAAATTATAAATGAATTGAAAACTGCGTGCTTGGATTTACAGTTTTAGAAAAAGTGTAAGTAAATTAATACAAGAATATATAAATTAACAAAATAAATTTATATATAAAATGATTTAAATGAGATTAGGATACGCGAAATTAAAATAAATATATATATTTTTCATTCACATTTATGCATGCACAAATGAGAATGAAATCTTTTTCGAAAGTTTAAGCAATATTCAGTTTTGAAAAGAATACATAGTTTACTGTCAATGAAAGAAACTTATTACTAAATTTGAAATAATATCATCATGTAATAATATAATTATATCAATGTAATATGGTCAAAAGATTTTCATTTGAGATGAGGAAATATAACTGGCGAATTTTTAGATAAAAGTTAAATCAAATTAAATATAAAAGACGTGGTAATAATATATATATAATATAAAGAAGTAGTAACTCTAAATTAGTTTTTTCCCTTCTAAAATTTATCCAGGATTAAATGTAATGTCCTTACTGAGTCCAAATTCTCAGATGACTCATCTTTTTCTTTTAATGATTTGTATGAAATTCCGTTGCTTTTATATTTAACTTTGTGTAATGCATTTTTATATTCAAACAGTTAAACATGTTTAAAATATTGAAAAATTTCTGTTATTATAATCTTTATTACCATTGCATTCTAGTTTCAAAATTAAATTGATTCCTTATAATTATTACCTTTTACACTCTTTCTTAATATAGTTGCTTGTGATTGAACTTATAAATTAGAGCATTTTTTGTTAAAAACTAGTGATTAATAATTATGTTATATGTATGTGAGACTTTTTTCGTTTTTTTTAATCTTTAGTAAAGACTATTCATTTTGCAAATTCCTTATTCTGAATGCTAGAAATAACGATAACAGCTGCCTATAAAGCTTTTATTGGTGTTGAAATAATTGAGAAAATCGTTCCGGAAATTAAAACAAATCCGACAGTGGCATCTGGAATTCGATTTTGATCATGTTTTCCTTCCCCCTCCTTTTATCGCTTTGAATACCAAATGAGCGGGCGATCGTCGAGAGCACCCTTTAAATAGTTGCCGGAGTTCATTTCCCCCGCTGAATCCTCCCCCGCCAATGAATGAATGAATGAATGAATGACTAAGATAGCTCTGATGCATCGGAATCTCCCCCTTGCATTTCGTGCCCACGTGATTAGCATCCATGTGGGGGAGGGTGCTGCTTCTGCAAACGATATTATTGATCGTTTTTGCTTTGAAGGGGGATAGAGAGGTGTTTTTCGAGAGAGCCATCATCGATTCTATCCACTTTGTCGTGCGAAATGCTTGCTCGTGTACCTATTTGTGATGGAGTGTCTTTGGACAGTTGCAGCGGAAGTAGTTCTCGCGCTCTTATTTTATTCATTTACTCCCTTCTAGTTTTCAATTCCACTGAAGTACCTAATATCGAGAGCATAGATATTTGAGAATCTTTATTTCAATAGCAAAGATACGATTTATATGTGTTTTTAAGGTTCTTGTGTGAATACTCAAACTTTACACCATTGAATTGCACAAATTGAATTTAGTATAAAAATATTGAATCAAATGAGGACAATCATTTTCAGAAATATGTTTATTGCAGTTCAGTTCACATTTTAAAATGAGAGAGGGTTCAGATCCATCATTTTGTGACGAGAATTATTAAATCACCGATGTTTGAAAATACTGTTGCAAATTACTCTGTTTGATTCTCTTTCACCTCAATCTATTTTGCGAAACATTGCAACAAAACTTAGTTTTTAGCTCTATAAAGAAAAAAAAATATTCGATGCGTAATTATCTCAGCTGCTTATGAAAATACATTTTCAAACTTGCATACTGAAATGGGATATATTCATGTCATGAATTATACACAATTAAAAAATAATAGATATTAATAAACTAACAAATAACAAACAACAAACGTCACAAATAACTATATATGTAACTGATTGATTGATACTTAATTCAGGGATTGTTGACATACTCATTCACAAAAAAATATTTAAAGAATATTGTTGTATACATTTCTTTATTAAATCTGCTTAAAACCAATTATACAAAGTTAAATATCATTTTTGAATCTGTAATATTAGCTATTTATTATTACTATATACATCATTGATTATTATATAAAATTATGAATATCATATACTCTAGATTGAAAAATAGAGAAGGACCAGCAAAGTTACCAATGAAAGTGTGTGTGTAAACTGATTGAGAGTAACCAAAAATTATATTTTGAGTGTTGCAAAAGAGATAGAAAGTTTATTTGAAAATTCGGTAGCTTACTCATCCCCAATGTTTCATACATCATACAAATGAAAGGCTTTGATAAGATTAATGTCATAAAAAGTAAATAAAGAGATGTGTTGTTTTCGAGACTTGAATGTACTCTTGAATGAAAAACATCATCAAAAAATGCTGAAAAGTCAATAAATATAGCTAGAAATAATTTGTTCTTATTTTTAAATTTTTGCATTAATTTTAACATAATGAAACTACATATGTACTTTAATTATGATTTTTAATCGATTCATTAAAGGATATAACAATTCATTTTATTGAAACATTAACTTTTTCATTATTTTAAAGAAAAATTTAAAGTTATTAAGGCAAAATGTGTTTCCGAGCGTTTGCTTAGTTACTTGACTCTCATATTTGTCTCCATAACAGGCCTGAAACTCTAAAATATCACCTTAGTCATCAGATTTGAGCATATTTAGAAACACAGGCTTATGATCTAGTGTTTGGAGCGTGCTTATTAGAGTAGAAGAGATTCTAGGTTCTATCATATTGTTGAGCAACGAAATATAAAGATCTTATTTTGTTTTCGCCATGTACACCCATCGGAATAATTCCTTGGAAGTTTTCCCAGTTTTATCCTTTGCGACTTGCGAATATGGCCCACTATGAAAAATCCTCCGACAAAAACGTTATCCAGATATCCAAAAGAGCTTTTCAATTGATGTCAATTGTTAGATTATTAGGTGGCACTTAGCATTGTACATTTAAAAACAATTAAAATAACAACATTAAAAAATATTAGTCTATATTATTATTTATTAAAGTTAAGGAACAGCATGCTTTTTGTAGCTCACCATAAAAAAATTACACTAACAATATAAAAAATTTATATATGACTTTGTTTGATAGAAAAGAACAGGTATATATATAAGTGAGAGAAAAATATGTGAAAATCAGAATTACATAATTATACGGTTGAAACTTTTACTGGTTTTCAGCTTTTGTTAGCAGATTATTTGACAATAGTTAGTCGGGTCACGCCATGTCTGAGAGACGCCATTTGCCCAATTCGTTAAGGTAGGCGGATGGATGGAAAAGGAGATGTCACTAACAGATGCTCTGTTTGGCGTCAACACCTGCAACAGGCCGTCTTATAGCTCTTTAGGCTCAAAGAGGAAGCTTTTCAGTGCCGCAACTTGTTGCGGACAACTATGTAACAATAGGGAGAAGAATATCCGCAAGTACAGTGCGAAGGCGTCTTCACCATACAACAGTTCTGTATGCAAGGCGGTCGACCATGTGTGTGTCCCCCTCAATGGAAGAGAGAGAAATGTCCGCTTATATCATGGGCAAGAGAACACGTTTCCCCGTACCAGACAGCAACGGATTTCTGTACTTTTTACAGACGAGTCCAGATTCACACAAGAGAGTGATACGGAAAGTGTGCTAATCTGGAGGGAACCAAGCACCATATACTATCAATCCAACACTGTGGAATCGCGCAATTACCTCGGTGGTGGAATAATGGTCTGGGCAGGGGTCTTACTCAGTGGTCACACGAAGTGTTCCAGGGGGGTTACTCATTAATTTGCAAATTAGGAGTAAAAAACCGATTGTACTTTAAGTTTTGGAGGCCAGTGTACTACTGCTTTACCACGGAATATGGATTATCTAAAATGTTGTTTCTTGGGAGACAAATCATTTGTGATATGTATATACTTTTGATAATTATGTAAACATAAACATCATTTTTGGAATATTTTTAACCTTGCGCGTTAATCTTACACATACAGAGAAAAATACGCGTCTTCAATAAAAATTGATGGACAACTGTGGAATGAATTCATGAATTCATTTTTACTAGTTGTCTTTTCATGGATTAGTATAATTAGTTTGGAAAAATTGGCACAAACTATCTATATTGTAGAAGAGGTAAACCTTTCCATGAACTTAAACACTAAAATCATTTGATTACTGCAATCAAAAGAAATTCCTTCTTGTTTATTGGTTAAGTTCTATAGATAAGACTCCAAAAAATGAGTTTAAATAGTGAATAGAAATAATTATCCTGATGAAAGTAAACTCTACATGAGCTAAACTAGAAAAGCGATGTTTTACACGCGTATAGTACAGAAATGGTTATCAAAATGTGATGCCGATAGCCTTTTCAATATTTCTGGTGTTGTTCACATATCTATCCAATATATATATATCGCATATTATTTCTTAAGTGACACAAGTGAAAAACCTGAACTCACCGCAGAAAAATTTCCGAAATGTTCTCTGTCAAAAAATCCAAACTTAACTTTGGATGTTACCCTACACATTGCACTTCGCCTTCTTGAAGTGCAAAGTAGAGCAATTCTTCTGAACTTTCTCAAACCTTTCATTTGTATAACTGTATAAATATAAAATATTACATGTGTAACAGCTTTTTTAAAAATTGCAGATATTGTTTTATCACCAAAACTCTTTTCTTGAAACTGTAGATGTTGCCGTTATAATGATATTATACATTTTAATAATAGCCTTCAATTATATTTTAGTATAATTTCTTTTTCTATTAAAGAGGAATTATTTGCGAACAAAATTTTGTACATTTTTATTCTAATTTATTAAAAATTTTCTTCGAAATTTTATTAATTTACTACTATAAAACTTATTTGCATAAATAGCTCACACGTACAGTGGCGTAGTGAGCATAATTGGCCCGGGTACGATACCTTTTTTGATGCCCCTCGAAATTACAAAGAGTAATACAATATAAATATAGGAAAAAATGTATTAAATAATAAAAGCTATACTAACATACAAGACATTATAATAAATAGAGCATACTTGTAATAAGAATACAATGCAAATAATAAGAGAATGCTTTACCTTCTATAAAATAATTGGAAATATATTAATTTAAAGTCTCAGGCTTAGCTTCAATTTTGAAACAAAAAATCAATTCTAGCTAGAAAAAATACTTATATTGGATTCGTAAAAGTGTCAAAGGAATAACCGGACTTACATGATTTAGAATTTTTTAATTAAATATTATTTATCTTATATACTAATACAATTATTTTAAAATACATAAAAAAATTTAAACATGAAATAATTCAATATATGTTATAGACATAAATAGATGTAATTAGCTAAAATCATAATATAATACATATATTACATTATATACATTTTTCTTGCTTTTGCTGATGCGAATAGATCAATTACTTCATCGATTACATTTATACATTTATGGGAAAAATACGCATGCAGACTTTCTAGGGTTCCAAAAAGTCATCTATAATGAAGCAAATGAAACGAGTGTAATATTTAATTTTAAGTATTAATCTAGCGAGTAAGTTATATCTGCTAACATTCAATTTTTCAAAACCTTATAAGCTTTCTACAGTTGTTATATTAAAATTCGAAACATGTAATTCTTTCTTAGTCAGTGTAACAAAAATACTTCTATATTCTTGTAAGCAATTAAAGTACACCTTCTACTTAACATAACAGAATACTTTTCAACTAATTTTACTGAATATTTTTCTTATTTAATTCCCTAAAGGACCATCATAAGCTGATATAACTACCATAAAAACACTTATTCATTAAATATTCCTAGTTTATAACTACATCCTATTTCAATGCAATAAAATATTTTCAATGATGGCATTAGATAGCATTGCAAAATCATGCTCTAGATTAAACCCCACAGTATACATTTATGATATTTTATAATTAATAACTGATCAGAATACAAATACTATTTTAAATCATGTTTATCACCAACTCATTATCTCAGTCAAATTTGACCTATTATAATTTGTTATATTTTTCTCTGAAATAAATACTTTTAAAAATAGGAATTTTATAAAAATATCTGCTGAATGTATATTGCTTAAATCACAAGTATAATGCTTTTATTTGTAAAAGGAATAATAAGAAATAAAAAAATCGAGAATTATTAAAAAAATTAAATTTTCCATTATTGTCATAAATCTTACTCTTAAATGAAATTCCCACACTATAGTCATACATCAATTTTAATTTGCTTTTGAAACGAACACTATTTTAAGAAGTAGTATTTTAATTAGCAAATTTTAGCGAATAATATTTTCAACAAAATAAAACTTCAGGATTAAAAAGACAAGAGTGTAGATGGAGTGTATTTCCAACATTCATGATCACTTACATACTTTTAAAAAGCACAAAAAGTTGATATATATAAAGTTGATTATGATTTTATAAAATTGATTTTTAAAATGGTAATGGTATGCTTTCAATAATATTCCTAAATATGCAATTCTGAGGAACAAACAGTCTCTACAAATAATTTTCCTTCCTAATTGAATTTGATATTTCATTAGTTTATATATATATATATATATATATATATACATACTTTAAAATATAATTTCATCAAAATAAGTACAATAAAAGTCATATACACTGCACTCTTAAAACTGCAATAAATAATTTAAAATGTTTTAAACAATGAAAACCGAAATATGAATAAGAAAGCAAAAATGTAATGTGTAAGTAAAACCATTTATAATTGTACCTTCCCATAAAGCCTGTTTCTATCATTTTTGAGTAAACGCTGACATTAGTTAAATGAGCCGTGACCGTTTAGCTAGCCAGTTCCCAAGCCTGATTTCAAACCAATCTTTCAAATCTGGGAGTTGAAATGGAAAATTTTCTTTGCAAACAAACTAATTGGCTCTTCCAAGGGGCTCGGGATAGCCGGTTAAGAGGTTAAAATAGTTTCTTAAATTATATATCATTTAGAATATTAACGGAAATCAAAATGATTTTTATCGTAAAAAATTTAAATCACAAAATGTAATATTGATAATTTATGAATGTTTAGATTTGATACCATAAAACTATTTCTTCTGATTCCGAAACTATAAGACCTTTGTTAATTACGTGTTCGTATGATTTTAAATTGGGTATATAAATTATGCCATAGCATTATCAATGCAAAATGCAGATAGGCACAAAAACACTAATACAGATTATAATTTTAAATTTCTTTCAAAACACACGCAAATTCAAATAAAATTTAACTAATTATATATATTTAATAAAATCAGAAATTTTCAGCTAAACAATTTATAAATATATTATATTATTAAATGTAATTTTTTGCCAAAACTAATAGACTCTGTGTTCTTTTTTTCAAGTTTTTCATTAATTCAAATTATTATCAGAAATTACAGGTACTGTGATAATTTTTTTTAACTTTTATATCGTATAATTTTATTTAGATTTTCTCATTCAATTATCTTAGTAGTGAAAATTTTTCTCTTTTTTTATTAAATATATTTTTAATATATTTAATAAAATTATTTTCCTAAGATAATGAAATATATTTTATCATTAAAATAGGAGTTAATTTTTATTAAAATCAAAATTCATTACTATTATGAATCATTTTGGAAGTACTGTTCATGCAATAGCTTAAATTTTTCTCTTTCAAATATCATTTAAAGACAACACTAATTTTTAAAATTTTACAATACAGAATGAGAAATATGCACAATTTTCTTTGAGGGATTTTTTCAAGTTAAAAGATATTTTTTCATATAAATTAAACTAATTAATTGAAATTTATTCTGTATACTTAAGCATACAAAGAAAACATTTAAAAAGAAAAAAAAACATTTATATAGATTCTTAAATTTTACCACTTGAAAAAAGAATTTTTCAATATAAGGTGCTAATGTAAAGCCAATAAAATTACAAGACAAATAAAAATTATTTCCCCGAATAAATACATTTCAACATTAATAAATTAATTTTACATGAATAGTTTTTTAAGTAACGAATAATTTGATATTTAATTTTCAAAACTCAACAAGCATGCTAGTAAATATTTACACTGGCATAATGTATTAAATATTGAAATCTACAAGAAACACATAGTGGACGGAAATATTTCAGCTTAATGCTATAATATTTTTAAGGTTGAAACTCCAGATTTTCAAAAATTTTAATTTTCGTTTCCGACGAAGCGATGTTAGTGAAGAAATGATATACTAACCATGTGAAATGTACTAAGGGAAGAAACTCATGTATTTTCCTAAAATTTGGAGGTAATTAGTACTCGATCCCCACCATTTCGATTCCAGGAAGACAATTCCCCATAGGGGGTGTTGATACTGCATACTGCAACGCTATTTTGAGAAAAATTTCCCCCTTTCGTTGAAGGTCAGTCAGCTGCAAGACACATTATTTTGGCCAAAGGGGACAACTAATAGGAAACACGTTTTCAGTAAGAATTTTCTCACGAGTATAAAGCGACACTAGACTAAAAGGCTACAATAAAGCTTGAGATAAAAATACATGTGTTTTTACTTTTATCTTTAGACAATGTGGATAATAATTTCACAGAGTCTCAATAAAAACTGAAACTGATCTTTCTATATCGCTTCTTGATAAATTAAGTCAAATTCTTCTAATTTTCATTAATAATATATCAATTTTATGCAATTTTCTTTTTTGCAAGTAAGGTTTCACTATGTTATTGTAGTCAAAATAAGATTAAATTTCCACATTTTGTATTATAAAAGGAAATCAAAAATATTAACGAAATATATTACTCGTGAAATAAAATAACTTAATATCTTATGAGAAGTTAAATAATAAGTCAAATAATATTTCAGAACACTAAAATTTCGAAAATAATTTTGAATTTTTGAATAATTATCACATCCAGAGGAGTCAAGGGTCTGTGGGTATTCATTGAACTTTTTTTTTTGAGTACAAGAAATTTATTTGCTTTGTTAACATTACTGTTACCACTTTCACTAGCATAAAACTTGACATACCCTGTATAAAAATTAGGACTCATAAAGGGAACTGTGCATCTTGGTGTATTTACAAAATTAAATAAGGTCATGTGCTTACTTTTTTGTAATCTTCCTGAGATAATAGATCCAAAAATTACCATATAACATAGACACAAATAATTTGATTAATAACTTTATATTAAATTTAAAATTTCTCATATGCATAAAAATGGAATCGACTAAATTTTCCAGAAATTTTATATGAAAAAATCAAAGTATTTTCGTTATTTACACATTTACAAGATTTGTTGCACAAAACAACAGTATCACAAATATTGAGCAAAATATGCAACTTAAAAAAAAGGATTTAAAGAAAATGAAAAATGACAATCGAACTTATTACGAAACAAAAATCGAAATTATGGTTAAATGAACACAATTTTAAAAAGGAATTAAGCTATGCAAAAATATTATTAATTAGGAAATCTAATAAGTGTTTCTTTTATGGCAAGCTCCATTAGCTCTTTACTCGTCATTTTTCATGAACAACCTCTTCTCTCTTCCAAGTCTAATTTTTCCATGACATTTTTTCTTCTGGACATGACACAAGAATTATAAAAGGCAAAACATATTTCTCCGAATAAAATTGATATTATGATCAAATTAAGATTGAAATTTTCTGGAAAATTTTGTTTATCTTTGAAATGATTTTGGCGCCCCTCTGCAAGCTGCGCCCGGGGCATGATAGCCCCCTTGCCCCCCCCTCGCTACGCCACTGCACACGTATTAAGCTAAAATCCATCTAGTTTAAAAAAATGTCAGGTTTAAATTTCAATTCTTATATAATTTGACTGTTATAACTAAAATTTATTATTTTATGATATATCGAACGTTAAATACTTAATTATAAAGTAATATAATAAATAATAATAAATAAATACTTAATTATAAAGCAATATAATAAATAATAATAAATAAATAATAAAAAGTGTCGATGCATCATGAAACAAAAAAGGACGTTTTTTTATTTGAAAACTGAAAAACAAATGAATGGAAAATTAAATTATATACTTTTTGAGAATTTCGAACAATGATTACAAAAATTCCAGTTCTCTTTCTGCAAATTTTATTTTATAGATTAATCCTTTCTATTTTATATTTACTTAAATGTTTAAATAATTCATCGTCACATGAAAAGGAGATTCCATAACTCTCGTCTATGTTTCTGTAGGACCAATTATTTTTAGGTGGGTTTATACTTAGAACAAAAAGTATAGGAATTTTTTATTACCATTAGTCATAGAATAAATTTAAATTGCTACTGTCTACTCATTTTGAATAATCTTTTTTTTCTTCTATTTGTTAAATTTTTTTTCATTTACAAGCTAATCAACTCTCCCTTCCCAAAAACCATACATTCCTTATTATGGGGGATGAGAGAACTTTTTCAGGGTCGAGCAAAGGGTGGCCCCAAATACAAATAATTGCCAACTATTGTCGGAACGATTAGCCATGTTATTAACGGGATCATTGATTGAATGGAGTCCATGACAAGCGAATCATTCCGGAGGAGAGGGTTGTCAAAAGGGACTAGGGGGGAGTACTACCCCCAGGAAAAAAATTATCCCCTGTCCTCATTGATTACTCATATCTGAAATATATCTTACTCTCCCCCACACTGTGCACTGAGAACATCCGTACTTCATTCTTGTCTGAGTCATGGTTATGGTTGCAGTTTCACTTTAATGAGAAACATATGATAAGTATTTATAGCTTGGAGGTATATGAAAATAATACATATTTCAGATGGGAGCACGAAATGGGGAGTATATATATATTTGCTTTACACTACCATGTATGGATAACTGAATTTTGTAGTTTCTCCCTCTTTAGATTTTTACCCCTTTTCAATTGGGTTTACTTTTTCAACTTTTTCATTTTTCCTTTATTCGAAGGTGTTTGGAACAAATCCCTTTATGTATTTTATATCTTTTTAGAATCTTTACATTTGTGAATTCGGAACACTTTTCTCTTGCCTCCTGTTCCCTAGATAAGGAAGAAGAAATTTTGATTTCAATCTTTCTGAATATATTTTTTTTAAATTTTGCTTCTTTTTTTTATTATTATTGTTGTTGTACTATTTTATTTTTTATATATTTATTTTTTAAAAAGTGAAAATGTTTCGTTCTTTTAATTTTCATTCTTTTTAATTCTATTTTTATCCCTCTAATTGCTTTCCTTTGTTTCCTAAATGTTTTATCTTGTATTTTATTAAAAAAAATTCTCTAATTCATTAGAAATATTTTCTGATTTGGGCTTTTTTAGTTAATTTATATTTCACTTATTCTGCTAAATATTTATAAAAGAATTTACATTGTTTATTAAAATGAATTTAATTATTACTCAATTTTCACTTTAATCCACAAAGTTATTTATGGCATTAAATGTGCCTTATATAGAGGGTGCTACTTGGTTCTTCAAAGAACGGAAAAGGCGTTGAGATTTTAAGTAATTGACTTTTGTGTGCTGGTAAAATTAAGGAAACTTTTAAAATTCAGTAATATTAAATAGGTTGTAGTTATCATAGAACATGTTCGATTCTTTTAATTTAACTTAAATTGAATATCCCACATTGTGCATGTAAGGTTTTAAAAACATTCTTCTTCAAATAAGCAGTCGTTGTTATTTATTCGTTTAAAACAGTTCTCCAGTATATAATTTTTAGGCGTTTGTGCTTTTTAACAGTTGAAAGTATTCAGACATTCAAAAATAAGGTTAGCAGACTAATCTTCTTCTGTGCGTTTAGTCTGTTGGAGAGTAGGATCATAAAAATAAATAAAAGACACTGGAGCACTGAAACGCTTACAGAAGATTGTGGAAAACTGATCAAATATTGGTTGAACACACAATAGGTAAGATGACATCATCGGAATGCTTTGCTTATATTCCATAAGAGTTATTTTTGCATTTTCTTCTTGGAACTTAAATTCTGGGTGTGATATTATTGATGCATTCCATCTAATCTCATTCTTATATATATATTCTGACTTAATCTAAATCACAAAATGTGAATTTAATATCTTTGTAATAAGTGTTTACGGATGAGGTTGAAGTTTGATTACATTAATTGTTCTACAAAGAAATGATTGCATATTTGATATTAGAAATATTTAATGCTATTAATGGACACTTTACCGATAGTCATGTTGATTCTCATGAATACTGAATGCCCTAATTTAAAAAAAAACATGGAGAATATCATCTATACAGACCCATATATGTATGTATCGAAATTTCTATAAATAAAACAAATAATTGTGTTTGATAAAAACTTATAATCCTTGCTGAATATAGATAAGAATATTTTATTTTGAAATTATCGCATTGTTGTTGTATTTTTAGGCTGGTTTTATTGTATATAAATGAATTAAATTATCAAGTTTTCCCATTGGCTAGAAGCTGCTCTCTATTTTATTGCTTCCATAATATATCCTCCCTTCTCTATCCCCTCTCTCTTCTTGGAAATGGTTAATACTAGCAGACTGAGTGAAACCGGTCCTAGTGCTAGCAGATGACCAATACGGACAGTGGTCAGTAGAGCTGAGAGTGACAATAAAAGACGAGGAGCAAGGTCAGGGAATAAGAAAAGGAGGTAAAAAGACCATTCGCGCACGGGCTGACACAACTTGCATTTTGAATTAGTGATATAGTGTATTTTAACAAGAAAGTGAAATGATTTCAAAACGTTATCAGGTTCCTCATAAAGATCGACCGCTGACACTTTTATCCTCTGTAAGTCGATTTATGTTTTTTTTATTTTATATATTTATTTGGTAAAGTTATTTTTCCAGTTAGTGAATTTTTTGTTAATAAATGCCAACAATGTATTTAATTATGCTGGTTAATTTACTTAGGTCAAGAATACATCAAATTGATATTAAATTTATATACATTAAAATGGAGTGATTATTCTAATGTTCAGTTAAATATTTTTAATTGTTTTAAAAGAGAGAGGCAGAGTTTTATATTTTCAAATTCGAATTTTGAGAAAGTTAAAAATAAACAAATGGAATCACTTTGTGTTGGAAGGACGTACTCCTCAACAGCTCTTTATGGTGGACTTAGCAAATCTCGAAACGATTTTTGTTTCAAAACAATATTTTATTTGTTTTATTGCTTTGCATTCAATTTTTGCTCATTATATCCTGTAATTAGAATAACTGTTTCATTGTGCGGGATGGCGGAAATTAGTTATTCTGCAGATTGAATGTCTATTAATGTGGAGATTAACTAGGATAATTAGTAAAGTGGTGACAATTATCACCTACTAGAAACACGTTGAAATGAAAATGAGATCTTTGAGGGAATAACAACAGTTTCTGTAATCTCATATAAGTATAACGTTATTTATTTTTCGCTATCTAAAGAATCGAATGAATGCAATCAGTCAATAAATTAGTTCTTAGAATCAATTGTCAATCAATCAAAAACCATAATATACGAAGAATCAAATATTTTAAAATATTATTAAAATTAAGAAAACTAACATAATATTATTTATTTTTCGATGTCTGAAGAATCAAGCTAATACTTTCAAATAAATTAATTGATAGAATCAACTTTTAACAACCATCTTTTGAGCTTTAACGGTACTGAAGCCGTAAATGTAGACGTTTCCTTGAAAAATTTCGGGAAACTTTATCTCGCTCTTAAGCGGATCCAACTACTTATATATATATAAGCTGCAGATTTACCAGCAGTTCGCACATAACGGTAACAATTGCGTGAAACTTTAAAATGTTCTGTGTATATATTGAGATGACAAAAAGATCAAAATGAATCGTTTTGATTCCCGTTACTTATTACTTTACTTTAATGTTTTGATTTCATTCTATTATATTCTTGGGAATTATTCATTTTTAGGTTGATTTCCCACATTTTTAGGTTTACTTATTTATTTTTTATGGTAAGCAAAAAGTATAATGTACAAAAGTACAGCATACAATAATCAAAAGTACTGATAAAGAAAATTCCTTTTAAATTTGATATAAAAATTAAAATGCTAGAATAATTTTTGAATTATTTGAATGTGGTTGGCATTTAAAGTGTAGCGTAATTTATGTTATTTACAAATGAAATCCATCTTAATATGTTTCATATTCACATTCAAATTATTTTTAATCTGAAATTAACATACAACTTTAAAAACTTCTAAGTGATTGTCTTCTTTAAAATTATTATAATTTTACTGTGAAAAACTATACAGAGAAGCTACAAATGTTAAAAAGTAGACGATTTTTGTGCAATACGATATTCAGTCCAGAAATAATGTTCTTATAAACAATATCGTCTGTTTGTAAAATTGTTAACACATGTAAACTTACATGATTGGAAAGAAGAAACTTTATTTTTCTACATAGCGCACTCTTTTATTACTTATTTTTGCAGATGCTGCTGCAGTTTCTATATCTCTATAGCCCGCCACACATGATAGGATTTTTCGTTTGGATTTGTTGGAGAGGGTAGAAAGTAATTAAGCACACACTTCCCTCAAATTCTGCTGACCACAGTAGGGGAGGCACATCTGGAGTGGAAAGTTATTTTTAAGGGCACCATTTTTCAGCATTTATTGCTTTTGGCTTAAAATGTGTGCCTTGTAAATGGAAATCGAAAATCGCCAAAAATTTAAATCATTTAAAATAGTTTTTCTGTC
The DNA here is from genome assembly GCA_037975125.1 of Latrodectus hesperus. Lineage (NCBI taxonomy): Eukaryota > Metazoa > Arthropoda > Arachnida > Araneae > Theridiidae > Latrodectus > Latrodectus hesperus. The sequence continues at coordinate 30,680,209 of CM075859.1, forward strand.
ACTTTTATGACTTGACGTATTCATGTGTCTTTTTAGTTTTTATTGTTGTACTCATTTGTCTGCTTGTAACGTCTGCCATTAAATATTATCATAGTAACATGATTAAATTAAGTACAGAAGTATTATTGGCTGTTGCTTTGGACTGATGATGGTGAAAAGAAAACAAACAATAGAAAAATAATAATAAATGGGCAAAAAATTGGTTGCTCCAGCGTGAAACTCTTTCACATCTAAATTTGATTACAGAAATACAGTCAGAAAAAATTTCTTTAATTACATGAGGATGAATGAAAAATTGTATGAAACGTTGTCGGATAAGGTAACACCTTTCATTATAAGAAAAGATACACCCATGCGCTCATCTTTAAGTTCTCATAAACCATTAAGTGCAACTTTAAGCGCTTTCTGACAAGCGATATTAATTAAAGAACCACATTAATACATCAAAAAGTTTATCTATCGAGTATTAATTATTATTATTTATTAGTAGATATAAAATCAATAATTAATTTGTTATCTATTATCCATCCAAGTATTCTTAGATTTTATAATATTTTCTTAAACGATTTTTAAATAAAAGGGAAACAAATTAACATTTACCAAATGATAAATCATAACTGAAAGTGCATTTAATTTCAATTTCGCTTAAAGGTGAATAATTTTCTTTGGTTATTATTAATCAATTTATTATTTTTAATTATCTAACTTTATTATTGTTTAATTGTATTAAGAATATTTAAAGAAAACAACAGAATAATCTTAACTAATACCTTTATATTATTGTTTAAACTTAATTCATATTTAAAAATATAGAAAATTAAAAATTTTAAATGTTCATTTTGAAGATTTGTAAGCATTCTGAAATAAAAAATATTGTTTTCTAATAAAGCTTATTATAAAATTTCGTAGTTAAATTTTACCTTAAATGTGTAATTATATATATTCATTCAGACAGAGAATAATTTTACAAAATAAATTATTTAACTTATTTCATCCCTATCCTCTACAAAACTTGTGTCCAAATTCATGGAAGATACTTCAGCACGTGGAATTGCAGTTTCGTCCAGAAATGATATATTTTCAAAGTACCATAAAGTTGGCACACATATGCATCCTTCGTGCTTACACCACTTTTTTTCGATTCATTGATTTTTCTCTTTTATAGATTCTACGGAAGGCATTAATTTTTCCCTTTACTTTGTTAATTAAAACCTTTTCATCTATCTTTTTGTATATTTCTAATAGTTTTTCATAAGCCTTCTTTTTATTTTCTTTGTGTAATCGACACTCATCATTTGCCACAAACAAGGCTCATCTTTATAGACTTCAATAAATTCCTGCAATATTTGCTTCATGGACATTTTAAAAAAGGGATCTAATGATCGTGTCGTTTTGTAAAACGTGAATCTAAGTTTCAGTAAAGGAGAAATTTCAAATATTAATTTTTCCAAGTATCGCCAAGAAATAATTTGCAACCCTGTGAGACAGACACGCAAGAACAGGAAGCAATTGCTTACTTCCTGTTGTTGGAAGAAACTAACCCATGTTGGAAGAAAAATCAGAGCTTGTTTGAATTTTCTTGAGCCTGTCCAACTTCCCACGCACGGTACAACTTGTTGACGATAGGATTTTTCCTATCGGAAAAAGGAAAAATCCTAGAACTTCTCCTCCCACCCGCCTTTAGGAAGTATTTCACCTCTATGACCTCATCGCCGCTCAGGAAGCGTTGGTCACTCAAGTGTTCCAGTAACTTGGGGAAGTGATAAATCATTATGCGCGAGATCTGGACTGTGAGGTGTGTGGTCCACCAAATGCTTCTGTGTTTGACAAGAGACGCGAGGTCGGGCGTTGTCGTGCAGAAGATTTACACCGTCTGTCAGTCATCCTCAACGATGCTTTTGGATAGCTCGCCTGAGTTTTCTTAGTGTTGCACAATACCTGTCTGAGTTTATTACTGTACCTCGTTCCGTAAAATTGATCAGTATTATTCCCTTATGATCCCAAAAAATATTGGCCATGACTTTGCGAGCAGAATAAGTTTTAACTTCTTTATGACTGGTGACCCTGTGTGACGCCACTGTTTGAATTTTTCTTTCGTTTCAGAAGTGAAATGAAACACCTACATTTCGACACCTGTAACAATGAAGTCCAACGATTCTTTCTTATCCGCTTCATACATTTGAGAAATCTGATGAGCAAAGTCAAGGGAGATACGCCTTGACTTTGCTCCTTAGTCATATCTCCTTGTCTTCTGATGTTAATACCCGTGGTACCCATCAAGCACAACATTTGTCACAACCCAATTTTTCAGTCAAAGTTCTTTCAATTGCACCGTAAGAAGTTCCAGGAATGAACGTCACAAGTTCACGGACGATGATCCTCCTGTTGTGAAGCACTCTGATATTCATCAAGGATTTTTGCGTTGCTAAACTTCCTGCACCATCTTCGGAGGTATTGACAGACATACCATTGTCGTCCTAAGCATCTGTCATCTGACGATGAATATCCGCAGGTGGAATCTCTTTGACTGCAAAACTGAATTACGGAACGAATTACGAGGGATCAACAATGAGGACCTTCATCTAGGACGGCTTCTGAGCCAAGACTACAGGGCAAATGGGCCAGGGGAAATCTCGATTTGATTTGGTTTGTCGTTCTGCAGCAATTTTATGCACATAGGAGCTAGTTAGACCAGAACCTACAGGGGGGAATCGCGAGTGGGAGAATAGCCCCGCACAGCGCTGTTGCCTTAATCTTCCAATGCGGGTATAGGTCTTTGAGAATCTTATTTCTGGATCGATCCTCCTATTTTAGCTACTAAACATGCACCATTTTGTGAAAAAAATGAAACATTACCAAATGACAAAATATAAGACTTTGGGCAGATTTTATTTATTGAACGTATCTTATAACTATTGTAGTTTCCTCTATGACAGAGAAAGAGATGAGTTTAAATTAATAACTGAGCAAATTTCTCTTGTTAAAAAATCTCAGTCGATTCCGTTCACTAAGTCAGATTATACACACATCAACATTTTTAAATAATAATTTATAAATAGTCTTACCGTGAAATTGATAGGAAGTAATTCATATCACATATTTTTATTCACAAAAAATAAATCAGTATTTTTTTTAAATGAAATTATGAATTTTTTAAAATTGTGATTGAATTTTATGCTTGTTATAATATAAAAATAGTTTATTGCTGTAATATATTTAATTTTTTAAATACTTAAAAATTGAAGCATAGATCATGATAGTTTGTCTTCCTAATCTAATAAATTTAATCCTATCGAATGAAAATTAATAATTAATTTCAATATATATTTTCCATCGATTCACAAAACCTCATCACAAGATTTCTACCTTAAGGTTTTATGGAAAAAATTCAATTCTGTTTCTAATTTAGTTGGAAAAATTTGCTTAATTCGAAGACAAAATGAATCAGTGTAATTAATTTTGTGAAATTTTTACATTTTAATCATCACTTTTAAATCGTTTTCCCATACAAAAAAAAGATTTATCTCAAATGTACAAATTGCTTGATTATTTTATTTGATATGATTATTATAAACTTTAAATTATATATTAATAAAAAATGCAAATTTTTCTTTACTTATTGAAAATAAACATTTAGATAAATTGCAATAGCATTCACTTGTTATATATTTTTTCTAACGAAATCACATTCTTTATTATTAAATCGCTTTCCTTACCATTTTTTTAAATATCTGCAGAAAATAATAATAAAAACTTATTATTTTTATTTTTTAGTTAAATAAAAAGAACTCAGAACCGAAACATTTTTAAATAGAATTTTTAATTTCTTGCAAATGTGAAAGCATTTAGTTTAAGATTAGCATTTGTCCCCCATATTGATTAGTCAATGTTCATTTCACACTCATTTCGTCATCAAAATATCAACGAAAAATCCAAAACATTATTAATGCTGTTTTTTGAAATAATATTGAAGTTTTGAACAGCGAACAGTTTGTCTAGGTAAAAAACAAATTATTTTAATAACTCATGACAAAAAATGATGAATTTAATAATTCAAATGTTTTTCAACAAGCAAAAGAAACGTCATTAACAATGTAGAAAATAAGTATTCAATATTTTACTCGAAATAAAGTATTTTACTCTTATTAATTATTAATCGAACGTATATTCTGAAACATACCTACTTTATGAAGTATTTTTATACGCTGTTTTCATCAGTATAACGGTTATCATTTTAAAATAGTTGATAAAATAAAAAAAACAACCCCTTCCGCTCTTGCTTTCAGGAAATTCCCTAGGTAGGGATTTTTCTTTTCGTTTGTCATTTTTTGTATGAACCGAATCCGCCGCCTAAAAGCAATGATAATAGCTTCCTTATCTATTTTTCCCTACGAGTGATCGTTTTGAGATTATTGATGTATTCGTGCGTACTTTTTTCCTCATCCATCAAGTTCTCTCATCTGCCGTTTCATGCACCGAAGTATGTTTTACTATCATTTGTTTCAATTTTCGGTGCTGGTGCCTGAAATATAAGAAAACAGAAAATTGTTATTCATTTTTAATGTATCCTTTTTTTCACTAACATAAAATATGTATATGCTATTCAGCTGCAGTCTTATTTACTTGCTATTCATTTCATTACTACGGGTTAAATTATTTTATTTTTAATTTGATTGATTGATTGATTTAAAATGTAACAACTGTAACAAATTTAGAATTTTTGATTTAAAATGTAACAAAACTAATTAATTTATTTTTATGTGGTTATATGTAATTAATGTATACAACTAGCAAAGATTTTAACTTATTGTGACTCTTTATGCTGAATTGTCACACCTAAGCCGTTTCTTAAGTCCTAAACTGCTAAACATAGCCAATCGTTTCATAATTTTTGACCATATTTAAGTGTGGAGTTCGACACCTGAGCTAATACGCTTTTCTCCCTACTTCTTTATCAGGGGGACACTGGACCTCGGGTAAATGGAGTTCTTTAAATATAACGATATTTGGCAATTGAAGTTGCTGCTTTTCAGTTTCCTATCATATTACGTAGGCCTCCGACTTATAGCCTAGTTTGACTATCATTATAAAGTAATGGTATTTGCTTTCAAACACTATATAATATCACCTATTTATATAAATAATCAAATATTATATAAGTAAGTATGTATAGTCAAAATTCTTAAATGTTCCTGTTTAAACTAATCTTTTAGATATGACGTTATAAAAAAGTACTGTAGCAAGCTTTTAGCGATGTTGTAGGATAAGGTTGTAATAAAAGAGGCTATCTTAGTAAAGTGTGTGTGAATTTGAACATTAATGGCAGCGACGAAGAAATGTAATGATGTTGCTCGTGATCGATGCTCTCTTCTCATAAATGAATTTCCTTATTGATGTAGTGGAAATAGTTATTTCCTTATTAGGAATCGCATCAATAACATCATTGCTTTTTGTGTTAAAGCTGGGGAATTAATGTTATGCTCTCTGGTAAATATTCTTTTTTAAGAATGAAATTCTTATTTGAATTTTGAAGTTACTGGCAAGATGTGATAGAAAGTAACATTCATAATATATAGCTCATTCGTTTCCATTTTGTTAAGCGTGCTACAGTTCTCGAAGGCATTTTAAAATACACCGGGAAGCAATGCATTGTGGTTTTGTATCGTAAATAAATGACATGCTTAAGCTATATATATATATATATATATATATATATATATATATATATATATATATATATATATATATATATATATATATATATATATATATATATATATATATACCTATATATATATACAGGGTGATTATAAAAAACTTTGCCAACATCTGCACTTCTAGCGTCCATTCTATTTAACCGATCAAGATGATACTTCAAATATAGTTCTTTTGAGATATGCGCTCGAGATTCTGTGAATGGCAACACAGTGGCCCTCGCGGTTACAGTTATAGTGACAGAAACTCGAAATTTTCTAATGGCAACGCCTACTTTTTACCATCGCAAAATGTTCAGCACATGCGAAAACCCTAAATAGCGTTGAAACGGTACCGATATGTCCGAAAACCGACGTGTTATACACATACAAACAGTTCTTCAAGGCGCACGGAGGAATAATGCATACGACAGAGACAAGACACTGCTCAATGATGAGAACACATAGAGAAAAAAATCTTTATTAATTTCAAACATTTTCCACATGAGTGCCATCACAGGCAATTACGCATTGCATGCGGGAGACGGTGGACAATGTCGCTGCACGCAACATGGCACGAGGGATGTTTCCAATCTCACGCCGTATAGAATCCTTTAAGTCCGACAATGTTTGAGGATTGCACAGATAAACTCTGGATTTGAGATAGCCCCAAAACCAGAAATCCATAGGCGTCAGATCTGGGGATCGCGCAGGCCACGGAAAAGGATAATAGCGTGAGATGATGCGATCACCAAAATGCTGATCCAGGAGCCTTTTAACTGACCTCGCTATATGTGGAGGTGCGCCGTCTTGCATCCAAACAATGTCATTGAGTGCACTCAGCCGACGCAACTACGGTAAGACATAATTTTTCAGCAGGGCTGCATACCGAGGGCCCGTTACAGAACATGTTGTAGGGCCAGTCGGGGTCATTTCCTCAAAGAAGAACGGGCCCAGAACAAATGTAGTTGTAATGCCGCACCACGCAGTCACTTTGGCGTCAAATAATGGTACTGGCGCCACAGCATGAGGATTCGTCTCTCCCCAGTGCACACAATTCTTTGTGTTAATGCTGCCATTTAAGGTGAAATGCGCCTCGTCCGTCCATAGTATGCGAAGTGGCCAGTCGTTATCCGCATCATATCGTAACAAAAATGCATTTGCGAAGTCCAGACGTTGTTGTGGGTCACCCGGCTTCAACATCTGGACGCGCTGGAACCGATAGGGAAACATGTGAAGTACCGAGCGCAAGAGCTTGCGGACCGTTGAGTTCGGAATATCCAACACGCGCGCTATGCCTCTTGCGGTTTCTGTGCGTCCTGCAGTCACTGTATGGTGCACTTTCATGACAACGTCCTCAGAAACAGTTGGCCGTCCGGAGTGCTGTTTGTCACAGGTGCAGCCTGTATCTTCGAATTTCCGCACTAAATCACGCAGAGCTTGCAGAGTACATGGGCCGCGTCGTTGTCGATGATTGCGGCGATACACACGCAAGGCTTCAGCAGCATTCATCCCATTTTGGTAATAGAGTTTGATCAATTCACCGCGAACTTTCCTAGGAAGACTCATATCGTCGGCATGTGCGAGTTCCCGAATGATGACTTCGCATACCCGCTTGGTATTTTACAGGTTTCCTACGCTGAATATCTGGCGACCGGCGTTCTGTGATTGGTTTCTTGACTCTGTCACATGCAAATTTATTGCGTGCGCCCAGATCGTGTTTTATTGGCCGGTTTTCAGAACTCTTTTTTGTGTTTGCAGAACACGTCCGTTTTTAGATATATCGGTACCGTTTCAACGCTATTTAGGGTTTTCGCATATGCTGAACATTTTGCGATGGTAAAAAGTAGGCGTTGCCATTCGAAAATTTCGAGTTTCTGTCACTATAACTGTAACCGCGAGGGCCACTGTGCTGCCATTCACAGAATCTCGAGCGCATATCTCAAAAGAACTATATTTGAAATATCATCTTGATCGGTTAAATAGAATGGACGCTAGAAGTGCAGATGTTGGCAAAGTTTTTTTATAATCACCCTGTATATATATATATATATATATATATATATATATATATATATATATATATATATATACACACCTATATATATATATATATAGCACGATTGTACACAAGTTTTCCTGTTACATCAACTTAGCAATAGTAGATAATATACACTTCAAATGTTTATACACATGTTAACTTACCTTTAACACTCTTATTAATATGTATAGATCCTATTAACACTCTCGTTTTTTTGCTGGACCAGGATAAATCCTGTTATGTTCCAACAATTATTTCTTCTTTACTGTGCACACGTATCATTTGGAATTGAAATGTGTAAGTCTCTCTAAAGTTATTACTCCGTTATGTCCAAAAAGTTATGCTTTGTAGCTAATATTTGTAAATTTAAACTGCCTTAATATGCCATCGAATACTTACGAGAACTTGGGTTATTTGCATCCCAATATGCAAAATTTATTGACAATTTCAACTATGGTCAAAAATGCCAACTCATTTATTCAAAGGACAATTATTCTATTACAAACTTATATCCATAGCCATATCAATACGACGATCCTTAGCTGTGTCAGAGTCGAACACATCACATCTCCATCATAAACACGTCCTTATATTCCCATCTTCCTGGTATCAAATTAAAATATCATTCAAAATTTTAAAAAGGAAAGAAAATGTAGAATTTATTGCTTTTTTATTAAGTATTAATTTCTTATTTTATAGATGTCAATGATCCATTTCCTTCTACATTTATCGGAGTTTTCTAGTACTAAACTATAAGAAAAATCGCTTTGATTTTCAAGTTCTATTTAAAGTTAGTTAAACACTGATTATATATTTAACTGGAATTTAAAAAACAATTTTTCTCTTTATGCAAGTATACGTTTATATATTGCAAAATATGTTTGTCCGAATCATTCGAATTATGATATAAAATATTTTAAGCAGCTTGCATTTATGTGTGGCATAAATCAACTTGAAATTCAGAATTAGATAAATGGAAAACAATTTCTCCTGTTGAAAATGGTGCAATTATAGTATGATAAATCAAGTACAGAATTAAGAACAAAAATTGCTGAATGGAAATGTGGTCATTTATTTATGGGTCTGAACTAATTGCTCTACGAAAATCGTTTGCACAGCAGATACTTCATTCCAACAACACAACTTTACTTTGTCTCTGGAATTAATCCTTCCCAAGTGAATGTAACCAGGGAAACAGCTGTGGAAAGGAAGCCAGTAGAATGAAGGTACCTTCATCTGCAGGGGAGGTTTACGGTTCAAGCAGATGATTTCTTTTTTGTTTGATTTTTCTCCTCCTGGAAGCGGGCATTTCTTTGATCTCTTAAATCAGAAAGTGCACTCTCTAGCGGTATTTGAATCTGGGACATAAGTTCGGGGAAAGCTATTATCCTTTTGTACTGAAGTGGAAATTCCCATTCTTGGTTGATGACCATTTTACCATTCCCCAAAAGAAGACAGTCCTTGCTTTTGTTACTCGCTGGCTGGTATATTTTTATAGGAGAAAAAGACAGCGGGCACACACACAGATTAAGCACCATCTTTGGAACAAGATTTATTTTATGCCCATTTTATGTTGTTCTTTATCTTCAATTACTGGTTCTATCTTCTCACTGCCATCGAATCACAGGAATCTCAATTCTAAATTGCTATTTCTTATTCCAAATGACAATGATTGTGGTGGGGATGAATTGTTTATTTCTTTGAATGCATGACTATATCTTCGTAAATTAATGCTGATTGATTCGAGACTGGTAAATTTCAGTTATCTGTTAGTGCCTTATTGTTCAGTTTTTATCTAACGTATTATTTTATTGTGTTAAAATCGTCAGAATTTTATAAAAAGGGTGGTTTTCTGGCAAAAGTGTAAAATTCATGTGTGTGTAAGTTCGACCATCAAGTTTTTGCAAGCATTTAATAATTTTATTTTATGGTTAATTTGACTTTGTTTAATCTGGGTATGATTCTTGTCACATATATTTTAACTTAATTGACTTTAATCACATAAGTATAGCTTTTTTATTTTTTTATAAAATGTAAGAATAGAATCTCAATAGCGTTTGTATATCGTTATCATAACCAGCATTCGACTTCAGGCTAATGCATATGTGTCACAAATATAAAGACTTGTGAACATAATAAGCTTTTTTTAACTCTAAGATTTTTGTAGTCTATGGGTTTTGTTGTTGGGTCATATTCAATACCCAATTTAAGCTCACCTTGTATAATTTACGCAAGAATATATGCATTTGCTCTTATTTCAAAGTAATCATTACATTATTTTGCATATAATAATTCTTGTATTTGTTTTCTTTCCTAATGTATTATAATTTCTACTTTGCTAATAAAATATTATTTGAAATACTTACTTGAATACTTAAATCTGGTTTCTTATAATAAGTGATAATTTTGTATACACGAAGTTAGTTTCATAAACCATTGATTGTAATATTTCAAGCAATATTTGAGCAATTCAGTTCGATGAAATTTCTAGTAATTCTTCATACAGATCTTTTACCAAATAACTTACCATGTTCAATATATTTTTTAATTTTTCTTATTTGAATCAAATAAATAATCTAAGCTTTACAACAAGAGCTTTTTCAATGTGTATATTCGTAACAGGTCGCACAAGCTCTCGTACTTTTTTTATATAGCCAATAATATTGTCAAAGCGTCTATGTTTATAGAAGAAATTCATAAATATTTTTGCACTAGGATATTTGATTTTTAAAAATAAACTCTATTTCCGTACTAATTTCTTATATAAAAAAGTAAGTAAATAAAACTGAACTAAAACCTCAATTTAAGTCGTGAATTCAACGCATTTGAGTCATCAAAATCTCAATCCAAGTCGTGATAACTAAGGTAGAACAATTTTTCAGAATATAAATTATTAGGTCAAGGTCGTCTTCGTTGTTTATCTTTTCTTCCGCTCTGAAATGGTTGAGTCATGAGCATTATTACATTTATCTTGACTACTTTCCTTTTAGAACAAATTTTTTGCAGACGACACAAACGAGTGACATCGAAAGCGACATTTTTATAAAATTTTCAGTATCGTGAAAGAATCAAAAGTCGTATGTAGAAATATTGGAGTATTTTTACTGTTAGTGTTTATTCTAATATTTATTATAATAATGCTTGTTACTATTAGTATTTGTTCATTAATATTTGTTACTTGCTTCTGTTAGTCTTTGATTTTTAATATTCATTATAACAATATTTTTATTATTGTTAAATTTTGCTATTTTACATTTGTAGTAATCTTTGTTGCCCGATTCACCTTTTTCTTAAAATTTTACAATAAACAATTAAAAATAGGAATTTAATGTTATTAAAAAACTTTTATGCATTTGTTTGATTTTTTTATTTGTCAAACTGTATTGTATCATTTTTTTGCGATACAAAATTGTCTGCACAGCATTTGTTTTGTTGAAAAATATTTTGTTGTACAAAAATATATAGGAGATTATTTTCCCGTTATTTAAAAAAAATATTACATTTAATTTAAAAAAGCTTCTAAATATTAATGCAATTTTTTTTAATTGTGATGAACACATAATATCCAATAATAATGCATAAACTTTAATTTCGGGCAGAAGAAGATCTTTTATTAATTTTTGAAAGAAAAATTTTAAGGAATGTTCTTGGACCAATAAAACAAGACGACATTTGGAGAATAGTCTGTAACCAAGAAATATACAAAAAGTATGAAGAATTTTTAAAGTGTAAAGGCATCTTGCATTTTAGGTGGCCAGGCCACATATTTTGATATGAAGACATCTTTTCATACAAAAAGTATCTCCATCTCCCAACACTGAGGGAAAATGGTGAAGAGGAAAAAGATTGAAAAGGCATGTAGAAATTATTTTGTTTATGTTTTAGCTTTTTATTGTTTTCTCGAGCTTCCCCTTTTTCAAGTGAATAATATAAATTTTGTTAAGTTTATTCTTATGAAAAAAGTTTATATATTTTTGAGAAACTTTTTTCTTAGATTAAGTATAGTCTCTTTCCCACACGACTTATTTTTAATTATAATTTTTCAGGCGTTATATTTCCACCTACTACCTTATGTGTTCTATCACATTTTTCCAATTACACGTGACATTTTAACTATTCTCTAAAATAGCGACTTGATAGATTTGAAATTGTTTGGATACGCTTGCAGAGAATGAAGCGGGTTGATGTGTCAGAAGCAGAGTTCATTTGTTTACAGAATGTCAGGCTTGCAGTCATAACTACCTCCGATATAAGAAAATAATTTCATCAATTTGAAATTAAGCGTCTTAAAACATAAGCATTTTTGGATTTAATGACTCACCTTATTTATCAGTAATTAAACATATATCCCATAAAAATTAAACTGAATTGGAAAAAAATTTTACACCATCTTCTACAGCTCAGTTTCTTCTTTATCAAAGTGTATTGTTTCTTCTAATGTGGAGTTCTTTCTCGGGAATGAAAGCTGACTGGTTATTCTTCAGTTTAATAGATCGTGATTTCGATTCGGGTTGGGTATTTATAATGATTTGGAATCCACTTGAAAGGATAGGTTCTCGTCGAATGAGTCCACGAATACACTTTTCGTTGAGTTACAATTAAACCAACCAAATCAAATCTCAATTAGCTTCAATGAATGAAAACTACTGCATTGAGGAGTTCTCACGCCAGAGACATTTATTCGAGAAGTTGTAAGAAAGAATCTTGTTGAAGTGATAACTTATGTAATTCGATACTTTTAAAATATCATAAAGGTGAGAATCGTCGGACTCGGCAAAACATTACAGTGATATTCTATTACTTGACACCCTATAACGGCAATGCTTTTTTATGCCCAACCTTTTTACGGCTCTTTGAATGAACAGAGTATTTGAAAGTGCGTTTTGTCTTTCGCTAGATCTCACCGACTGATCTTCTGACGAACATTCTGTAATACTTAGGACGAACCTATAATATGCGTGCCATTTCTGGCACATAGGAGATTTTTAAAAGATCGAATTCTTCGTAGTTAATTGAATTTATTTTAAAAATGTTACTCTTCAATATCTCTTGTAGGTGTACTAACTAAAATCTGAATAATTTTTAATTCTTTGGACAAATTCCTCTGTATGAATGCTGATAAAATTTGAATTTGCTTTCAAGAAAATTTTAAAAATCAATATATATTTTCTCTTTAAAAATAAGAACATTTGATTATTCGAATTAGAAGACACGAAATCGCCTAAACATACGAATACCTTGTATGTGTGTGCATGTGCACCGAAATACTTCACTCTGTACCTAGCCTAAAGCTGGACGAACAAGCAGTACATGCGTAGAAATTGCATTAATACATGCATAGTAATATCATTACGTAAAAACAAATAGCATTTATTAATTTAAGAAATCACAGCAACGTTGGTGCTGTTCCAGCAAAGATATTTTTTACTTACTAGTTAGTGCCTAGTAGATCTTAATTTATTACGTACTTATTATAACATATTTTATTTCGAAAACTTTTGCAACATTGCAATTAACTCTCACTCTTTTGGACCAAATAAGCCTTCATCGCTTCAGTGATTGTGTAAGCCAATCTTTTTATTGTGAATAATTTTTATAAATAATGATGAATAAATATGCGATAGATTTATAGGACGTTCATTACATAATATATTAAATTTGAAAAATTGTTTCTGATGCTTCATTTATGTGCAATCGAATTTTATTAATACTTGTTGAACTATTTTTTGCTTCTCTGTCATACAATAGTCCAGCATACAATTTGACCAAATTATGGTGCAATCGCGGGAAATGGTTAGCCCCCATTACAAGCTTATGTTTCCGCTTAAGCACGAAAATCGTTCCGCGCACATTACCTTGTTAATCTGCAGATTAACGGATTCAGAGTTCTGTGCATTTTACCGAAGTAATGCTCATTAATGCATCGTTAAAGCTCAGAAGTTGATTGTTGAAAAGTTGATTCTGTCAAGTAAAAAATATGTCATTTGTTCGATAATATTAGATTCTTGAGATATAAAAAAACAAATGACTATGTTAATTTCCTCAATTGTAATACTATCTTAAGCTGTTTGATTCTTAATATTATAGTTTTTAATTTATTGATAATTGATTCTATCAATTAATTTACTGATTGTTTAATTGTATTAGTTTGATACTTTAATTATCGAAAAATGAATAGCATTTGTTAATGAATAGCATTAAAGCGCACAGAAAGCAAGCATATTATTTTTTACTTTAACGAGTACCTAATAGTTAGTGTCCAAATTATGTAAGTAATTTGCAGATGATTTAAGTAATTTGAGAAATAAAACAATTTTGGGTACTTTTTAATGGATTATCCTATTTAATCTGCTTATTAACGGAATAATTAATTTGTGCGCACATTAATGATAACATATATATTATAATTTGTTACCATAAAGTACTAAAAATGATGCAAGTTGAAATGACAATATATATATAATGGCATATATATATTTACACATGATATGTTGGAAAAACTCTTTCAGTCGTATAAACTGAATGACTTCAGACGGGTACGAATGCTAAAGTGACCTATAATTGAATATTTTCTGCAAGATCACATAGAAGGAATGATCTCAATTATATAAAAAACATATTCCATGGGGTACATTTTTGACAATCTGTTTTACCATGGAGTACATTTTTAAGTGTTCCATGGAGAACTTTTTTGACGATTGTTCTTTGATTAAATAATTCTTTGTAGTTATTCTGCTTAATCTTTCAATCAAACAAGTTTCTATGAACATTAACGGTTTCTTTAGCAAACAAATAATATATAATGAGATTTTTATATCTTCTTATTGAAAGATTTTTATAAGCAAGTTGCAATAAACAAAACAAGTATACAACCGTAAAATTTAATGGTAGAATCTATATTAAATTTTTGAAGAAAAAATTTTCTAATCTCAGTTACAAAATTTTTTTCATTTTTCTGCACTAAAAGAAATTAAAGGGCATCTTGTATAGAGTGGCATCCAGTGGGTGTGCTATGGTATCCCCAAATGTGAATGGGTCCTCATAATTTCGAAGCAGGGACCAAAGCAGATCTCAAGGCAGCATGCTACCCACAGAGGAACCCTTTCATTTGGAGGACATTGCGATCAAGCTCTACATTACGTTCCCCAGCAGCTCTACATTACGTACTCATTACCTCCTGGTAATGAGAACTGGCCTTACCCAACCTGCTGGCCCAAATAGGAAGAAATAAGCTTCTTGGAACGGTATGATATCCTGTTTCATATCATGAAACTTAAGTAATTATAAATATTCAAGCAATTAATAAATTACATGGGTGCTTGAATAAGAATTTCAATGGAGTTCTTGAAATTTTGAATTCAATTTGATTTTTCATATTAAGAAAAGATAAACCTAAAAGTGTGTTTGTCAATCTCCTCGTAAAACATTTCCCCCTTAAGCATAATGTATTAAGCACAAATATTTTATGAAGCTTAATTATATGGAACATAATCAATACATGATGTATTTTATTAAATGACATTTCTTAATGTTCTTGGGCTTAAAATGAACATATGATGTCATAAATTAACAAAATATTACTTTTTACTCTGATGCGCATATTTCTAACAATATAGTGAGTACAACCATCTTTGTTTAACTTCTCAAAATATCCCCAATAATTTCAAAAGGAAATTTCTAAAAAAGAAAATGGCGTTCTTTTAAAACATTTAAAATATATTTATAATAATGGTTGTCAGTGATGATACATAATAATATATTAAGCATCATAAATGATAATTATTTCAGTAGTTAAGTTATAATTAGCAATTAAAAATATATGGATCACATAATAGTTCATAATACGATTTATCAAAATCGTATGCAAAGTAATCCCAGATTACGATATTGGAAATATGAGTATATATTGTATGATATTCTTGTATAGCAACAATTTATATGTGCGCAGTGTAATGGATTAATTTTTAAAGTTGATGTTATATGTATTTACATAACTGTTTCTGTCGCATAAAATTATTTTAAACTTTGCATCAATTATTTTATTTTGTTATAATTTATTACTGTAAATACTATTGTCAATTTATTATTATAAAAAATGTTAAATGAAATTTTTTAATTTTTACTTCAATCCCTACTATTAGAATGAAATTCGGATTTTAAATCATTTAGTCTATTGTTGTTTGCACTGCATTTTTGTCAGTAAAAAGAAATGATTTTGTAATGCTTGAGAAATAACTATTTTTTATGTTAATTTTCGTACTGTTTGTATTTTAATTCTAAAATATTTCAAATTCACATCAGCGTTAAAAGCTTTATGAAGAATCTGCGATATGGGTGTAAAATATGGAAATAAAGTTCTGAAAAGGAATATGCATATGAAATAAAATCCGTTAGATATAGAGGTATATGTATACAAAAAAATAATCTATTCCTTTCTAATATCGAAACATATATGATACTTTATCATCCTTAGAGATTAAAACATGTTAAATAGCATTCAAAGATTTTTTTGGTATCTTTATTTGCATGGCGTTTTTATTTTGTTGCAATGTTTGTCTCGAACGTGTTAAGAAGAGCTCATATTGCACTAAACTGATGCAACAATGCTTGGCATGGTGTAAGAACTATCCAGTAAAAGAATAAAAAGTGACAAATGACAATGAATTTTCGCCTCTCATTCAACCCTTTCTGTTTACATCTCAGCTTCCTGATGTGTATTCTATTGCAATACCGCAAAAGAAAAAATATAACTTGAATAACAACTGTTATTTCACCATTTCGGAGAAATTTCACTTTTCGGATGCTGCAAAGCAGGTGTGAATCACTGTTTTCTCAGTGAAAAAGCAAATTAAACACAGCAGATGTTTTATCGAATAATTTTTTTAGGACTGCCCTTTTCTTAATCGAGATTTTTATTTCGCATATTTACTTTTTTGCTCATTTTTAATTCCTAAGCAGACGATTTAGTTGACAGTGATTAACCCTTTGACCGTTGAGATTTTTTACGCATGCGTGCAAATTCGTTGTCGCAATTGTTTGCACCACTGAGCCCTCGAATCTTCCGGAAGACATGCACCGCATGGTTCCGCTTTTTTCCCTCCGAAAGAAAAAGTTCTGAGAAAGAGGTGTAGTTCAAAAGCACCGCGTGTAACGTATTCAAAGGAAGGTTTGGGCGGACTCGCGTTTTTTCATTTGTAACGGCGTGAAATACTAAACATCCTGTCTTAACTTGTTTTGTAGAGATCCAGTTATTAATGCTTTTGTGGTTCTGTATTAGTTCGAATCCAGTTTTTAAACTCACAATTTGGTCACAGTTAGTATTGTATAATCGCTTTACATTCTGCACCTTGATAAATAGATGTAGAAGGTTTTTTCTCTTTATTATTTAAATATTTCAAATAATATATCGAAAATTTATTGTGCGTTTAGGAATGACATAACTTCAATAAATCTGTGAAAAAAACATTCAAATGAGAAGATCGTTTTTATTTTAATGCAATTTAAATTTTCAAATTAAGAAACGAAGTGAAAAATATATGAATTCGGTATATTTATGTGGCATTAGAATTGTATACTAGACTGCAGGTGGCATTTTAAAGTAGTCAGAAGAAACATGCATTCTTTAACGCAACCTGTGTAAAAATGCCTCCTATTTTTGTGCTTGGATAGTCGATACAGTTCTGTGCTTGTTTTCGCGCTTACATAAACATGTAAGACACGACTCGTTAGCACCTACCTACATGGCTATCTTAACTTGGTTTATATAGTAAGCCTTTTGCTGTATATCTTTGGGTAGGCCGGCCTAAATCTTTAGCGTTATAGAGTGAGCCATTGGCTTTTTATTTAAAATCAATAGCCAAAAAGTAAACTAATAAATAAGGAATCTTGAATTTTTTTGCTATAAAATTTTGTGCAACTTAAAAAATAACAAATCACCTTAATTTTTTTTATTTTAGTTATTAAAACAAACTTTTTCTTTTTGATGTAAATATACAAATTGGAATTAAAAATGAAATGCTACTATACAAACAATCTGCGCGCGAATTTTCTTTTCTTTCTCTGTGTACCGAAACTAAAAAACTTAAAATATTTTAAAATTTAGTTCATAATTAAATGTGAACATTTTAAAATCTTGTATTTTTAGTGTTGATATATATTTTTAATCGTTTCTTTTACGTTAGTAAGTATCAAAAATTGAAATAGTATATAATTTAAATACTAATTAATTACTTTTCGTTTGAGATTCATTGAGCTTATATATAAAAATGTCAGTTAATTTTTTTCTGTGACTATATAAAATTATTCTTATAATTTTAAGATACTTTATTTAAAGAAAAAAAAAATTTCTTTCACTTTCAGTCAATAAGGTTTGTCTAAAATTCTTATGCATTAGTATGAAAATGAGTTCATAGAAGAAAGAAAAGATAAAGAAAAAAAACCCACACTCCCACATCCACACATTCTCTAATACAGAATCATCATTAAAAGATGAATATTAAAATAATGCAGATGAGTGTAATTCAAGCTAACTTTACTGATTTCCAGTTTGAATAATTCGCAGTCTAATTTTTTGTCACAAGTATCAGATGATGCCGAATCGTTTCGTATTTTTAGCAATATGTTGCACTTGCCTTTGAAATCTTTTCCAATTGATGACTAAATTTCAGATTAACTTCCAAGTCATTAAATGTAACCCACTTCATTCGTTATTATTTTATGCGTAATAACCAACTCTACTTTTTTTCAGCTTTCAGTTATTTCATAATGGTGACCCACAGAAAACGATAAAAAGCAAAAGCTTTTGGTTTTATATTTTGAAAAAATTAAACATTTATATGTATTTAATGGAATAGCACATGCAAATTCTTTCGAAAATAAATTCTTCTTTATTTTGTAAATTCGAAGCATATTTTATTATTCTCAATGTATCTTTCTTGATAAATTTTGTAAATAAAAACCAAAAATAAAAATTACAGAGGATAAAATTGCATGAAAATATACCAAATTAATATATTTTATTATTAGCTGTTTTATTGACAAATTATATTTTAAAAATGTATTTCACAAATATATATTTTCATGCCTTACTAAATTCACATTGGGTTATTAGAGATGTATTGAAGTGAAATTTTTTCAAAACTTTTGAAACTTTGTTACTGTGATCATAAGGCACCTGAATTTACTGATTGATAATTTACTGATTGAATAAGCCTTGTTGTACAAATAATGGCGTAGAATATCAAATTTTCACACGCTTCAGTACAAAAAAAACCTACTAAATGATGTCATAATACGAGTTGGAAGTCTGAAACTACCTTAATCCTTTAGCTGATTGATTCTATAAAAACCTATCTAAAATCGTTTCACTAACTGGATGATTCGTGAAATTTGTCATAAACTCCTTTAATTGCATCTAGATTACCTCATTTCTATACATTACTTTATATTTACATCTCATTAGAGATCTAACAAAATTTTACGATACATCCTAAAACTCGTTTAGAGAAAATGTTTCATGATTTTGAACCTATCAAGTAACTGTCTTTGAATCTACGTTTTGATTGATTCTGCGACCTACCAGTGAATAAAAATTATTGCACTTTTATTCTCTAAGATCTATGAAAACAATGGTCTTTTGACTAAATCAAATCGTGTCGTTGTTTCATGTCCTAACTATTTAATTAAACCTTTGAAACTTTAAAAGAAGCGAATGTTTATTCTAATTAACAGTGTACATCTCGAATTTAGATAAATTTATTCCCAAAACTCATCCAAAGAGAGAATGCTTCATGGTTATGAACCAATCAAATGATTGTCTTTAAATCGTCCTCATTATTTGATTCTACGACATACCAGCGGCGAGATATTAAGGTTATATAGTCTGTAAATTCTATCGATCTTATGGTCTTTAACTGGATCGAATCAATAACAATATACATCGCGAATTTCATCTTAATTGTCATATAATTTTAATATTATTTGTGTTAATTATATTTGTGTTTGTAAAACTATGTCCATCTGAATGAGTATCTTTTATCAAATTGTCTTGTAATAAAATGGTTGAACTAATTTGTATAACCGAATTTACAATAACTTGCTGTATTAATGCAAACAGACTTATTAATAGGCAACTAAGAAATCAGTTCCTTCAAAATTTTCTAGCCTTTGCTTATGGCTAAATCTTTTTAAGGTTACTGAAAAAAAAATCCTCGTAAATTGAGAGATTTCAAAAAGTCATTGATTATATCCACAACTTTTAGATTGCAATGTAAAGAATGTAACGAGGTATTATTTACGAACATATTTCGCATATGAACAAAAAACTTCCTTATTTAATGGGAAGCATTTCATCTTTAAAAAATTAGAATGGTAAATGAATGAGCACCATTATCTCATAATGTGTAGATTATTGTTTTCTCAGACGCTCCTTGCAGAAAGTGTAAGGAAAATAATTCTGAGAAATAGAATTTAATTGCTGCAAATGTTGAATTTTAAAATTTACAAGTATTTGTTTCGGGATAGAAAAAAGCGAATGAAATTTTTAAAGATCATTTCTGTAATGAGAAAGTAAAAGTGAATAGTGATAAGGACTCTAAATTGGAAGACACAGTTTTTGTTAAGCGAAATCTCTTTATGTGTAAAAGGAAATATATATACTTATTGGCTCTTTAAAATTCCGGGAACACTTAAATAACCAACATTTGAAGCACAAATATTTAGTCGAATATAATATAGTAAAATCAAAATTTTATAATTCATTGAGATAAAAGGTAAAATGTCTGGACACCGTGTAGTGGACAGTCTAACGACCTAGGTCTGTTGTATGGTGTTTGTAATGTCCACTGAGTAAAATTTGCCTTACGCGCGGATTTTTCGTAGATAATGAGTCATCTTCCCATGTCTCAAGGGAAGAATCTCTGAAAAATACCCACTTCGACATAAGTGCATGAAGTACCTCTCCCATTGTTCAGCAGTGTCTGGGATCGAACCCGGGAATTTTCATCCTGAAGAGCACTGTCCTACCAATAAACCATATTATGAAATTCCTGATGAAATCATTAAACTTTTTAACTCTCATCAACATAAATAAAGAGAAGGCTATAAAAATAAAAAGTTCAAAGTGTTAAATTTTGGTTTAGAGAGCTAACTCGATTTACCAGAATCTGAAACAGCATCGATGATATTTATGATAAATTTTAATCATCAAATCTATAGAAATGTTAAAATCATGATTGTATAATGACAACAAATGATTGTCATTTTATTTGGTTTAATATTGCTCTCTCGATATAAAAGTCACTCGTGTATTTACACTGGCTCTTGAAAAGGAAAAAAATAAAAGTTCGGACTGCGGTAAAGCATTGTTCTCGTGGCTTTGCGGTAGCGGGTTCAATAAATGGTGCAAACGAAGACCATCATGTTGATAGTACCTTTGATGATCCTCTTATACATCGATGACATGTTTTCGCATTCATTACATTCGTTTTCTTGAAAAGTTAGAATATCTGTTGAGAAGCCTTATATAAATTAGAGTTTATCAATCCCGTTTAGTGATTTTAGTTTTCTGTGTCCTGTTTTCAAGTTTTATTGTTCTCGTACACCCATCAGATGTACGATTAGAAAATGCTATGAAATATTTCACTTAATCATTTCAAGAATCGCAATATTAATTTTTGAAGGTTCCAATTTTAATATTTTGAGGGTGGAGTGCTTAATAATATGAGATTACCGTAAACCTTTTTTGATATTTGCATTTGTCCAAAAAGCAATTTACGCGGTGGATTTTAATTTGCCTACCAACAGTTTTGGCCATTTGGCTGTTGCTGTGTCAAATTTAGAAACATCTGACGTTTTTATATTTGACACTGCAACAGCCTTATAGAATATCTGTTTTGGTAGAAGAAAATCTTTCTATTTTTGTGAATATCCATTTTGATTTTTTGAAAGATATATATAAAATATGTGTTGTAATTTTTTATTATTTCCCCATTATCTGACTATCGCTATGAACATTTTAATATTTTTTTAAAAATTTAATTTGGCAAACCAGACTTTTAACAGTTTATATATATATTATAAGCCAGTAGGTTATAAATATTTGGATACACGAGAAATACCCTTAACTTTCGCTTCAGTCATTTTCTCTTCACCTCGTTGTTACGTCATCAAGGATGGATTTTGCATCAGCTATGTCTACCTTTTCCAGTGAATGCATCCATCAGCCAGAGTTTCTGTAACCGTCACTGAATCAGCCGAATATTCGTTTCCGTTGAAAGCAAGGCAATGCCGATGCTCCATTTCTTAAGAAAAGCTAGCGGAAGACAAACATCCTCCTTATCCTCGGTTTGCTTATCATGGAATTACGGAGAAAAAAAATTATTTTACGGATGAGTGGCATAACGACCGCTGCGAAAAAGGGGCAGAGGAGGTGTCTAAAGGTGAGTAAACCGTCCGCCATCCACGAAGGGGTCTTAACTTCCAGACAAAGCGACATTTCTAACGGTTGTTTCTCGCATTGCGCATTGATGCTAAATATTTAGTTGGGAGTTAATTCGTAATCCCTTTTCATGGATTCAGAAATCACGCCTAATATTCTGATCTCCAATTTAGCACGGGATTAATAAATACTATTTTCGATTAAAACATTTTAAAGATTATGTAACAATGGATGCTCGTTTTTATGAACTCGTGGGAAACCGTAAAATTATTCTTAAAATCAACATTACGTAAAATGAAAAATATAATTGTAGGATTCTGTAAGTTATTATTTTTTTATCAAACTGATGTCTGTGTAAATAAATAAATATTATTAGAAAAGACCTATGTTATTATTTGATTTTTAATATTTACTACCTCTTGCGTTCTGATTGTTTCACAGTTGTCATATTCATACGATGCAAGGGTCCTAAAACCCCACCTTGACAGGAGTACACGCATAAAGGTGATTCTTAACGACCATCTACTTTTGTTCTACAATGGTCGGGCTTGAGCCTGGGACTTACAGCTAAAAATAGTTTGGTCCTACCTCTAGGACTCAGTAATCTCAGACCACCCTCTTTTGGAACCACATAGCTAACATTCTGATCGCCAAAGGGTGCTGTAAGTCATTTAAAATGAATTGCATATTACTTTACAAAGAGCATTTCATAGACATAGACAGACATATGTGACGGAGAACCTGGTCTGTACCATAGGTCACTAGGTATTGCTCCACCACATAATACATCTGATTGTGACAGAATTGAAACGAATTTTGAAAAACATGATTGCGTTTCAATAGATCTCTAACGTTCCAAGTTACGAAACTAACCGAAGTAAAATATCGTTGACACAAATCATTTACAGAATTTTCATTATGGGAAATGACATGAGGATAAATATTGCACTAAAAATTGTTAAAATTGGTTACTTTAAAAATCTTCAAGTGGTCTTGATTACATTCATCCATTTCAAAACAGTAAAACTATTTCAAAAGGCGAAAAAATAATACAATATATTTACAGACTTTCTAACAGTATAAGAAATGATATTGAACTAAAAATTGCCAAACAGGGTATTTCTGAAAACTCAAAGCAGCCTTAATTATAAAAACCCAGTTACATAGAGATTAGATAGGATAAAAGTTATAAAATTATGTATCATATTGAAGAATGTGTGTGTGTGAAAAAGATTATGTATACAATGCATTAGTGATATATACATATATAAAACACATGCTAATCGCGCTGTATGATAATCCATTCCTTCACCATACTAAACATTTGTATTGTATCTACACAGTTTATTGTGTTTACAAAAGTTGTAGTATATGTCCTACAAAATTAAACGTTAAAATTATGTTACTTGTTATTGATAAACTGCTGGAATATTTAATATTACAGATTGCATTGTTCTGTATCAATCAATATTTTGCAGCACCTTGACTATTAGTATCATTTATTACAAAATTTTGTTGCACAAAAATACGATAATTAATAATGCTTTGTCAATAAAGAAGAAAAATATCTTAGAATGATTTTTACCCTTTAAAAAATTGTTGTTATGATGGTATCTGTTGCTCAATTATGGAATTATCCCCATAGATTTCTGATTCTTTTTTGTAGATAAAAATGATTGGGTTCGTTATCTTGTGCAGAAGAAAAGATGTTCTGCTGGGAGAGCGGAGAAATGGAATGAGTTCTGAATTTTTTGCGGTGTCTTTTGGTACCATTGCTTTGTGAGATCGCATTTGAACAAGTAATGTACAGTGGTTCCTACCTGACTGCATGAACAAGCACTACTTGGAGCCAAGCCCTTTTTATTAAGGTACTCCGGTGTTGGAGTATGTTTTGAGAGAAATGCGCATTTTCGTGATTCTTGACTGCGAAATCAAGAGAAGCAGAAAATTTGATGATGTAAGCCCATCTAACTTGTTCTGCCTCAATCCATTCTTGTTGCAAAGCCATTTGTAAAGCATCGCGTAATTTTGAAATCAGATATGATTTTGGCAATTTTAATTTTGCGTGCATTTGAGCATACCTTCATATCTTGTTTTGCCAGTGTGTCGGCTCTTTTATTTCCAGTGTGTCCTACATAAAGCTTGATCCAGTGAAGACACATTTGCAGTCGACTGTTGTATGTACTGAGTCGATTTTGAATATCTTGTATCAGTGGACTTCTGTGATGGGGGTTATAGATCTCCAAAAGAACTGTGTGTGTGACTGGCAGCCGGTTATTTCGCTCTTCTCTGTACGTTAGACATTGTACAGAAAAAGCTGTATGACTAATTGAGAGATTTTCTCCTCATCTGTTAGATTCTTTGCTATTAACGCAGGATAGTGTTTTAGTTTCACAGGCCAGTTCACTGTGATGTTCACCGCATTTTCCTCATATATGGTAAGATTTACTATTATTGGATACGTGAACGAAGTCATGGCAGTTGTAGCATCTTCGCAGGATTTTATACTCATACTATTGTTTTCTGTAGACCGAAGAAAAGTGTTTTTCTGTTTTTATCCGAGCCATTGATCGAAGCCAAGATCTTTGCTAGCCTCTACAACTAGGCGCTGAAAGTTGTCTTTTTTACGATGTGCTTTTATCTTTACAATTTTAATTCTATTTGATATGTTTTTTATAGACATTTTTTCAGAAAGATGTTGAGCAATTGAAAGATCATGACGTAAATGTAACAAGATGTAAGTGCCCAAGAAATTGATATTTAGAAGATTAAAGACTTATATTTAAAAGTGATTGATTGCTGAAAAATTAAAATTTTTGTTTGAAAGTTTATATAACTTAACGAAACTAACATTTTCTTGTGGAAACATTGTTTGAAAGCGAAGTAAAAATTAATTAAGGTACTATTGTGTCAATAGCTAAGTGGGTATTATAAAAATAGATAAACAAGACAAAATTGTTAAACAGACAAATAAATTCACAAAGCAATGTTAATATTAAAGGGAAACATAGAAATAACTTGTATTTAAACAAAATACCATAAATTTAACAATTAACTATGATATTTTATATGTAATACAGAAATATACCAAACCCCTTAGAATAAAATGTTACAAGACATAAAACTTAAGGATTATGTAGAATAATAAATAAAAATGCTCAGTAATAGTAAAACGGTAGAAAAAGTTAGATAAAAAATATTTATAAAGTAGAGATCCGAGCATTTCATCAATGCTAAGATTTTGTTTTTATTTATATATTTTTTAAACAGGAATTCTTAGAACATATGCAAATTTAGAATACAAGTATAATCAAGTTGGTACAGAAATTAAACTACTGTTTATAATTAATAACAGTTAATCATTTGAATTCTTGAAAGCATGAATAAATGTTCTCCATAAAACTTGTAAATAATCACCATTTTTATCTTTTATAATAGAAGAAATTAAAGGAAAAAAATTATATTAAGGATAAAATTTGAAAGCACAAAAAATTTTAGAATAAATATTTATGGTTAAAATCTCTAAAATCGCGCGCGCGGCTTTTCCTGAGAGTCATAGATTCTAATGATGAATCGAAAGATGGGAATTTATTATTTCGATGCTGCACAAGTTGAGATTTAACACACAATTAAGAATGCTTCTTGAAATTCTAACATAATGCATTTAAACATGGAAAAAAGCTTCGAATATTCTTGATTGTTTGAAATATAAGTCACGATTCTGTAGTTTATCATCGTAAAGCTGGAGTCACTTATGGTAAAATTATATGGATTGGTTTGCCGTGGCATTTTGATCCGAGGACGGTGGAATCTTATGCTATCGTTAATGGAATTCGACTGTTTATTTATCATTACAATCGGAATCGATAGTAAATTTTATTAGGAACTATTGTCGACGAAACTCAGTGCTTTCGATCAATGTAAAGATTTCTAGAAAGCTGCTTAAGTAACATTCTATTTTGCGAGAAAAACGGGAGCTGTCACAAAGTTCTGACAGAATGTGGCGGGTTGAAAACCGGTCGTCTTTCTCATTTCCTAGACAGTGGGTCGTATAAACGCTCCAAGAAAGAAAGAAAGCTGTGGAATCTCAAAAGCACTCGACTGTACAACCGTGCAAAGAACACTTCATCGACAGTGGGTCGTATAAACGTCGCAAAGAAGAAAACTATGACAACTCAAAAGCACTCAAGCATACAGCTGTGCACGTGGATGGCATTACGTCCTTCTGTAATTCCGTTGTTAGTTGTCCAGCCAGTGTCACTTCATTGGTGGATTGTCGTTCAAATGCAAAATTTTTATTATTTTCTCGTAGATAAAAATCAAAATAATTTTTAATTTTTGTATTCACTACCAATAATACGAAACACTGATGCTTAACTCGCCCTTTTTATGAGGTGTTATTTGTTGCAGTGAAAATCGAGCACATCTTCCAGCCACAACTAATATCCTAATGAAATTACAGTACAGTCTAAGGTTGATTGGTTTTTAAAAATTTTTGGAATGAGTATCCTTTATTGTGTTTCTATATATTTCTTAAGATATATAATTTGACACTGAAAATCATCATTATTTCAATAAAAAATTTTCTAATAGAATAAAACACAGGTAGTTTTTCTCTATATAATCAAAGGTCGATTTTAAAGCAGGTGGTACAAAATGGCACTATTATATAAAAAATATTGCTTTAAATAAACTCTTATTATGAGAATAAAAGAATGCAATCTTCATTTTAACGAATCTCTATTCTTAATAAAAATAATTTAATCCTAATCTTTTATATATATATATATATATATATATATATATATATATATATATATATATATATATATATATATATATATATATATATATATATATATATATATATATGCGTCTGTATTTGTGTTTGTCAGTCTCTACGGTGAATTACTTATCATTCTCCGCAGAAACAGTTCTTCCCCTCGAATTTATAAAGCTGATGAATTCTAGTTGAAAACTATTTATAAATACATTCATATATATATTATAAGCCTCTGCGCTTTGGGACACAAAATGCAATCACAATCACCAATATTATATTCTCTGATACGATGAAGTATTTCCCTTTTCGCCTGTTAATTTTCACCAATCCTTGTAGTTTCTTAACTCCAAAATAGGTATAAGTGACAGAAAACCATAATAGATAAAGGAAGCTTATAATAATTATTTTTATTATATACTAATTCACAATTATATTAGATTTCTTTAAGAAACTTTTCTCGATTATTCGTGGTATTATTGCAAATATTTATCCGCTCAATAGTTAGTTTTAAATTATCTGTAAATTCAGAGCGGAGATATTGCATAGATTTTCTATAAACAGCTATGCGCATTGTAAATTAATATAGCTTCAGCGCTCTTCAGCTTCCAGTGAAGACTTTCTTTAAATAGTGGAGCATATTTACGAATCTCAAAGAAGAAAACCCTGAAAAAACTCTCTAAGCATCCTCTGAGATAGATGCGAATGCAGAAAGCGCAAGATTAGCTCCCCATTTTTCAATAGTCTTCGAGACCGCAACTTTCTATTTTGAAGAACATGGTCTAAACAAATGAGATTGCTTTATACCTTTGACCAAGGCTGCATTTAATTTTGAATACAAATAACGAAATTGATACCAAATGAAAGGTTCTTTTTCGTTGATCGAGTTGCATTGTGTTTCGAAAGTTATTAGCTGTCAAACTAGTCCTGTAACAAACGTGTCAATGGATTTAGCTTTCAAAACTTATTTAAAATAATACTGCATTATGCACTGCAAAAACCAAAGTCTTTTGTTAGAATTTTTACCATGTATTATTGCTTTTTGAGCTTCTTGGTAAATGGGGCGTATTCACACATCGTAAATGAGTCCGAAAGAGTCTTAAATTCTGACTAACATCTGTGCATGCAGAAGACAAAAGACCTCTTTTATGTTTTCTTACAGTAGCTGTAATCAAATTT
The DNA here is from genome assembly GCA_037975125.1 of Latrodectus hesperus. Lineage (NCBI taxonomy): Eukaryota > Metazoa > Arthropoda > Arachnida > Araneae > Theridiidae > Latrodectus > Latrodectus hesperus. Next base: position 30,708,339 of record CM075859.1, read on the forward strand.
AAGATCTTGGTTCTAGCAATCCTACCATTATCAGTAAAATCTGGTGCAAATTGCTTTTGAAATAATAATAAACTCTGGTGTTTTTAACAGCTAACATCTAATTCAGTCAATTGTTTTTTTTTAATTCATTGCTTACTTAATAGTTAATTTTTGGTACACACATGCATTGTATATAGAGAGATGGTTATTTGAGACGAGGACTGTAAAATTCTTCCTTTAATGAATGCACTATAAATAAATATGTTTCCTATTATTATTCGACATTTTTAAGAAATCTTAGAAATTTTGTAAATACTTAATGTATTAATCAAAAAATTCTTTGTTTCATACCGAAGGCTTTATTTGATTTCATTAAAAAATATTTTTAATATTTCAAAAGATATTAACACCCAATCTAAAGAGTTATCCTCTTCGTACATTTTTGAACAAATTTTAAGCAGTGAAAATATCCTGTTGAAAGAGAGAACTTTAAAATAAAATAATAAAACATTATATTTGCTTTTAAAAAGATAAAAAAAATACTCGATTTCTCGCGCTCATTATTTCAGCTACAACGAAGTCTGTTGTTAGTTATGATTTGTGGCTCATGAGAAACGGACTATTGAAGTTCGTCTGTGCAATTTTCATAGGACAGCATGAAACATCCTCTTAGAAGGGGGGGTATTCTTCAGCATCATGCCGAATTTCCCTATTTCATGCCGAGTGACGTCACTATTGTAAACATAGGTTGCGGTTTCCTTTCCCCAGTTCATTTAAAAGTGAATCACAATAGGTGAGCGTCCAAGCAGACGGCTGATGCAAGATCTTCGACCTTGTTTGGAATTTTTTCTTGCTGCACCCACTAACCACCTTCCCCTATTCTTTGAGATTTTTTTTTATTTTTTATTTTTACCCTTCTCCCCACACTCCAGTAGTTGCATTTGGACGCAGAGCACACAATTACTTTCATTTGCGGAGTTCTTCGACACTGAAGAAGGCAGCTTCGGATTCACGTGTTTCTCGGCTATGGTAAGCGCTAACATTGATTTCGTTTGAGGTAAAACTCCTTTCAGAAATAGCTCCTGTATTTCGGGCTTCTTTTTGGAGGGAGATCGTTTTCTTGCAATATTGGCTGCTTTCGCTGCTTAAAGTTTTATTTTAGAATTTCTGTGTTTGTATAATGATTTTTTATAATTCGTTTCTTTTTTTAAATATGAATACAAAGGGCCTTATTTTAACAATGATACGAATTCTGATGTTTTAAAATGTGCATGTGATAATATTTGAATTTAGCATTAATTTTTTTTTCAAGAAAATGATTACAATATTTGAAATTAAAAGGATGTATTCATATTTAGCTTATTGTTTGGTTAATTTTAAGTAAAAATTAATATTTTTTTCCTTTTTGTTTTATAATTAGATCGCGTTTTAAATAAATATTTATAGTTTTACATAATGTGTTTTTTAAAAAGCGAAATTCGAAAAGAAAGTAAACATAATTTATATTTTTACTAAATAATTTAAAGTGTTAGATTGACTGTTTTTCTGCTAAAGCAGAAATTGTAAAGCTGTTAAACCCTGTAAGAAAAGGTCGAATGAATGTATTCAGTGGAACAGTTTGTAAATTCAACAAAGCAATCATGTGAAAATAGTTATAAATAGGAGTTTCTTTTTTAAGTTATGTATTAAGAGTAAATATTTTATTAAGTAAATATATATATATATATATATATATATATGTATATATATATATATATATATATATAATACTGTCATAATTTAAAGCTCAGAAGACAATTCATAGTAAAAATCATGTTTTTCTATATGTAAAAACATGTAAAGTACAAACCATTCACAATATTTGCTCTATTTTGTCAATCATTTAATAAAAGATTTTATTTTCAAAGTACAGTAAAAATAAAATGAATAACGAAATAAAACTTCACTCAAAAGTAATGTATTTTAAATTTGCACTTACTGGAAATGTTGATGTATATATATATATATATATATATATATATATATATATATATATATATATATATATATATATTGTTTTTATAGTTTTCACAGTTCTTATATTATATTTTCTGAGATGATATTTTAGAAATGAATCAAAGTTAGTGTCGCCGACTGTCAAAGTCACTAACTTGTTCATTAATCACTATTATAGACCACTATTCTATTCTATTAGTCACTACATTAAAATTATAGTTATAAACTTATAACAGTTTATTTTTTTTACTATTTAAAATTATTTATTATATATATTGTCAGTATAAATTGCTTTCTGCATAAATCGGTTCAGATACTCGTGGAGAAGTGCCTTTGATAAATCAGGACTTTATTGATGCGGGTGTAATCTTTTCTAGTGGGATAAATTCCAAACGTTTTGGAAAATGCTTTTTTCTTTATCTGCTTTAGTGTTATTTTTAAAATTTCCCTTTTATGTGTAATGCGATATAAAAATTACATATGGAAATATAAACTTTATATAAAAGCTCTAATTATTCTTCCTTACTAAAACTTGTTCCTTTTAAGCGATAATAAGTTTATTTATTAAATAAATATATGCTATTAATTATTGTGATACATGTTAGAGGTATGTCTCGTAAATTATTATCCTTCTTTGTACTTAATAATATTGTTGAAATTTATTATGTATTAACTAACTAGTAAAATAATTTAACAACTAAATGTATAAAAATTACAAATGGAATATATTCAGCCACACAGAATCATTTCAGTGAAGGTTTTCAAATCAGTCTCTATTAAAAAACATCCTTTATTTTTCTTGGTTATTTTTTTTATCTTAATTTGTAATTATGTTTTAAAAATCATTAATTTAATAAAAAATATTACGATAGCAGTTACTTCATTTTTTTTAAAAAATTCAATGTTTTTTGATTTGAACGACATCATACGTCAATAGTTAACTGTGCTGTGTGCTAACTCCATAGCAATCCTTTATTAAATGTATTGACTCCTCGTTAAAAAAAAAGATCAGATTAGATCTTATTCAACAATTTTTTATACTATTTTCCATTCTACTCTAATTCAATTTTTCGAAATATCCTTTCTCAGAAATTCGTCTGATTAGATTCAGTGACGTCAAATACTTCCAGAATTTCGTCTCACTTTAATTCTCCAGACATGTCATTCTATAGAAAAGTGACCATTCGTAATAAAAAAAATTTCTTTGTTGAATTTTTATGTCAGAGTGAACTACTGACTATGATTTGGGTCGTAATACTGGTAGAAATCGAACAAAAATATCATCACTATTTAGGAGACATCGAAGTAACAGTTGCCATCACTTCGATTTCTGATTGAATGAATGATTACCGGCTGATATGTAATTGATAAAAAAGACCGTATTATATTTTCACTTGAGTGGTCTAATTAAAACGAGCATTTAATGTAAATACAATTATATGTACTGTGAATATGTCATTGAAGGAAATTAATGCCTTCCACGCGGGAAAAGTATGGGCGTTTCCAAGTATATTAATGATAATCTCAAGTGTGATAATTTACAGTAGAATTTATGCCTGTTCGCTTTTATGTTGCAAAATTCTAGGCAAATCAAGAACCATCTTATTCTACTGCATGAGTTGAGTTTTTAATATTTTATAAGTCACAATATCGTAAAATTTTGTTTCGTAATAAGCTGAAATTTGTGTGCAAATTAGAAAATTAATATTAGGTTATATATTTTACGTTTTCATTTATTATAACCTAATATTAATTTAACGTTAAAAATATAAAAATAATATTAATATTAGGTTTAGACAATTTTAAATGTATGTATATACATATTTACAAAGTAGAAAAACTATTTCGTAATAAAATAAAAACCTGTTAGTTTATTTTAAGTCTAAATAGTTATATATAGAATTGAGAGAAAAATATAAAATAATTACATTGTTGTTTGAATTATGTCTTCATAGTTTCAGTTGATATATATGGTAGATATTCTATGCAATTTTAAATATTAAGTAAATTACATATATGTATAAGATTATATATATATATATAGTTAAGGAAAAAGAATGAGAAAGTAATGATTTCATAGTTAAAAAAGTAAAATGAAAAGATTTTGTGGGAATAGAAACAGGAAATTGTGTATCTTTTTTAAAGCAAAGTTTTTTATTTTCTATTTTACGTTTTCATTACAAAGAAATTTTTTTTTTAATTTTCACATCTAAATAGTAACAGCAGAAAATGTAAAACTCATAAGAAAATATTATAAAAGGTAAAGAAACGTATAAAATAATGATTTCATAATTTAAATGTCAAATTAAATGTATCTTAAAGACAGTGAAAGGAAAAACGAAAGACAAAAGAGCAAAATTATAATTTTTAGAAACACACGCTTTATTAAATTTTTGAGTGACCAATGAAAAAAACTATCTAAGTTTCTATGCCTTCAAGAAAAGTAAAATAAATATTTAAACATGTGAAAATAATAAAATAAACGAAGTTACAAAACCTCTCAGCTCAGTAAATTCAATTAAAAAAACCTCTGTAAAAAAAATCTCAAAATTATACTAAAATATTAATTTCCTGTTGTAGTAGATGCTGCCTTAGATCCATATTAGTTCATCATTACAATGCATCATTTCTTAATTAGAAAGAATATAAAAAAAAGCATTCGTAGAACAAAAGAAAATTATCATGAGTCTTAAGTGTGGAATGGGAACTGACTCACCATGAAGAAGCCGGCCGTCTGGTGGTACACCCCGTTTTGTCATGCATTTAAATAAACTAGATACTTTTACCAAGCATTCTTTTCCCATTTTGTGATTGTGGTATCATTTCCGATTACCTAAATAATCGTCATTTCTATTTGGGGGGAAAAACCTGTTTTGTTAGAGACAACTTATATTTTCAACGTAGGGTATGGCATGTTTTTAGTGTGGGTTTTATGTCAATATAAAATTAACGAAAATAATGTGTACATTTGCTTTATCAAGAATCACTGTTTAAAATTTTTTTAGATAGAATGGTATTAATATCATCATAATTTATATTCTGATATTGATTTATAAATTATAATAAAAATGTATACATATTCTAGTTTAGTACACGTCTAAATATTCCACGGAGCTGTGAAAACATGTTTTAGAGAAACGTCATTAGCTTTATTTCATGCAGTCCTCGTTTTATTTTAAAAAGCAGGAAATTTAATTCAGTAATTTTTTAAAGGAGATGTTTGTGTGATTTTTCACCTGTAATAGAATTTAATAATTATTGTTAAAATATTATCTTCTGCAGCATAGAATAAACTAACTCTATTATGTTTAAATTATATTTTTACAAATTTTTTAAATGATTTCACTTTTAGTGGATGCAGCATACAATTTTTATATTCAGATCTGCTTATCCTTGCCATATATAATTTTTTTTAACAGAAAAGAACTTTATAAGAAAGCATTTGAAAAGAACAAAAAAATACTATTTGTCTGTAGACTTATTATTAATACTGTTTCATTTACATACTAGCTTAGCTGTAAAGAATTGTTATCAATAAGAAGCTAATTAAGAAGAACTGCAATTATATCTTGAAAAAGTAACCAATAAAAATCTAGGCATCAAAAACGTTTTCATTACTTTATGCAATGCATGTTCAATAAGATCCCGACATTAAGACAATATGATAACTGAATCTTTTATATGATATCGAGATGATACAATATTCCCATTAATTCTGTGAAAGGCATTTCAAAAATAATTTCTCTAAATGGATTTCGATTCGGTAAATTACTTGTTTAGTTATGTGTATAACTTTATAGTGTATCACGTAGGTGTCGGTAAATGGCACACAGAAGCAATAATAGTTATGCTTGTTAGATATTCATCTTTAAGATCACGGTGGCCTGGTTGGTGAGGATATTCGTCCTTGTTATCGGAAGGTAGTTAATTCAAATCCCGAACTGACTGAATATCTGTCGTGTTCATTAATGGCTATGGTACATGGTCGCATTCTCCTCCATGTGAAATGATACCTCTGGGGTGACAGGTCAAGTGTGTGGGTCTTCTGCTTTGTCCCTGCTTCTAAATTACGAAGATCTTTCTTGAGGTTTTGAAGCTCGGTGGTTTAATGGTAGCGTTTCTCGCTCCCAAGGCAGAGGTCTGAGGTTATGTCCTCGGGCTGGGCAAGGTCGACTCAGAATTTCATCCCTTCAGTGGGTCGATAAACTGAGTACCAAGCATACTTGGGAACTAAACACTGGAGGTGACCACCTAAGATATGCTATGTACCCCAGAGCCTCTCGGTCAGGAAAACAGAGATCAGCACTGTAAACCTTGGCCTACATGGGCTGTACTGCCAGAGTTTAGTTTATTTTTTCTTGAGGTATTGTCATTCTTCTGCCCTCGTGTTTCCTTGTTCAAGTGGAACTGCATATTACCATTAGTTATGGACCAGCGCTCTCTTACAACAGATATTCGTTTTAATAACTTCTTTAAACTATTTTTCGTGTTCATAACTGTACTTTCACCATTTTTTATTTGTAAATTTTCATATTGCTAATTTTACAACATAAAATTTGCACATGATTTTGTAAGTATTAACTATTATTTGTAGTGTTTTGAAATTTTCCGCGTGAAATCTAGAAATTGCTTATTCTCCGGATTGCATTCTGGAAAATAGGGACTTCATCCTGGTATTTATAAATGTAGTGATACTAGAATATTAACGCTTTAAAAAAACAGCTTGAATACGCGTATTGTTTCAAACTTTTTGTCGGATACGAGATATAACATACCCACCATCCAAAATATAAGATATTTGGAGGGAAAAAATAATAGAAATTCATTGAACTAATATATGCGCAAAATTACTTAGGCCAGGAAACTTTTACAAACATCTTTTCCGTCGAATCATTTTTACAAAGCCTCCTATTAGGCTCAGATAAGTAAATTTCTATTTTTAGCCTGATGATTATATATTTCACCATTTGTTTGTTTCTTAAGTCACTTTACTTTCGTATTCGCGATTGTGTATACCGAGATACGCTCCAACCCGTTATTGCCAACGGAGCAATCCATTTCACTAGCTTGCATTGATGATGTGATAACCAAGTAAATATGCTTATTTTATTTATCTTCTTGTACACTCACCTTATCAGCACGAAAGCCAGCTGTTGATAACTGACCCTTCCTTTTTCTAAACGTTTGTTATTCTTTCTGAAATGTCTTTTTTCAGCCTAATCTTTCTGATAGTTGGGCAATGGACGTGCATTCAATAAATAAAACGAAGCTCTTTGTAGTTGAGTGTTGCGCACTCTTTCTCCGATTTCAGCTCGCTTTGAAATAACCTTTTACTGTGGTTGGGCTTCTTTCTTCACGCGTAACTGCTTTTGATGGAATGATTTGGGAATAGTTCTTGGGCGAATCAGTGGAAAGTATTGGACGTAAGAGAAAATCTCTTAGTAGTAAAATCCTGTTTCATTTTAACACCTGCTGAGGAATATTAAAAATTAATTACTTAATTTATTTGAAACAGGATTTGAGATTGAAAGAGAATCTTCGTCAAGCTATGGTGAGTTTTTCAGAGCTTAATTTTCTTTTCGGTTATGTCTCATAATTTTATTTATCAGAAAAAACTGTTTATAACTTTTTAAGCTGTGATATTTTTCAATTCTTATATAGCAAGATTTTAATTCGTACTTGATTTTAAGAACTGATAATCCATATTCCATTCTGGTTTAATTAGCGTCTAAGAATTTGAAAGAAATATTTAATTTTGACGGAAAAGTAAAGAAAACTTTTGGGGCTTTGTGTATGCGTGTGTACACACACACGCATATGATTTTTCTTTAATGATTTTACTTTAAAAAGTGTTTTAGGACGATTTTTTAATATTTGATGATCAATTTTTTGAAATGAAATAAGAAAATTTGTAATTCATTTAAAATTATTCTATATAAAATTTGACATTTTCAACTTTGGCATAGTTACAAATAATATGAATTAAATTTTGATTCGTGTAGCTGTAGAATCTTCTATTCGACCATATTGCACATTATAATTTTCATATATATACTGAATTTTTTTAATTTAATAAATTTAAAATTAACACTACAAAATTTTATGAGAATTTTAATCATATGATGTTCTATTATATTCCATTTATGAGAATTTTAAATTATTTTTCAAGTTAAATACATTTATATATCAGCATTTTATTCTTATATTTTTAATTTTGTTTTCTTAGTTCACTCTAAACCTGAATTCATTAATACTTTAAGCGTTACGATTTTGTAGATTAAATAGTTATAAAATTTGTTGGTTAGAAGTTTATTAAAAAGGATGATTTTTGTTAAATACCTCAATAATTTTCTCTTTTTAGTAAATTTTCATACTTACTCAAAAATTTTCATACTTGATTCTTTAAACTGCTGTGTATGTTTTTATTTTTGAGTTCCTTTAATAATCAATGAAGTCGTTTTTCCGATATTGCTTGATAGATTTCAGCAATGTCTATGTGTGCATATTTTTGATTTCTCGTTTCTGTGAAAAATTATTCATTCATTATAAATATCATTTTCAAATCACTTCGAGTTATTTTTGATCATTTTAAGTTAGAACATTCAACTTATATTCAACTTGGATGCATCAAAATTTTTTTATTTTGAAATTTATAGAACACTAGCCAAGATTTGCGATTTAAAATGGATTCCGAATCACTGCAAACTTATTCGCCTGAAATAATGAAGCCCATGTCTCAGACTATTCATTTTGTAACTCTGGAAATGAGAAGATATTCTACAGCAGTGTTGAGAGTTTCTCAGTCTATTCGTTCTTCTAAGTTGCCCTTTAAATCGGAATGAGATTTTTTCATACACTAAGATGATTTAAAACGTTTAATTTTTAAATGAATAATTTCATTCAGTGCTTCACACAAATGTCAATAAAATTAATTTCTATTATTTCCCTTGAAAATGGCTTTACTTTATATTAACGGTATTTTTGAGCTATTGGCTTCGATAAATTTGTGCCTAAAACACTGAATTTTGGGAATAAGGGTTTTCCCTTAATAATCTAAATTTGTTACGTAAATGGTATGTCGTAGCGTTCCTAGTGTAGGGGATTTTCCCTACTTTAGACTCGTACTCGTTAAAAGAAAGGATGGGATCTTTGGAGTCTGATTTTACAAACGTCAGAAAACATTCGTGACTTTAAAACTGGAGAACTCTAATGCTTTATTTTTTTTCTTTATTTCGAATACTTTCACTGCTGGTTATAATCTTTTTGTCCAAACCAGTGACTCTCTACCGCAGCATTGCGGCACTTAAGTGTGCCGCCGAATTTTAGAAATGTGTAGAATAAAAATTATAATGATATTAGAGTAAAAATTATAATTATAATGCTATTTCGAGTAAATCATTGAACGCTGTTGTTTTTTGTAGAAAATATTATATTATTTTATTTTATATTCTAAATTATTATCGTAAACTATTTTACACATTGCCTTGTAGGTAAATAAGCAACTTTTAAACTTACCTTTATTTTGTGTGCCGTGGCAAAAATGGTGAGGGAAGCTGAGAATTACTGGTTTAAAATATAAAACTAAATTTTTTGATAATATAGTTAAATTGTAATATTATATCTTCAAATCTAAATGTTATATACTTTTGAACGAATTTAAATTCAAATTGCTTATAATTCTAGTTTTATTTTTTTATTAATGTCATTTTTAAACTATTTTAATTGAAAATATTTTTAATAGCAAATAAATTTTTGTAACTGTTCTTTCTCGTAAATATTTATAAGTTCCGTGTTTTAAAAGATTTTTTGGATTCGGGTTTAGAGAAAATTTAGCATTTAGCCCATCTCCACAGTGTCTAAATGAAAGAATTGTTTAGAAATATATGTGCTTTATTAGGAATTTTATTTCCGCGTGATTCGAACAAAAAGATAGCCATGCACACATTTAGCGAACTTTGTAAGTATGTTTAGATGTTTACTGAAAATATATTTTTCATTTTGCGAATCCGTATTCATATTCAATAGATTTTGTAAAATTATCGAGAAAACTTAATTTTCAAACTTTATTGATGTACGAAGGAATTACTTTTAATAATCCCAATCAAAATCTAATCTTTTTTCCTTCTTTAAGACAAATTTGATAACTAGGTAATATTTAAAAAGGTTACTGGATCCGGGGGGGGCAACAAAACTGAATCATGAATTAGCTAATAATAATAACGAGTGCATGAGTACACAATCAAAAGAGCTGTGTATTTTATTCTTGACCTATGGTGATCATGTAGACTATTTTAAATCGACCGTTCAGTTCTTTGAAAAATTGTGAACTATTGTTTTCCAACGCTCAAGATTGCTTTAAAGTTTTTGTGAGGTCCTCTGATATTGTTCTTACATGGAGGACATTTTTCATATAACCGCGTGTTTGAAAGAAGAAAATCTATGGCTTATTAATGTTTGGAGATTCAATCAACTATCCAATGCAAGTTCTAAGCATTTTACTCCCCTTTAGCTAAGGCGGATTTTTTAGTGAACAACTGCTTTTATTTAAACAACAACGTTAGCTCCCTAACTTTTTCAATTTCCCGCTGCCTAAGAACACAGCTTGATAACCCAAAGCTGCTGTCAAACATTGATGAAAACATTGATGGTCCTATGGATAGCAAGATACTCATGCTGCAAAGGTGATATACTTGAAAATTTCCAACCATCTCCAATTGTTCACCATCTGTGGAATTCACTCCTCTTTTTATTAAAATAAAAGTTAATAAATTTAACTACTGGCGCGTAAGTGTTTTTTTTTTTTTCCTACTTTTTTATTCTTAAACATGCCATTGTTTTACGGCATCATAGGAAAGAACTTTCACTTTTAGAACTTTAATAAAATTATCATTTTATTTTCTTCCTCTCGAAACTTTACGGATGGAATAGATTCGTGAAATCCAACGGAAAATTACACGTTTCAATCACAAGTTATATGTTTCAGGCGAAACCCTGTTATCACAAGTTAGTGAAGACAGGATTACTTCCATGACATATAATAGATGCGTGAAAAAATAGTGATTCGCTGGCAACGTAAAATGTATTGCTAGAAATAATATTTTTCATGGCTTCTCTATTTTATAAACTTTAATTACATTTGCAAAAAATTGAATCATTCTTGAGGAGAGGATAAAAGTTTACAGCTTCAATCATTGGTAACTCTTTGAGATGCCTTCTAAAAGTCATTGACTTCGGCTTTTATTGTTACGAGGTTGAAGTGAAAGTTCTCGAATGTCCTTTTGATGACAGGTTATTTACTTTACATTTAAACTCTGGGCTTCTCTCTCTGAAGGCTTCATTTTATTTAGTTTTTATTATGTAACGTATTTAAAGAATCAGATATTATATAGGAAGCAAAACCAGATTTATATATTTTACAGATTGGTTTATATACTTTACAAAAAGTAATGAAGTAATGTTTTTTTAACCTAACTTTTAAACTATTAAAGAAATTTCTGTATGTAATGAGAAATAAATTATAATATTTATTAGTAATGCATATTGGTCCCTTTAATTCATTTCCATCGTTTTGAATTGTTTCACATGCAGTTAATAAATTACATTTTGATAATGCAAGTCGGATAATATTAATCCTCTTAACTATATTATATTTTTTATTAATACATTTTGAATTATTAAGTTTCTTTATAATAAATTTAATTTTAAAAATTTGAGATAATATTATTAAACTTACTAAATTATTACAGAATCTCAATAAAGAAACTAATTTATTTGATAGATATGTAGAGGAATTTATAGTTGATGAATTACGGTTATTATTAAAATATCTCGCAGCGCTAATTATATTTATGGTCAAATATGTAGGAACTATTTTTCACTTTATTGAAATAGTTATCAAAGCATAATTTAATTAATTTAATTACTGCATTTATGAAATGGTTTGATGGGAAATGTGTATTTCCCATGCCATTTATAAGGCTAAAAATAAATCTGTATCGGACTAAATAAAAACATGTGATTGACCATTATAAAATGTCTAATATAACAAACATGTTTTTCTTATATTTATCTAGAAAAAAACACCATTTGATTTTGCTCGTTTATTTGAGCTAAAATTCTCTTAATCTGATACAATGAGTTCCGTTTTATATTTTTAGACTTTTTTGTTTTACTTAGCTGTTGATACTTACTTTGTTTTTTCTTTTCAATAAGATATTTAAGAAGTCAACAATGTTGATGGGGGGTTGTAGTTGAGTTAAGAGTAGGAGGTCGCATTGATATAAGGTTACCCCAAAAGCATTGCACGATAATTATATGAATAATTTATTAGGATATGTAAAAACGGAGATAAATAAATTATATGGAAATGAAAAATATAAAAATAATTTAGTAATGTTCATAAATTGTTGCAAAATTAGATTTGTGTTCCCTTTTTGATATTCAAAGATCTACGGGCCGTACAAAGCAACTTGGCGACTCACATGCGGCCCTAGATCATAGACTTCTGTTGACTCATATTTTATGTTTATCGTAAGATTATTGAATTTAATATATATTTTTCAGAGTTGATAAGTTTTTGACACATGAATTTTTTGTCGGTTCGAATTATGGTTGCATGAAGGGATTTCATGTAAAAACATTTAAAAATTCGAGGTATTGAATTTTAACGCAAATTCACACAGTTTCCACAAAAAAAAACAGATATTGCTTAAAATATTCAGGAAGAATTTTAAAATTGTTCACGATGTAAAATAAAGGAAGAAATTTGTTAAAAATGCATGTAATACGAATTCATTGGAAATTATTAAAATTATAATTTTTTTAGTTTTATGTTAATAGACAATATTTTTTCTGATTATCATATGTTTACAAATACAATTTTAAAATTTACAAGTTATACAAATAATGTTTTGGACATTTTTACAGTAAAACTACTTTAAGAAACAATCTCAAAAATTGAGAATTAAGTTATTTGCTTATGATGATAAAAACATCTTCTATTTAATTATAAAACGTTAACACAGTAATTGATTTATATATAATTTTTATCATAATTATCGTGCTAAAAAAACACGTTTTAAACTATATTTTTTTCGATGATTTAAAAAATTTAAGCTTAAACTAGTTTTTGACGTGTTATATACCTGGTTCTTATTTATTTATTTATTTTTAAATATTTAAATTTTTATTTATTCGTTATAATTTGAGAGATCCAACAATTTATTTTAGTTATTTAAAACAACAATTTTTATTTTTCCTATATTATCTGTGGGGTTGTTATATCCGCATTTTCGTTTGAAAAATTGCAAGATTCAATTCAAAGTGCGAAGAAAAGAGAGACTTGTTATTTTTATTTCCAGCGTAAAAATCCTTCTCCATCTTTTGGCATGCTTAAAGTAGTTCTTACTCATATTTTCTTGGAACTTATTCCTTGCAATATTATTCAAGCATGTGGTAATAATTCTCCGAATGCGTCTTTAGTGCTCTGAAAATAGAGGATAGGCACTTTTCAATTTTAAGGTATGGACAATTGTCTATAAAAAGAGAGAGAGAGCAGTTATAAAAAGGAGGAGATTTATTCACAGATAGTTAGACTTTCTTGTGGGATAATTTGCTCCATTAAAAAGGGGTTATTCTTCACTTTTCGTCTTTTGAATCCATAGCAACAATGACTAGTGTTTAGCTAATAGATATTAAATCTATGTTGAGGTGTAAAAAAAGGAGCTTATTACTATATACTTCAAATTAATATACAATTTAATTTTTTTTTAATCCGTAATATTCTGTTTGTAAACGCATTCATTAATGGCAATTCTGCATTTTTTAAAACTTTATAATCTCTTATTGGTTTTAGTAATATAAGCACATGTTTTCTTATGGTCAAATTACATCTAATTTTGCTGCGATTGTCAGTACTTTTGACAATTGTCTCTTTTTCATAATATTTGCCTGAGAGTAAGTTAAGTATAACATATTTAATTTTCATTGGAAAATTTTTTGTTAAATGTTTACAAAAGTGAAAGCTGCAATAGTATATTCTATATGCTGCATTTTTAATAATTTCATAAGTTTCTAATAATTTTGTGCTTAGACATTTATTAAAAGTAAACATGTTCTTTTAAAACACTTACTCTTATTTTTTTAATTTTTTATGGCTGTTCTGTACACTAACAGTTCCTAAGTTTACGAACGCTTCTTTGTGCACTGAAATAAAATATATCTCAACCTTTTGATAATTTTGTAATATTCTTATAGTAAATATAGCATTAGAGATACATTCTAAGTCAAGTATCAGGTGTTTAAAGCTGCCGGACCAAGAAAAAGAGGAGAATTCTATAACAACTGATCCTCTACAAAGGTTGCCTTATTAGCTTCGCACTTTACCCAATATGCGGTGCATAAAAATGATGTCCTCTGAAATGCTTCAGTTTCAGATCATTTTCCATGAATCATGGATACGTTGCGGAACAAGTCCTGTTTTTTAGACTTTTCTGTTATAAAGAATGGTAAAATTTTGAAGCTGGCAGTAAAACGATACCAGATGAGATTTTTAGGGGATTTCCATGAAGTTTGACGTACAATTAAAGCCATTTCAGGTGCATGAATCCTGCAATTATCTATGTGGTGGTGGTGGGACTAATCCCCGTCTGGTCTAGTGGAACTAGACCAGATCCATGAGATCAAAGACAGCCAAAAAGTCCAAAAGCAGATGTGGACTTTTCACAGCCTCCTCACGAGAAAACCCCAAGCACTTCAAGATGTATTGCGGGCAAAACGGAGCATTGTCGCACTTGGGGCATGTTGGGTATTTTCTTTCACCGTATTCAAAGATTATACACTTCAAGTGGCCAGTAGAAAGTCGAGACAATGTCGTCTGATGTACTCTAGAGCCCTGAAATGTTGTGGCGGCTCCAGGATGTCTTTGGAAGTACCAAGGTTGAGCAGGAGGGTCAGCCCTCTATTCTATTATCTATGTTGAGCGCTCCATGTATATGTTAAAATTAGTTTCATCTACCCTTAAGATGTACCGCAATCAATCATAATCAATATTCCTTCGTACAAAGATTCGCTGGAAACATCTGATTTTATCAAGATAGTAATTCAAAATTATTATCGGACATTATTTTTTAGAAAATTATGAATAATAATTTGATTTGAAGAAAAAAATCAGAAATTCCATGTGTGTTTTTCTGCATTTTACAATAAGAATGCAACAGAATTCTAAGAGTCTAATTTCTTTGAACAAGCATCTGGAGTTTCCACAATTTCTTCAAATCCGATTTGTTTGAATACATCTTGAAATTATCACTTTATCCGGTAAAGTCCCTTCTGGTAAAAAAGAAGCATCATTCATTTTCAAAAACTGAATGTCTATAGAAAATATACTGCGTTATATAAAGGAAAAAATATGAAACTCGTTACACTATCTCGTATACATAAAGCAATTTTCGTTATTTTCTGCATTTCTTGTAAAAGTTATTGCTACTTTTCGAAAATTTTAATTTTTTCCAGTGAAGTTCCGGTAGATTATATATAAATCAAAGACAGAGATGTAAGCGTTTATAATATGTTTATAATCCCTGACACACACAGAATGGCTGGCTATGATATTTTGAACTTTCCTTTTTATAACCAAACCATTTGTTGTAAACCACTATTAACTAAATCATGTTATGAACAAATAATCACTTCAATTTACATTTATATCCATTCTTTGCCTCATTTCATTGTCAATAACGTTAGATTACACAGTTTAAAATAAACAAATTGTTACAGATCTGTAACGAGACGATAAATTATTTCAATATTTAAAATATTACCTTGAGAATTTTAAATTATTGAAAAACGCTTGACATCAAAAAGAAAACCCTATTTATTTCATGCCCCGGTAAATTTAAATAGCCATCACAAATCCCTTTAAATAAATATTGGATGAAGATGATTAATTTTTAGAGTGAAAACCGCCGCACTTTTTTTTTATTTCTCATATCCTATTCTCGAAGGGGGGGGGGTGTAAATCTCCAGATTTTTCTTTTGCTTGAATTAAGCATGTCCTGGGGAGATCTGAAAATCAATTCAGATTCCCTCTCCATTGTAGAAAACGTGGATCGATTCCCTCCAGCATTTCAAACGCCTTCTCCTTCCTTGGTCTTGGAACTCCGCCAAGGGGATTGTAGGTTTTGGGGGGAGGAGGTTCGGTCACTCCAGAAACTCCGATAAAATATGACGCAAAAGATGCGGCGACTAGTTCCTATCCGATTCGGGGGTGCATTATAGCATAATAACGGGAACGGAACAAGCGGGGGCGAAGGTTAAAAATAAATCAAACGGTTATGCTAATTTCAACTCGTTCTGTACTTTACTTTCCTCCAGTACAGCGAGATTCCTCTACACATTTTCCCCTCTCACCCCCCCCTCTTCTCATCTCCATCTAAATGTATTGATCTGATTTAAGACAGATGATTCGGTTTAGTGGCTTTTCGTGGATTAACGAGTGCTATGAACTTGCTGACGGAAATCAGTTTCGTTTTCTTCGGTTTTTATTCGGCGTTAAATGACTCTTGCTTTTATTTTTCATGAACATCGGCTTTTTTCATACCCAAAAATATTTGATATAAGTGAGTATACATGCATATTGCAAAATGAAGTGGGTTTTTGAATTAGGGATAAAGTTAAAAGTTAAAAACCACGTTTATTCTTATGATTTAAAAAAAAAAAATTTTATCTAACGAAATTTTTACGACAGAGAATCTTCTTATGATTGGATAAATGGACGACGAAGGTCGTCTAATCTAGCAACTGAAATTATGATGTCACGAGTGCCAACAGGGATTTTTGTCTAGGATATACACACTTTATTCTCTAAATAGCATCCTGAATAATTTCTCTCGAGACTTAATTAAAAATCTAGAATGTGATTTAAATTCACTCTTTTTTAAGCAATCTCGAATGCAAATAGCTTAAAGATTTGATGCTAATAATTTTGATTCAATATTTTATAAATCATTTGTTGATTCCTGACAGCATTCTTATATATATATATATATATATATATATATATATATATATATATATATATATATATATATATATATATATATGTGTGTGTGTGTGTGTGTGTGTGTGTGTGTGTGTGTGTGTGTGTGTGTGTGTGTGTATATATATACATATATATCATGAGTTTTATTACTATTGGTTAGCTACAAGAGAGAAAGAGAAGTTACATAATACTCATAAAAAATAACACTGTTTGTAACATGCGCATTTACTGCAAACGTAATTTCATATTTTCGCGGATCAACACAAATTTCTGCTTAAAATATCACTTTTAAGAAGTTTGATATCAAACACTTTAATGTTATTTTTATTTTATCGATCATGATTCCCAAAGACGCTTAGTTGTCTACGGTGTTATTTACGGCAGTTGTTTCAAAGAATATGTAAATAGTTCCAAGTTTTAGTGACAGATAATTTTTACTAGGTTATGTATCGCGAGTTAAGTCGCAGAAAAAAAGGGAACAAGTGCGATATTTTAATAAATATATCGAAATTTTTTTTACACATTCAGCATTTCACGAACAATATTTTTATTCTTGATCTATATCTTGCTTTGACACTGAAGAGCGGAAAGCCCAAAGGTTTGAAAGCTGTTGTGAGGTATTTGAACATCGGATGGTAACAACATATCCAGGGATAACGAGCCGAATTCATGTGTGTCACAAAGGAGAAAACTGGAAAATTCCCAAGCACCCACCTTTATGGATTTGCAAGCTGAAATCAAAAGCTCAGCCTCTGTTTTTAGTCGTTCAATAGTGCTTGCGTTCAAGTTCAGAACTTTCCTCTCCGAGAACTTTTTCCTAATCCTTGCACTCTTCGACACAATTTTTAAATAAAACGATTTATGAGTGCTTATTATATTCAGAACATGAACTTATAACTGATTGTATTCTATAAAGTACAACTGCATATTAGGTTCATCTTTCTTATCTTCTTCTTTCTTATCCCCTGGTCTGAATCAGACCAGGTCCATGACATACTTCGCCTTCAAAGAATCGAGGACAGCTCCAGGGCTGTATAAAAGTTCACGCTTTGAAAAGCCAATGCAGTGCAGTAGGTTTCTTATCTGATATGCCTAACTTCCTGCAAATACATGGATGCTGATTTGCACCTTTAAGTAGCGTAGCAAAAAGACTAATTTGTGAAGCGTATATGAACATCCGCTACATACCTCCTTCCAATAGAACTTTTCAGCAATAATGGATTATTCAAATATTACAAGAGAGGAAACCTGCAAAATTCCCAAGAACACTCACTCCACTAGTACATAAAGTAAAAAACTTAACAACATCCTGTTCAACAGGATTGAATTTCAAATGCTGAAGATCAAAACACTAGATCACGGTTGCTTTTTATTGACTGGTATTCTTCTAATTGCATTGAAGATTGGTCTTTTTCCCTGCTCAAACTTGTCAGTGATTCAGTTGTCTGTTCCACTTTCCAAAATGGAAGACCCCAATTTCGATCCTGATGACTGTTAAAAAGTGGCGAATTACATTCCTGTTTTCTGAGTACACAACTATCGAGGTGTGAGTGCTTGGCAGTTTTCTTATGTTCTTCTGTTGTGACGTGTAAGTATCGATCAATATTTAAGAAAAGTTTTTCTGGAATGAGATACTTTTTAGGGATGATAAAATTCCATAACTGTTTTCAGCTGTCCAGTATGTTACGTCAAATATGATATTGCAATACCAATGAACTAGTGATGGGTAAATAAAATACAAAATTTGATGTATACTATGCTTTCTTTTGAGCATAATAATAATAATGACCACTCATTTTTAAGTAATCTTTTTTTTGTCAGTGAAACCTGTAATTTGGCATTCTTTTACAAAAATCAATATGTGTTTAACAATCCATCAGTATGTGATTTGTTAAAAATAACTAACTGAAAAAAACTTGAAAAACTTCTGTCTCATTTTCTCTAGATGTAGTTTACATTTCGATTTTTCATCTATAGTTGCTACCAGTAAGTGGACTTGTTTTAATAGTTTATGAAAATCCATCATAAATTCAATTAAAGCCTCACAGCGTATATTTCAAATGGAGATAATCTTGAAAACTATAAGAATGAATAACTCATTTCTATGAATAGTTTGCGTTGTGGAATGCTTAACTGTTTGTTGTAAGGCTTTATAAGCTTGACAGGCGTGCAAGAATAAAGAATCTTTACTCCGAAAACATCAAAGGGAGGGCCAGCTGTATTCTGCCCATTCATGGTTATGGATAGTTCTCCCCATGGACATGACACCCTCTTACCAACCACCGTGCATGCCGAATTGTAACATCCATACCCCCCGGGGATCGACCTTTCTCTGTGAAAAGTCAGCCCTTGTGAGAAGTGCTCTGTCCTACCATTCGATTCCACGAATAATAATAAAACACTCGAAATTCGAATCCTGGAATGTGTTTTTTTTTTATTCTATTCTTTCAAATCCTTTGGGATAAAAAGTATGAATTCTTTCAGCTGAAAATTTTAATTAGTGTTATCTGATGAAGTTCTAACGTCTTTAATTAGCATAACAATCACTATGCAGATAATATTAATTTTTATTTCACTTACAAGTTGGCTAGTACAGAGTGCCATGCCGTTGCATGTTTGACTTGTATGCCTTCTTGGGAATGAACATATCGATATTTATTTTAAATATTATCGATACATATTTTATTATGAAACTTGCTCTTGCTCTCAGCTGATTTTGTTCTGTTTTTATCTTTAATAAATCAAAATATATCGCATGCATTTACGAGAAATATTTCTTCAACAGTGTTTTTAAACAAAAGTCACAGTTGTCATGTAAACAAATAATTTAAACTGCTATTGTATATAACAATAGTGCATTTGATTGTGAATTCCAACTGTTGTTGTTGTTGTGGCTTATCTTCCAACGGTCTGATGGACCTTGTCTAACTTCGTCAGACAAGGTCCATCAGACCGTTGACGCTAAGGAAATCGAGGACCAGAAGGGGGATTGAGTATATATCCTCTCTGGAAAGTCCCAAACAACTGTGAATATTTTAAATAAATTTAGGTAGTATTTTTTAGTTTTTTATATATATTTTTATGACATAAATTTTATAAATTACTTAAAGTGGAATGTAAAAGTTATATTAGGAATTTCATTGCGCTAAATATAATATTATTACTTAAGATAGCAAAAAGATAAGTGTTCGAAATAGCAGAGATAATAGTGTTCAAAAATGACATCAATTAGATTTCGAATATTGCAGAAATCCAAGAATCTTTTATGATTCATTTTCAGTTTCGAGAAAATATATAATTCCTTATTTATCTATTAAAAATGCACTTCTCTTCACTTTATTTATTTGGAATAGTTAAATGTTAAATTGATGTAAAGAAAGAGAGACTCTAAAGATTGCACTCAGTAGAAATTCTATTTTGAGGAAATCCCCAATCAGAAACCCAAATGTCTGTTTCTTTCTTTCTCGATTGAAGGTGAACTGGGCTCATCCACCATTTACAAAGCAACTTTGCGTGAGTAGAATCTTTAAATCTTATTGAGAGAGAGAGAGGACGAAATTACGGGAAGAGCCCACTGCGAACTATTAACATATAATTCGCTCAGTATGACGCCACGTAGTATTAAAACGGCAAGCTCCCTAAGCCTTGCACATATCCAGTTTTTCCTTTCTTCTCGATTTTTACAACAAACCCACTTATGAAACGCGCCGATCTAAAATTATCTTCTCGCATGAATGTCAACTTTCGAGGTAAACATTTCACAATTGAAGGAATGAGGTCTTTTTCAATATTTCGTTTCTAATCTTTTTTTTAGATTTTTAATCATTGTCTTTAAAGTACGTTTGGTTAGGGTATTGAGATACGGCTTTTTTTTGGACAACCGGGATTCTTTGTTGTCATTTTTTGCATACAAGCTCTAATTAGAGGTATAGTTTATGATGGATTCCGAACCCCTACGCCCCCGAACTCATCATAGTCTATTGGTAGGACAACGCTTTTCAGAGTGAAAGGTCTCGAGATCGATCCTAGCTACTATTGAATAACGGGAGATTTATGTTGCGCTTCTGCATAGGTGCTATGAGTGCTTAGAGTGTCCTCCTTGCGACACGAGACAGTAACTCTCTTTCTATGAAAAGATTTTCTGGGAGCCAATTTCTGCGGCAGATATTAAAATATCTCATACACAGCCAGATAAGTTGTCCAATGCGCGGTGCAAAACATCAAAATCTAAGGTAGGAATCGAACTCTTGAACTGTGAAACCGTGCTAATTCTGTCACTGAAGCCGCTAAACAAATGTAAAAGTTGATTGTTTTCAAATCTTGGCTTGTAATTTCGAACTATGGTCAAGTGACGAGAGTAATTCTTGACCTGCCTTCTTTTCAGCCACACCAATGGAGGGACATAGATCTTACAAATTTTTCAATGGTTATAGGCATGTCAGGACTTGATAGGCGAACTCTTGCCTTCGGTTCAAAAGTCCGTGGGTTCGTATCCCACCTTGGGTTTGCATGCTCTTCTCTTGTAGCCATTTGGAATCTACTTTAAACCGTAGGTCCCTGTCTAATTACCTCTCATGTGAAAACAATGATCGTTGAGCGACAAACCAAACCAGGATATCATAGGCCTTCTCAACATGACGATCTTATGGTGTGAGTTATAAGAATTGATATATATATATATATATATATATATATATATATATATATATATATATATATATATATATATATATATATATATATATATATATATATATGCTTGTGAAATTTCGCGGTGCAAAATTCTGAATCTTTGAAATAATTTTATTTTAATACATTTTGTACTGCGTGTAATTTCACTCAATTTCTTACGTTTCTCGGCTTTTGGTTCTGATTTTTTACTTTTCTGTCCAGTGAATATGTTTTCCTATACTAAAGAAAGGAAAATTGATCTGTATTGCACTTTATCCAATCATGTTTAAGTTTGCGGGTACTTTTTTTTCGTTTAAAATTTGAGATTGAATTTAACTCATTATGCCATTCTCACTTAAATTAACATTAGTTAAAATATATAAAATTTGCACAAAAACATTTTATGTTTACTTCCCGTATTACAAGTCGTAAAATACGTAGGGAAAATTATTACGTATTATACTTAAATGGTAAATATTTAATTGAAGTATCATAATTGTATTTATATTAAATGAAATGTTTATTTGTTTGAAATGTCAACAATTGTTGTTAATGTTGTTAATAAATGTCAGATAACTGTCATTAAGTAAAATTTTAAATGAAAAAGAAATTACTTCAATTTTCAATCAAAATATTCAAAACACATTTCTCGAAAGTCTATCCGACGATGCATGAAGAGAAAACATTAATTATATTTGCTATTCGTGTCATTGCGTTCTTGAAAAAATAACAATAAAGTTTAAAAAATAAGAAAAGATGAAAAAATAAAAACAAAAGAAAAATCCTAATTCCTGAGTGACCCCCCCCCCCAGTAAGATTATTAAATAGATCCCTTGAGCGAGCTGTACAATGTGAACAAGTGTTCAATCCTGAACAGGTCTGTTTTTTCGAGCTGACTTAAAGAGTTCTTTTCGACAAGACGCTGTATTTTTGGCAGACCGCCCTTTCTTTTTTTTGTTTTTAATTATGTTTACTTATTTTAAGTGATCAGACTCCTATTCGTCACATGTTTTTCAAAATGTTTTACTGTTTTTTTTAAAAAAATGTTTCTGCTTCCAGTTACGTTGCTGATTTCACCTCTGCTGTACCTGTGTTATTGAATTTTTTTTCGTGCCTTTTTGAGGCTGGTTCTTTAAACGATACTTGAAGGAAAAAGTTGAATCATAGCTGGTTTGGCTAAGCTTCTCAAGTTGAGGTGTATTACTCGGAAATTGTGCAGAGTTCTGCTATTTTAACACCACAGTTAAAGTTTTTTTTTTGGGGGGAGTGATGTTTTAAAATCTATTATTCATAATGAAATGCAATGAATTTATGGTTCTTTTGCACTGAAACTTCATTTTAGTTTGTTGATTCATTCAATCTGGTTAGAATATTTTTAAGCGATTTCAATTCATTAAAAATTTATCCTCAGGATTTTTTAATGTTGAACAAATTTTCTTCTTTAAACAATTAGCAAAAAAGTGGTCGTTAAAAATGCGTTTACATATATGTTTCCTTAAAAACTGTTTTGTATGTGTTTGAATATTGAAGGAAATGATGAGTATTAAACCAGTAAGCTATATTAATTTGCAGTGGTTATGCAGCAGAGATATGCGTAAATAGAATCGTTAAACGCGAAATATTTAATCAATCCTATCATTTGATTACGAAATATTACATTAGTTTATATTTACTTTCGTGACTACGTATGCATCTATAATATCTGTTCTTATACAATGTTATCTAGTGCTTAGTAATGAAAAAGTTCGATTATCAAATTACATTCACTTAATTATGTAAAATCTCATGCATTTTACTGAATATATAAGCTCCAACTAAACTTCTATTTTTATATGGCCGTGAAAAAAATTATTGCAACAAATGTTACTTAACACTAATATTTACCAAAAGATCTTGGTAATTTTATTTCGTAAAAAAAGTTCAAAATGTCATCAACAGCTGCGACTGTCGTTGTTTGCGTATGTGTGAAATATGACATTAAGACACACGTTTAAAATGTTCTTATTCTTCTGTAGGGAAACTATTTATGGAGTAATTCGAAATCACTAGTGTTTGCAAATGGGTTACAACAGAAGAAATGCATATTTGAATCATACGAATGCTTTTTACTCATTATTTGACTTTTCAGCTGTAAAATTTCCTATTTCTTTCCTCAATACTTGTAATTTTTAGCTATAAGGTTACCACAATTCATAGCCAAGATTTTCGAAATCATTCGTTATAGATATATAACTAATATTAAAAAATAATTATAAATCATGTATATTTTTCTGAGAGAATAATATTTTAATGTAATAGAAGGTTTTTATACGAAATTCTTATAATAGTAAAGTTGTATTTATAGTAAAATTTCACTGTGAATGATGTATAAAATAAAAAATAAAGCCATGATTACTACTTGGAACAAAAGCTACTTTTCTGTCTGTTAATAAACATTATTTTGCGTGCTTTTTTATTAATTTCTATTTTTGTTCAAATTTAAAAACATTAGTGTGATCAACTTTTCTTAAATTATGCTAAGTGTGCACTCTATAATATCTTTCAATAATGATGAATTTGCTCGTTTAAGTAATTCATGTGATGAAAATTCATACGCAGTCGTAAATGAATTATATTCATTTCTCTAATGATTTTAAACAACTTTCTGTTATAAATCATGACTTACTAACTTTTTTTAAAAATTTTTCTTTGTTGTCGATTTTGATATCAGCAAAGGTAATTCCAACATGTATGGTTAAACCAGTAAACGGAACTTCCAATAAAGCAACATGTTTCAAATGAATTTTCAGCCCTTATCATAAATTTAAATAGTTATTTCTAAAGGAATATGACCCCAGCGATATTATTTCTGTAGAAAATCTGATGCCCCTGAAGCATAACTTAGAACTTGCTTAAAACGCAATATTATGATAATGTTTTTAAATATATAATTATATATAGATTAAGCAAATCGTGAAATGCGGAAATTCTGAAAATTAATCTTTATTTTGTGTTTAATTTGAATACAACGGTATATAGGGATAATGTTTTATACTATTCAATGTTAGAAAACTTGTTATACGTTTTAAATAATTTTCTAATTCAGTTTTTTTTTTTTTTGTGCACATTCCCAGACGTATTAATGAATAACTAGGTCATTTTTAAAGATGTTTTTTTATTTTAATATTCAAAACTAAATTTTTGAGTAAGCGCTTATACAATCATGCTTATATAGTTCCATTTCAACAGATTCCTATGGGACTACTGTTCATATTAGGCTTGGATGCCTGAACATCATGAAGCTGCTTGCTGCAAAATGAGTCTGAATTAAAATCTCCTTCAGTGAAAGTTATATATTTCAAAGTCACTATTTCATATCTTTAATATCTGAATAACACAATGTTAGTGTATAGTAAAATACTTCCTGATATAAAGTTAGGCTTAAAACATTTAACGATGTATTTTCTTTTTTATTAAAGTCTTTTTATTTTTTTAAAGATACTTGAATTAGATGTTTCTTATCGGGAATGTGTTAAAGTTAAAGTAAAATATTCAGCTAAATTAAGTTAATACTATGAGCATAGATTTGAATTCGTGCTTCCGGTAATAAATTCATTTTAGCCAGTGGCTAACGGTTATTCTACTTTCTCAGGCATCTAATTGAAGTTATTATCTTCCTCAGGTCATCTGGAATGTGAGCAACCAATGTGGTGTTTCTGGGCAAGGATTCGGCAAAGAGATGTCAACTGGTTTCCTGGTCCCGGTGAGAACTGTCGACGCTCATCAAGTGTCTTCGGTCATCAAGAACAGGATTGACCCTGTAAGTATCATCCAATAGCCTTTCGACCTATTTTTCTTTACAGCTTACTATGATTCTACAATAGTTGATTAATAGTGAAGTATACATTGTGTGTGAGAGAGAGACTTCCAAATTAATTTACTCAACATGTATATTTCAAATTTAGTGTTAGTGAATTTAAAACTATTTATTCTTCAGTATAGTTTATTTTAAATTTATTTCAGAATAATAGATTACAATTTACTGCCATTTTATGATATTTTTTAAATCTGTAAAATATTTTATTTCACACCTAGAAATCAGTATACTTGTGCTAAAATGAAATGGAAAGTAAACGAAGTTCTCTATTCCGATTATTATTTTTTTATGTATCTGTAGACAGTTGCTTTCTTCTTTGTAGCCTATTTTTTAAAATTCCTTGATTTATTTTCAAATTGTTGAAATTAAATCTGAAAGGGAATATAAAATTACGCAGTTATAAGTTGAAGTAGGATTCATAGTAACTCCTTAATCTCATAATCAATGATTCGAAATTATCTTGAGTAATACTTTTGACTACAGTACAATGTCTCATATTTTGAAAAGTACTTAAATTCGATACGCGCGTTTCCCCTTTTAAATTAAATTATCGAATTTAAACTGGCTTTTGTCATAAAATTAATAAAAATTCTATTTTTGGCATAAGTTAGTTTTTTTTTAATTCATATTTTTACATAATTTAATATTTTATCTATCTACATACATTACTGGGTTTTATACTTATAAACTAATTTATTGCTTAGTAGTTTATTATTATAAAGTTTCGAAAGAAACTTGTTTATACATTATAAGACGTAAAATTAAACGAATTATTTAATAAGCTTCAATAATCGGGAGGAGAGAATAAAAATATTGCCATAAAAGGTAAGAAAGTATTTTAACGAATTTCTCTAAATAGAAAAAGAACGTGACTGAAATGCAACCTTATTGAGACGAGTAAGTATTTAGTCTAAATACACGCGTAGATCCTGTAATAAACAGGTAAATTCCTTTTCAATACTACCAAATGACATACTTTCTTTAAAGATTAATACTAGTATTAAAATTAATACTTGTATTTTTTTATGTATGTGAATATCATAAATACCAAGTAAGTTCTATAATTCATTCACTTTATTAAATAAAATATACTTTTCGTAATACGTGAAAGTATTGAAAATACATTAAGTTCTAACCTTCGGTTAGCGATGCTTTCTGCATGTTTTTGCGGAACTGAAGATACTGCGCCAAATTTGGTAAGTGCCAAATTAATTGCGCCAAATTAAGAAGTGTAACGAGTTCTAAATTTTTCCGAATCTGAACATTGATGTTTCTGAAATTAAGAGAATATTTCAAAATTTTCTAACTTTTTACTTGAGAATAATTGCAATAATCAAGTGTAAAGTTAAAAATTAATTATTCCATTTACGAAATTGGACCTCCTAACAAATAACTAGGGCCTCTGCGAGATACAAGTCACAGAGAGAGATCTGATCTTTTATTTTATTTATATAACAGTATTTATTAAGGAAAACCGCGTATTTTTTAAAGAAAAAATAATTAAGAGACCTCACAGAATTATTTGCCCTGAGGTCTCAATAAAAATATTCCCGGTTTTCTTAATATTTTACTGTGTTCCACATACAGAAACATGATTTTGATTAGAAACATACAGAAGATATAGTATCCTACTCTTAATATTCAATTTACCACATCAACATATTTTTTTGCTCAAGATAATGAAACTAGGGAAGGATGAGCTCAGCATATTCCCTTTCTTGCTTTTGCAATCTATTTACATCCGCAGTTATCATTAATCGTGCGTTGAGATTATTTATTTAAAATCACTTAGGGTTAAAAATGAAAAACTATTGATTCTTTCAACTAAATAGATTCGTCTTAAAGTCAAGCACTAAACCTGAACATTTAAGCTTTCTTGATTTGCTTAGACACCTATAGCATTGTTGGCATTATATGATTTTCATTTTCAAGTACTTGTAAAAATTCCTTAAAGTTGTATGATAACTATTTTAAGGAATTTTTACAAACTGTGTTCATTTACTTTGTGTGTTTTAAAATTAAGTATCGCTATAACAACAGAAAACAAAGAAATGGTGATTTTTGTTAATATATATATATATATATATATATATATATATATATATATATATATATATATATATATATATATATATATATATATATAAGAGAGAGAGAGAGAGCAATTTTTTAATGTTTTTGAATAAGTTTTAATGAATTTTTAAACTAGAATTTGCAGTTTCTATAATGAGTACTTTAGTCAAATTATACAATTCAATTAGTTACTCACTTTTAAAAGAAATGTATGCAAAATTTCATTTATTTTCCTCATT
Source organism: Latrodectus hesperus (assembly GCA_037975125.1). Taxonomy (NCBI): domain Eukaryota; kingdom Metazoa; phylum Arthropoda; class Arachnida; order Araneae; family Theridiidae; genus Latrodectus; species Latrodectus hesperus. The sequence continues at coordinate 30,736,192 of CM075859.1, forward strand.
CACAGTAATTAAAGTTACAAATTACTCTAACGATGTACAGTTAAATTATATTTTAAAGCTAATTTCTATTTGTCAGTTTTTTCTTATCAATGAAAAAAATTATTTGAGATATCTATCAATAATATAAGCATTTTAGTAAAAAAAAAACTGTACTAGACAAAATATCGAAAAAAATTTAAATTCTATTATTTAATTTGGAATTATTTCAACTCTCATATTTAAATTTCTTATTTCCAATCATATTATATCACGAAAGTTCTTTGTTTTAAGTTAACAGGTTGGCAGCTATATGTAAATATAATCTAGGGATGTAGCTATTGCTGAAAATATATTTAAAAAAATTGACAAGTGTATTTAATGTCTTATAGTACATAGAATCTCATTGTGATGGTATTGTAAGTTTAGAAATCGATATAAATTTGAACGAGAATTATTGCAGAGCCTGGGGGTAACTATAATCAAGGGCTGTATTGATGAATGAAAATGTTCTCAAATACTTTGAATAAATATTTAATGTACAAAAATCTGTATACTGTGATAAAAGATTGCGTTTGAAAAAAAATTCCTATTGGTGTAAGCTAAAAATATATATTGTTAATTTTTATCTTTAAAGGAAATAATTGCATTAGCTACCGACAGAAAATTTTATCGATTAAAGTATGCACTAAAACATCTAATAGAGTTTTAGAATAAGATTTGTATTTGGAAGAAAGGTTGTAAAAGCATTTAAGTTTATTAAGGTTCTTGGGATGGTGACAATTACATCTCTAAGTTATAACGACTATTCATTTTTATTATTTGAGATGAATATGCTTATCATCATCTCAATTAAAAAAATTCTTATTTACGATGAATATGATGTTATTTTGATTCGATTTATGTTTATCACTTTTTTTTTATTTTTTAACTGTACATTTTCTGACAAGCGACTTATATTGTTATATGATACAATAAAATTATTAGGATTTAATTTAAATTTTACTAAGTATATTGGATATTATTCCATGAATCCCATAAATTTATAGTAATTTTTTTAGCATTCAAAAATATTTCTGTGCTGAATATAAAGTTGCAGAAAAATGATTCGTTATAGAATATGTAACGATTATAAATCCTTAAGCTAGATTGGAATAAATAATACTATTGAAGTAGAACACTTTGAATTTAATTCTTATAATTCTGGAAAAGGAAAGTTTTATAAGAATTAAAGAATGATTTATAAATATACTTTAAAAGATGAAAAAAAACCTCAATTGATATAAAAAATGTGTTTGTTATAATACACTTTTATATATATACAAATATAGTACTAATTCTAACTGATAACTTATGTTAACAGATATTGAACAAAAAGGAAAGGTTGAATATAAGTTTAACAAAAAAATGGTTCTTTGAAGAAAACAATTAGGGAATAAATCTTTCAATATAAGGGAAACAAAATATAAAATCTTATTCATTTCTTAATGCATTCTCACTCTAAAGGTAAAACATCTTAAAATGCATATTTTTTATGACTTTCCATTAGCATTATAGTGCTTTACAAGGTATGAAACTAAAGAAGAAAATTTTTTTTGTATTCATTTATATGCAAATTAGATTAAACTTATTTGTATGTCAAAGTAAATTGGACGACGGGACTGCCTTATAAGTTTAAGCAATGTGTTAGAAAAAAACTTAGCATTTAAATCCTCAAGTTGTAGAGAAAACTCAACACAAAGCTCGAATGTAAAAATTTTTTTACTAAGTTAAATTTTTAATTAAGCATTTTTACACGAATTGTTTCACTGAAATTCAACAAAATCATTAACAATGAGTTGTTCATTTTTAATTTAATTTACAGTATTTAACATGCTTCCTTCCTACCTGTCATAGGATTCATCTATAAGTCTGTATGAATGAGCTTGTACTTTCACATGACATCTCGAAATAAACTCTCTAATTTTAATACAATAGTCGCGAAATAAATGGAATAAAGTCTACTTATTATACATAAAAAGAAAACCATAAATAAATCGTAATTTTTTTGCTGAAAAATCGTAAAAAAAAAATTTGTATTAAACAACTGTTAGCCTAAATGTACATCAACAATTAAAAATATTTTCAATAAAACGCTAAAAAATGTAGATATTTTATCTTAGAAAAAAAACCTCATATATTTTCCGAAAACTACTTTTCAAGATTTTTTCTTATCTAAGACATGCTAGCACTTAGCACTGTCGGAACAATGGTTCTTTCTAATTTGCAACTTTGCAAAAGTTCTCCAAACCAACTGTTAATCAGCCGCTGTTATGGACATCTCATATTCGAGATAAGTGAAACTAAGTCTGGACCAAAAAATTGAATTAACTCGTGTGTTAAGTAATCGTAAAAAATAGAAATGAAAAAACTTACATTTTTTGTTTGATTTTAACAATTTAGCTTTTATGTACGTGAATGCACATTCAGTAATGAAACTGAATAGAATTTATTTCAGAACAAAAGTCTTAAAAAATACACTCCTAGTATTCTTTCGTATCTACCTAGGACATAGCAATTGTTGATCAACATTTTTGGAACGAAGAAGTTCATCTGTTAGTAAGAAGAAAGTAAAATCGGATGACTCTTACATGATCAAAGTGAGATAGTTTCTAGATCATTCCATAATCGATCAGGTGGACTAACTTGGTTATCCAGGACTCTCTCGAATAATCATAATTTCCCTATTATTAAATGAATTTTGGAAGTTAATTACCTTGGGTTTCGCAATATTTATTGCATGAATGACATGCATCATTGAACTGAATGTTACTAACATATGTTTGATTGTAAGTTTTATTTCTATTTTCAGAGTGAAATGAATATAAGTAGTAATGTTTGAAAGTTTCAATTCTAAATGCTTATATAAATTGATGCAATATTTTTAATTTTACAATATTATGAATATGGTATCACATTTGTTTTCTATTTATTTAAAACTCGAACTTGCGTGATCTTTACTTAAAGTTTTCGTAATATAAGGCAAATTGAAATGTTTTTAAAATATATCTAGAAAAAATTAAGACAAACGTTAAATAATTTGCAGCATTTAAAATTGAATTAATTTTCAAAATTTAACATTATTAAATGTATTTTCATCTAAACGTCATTAGTACAAATCAATATGAGATTATTATTCGTAAAATAAATATAATTTTCATTTGAATAATTTTTGTTTTCTGAATCTTAATCAGCTCAATTTATAGTGAGGAATTTTTTTTAATAATAAACCAAATAATAATAATAAATAAATTTTATAAACTTTTATTTGTATCAATAAGATAGATAATAAGATGATAAGATTGTATCAAAAAGATAGACATAGATTTTAAATTTTGAATTTACCTTAAAATATAGCATGTTTTAAATAAGAGTTCTGTCAAAAATATTAGAGTGGCTATGCAATTTTATAAATACGAAATGTCTGACATACTTGGTTGTTTTTCTACAGTATGAATTAAGAAAAATGTATGTATGAATTTGATGATTTATATATATGCATAAGTTTTTAAAACAACGAAGCTCATATTTTCGAAAATTAATATTTTCTGAAATATGGTCCTCTAAACCAATGTATAGTCATTGGTTTTGTATAAAAGCTGTCTATAAATTTTCAGTATTTGTAAATAAATTTTTTTTTGGAATTATTAATATCTACTTCATTGAAATTTTTATGGCGTATGATGTACCGTTAAATTTAATTATTAACTTTATAAAGAAAAAATAAAAAAAATCATTCAATTCCATCAACTATATTTAATGTTATAGTGTCTTTCGATTTTTAAGTGAGATTTTTTTTATTAAATAGATTTTTTTTCTAGAAAAGAATAAACACAATTAACAACAAAAATGCAAAAAATTGTCAAGAAGCAAAGAAATTAAATGGTTGATTATAAATCAAATTTATATTTTCACTGAAGCTTTAATCGTATTCATATTTTACTATGTTTAGGGGGAAAAACATTTTGAGTGCATTTCTAATCTCATTATTCTTACACCGCCAACCAAATGTATTCTGAATTTGACAGGTCAACGAGAGATTATTCACACATGAATATTATACTTTCACAGAAACTATGTACTTGTAATAACGCCATCTATTGAGAGTACGTAAAACTAATAACAGTTTTAAGCGAAAATAGAATTTAAATTCAATTTTTGTACAAATAAATTTCTGTGAATATATTTTATTGAGATACGCATTCAATATAAATAATAAAGTATTTTTCTAGTGTATTTATATATCCCAATGAATTGATTTTGATCCATAGTTCTTAAGTGGCAAATATTAATAAAAAATTTGCTAATATGTTCGAGACTTTTATCGCTTTTTTTAAATCAGTGAAGAGATACAAAAAAGTCCACCTTAATTTTATGAAAAAGCAATCCTTAATGAATTTCATGAATAAAAGTTTAAAAATATTTTTTTCAAACTTTTAACCATGAAATTTATCATTTCCTCGACTATTTCGAAAAAGTATGTTATTGTTACTTGTTGTTACTCATGGACAATCCAAGCTCGTTATGCCTGAAAAAACATATAAATAAATTTCAAGGTATTCTTAATTATTTTAAAAGATTAATTAACTATAACAATTTTAATTCATGCATATCTGCAAATTTTAGTTAAACAACAATTAGGTATATATATATATATATATATATATATATATATATATATATATATATATATATATATATATATATATATATATATATATATGATGACACAATAATACTATATTTATATAAAATTTATATAGATGATATAAATTTGTTAAATAATTTTAAGTACTAAAATATAAAGTTACTAAATATTTTATTTTCATATTTTAGAGGCTTGGCAGTACTAATGTAATATCCTACGTATTTGTGCAGCTAAATCTATTTGGAACCATTTGAATTCTTAGTTCTGCTTTCATGCAGTTTTACATTTAAAAATTATGATCTAACATGAGTGGCAAATGACGTATTCTTCAAAAATTGTACCAAATTTCTAAACAAAATTCAATTTATTTTCTAAATACCGAGTTGTGTTTGTAGAAATTAACTGATCATAGTTATCACATGAACGGTTTGTTGAATCGAAGCAAATCTGAGTAGTTGTAATTATCAGTCGATTTTAAACTGTAGAGTCTTAAGAAAAGTTGTTCTCGTGTGCAAAAAGTAACTGAAAGTCGCTCTTCAGAACCAAAATTTCTTGTTTCAATCCCGACCACAATTAGACAACAGGATGTTGGCCTTTTACATACAAGTCTGTCGGGTTGGGTGCTTGGGAATTTTCCAAGTTTCCTCCCTTGTGACACATAAATATGTCCCACTGTCTATTGAATGTTCTTCTAATATGCAATTTACGCTGTGAATATTAAAATCAGCAGCTCTAGACCATGAGTTCCAAAACTGTTGAGTTTAATTATGCAGTGTCAAAACCATATTCCACGTAGTTAGATGTGTTTTTCAGAGTGCCCCTATAGAAGAACGAGTCTTTTATGTCTTCTGTATGTACTTCTGTCGGAGTTGTTGCTTATGAGTTTCCTCTCTTGCGACAATGAATACAACTCAGTATCAATGAGAAAGCCTTATAACAAATGCTTTAAGCCAATCGCAGTCAAAATTTCTGAAAATAAGGTTACTGGTAAGAGTGCGGTCTTCAGAATGGAAGGTCGTGAGACACTGTTAATTTAGGGGAAATAGATGTTGCACTTCTGCTGGAAAAATCCCACCCCCATATTGCAATGTATGGTGGTTAATTATCTTATGATTATTATCGGCTATAATATGTCTAGATTGCTTTCGCTTCTCATTAAAATACAGTGTCCGACATTGAAAATGCCGCACCAACAAGAAATTGCCAGAAAGTGACGAAACTCGGCAAACAGAGAGACAACAACAAAGAATACGTGATCTGTATTTCAAAATGATATGCATAATACAGAGCGAGAACAAGGTCGAGTCAGTAGGTTATAGTACCACCGTGGACGGCTATACACGAAGCAACACGTCTGGGCACAGAAATGAGAGTACGGATGGCCTCCTAAGGAATGGCTCTCCATTTCTTATCAAACATTTGCCATTGTACTTCTTCCGAAGTAGGCACAGTGGCAGGGTCTGCAAATGTCATCTAATTATATCCCAAACGTGTTCGATTGGTGAACAATCTGGCTAGAGCTGTGGCCAGGGAAGCAGCTGTACACTTTGGTGAGCATGTTGGCTGATGCAAGCAATGTGTAGTCGGGGTTGTTCATCTGAAAAAAAACATTGGGCACTCTTTGAAGGTAGGGGAGTGTCACCCTATCTTCAGGGTATCCACCACGTGCGGCCGCAGCACATCATCCATGTAACGTTGGGCTGTCATAATGCCGTGAATACGAGCTAGAGGGGACCTGGAATCGTACGCAATGGCGCCCCAAACCATAATGCCACGTTGTCGCGCGGTGGGGCGTTCCACAATTACTGCAGGATTGGACCTGTCTTCACGTCGAGGCCACACTCGTACGCGGTGACTATCACTGAAGAAACAGAAGTGTGACTCATCTGAGAAGACGATCCTGTGCCACTCTGTCGTCCACATTGCTCTAGTCCAGCACCATTCCAGACGTTGGCGTTTATGCTGAGGGGTCAATGGCAGTCTTCTTAACGGACGCCATGAGTGCAGGCCACTTGCTACCAATCAACGGCAAATGGTTCTGCTCGATATGGGAGCAACTGGGGTGCATTGCACATGTTGCAGAATTTCGGTGGATGTATTTTGCGGGGCTGCATCCGCATCTAGTCGGACGCGTCGATCCGCGTGTTCTGATGTCATTCTAGCTGCACCGGCAACCCGCAAACGTTTCACAGTTCCTAGTTCCAACCATCTTCGCCACAGCCAGGGTACTGCGAACTCGTCCAGTTGTCTGTCAGCTGCGATTTGCCATAAGGACCAACCAGACCTTTTCAGTCCGAACTTAATGCTCCTCGTAAACTCCTCTGCTTGCTGGTACTGTCTCCGTCGACGATGGTTTGACATTCTTTGCTATCACAGGTTACATGCAAATTTTCGACTAGAACAAACTTTTAATGATTATTTTCCAAGCAACAATAACGGCGCGAATATCGCCCATTCTGCCGGTTTCTTGCCTTATATCTTATCCTACATGCAATGGAGAGCTGCGCATTTCACATCATTTGCATAAGGTAAAGTGCGTCTGCCCTGAAATGTGCATAATTTTCTGGCCACTCCTTCTTAATGTTGCATTTTCAATGTCGGGCAGTGTTTTTTAAATTGTATTTTTCAATGCGTCATGTAAACTAATTTTTATGGAAGGATAAAATATATTTATCATATAAGTAAATATGCATACCAAATCTTATATTTATTTAAATTAAATATAAGATTTGATATGCATATTTACTATAATTTGAAATTTCAGCATCTTTTAATTTTAGAAATTGGCTTAGTAATTATTATTCTAAATTGACGCATATTTTTCGACTAACAATAATATGTCCATTTAAAAGCTCAGAGGATATATTTTTTAAATCCCGACCTCAATTATTCGTTAATGCTGAATGTGAAATAATATAATAATTCTTGAAGATTATTTCTAGGAATAATATTCGGCAAAAAAATAATGCACAATTATCTCCGTTTAAATATCTATAGCTTGATTAAATTTAAATCTATATTTTGTTTAGAAGTATTTTTTAACTCATTCTGTTATTTCTGATTACCCTTGAAACATCTTTTAAGCACATTATTTTAAAACTTAATTTCTGTAACCAATACAGGGGAAAAAATATGGTTTTACTGTAATAATTTTACTTCGGTTCATGCAATATTCGATAATAAATTACTTATAATCCTCAAATATTTAATCTATGAAATACCATCCTTTAATCTTAATAAAGTTCCACTTTATAAACAGGGTCTATCTTAGTCTGATTGGGGCCTGTGGCAAAAACTTCTTAAGTCCCCCTGCTTCATAGAAAATTTTGATTTCGATTTGGCAAACGATTCTATTTGACTGACAACGTAAACTTTCCATTCAATTTGGGGGCCTTCTGATGTGGATGCCCGGGACAACTGCCTCATATACACTTGTTTTTATCGGGATCTGTTTATAAAGATCTCTAATAAAAACAGCTAATGTTATGTTTAAATACAAAGAGATGTGTTTTTAAATAATACAGGAGGCTTGTTCAAACGAAAAATTAGTATAACAAGAAATTAGCATTTATTCTTCTCTGTATCTAATCATTAATCAAACTTTTTTGTTTTTTGAACAATTAATGAACTGAACTAAGTTTTTTATTTCATTGAAAGTTGCCACTCCAACTGATTAATTTAAAATGATGTTATGTGAGTGTAAATAATTAATTTTAAGCAACACACACACACACACACACACACACACACACACACACATACACACACATACACACACACACACATACACACACTATATACATACATACATATATATATATATATATATATATATATATATATATATATATATATATATATATATATATATATATATATATATATATATATGCAAACACACTCATATTTTCTAGAACATTGTGATAATTATGTACTATGGTAGTTAAAAGATACGTTTTTTACTACAAAAGTAAATAATTAAAATCTTATTCTTAAATATATTGGTTGGTTGATTATTCTTCATGGAATATATCCAGAATTCTAGCATTGTGGAGGCAAATAGTTGAATAGAATTTAACTCTATTAAATTTAACTTATCTTATCACTGCAAAAATAACGCATTTCATGGCAGGTAAAATATGAATAAAACTTCAAAACAACTGACAGAAATGAAAATAAAAAGCATAATTGTAAGATTCGTAGTAACTCTTAAATTCGCATTAAAATATCTTATGTTTAAGTTATTAAAGTGTGTGTGTATATATATATATATATATATATATATATATATATATATATATATATATATATATATATATATATATATATATATATATATATATATACTTTTTATCACTTAAAGCTTGCTGATAACTTCTGTGATTCATCTAGAAAGATCGTTTGCGCCCAAACAGATGCTTGTTTAATATCTTCCAAAGTATTTGCTTTGCTTATAAAACGAAAGAAAAGCAGTTATAGTAGGCTGTTAGATTAGAGAGCAGATAAATTATTTTCACTTTCAATTCGTGTGCAAATAGTGAGGGATAATTCAAACATCTGAGAATATTTTTCATCAAATTTATATTTAAGTACGATAATTCTTTGTAAAAAAACCTTTGAAGGAAACTGATTCTATATTGCATATACTTTGCTTCGTATTTCTTCATTAAATTAAATTTTATTCGCTGATTTAAATCGAAGAATATATTCGTTGACTAAGAGAAAAACATTTACGTTTATTTAAACGTTACTATGTTGTATTTTCAGAAACAAATTTAAAAAATACCACAGAGAGAAAGGAAAATTTATTTATTAATGAGTATGCATTTCGTAAAGCTGTGCTTAATATTAAGTAAATATTTTGAGCCATTTTTTTCTAAGTACATATTTTAGTTCATATTATTATTGTTTAAAATTTTTGTAGTGACTTCACAGAAAATAGTTGTACACGCATTTATTAAGCATATAAATATTAATCCTGTAATACTTATTACTTTCTTTCGTTCATTTAAATGCTAAATTCATTATGATTAATTTATTTTTAATTGACATATATGTTCTCTTTTAGCGCAGTTAGAATTTTCTCGGCATTATTAAATGTTTACTCATATTTATATTTTATTTGTTTTAATAGTTGAACTGATTTTTTTTAATTATTGTTTTTGTATTGCATGCATAATTGTGAGTTATTTCAGTTAATTCCAAAATTATTTCTTATAGGTTCTAATCATTGACAGCCGTTCCTTCATAGAACATAATGCCTGTCACATTTCCTCAGCAGTTAATGTGTGCTGTTCCAAAATTGTTAAGAGAAGGTTGCAACAAGATAAGGTATTACTTATTTCGTATCTGATATATATATATAATATATATATATATATATATATATATATATATATATATATATATATATATATATATATATATATATATATATATATATTCAGTCATTTTGGTATAACAATTTATCATAATATGAAATACCCTTAACATCTGTAATTTCAAATTAGAATCAAATGTGATTTCAAATATCCAAAATTCGCGCCCTAACAAGTATTATTATGAATAATTTATATTCTCGCACCAATCAAAATCTTTGATGGTTTTATTATTAGTTTTATTACAGATTTCTGGTGATTTTTTAGTTGAACATTTGGAAATCTAAAAGCCATTATTATATAGCAGCTCACTTGGATATGTAACTGATACGTAAGACTAATAGAAGTGAACTTTTCAGTTGCAATTGTACTTCTCTGAGGAAGTGAATATTTTTTTGTTTTCTGCGAGTAAAACACCCAAACTTTTAAAGAACAAGATAAGCACATGAAGAAACCCTGGAAACGTCTAAGAATTCACATTGACAAACGTATCTGTACTATGTAGAAATGCAGCTTTCATCCACAGAGCCTGACAAAGGCAGGGGGCATAAGGGGCAGTTGCCCCAGGTCCCAAAATCAATCGACAATTTATTTTACGTTGTCAATCGAATAGAAAATTTGTTGTTCTGAAGCATAGGGGGATACCCAAAGAAGTTTTTGCTCCGGGTCCCAATTAGGATAAGTCAGTCCCTGTTCATCTCCTGTTTTTCATTAATAACCAAGATTAAACATAAAAAAATATTTTATGGAACCAATTTACAGTTAAAGTACGATTGTTATGATCATTTAGTACCGCACAACTATATTTTTAAACAACCAATCAAAATCTTTTTATAAATCATCTAAATCTAATATAATATTATCAAAATCTTTTTTTAAAAAAACTCTTTATTAACGTAATATTACATCTTAAGAGAAATTCTATAAGAAAACATGTCACATTATAATTCTCCATTATTAATGATTCTGAGGAATATTAATCTTAAAAAATATTTGGTGATAATTCTCCATTATATACTGCATCTGTTTTTTTATTTCTAATGGCATATATTAGAAGACAACTGTAGTCCAAATAACAAACATTAAAACTAGAATAAGAAAAAAAGTAACATGAACTAAGATAACATGACTAAAACCACAGTAAATTTATGAAGGGTCAATATTGTTCCAAGCTCTCCAGTATTTCTCCCACAAATGTTCCGGAATTCAGTGCAGGACAATGACATAAATGATTCATGTCCTTTGCCTCTCGTATGTTGTTGGCAAAGGGAACTTGACAGTATTTTTATGATATAGATCTTTAAAGAAATAATCATGGCCAGCAACGAGACTAAAAATGGCAACAGAGCTGTTCCTTGGCCGAGGTAGTATGCTAAACCTGTTCAATCAATTACTCTTTTCATTTACCAGTCTTAGAACCAATCTCTTCTGATTAGAAAGTAGAGCCCAGCCATTGCTGAACTGCAGAATATGGATGTTGAATAGCCACTATTTATGAAAAGTCCTCCACGGGGAAGAAAAAAAAAACGCATTGAATATTCAGAATGTCTGAAGATATTTTTCCACTATTAGACTATCCTCTGTCCAATGAAATACGCACTCCTTTAGAATCTCGATATAGTTTTCCGATTTTGCTTCACTGATTTTAAAATAAATATGCAGTGAAAATTGCTTAAAAATACAAAACATGTTCTAAAAATAGAAGATAGTAAGAATATCAGTGCTGATATCACACACAGTACATGAGATAATAATCGATTCATTTTGCTAAATGAATGCATGTAGTTCTTTCATAAAGATGCTTGTATACGCTCAAACAAAAGTTAAAACGTTAGTGTAGGAATAAATAATGTTTTTATTGAAATAATAATGTTCATCATTTATTACAGGTTAAAAAATTCAACTTAAACAAAATTTCTATGTATGACCTTTAATGAAAAGTCATTGAATATTCAAGACCATTTCAGAAGTGACGAGGAGTTCGATATTGGCCACAATATTCAGATAGAAAAATGATCATCAAAAATATTTCTGTTCATTGTTAAACTGAAAAGGGGTGAAAATTAACTTCATCCATTTACTCGAAAGTCTCTCGATAGAGGATTTTTTATTCTAATCTTGTTAATGAAATTTGTTTTTGGTAACGCACTGAAGTAGAATTAAAGAGAAAAAATATGTTGGGCTTAAGATTAAAAAAATAGTTGAAGATATATGACCAAAATTTATAGTAATTCTAAGTTGAAATTTTTGGAGCTATTTCAGTACTTTAAAAATGTATTTAAATGCCGAAATATATCATAGATATTGAAATAAATATATAATTATATTTTAACGCAAAAGAAGTGAATTATATTAAAGATATTTTTAATACAATATACAGAAAAAATATAATAATATTTTTCAATAATGGATTGGGTGCTTAAATTTTTTGTTGAGCAGAATGTGTTATTAAAGTATTCAGTGAATAGATTTCCTTGAAATAAAATTTTTAAAATTTAATTAACCTTGTTCTGTAATAATATTTGAAATTCTTTTTTTGTAGGCAATTAATGTTTTGAAGTTAACTCTAAGATATTATGAGCATCAAGAAAAATCAAAATTGTGTTTATATATATTACATTATGCACAAATTTCTCTGATCACTTTAAGTTACTTTATTTTGCTATCTTTAATTGATTTTTGTACAAGAAAAAATGTGGAAATATCTCTGGATTCTTTTTTAAACTCTTAACTGTGGTAAACCAGTGTAGTTAATTTTGTATGATTGTTCATGATTTTGATACTCATAAATCTAATCTTGAATACGCTCCAAAACTTCAAAGATACAGTTCTTGATAGGTAATTGGAAAAGGTAACTTTAAAATCATAAATAATGGCAAATAACTGATATATGTAAGGTTTATATGGAAATACTGAGAAGGATTATATTTCTGTTAGTTAAAATTTCTTATATTTCCTGAACTTTAAGAAACAAAAAGATACTATAAGATGCAAAATAAATTTGTGTTATTTTTCTTCTAAAACTTACTAAAACCTATGGTTTAAAAAATTTAAAATAAACTTATTGTTTATATATCTTTGATTTTGTTTGAAAATATATCTGTTATATATTAAGCCTTTGGATAAAAGTTGATTTAAATAATTTATAAAAAAAATAATTTATAAACAAAAGTGAAATTGGATTGTACATATAAATGCTCAAGTACACACATATATAGATATATTATATACCAAAAAATTTATGTGGAAAGCAATTGTCTTCTTGAAATATTTTTGTACAAATTTTTCTAAAAGTTTATCACTTAAAGATACAACCACTTTTACTTAACCATTTAAATGAGCGTAAGATAGGAAGAAACATGAATAAAATCAATTAAATGTGTCTTGTACAAGCTATATATTCATTAGGAACAACTTTTTATGATTTATTTATTGTCAACTGATAAACATTTTTATTTCTTTTTGTTTTAGCTTTCAGTAAAAGAGTTGTTAATTCATACATGCCATTGTGATGTAGATGAAAATCTGGATGTTGTTGTATATGATCAATCTTCTAAAGATGTAGAGAATTTACCTGTTGACAGCTTCATTGTAATTCTCTTAAAAAAACTACAGCTTGTGTTCCGCAGCGTAAATTTACTTTCAGGTAAAATTTATATACACAATTGGTAAACATTTTAATACAAGCTAACATAAGACCAACATCATTTTTATTGCTAACTTGAAGCTAAATAAAACCAGAAAACCATCATTAGGAATGCCAAATATAAAACAGGAAATCCAGTTTGTAAATTAATATCGTATGTAAAATTGAACTTATAATTGTTATTTTCTCTATAAATATCTTTTGCTGTATGAGAAATATTGTGTATTTATGATTTTACTTTTATACTCTAAAAGTCTCGATAACTTATTGATTATTGTTCGCTACATATTTGAAATATAGCTAGTAATAGTCAAGTAAATGTTAGAAACATTTTGAAACATACAAATATGCTATCATCTTACAAAATTATCTAAATAATTAAAAATTGATTTTCATAATGCTACAGTAGAAAAATATTATCAGTAACATTTATAAACATCCGTTTTGATTTTATTGCTTAAGAATATGAATTAAACATAGGTATAATTTATTTAAAATAAATTAAAGAAGCCTGCTTTATAAATTTAGTTTAATCCCTTTAGTTGAATATAAATTTTAAGAGAGTTTTTCCTTCATTAAAAATACTTTACATGAAAAACATTCTTGTTTGTAATTGTTGCCTAAGGCCAAAAGGTTTTGTTTTCTTCTGAATAGATTTTATACAGTACCTTTTTAATTTGTAGACGCTAGTTTTATTTGTTTATGTTTGTTTTTATTAACAAACAAAATATTAAATATGCTAACTCTTTCAATTTGTATTGAACAAATTGACTTAATTTTAAAATCAGTGTAATATGTAACCAGATTCTAAAAAAAATTCTTGATATTTCATTTTTAAGACATATAAAATATATATTGTCTGTTTTACTATAAAAAAGGTAAAAATGCCTACAACTTTTCAGCATCAGTGTCCATAAAAGGCACCTTAAAAATTCTACCTGTCATAACAAAAAATTATTCTTTTCAAAATCATGTCCTATTGAAATGACTTTAATTGGCTAATATATTAATATAAAAACTAAATTTTAAAAATATTCCAGAAAAGTATACAGCATATATATATATATATATATATATATATATATATATATATATATATATATATATATATATATATATATATATATATATATACACACTAAATTAAGAACATAAATGAATCTCAAAAAATTCAAAATTAAGACAAAGATAAGAAATTATTCTCAAAAAATTGATTTAAATTTAATATTGATCAAAAACTATGGTTAAAATTAAAGTAAGTGATTCTTTAAGATTGTCAAACACTTATTTCTAATATTAAACATCTTGTTATTAATAAAAAACCTTTTTTAAAAATTGAGACATTACATTTAAAAACTCTTGAAGTGTTTTCAAAAGTTTTCAGTTATGCGGCCGAAAATTATTTTTTGTGATTTTAATGAAAAATATAGCAAATGAATATAAGCTAGTGATAATATATTTCTACTGTTTCCTTTTGATTTTTCTGTTGTCATAACATTACTTGCAAGTCTATCCTACACAGATTTTTTGAGTTGTCTCTATTAGAAATTAATTTCTTAAACACATCAAAATTTCCAGTATCTTAAATTAAAGCTCTTTTCCCAAAACGAATGTAATCAACAGCTATATTCATTTACTAAGAGCAGGGAAGATACATCTACCTCTAAAATAATTTCAAATTTTTTTTCCTGCTTCACATTTTTCTAAAACCTTCATAGAAATAAATAATTTTTGTGAATAATTTAATAAGAGAGAGAGAGCTTATTTTTTAATGAATAAGTGGACGGAAAAAAATTCACTGTTTTCATTTGTAATAAAATAGTTCGTTTACACTGATAGTTTTACAACATTTTAATTATTGACTTGTTGAAGCATAAAGTTGTTAACTTTGTTAAAATAATAAAGTACTAATTTTATGCATGTGAAAATCAAAATTTCATTAACGTTTTCATTTCTTTTAGGTGGTTTTGATGAATTTCATAAATTTTACCCAGAATTATGTGAAGATAAAACGAGAAAATGTGCACCTCTTACCTCTTTGTCTCAGCCATGTCTACCAATAGCCAATCAGGGACCAACTAGAATTTTGCCATTTCTTTATTTAGGTTCTCAACTTGACGCCATGAATAAAGAGCTTTTAAAAGTAAATTTTAAACAATTGCTACAGTCTTAGAAAATTTTAAATATATTTCGCGAAATTTTTATGATTAAATTTAATTTTCACATATACTGAATAAAAGTTTGAGCTAAGAAATGTTATTTTGCAACTTTTAATATTTTTTGTTTTCTAATTTTTATGATATTAATAAATTATTTAAGGAGGAGGATTTCATTTAGAATAAGAATCCAATTCTGATTGCCTTTGTTTTTAATGCAGGGGATTTTGCAATTTAACTGTGGAATTTTTGGTAAAGCAGTTAAATATTTTTACTTGATTTCATTATTTTCGGATGTAAAAAAGTTCTTATATGAAAGCTATTCATGAAAAATTAATCTGTTTTCATAAACAGAAAATTAAACATTTTAAATTGAATGGTATAATACATCATTAAATTAAGCACTAATTTTCAAAATTTGAGATTTTTGGGCTATTGCATACAAAAATAGCATTCTAACATGGAAGAATCATGTAGTGCTAAAATTTGATTCTTTTATTGTATCCATTTATTTTTTAATCATTATATTCTAATAAACATCAATACATATATTGATGTTAATAATTTAAATTAAACACTAACTTTTAGTATACAGTCACTATTTTGTTCTGTTGATCACAAGTTCACAGAATTGGCAGTTGTTCAAAATAAATTTTTGGAGTATATTGTAATGTTCCACAGATCCTATTCATCTACATCGGTTATTATTCCATGACAGATTTACATGTAAACTATATCAGAATTAACAAAGAATTCCATTTTTTCAGATAGAACTTTTTCATATGGTACATATTAGGCATGAAAACGAAGGCAGTTTGTTGCTTAGTAAAAACATGTTGATATATAAAAAGTGCTCCATTACTTCTAATAGCCTTGGGGCTCATGAAACCTAAATAAGGTGCATTGGCAGCTCATCCTTGTAATATACATTAATAAAGTAAAAATAAATACATAAAAAGATATAAAGATATTTCTTAGAAGAGCTTTTCATTATTTGTTTTAAAATATTTATCTATTTTGTGAATATTATAAATATTAACTGGTAATAATATCCATTTGATTTAAAAGAGTCACATTTACTCTTTAATATATATTTTTATATACTTCTTTAGGATCATAATATAACTTATGAATTAAATGTCAGTACATCTTGTCCTCAACCTGAATTTGTTCAAGAAGGCCATTTCATGCGTATTCCTGTAAATGATACTTACAATGAAAAGTTACTCCCTTATTTTCCAGAAGCCTTCAATTTCTTAGGTAAGTACTGAAAACAAGATAAACGTAAATTTAAATAAACTATAAATTTTATTTTTACTTTTTAAATAGGGAAATCACACATATAACTTTCTAACTATTGAACATGTTTGCTGAAAACATTGATAAAACTTATTCCTGTTTCTTTTCTGTAAGAAATAACCTTACAACCTTTATTTCTTTTTTAAATTTTAATGGATTTTTCATTAACCAAGAAAATTTGTGAATTTTTAATTCAAAATTTGTTTTCAGTTGATTATTATGTGTCATATATGTTATTTATATTTGGAATAATTTACATTACCTATAAGTAAAGTTAATGATATGTATTTGTTTTTCATTATTTTATTATAAAAACTAAGTATTGTTAGTGTAAGAACGAAAGCTGTCAGATAAATAAACAAATTTTTCACTTTTTGCAAAAAGCTCTACAGAATGACAATTTTTTCAAATTTTTATGACTTCACAATTTTCTGCTTTCTTTAATGATATTTTTCACTGATATTACTCAAGGTTTCCTGCAAATGTTCTTGAAGCTTTGAGATTAGCACTTCTTATTTAATGACGTCAAATATTTTTATAGTGTAGTTGTGGTTATTTAGTTATTTGGAAATGTTATTACTTTTTATAATAAAGGTTTGAAGTTATCTTTCAGACTGAAGAATACTTTTACTTTAAATGTGAGCTTCTATAAAATTTTTTTAAAGATACAATAAGTCAATAACCACAATATATTTTTATACTGTTAATTGCATAACAGTTTTGCTTGAACACTGATTTTGTTGAATATTATTCGAGTAGTGAATTTTTTCTTGTCAATCCATTGAGTTGCACATTTTTCATTTTGCATTGATTGCCTATAGATGTTTTTTGAAGTTTTTGAGAGTAATTATAGTTAAGAATTATAAAATAAGCTCCAGGACATATTTTAATATTTTTTGTTTAAAATAACTGATTGTCCCATTTTTTTTTTTAAATTTGTGTTTCCAGATTTAATTTTGCACTAAAATAAAAATAATAACTAAGGGGATAGTCAGTGATTTTTGCAGAACATTATTCCAATATTGGATCAAATAGTGAATTGAAATTTTATTTTCTGCAGAAAAAAGCAAGCATTAAATAAAAAAATTAATAAAAAGGAATAAAAATTTTACGAACTATATTATCATAAATTAATAAAAATGTAATACTTATGTTACACACTATATATTTACTGCAGATATGAATTCTGATAATCGTCTTGAATACCAAATTGGTCATAAAAAATATGTTTATTTTGTAACAGTATGGCAGGAAAATGGAACAGTTAATGATTAAGCACTATAAATGTTGTAAAACACTCTGAATGTTTAAAACTATATTAAAGTAAACGTTCCTTTTTACGAATTCTTAGGAACCAGTAATACAGTTCTTAAAATCGAAAGTTCATAAAATAGGAAAATAAGTAGTAGATTTTAATTTTTTAATTAGATTTTAAAACAAATTTTTTGTTCTCTCCTTATAAAGTACTATTAAAAAATATTTATTATGTACTCTATAAGAAACACATACTAATGAAATTCATACTTAAAAACAGTTTTTACTTTCATTATATTAAAAATAAATTAAGTATATAAATCTATTTTTTTGTTTTAAAGCTACATACTTAAAAATAAATTTTTCCACTTCAATGTAAGAAAGCATTTTACTGCTGTTTTTCTCAAAAAATATCTCAATGTTAACCATTCATTTCGCTTGTTTTGCTGAGGTCGTAGCACATCATTTTCCTTCTGTTCGCTATCTGAAAGTTCTTTACCATCCTCATTCGTCATGTTCTCACTTAAATTAGAATTTTGTAAGAAAACTGTCTACTTTTTAAGTAGAAGGAAATATATTCACAATATTGAAACAATTTTCACATTAATGGTTTAATAAAATATAAGCATGATTTAACGTAATAAACTGTATTAACTGTACGCAAATGTAATGAAAATACTTATTTTTATTGTAGATAAAGTTCGTGAAGGAAGTGGCTGTGTTTTAGTTCATTGTCTAGCTGGAATTTCTAGATCCCCTACTATTGCCATAGCATATGTTATGCGTTACTTACGTCTTTCATCTGATGATGGATATAGGTAGATATGTGCATTCTATGTTACCATGTGTATTCTGTAATCTAACATATATTCTTTGTAGTAATGCATATTCGTTATTTGACTGAAAATGTGTTAAAGAGCTTCTCTGAATTCAATTAAAACTGTATGTCCTGATTGAGGTAGCCTTAATGTATGAAAAATTAATGTAAATGAAAACCATAAAAATCTAATTTCTATTAGCCTTAATGAATTATACGAATCACATGAATATTATCCCAAAAATACCTGTATGCCTATCAATCAATCTAACTACATAAATTACAAAATTTCCAGCTATTCATCTGTATTTTTGGTATAAAATTAAAGCTGAAAAAAGTTTTAAGTTTGATAGTTCTTATGCAAAATTAATTTGAAATAGAAAGTATAAAATCTAATTTCCCATTCAAACTTTAGGCCTCTATGAAAAATTATCTCCATGGAGATTGATCATTGCACATAAAACTATTTTTCCTTCCAAAACATACAGAAAAACTTTTGTTTCTTAAAGAGTTGAGAGAAACATGACAATATTTAATGTAAATTCAGATACATTACTATCTGAGTTAGTTAGATTCCTTTTCCATATTTGGAAGTAATTTTTTTTACATTTTGTTTATTGAAAATTTTTAAGAATAATTAGTGAACTATATTATTTGTCACAAACTTCAGTTTGTCCACTCTGGTGACTGTTTTATAAAAAAAAGTATAAAATTGTAATTAAATCTATCAACACATTAGTAGCCTTTCAAAAATTTTAAATTTAATTCTCAATCTAAAAATATAGACTCTAACACTAACTTACAATTTTAATTAATAAATGCATAAAATATTACAAATCTGAGATATATTTTATGAGAATTATTTCAGTTTTGAATATTTTGGAAATTTAATAAATATAACAAATCACACACACAGATACAATTGAAATAAATTACAAAGAAACATTAAATCAGAATATGAAAAAGCCATGGTTAATTAAAGAAAAAATTATATAAGATAACAATCAACTTTTTACATATTTGTGTGCTTTAACTAGTTTTAATTAGATTTTATTAATAACCACCCAAATTTCTAAAAATACTAACTATTGTTTAAAATATCATATTTTACTAATAAATGAGAAAATTACTAATAAAACATGAAAAACTTAGAATGGTCTGTTTTTTTAAAAAAACAAAAATTAAATAGTTACATAAACATTAACATAAATGTATTAAAAATAGAATGAAAGTTACGAAATATGTTTCATACGTCAATCAATTTACTATTAATTTTTCAATAAAGAGATTTTACTAAATATCACTATATGATTTCAGGAACCATGTAAAGTGGTTAAATTTTGCATTTTTAAAAGTTTTCTTTTTGACTTAAAAAAAAAATAAAATTTCCTAAATTAATTTTTGCTGTAAAAGTTAAAACAACAAAAGTTGCAACATTTTTCTTTTCATTTTGAAGTGTGAAGAATAGTTGCGATTTTTCCAGTTCTGTGTTTTTACTATTTTCTCATTGAATTTTTTTATTTGATTAACCCCTCTTAATCAATATCTGATCATTTCAACCATTCTCTATTTCAGGTATGTGAAATCTAAACGTCCTACCATTTCACCAAACTTCAACTTCCTTGGACAACTTCTAGAATATGAAAAGCAACTCCGGAAGGAAAATATTCTTGATAGGAAACCAGAGATTTCTTCTGCTCCCCCTTTGTGTAGTAAAAAACGCTTATGTCGGACAGATATGCGTACATCAAAACTTTCTTTAGATATTGATGTAAAAAAGAATGATTCAAGCGTTTTCATCCAACCACGAAGTGGCGATCAGTCTCCCACTACTGCTCTTGCCAATCTGAGTTTTGATGGTCAGAATAGCACGCTAAATGATGAGAGAAATGCTTTCTTAGATTTTAAACGAAGTAAAAGCTGCTTTGGAGATTGGTTTCGTGATAGAGAAGACTCTTTCATTGATCGTAAAGGAAAGGATGTTAATTTGCCAGTCGGTTCAAAAGTACTGTCTCCAGTTAAGGAGATAAAGTGCGATGCTCTTATATCTGAGATATCTTCAAGTAAAAGTGAAAAAAATGTAGCAGAAATTAGGCAACGTAGACAATCATATTGTAAAGAAGAGAAACAGTTTAATTTTTTTTCATTTCTTGAAAAGCAAAGTGACATATCAGCCTTAGAGCGTATAGAAAAGTTTTCTATTCATACACTTTCCCACCAACCATCAAAAGAAGTAGATTTTTCAAAAATTAAGCAAGAAAAAGTTAAGTCCAAATTTAATTCCACGCCATCCACCGAAAACAGAACACTTTTACATGCAACAGAAGATAGAAGAATGGAGAATAAATCCCATGTGACAGAATTAGATAACAAGAGGATTTGCAAAGTGTTCACTCAAAAATACTTGACACATACTCTAAAGAATGAACATTGTGAACCTTACTTTCCTCATCCTGATCTTGGAGGGGAGCAAAACAAAACCTCTCCCCATACATTTACATTTAACACAGAGGCATATAACCGCTCTGATTCAGTTGGAACTTCTGGATTTGGTAGTGAAAGTTCAGATATTACAGATAATACTAGTGATCAAGGAAAGAAACCTGAAAGCTTGGACATTGAGATTGAAGATTTAGAAGATGACGTTATTTCCAGGAGTAAAGGACAGAAATTAAATATTTCCTCAAAACATGGTGCTAATAATAGGTCATTTTTCCCCCTTTCATTTCCAAATGTGGTTACAACAAAATGGCTACCAAATTTGAGTAGCCCTTTAAGTCCATCTGAAAGTCATTTGTTGGAAGATTTAGATTTAGGGAAAGACCACATCAAAACAGGTAATATGTGATTAAATTTATATATATAGTCATTATAAACTGTTTTCGCTATGCCAAAATTTGAAAATATTGTGATAACCAATTATAACATAAAGAAAATAATTTTGAATAGCATTTATTCATTACTTGAATCATAGAATTTTTATAGTTTAAGTTATTTTAAAATCTATAAATTATGTATATTTTTCTGCGTTCATTTTTTAATACTTCTCTTAAAATAAAATAATCTCATTGTAAACGAATTAAATATAAGAGCCCTTTCCTTTTCATGAAGGAAAATGTTAATTTTAATGAGAGTTTCATTCAGTAAAGAGTTATGTTTTATGTGTAGTTATGTATCACAGTGATCTACTAGAAACTGCATCATTTTTTGACACATTAAAAACCCTACTCGTTTCATTTTTTAATTTAGTTGAATTTCATTACTTTCTAGTACATTTAAACATAAGTTTCAGCTGTATGTTGTTTTAATATGAACATATTTGTATAAAATATCTCTCACATTCGATTTTGGTGTGACATGATTCTCTTGGTCAGTACTAGGATTTTAGGGCTATAATTTCGTTCATAATGAGGCATTTAATCGAACAGATTAATGTTTTATAATATATGAATTTAATGAATTATTTTCTGAAGATTTGTTCATTGATTTAAATGAACAAATGAAGGAATTTTAAATGAATCCGTCCATGGCTGTTTTCAAGCCACGGAAGGATTTCCCTACAATTTTTATAAAAACATTTTTTCAGTTTTAAATTATGATAAATTCTGTTTAATATGGTTCATAATTGAGATATCCTGTACATATAATATAGAATAATTATTATAGATTTTAAAATATCATATTTTGATCTTAAATTTTCATGTATTGATTTTAATTCGCTTAAATTTATTTTCAATATTGATTCAATCTTCCGTCTTTGTAAAGGTGCCAATTTTTGAATCATAATGTATATAAGTGACTCCTTTCATCATTATCTACATTTAAACTTGCAATCAAGAATTTTTATTACTGGATAATTGTAAATTTAACTAATTATAATTTTAGTATGTATGTGAAAAATCATGTTTTTCTGTTTGATTATAATAAATTCGTGAAATCTATTTTTAATCTGATGTGTTTATAATACTTAAATCCAACTAATAATAAGTTAAAATTTAATGGAAAACATGAATTTTCAAATTCTCTTTTTCTTAAACTAACTTTAGTTAGTTTTTAGAACAAAAGTCAAAGCTAATTTACTTTAAATTTTAGCTCAAGCAATAAAATCAAAAATGGCCCTTTTTAATTAAACTGAAGGAATTATTATTTTTGTGTAGCATATATATGTTATTTAATTCATATATTTTTTAATATACTGCAAACTTGATAAATATTTATAGTAAATAGTACTACTATTCAGCCTTACGCCCTATTAGTGGGTCCATAATACTGAGTACCAAGCATACTTAGGAAATAAATGCTGGAGATTTCATGTTAGGCTGATTACTTAATCGGAACATATGCTTTACACCCATGGCCATCAGTCGAGAAAACAGGTATGGGCGCTGATGGCCTTGGCTTAATGGAGACTGTTGTAGTACTGAGTTTAGTATTACTATACTTATGCACATTTGGTACTGGTGAGTGTAAAGTAAATAACTAGCCTTCTACACTTTATTTGTGAGATTATGTAGTGGCAGTCAATCAATAAAATTGTCATGAAAGTAGTATGTCTGCATACAGAAAATCAGTATGCACCAAACGTGACAACTTGCATTATTTACAGAAAAGAAATATTTATCTGATATACCTGTCTTGAAAATTATTAGAATTATATGAAAAAACCTGAATTTGAATGCTAAAGCGGTTTTCAGTATTGCTTTGCTAGAAATATTAAATGCAATGTTGTGTACAGAGTTAAAAAATGTATTGTGACTAGAAGTAATTTAAGCACCGGAAATAAAATTGTTCTTCAATCTGAATCATGTTGCTTCATTATTATTTCACACTTTATTCCTGCATCATTAATGAAAATCTCTAGTGCGAAATATTGAATAGAAATTCACATTTCCTTGCAGAATGGATCAAATAAAAAATATTGAAAATAAAAAAATACAGGAAAGAAAATTTACAAAAAATAAATGTATAAACACAAAATAATTAAAAATAGCAATTAAGACATAAAGAAAAATGGTTTTGTTAAATTGATGTAATTTTTTTTATTTAGAGCAGCAGTAGGATAAGAAACATTCTTAGGTTAGAATACAAGAGACATTTTTAAATAAACTGAATCTATTATATGTAATATAGTTATTTAGATTTAATAATATTTTTTTCGTGTTAGGTGCTTTGCAACATTGTCATAACAACTCATGTTTTCTTGATAGCTACTTTTTTACATGATTAGAAAATTATATGGGTAAAAGTTTAAAATCATTTTAAAAATAAGTTCTTTACAACAAACTTTCTAAAAGTTGCATATAAGAGAATTATTGTGTGATTACTTTCACATATTAAAAAAGCAGGATACTTCTATAGAAACATTTCAGCCAAATTACATTGTGCGACCATTACAAAACAAAATTTGACAAAGAAACTTCAAAAAATTTAGTAAATAGTGTAAAAGTGAAAAAAAAGACAAATATTTGACACACAGTATGTTCCACAAGGTCTTTTTTCTCTTACATTATTTAAATAGTTAATTATTTGGTTGAACATTTTTCTAAAATAGCATGAATGGTCACTCTTTTCTTGTTGCAAGATTATACAAAGCAATTGTATTAAAAAAGTATTGGTTAAGAAACTATATAATATTACTATTTATTGGAAATATCAAAGCAATTGCAAAATATTTACAATGATTCAAAAATAATTAAATTGAATGTAAAATCATTAAGAACTTATAGATTCTCGAAAAGTGATTTTATTGTTTTTATGATGGGTGGGAAATTTTTAACTTTTTGAATTTTCCAGCTTGTGGTTCGTGTGATCATTGTGTTTTCTAAAATAATTATGTCTGATTATTCAAATAATATTTATAAGTCCTTCCTTTAGTTGAAACAGTTAGAAATAACTCCATTTTTGCTAATTTTTATTTAAGTTTTAAAAAAGTTAATACTAGAAACATGGAAAACTCAGAATCTTTTGTAACAATTAAATATAGAATAAAACATAAAAAGTTTGAAGTATTTCAATATTTTCCTTGAATACTCTAGAATATTGAGAAAAGTTGAGTTTTCAAGAATATGTTCAAAAATTGTACCAAACTTGTAAAAATATCAACTAATTACTTTTACATCTGAAATTTTGTTCATGGATCAAGCTTATATTTCGTCATTTCATTTCTATTACACCCATAAAATTGGTAATCTGAATTACAATGAATATCCAGCTAATATCAAAATAAAAATGCAGTGAATGCCCATTTAATAAAAAACTATGTTCTATTACCAGATTATAAAATCAAATAGACTTATTGTATATTCACAGGCCCGTCCAGTCCATGCGAGTCCAGCAGCCGGACCGAGGACTCAGACGGTTTTCATGACTCTGGCATTCCAATGTCTCCACCATGGGTGTGGCCTAAGAAAGGAACCTCTGGTTTCACAACTTCTCAGCATAGCAGAATTAATTCACCCACAAAGGACAAAAGGAAGCTTGACATTTTTAAAGAACCAATATCATCAAAACAGCGAACGTTATGGCGTACTTCTGGAAGAGAAAATAACAACTCTTTCCAGACTTTAGCTGATAGTGATAAAATAGGATTATATAGAGTACAATCTTGTCCAGGAATCATGTCCCAAGAGCCTTCATTCTGTTCGCCTGTAGATCATCTTCACGAATATGCATCACAAAAGTACAATAAAAAAGATTCTTTCACACCAATTATAAAGAAAGAAATTCTTAGCCATGAATCTTGTCCAGATGTTTTGCATTTAAGAGATATTGATAACAATTTAGAGTTTCAGTCATATCGCCAAAGAGAGTTTCGCAGAAATGTGCGAACAATTCAAGTTTCATAGTTTGCTCTATTATAACAATCAATCTCATTCCATCATTTAAAAACCATATCAAGTTTTTTTGTTTTGTTTCTGACTACATAGAAAGGAATGAAAAAGTGTATTTTCAATTATGTAATTGTTTACAAGAATATCTTTAGTTTTACTCATTTTGCTTGAATTTCCATCATTCTGTTATGTTACATATAAATAATATATATGTCATTATTATACTGAGATTATTTCAATTAGTAAATATTAAAATTGGGGAATAAAGATAATTTATTAATTTGTTGGATAGCAACAAATTTCAGTTAATATCTTGTACCATGTAATGCATTGCAGCGCAAACAATATTTTTAATTTTTGCACAATATATTATCCATCAATAACATTTTTTGTTACAAATTATCAAGAGGTGCCTATATTATCAATATGTTAAATGAAAAATTTAACTTTGAGGTGCAGATATTCTTATGTAAGTTCCCAAATTGACTATAATTTTTCTCAAGTATAGATCTAACTTGGGACTTGGTAAATTTGTTAAGAGTCAGCTAATTTTTGAAAAACCACAAGGAAAAAAAAGAAAAGTAAATCAAATATATTGGAAAGAATGTCTAACCTTTATTGAGCTTCAGCAGTTAAAATAATATCATCTAAAATTCCATGTGTAAGTCATTTTCACAGCAAAATTTATTTAGCTGTGAAAAATAAGTTGTAACTTTAAAGAGGTAAAAATTTAATAAGCAGATTTCTTTGCAGTGAAGAAACATTTTCTAGTTGTGTTGGAAACCAGTAATTGTCAAGCCCTAATCTAACTTCATTAATAAATTATACAATCCATAAAACAATTTTTTTCCGAATTTTTAATAGACAATTTATTTAAATGTATCGAATCTATTTTACAAATCATAGTGAATTAGTTTATAATTCCATTAATTTTTAAGTATATAAATAAAATTTTTCTTTAATCTTAGTTATTAAATTATATTTTGTAATAAGAAAAGTAACAGCTTTGAGAAAGGAAATATTTCATTTATATTATTTTGACAAATGAGGGTTTCCTATTTATTTCTAATACTGTTATTTGTAATAACCTGCATCGAAGAGATTAACAGTTATGTTCTAATAAATATTTTTGAATTGAAAATAAACTATAAAAATTAAACTTTTGATTACTTACAGTAGATGAGTATTGGAATGTGTGTAGAAAGTTATTCACTCATATTGTAAATTTCTTGCTTTAAGTAATCTTTAAAATCAAAAAATATTTTTGTCAACATAAATTACTTTTTAAAATATATACATTAAACACTTTTTATGCAATATTTTAATGAAATGTGATTTTTTATTCAATAGAAACCCTGATGATTTGAAAGCAAATAAGTAAAAATCCTGGAATGATTTTAGGTGAAATATTTTTTTGATTATTAATGTTTTACCTTCTAACTTACTATAATTCTTGAATATTTATAATTTTCTGTTGTTCATATTGTAATTTTGGGTGTAATAATTACACTATTCTTTTAAAAGTAACAAGTTTAAAATATTTAAAAAATAAAATGATAAAAAGCATGACTTCTTTATAGAACTTAAAGAATTCAATTTCCTGTATGGCATCTTAATGAATAATTTTTAATAATGACTAATTAAAAAATTACAATAAGATTTATAATATTTTAGTGTAATTATACTGATGTGGAAGAAAAAAATTCTGTAAAAGAACTTTTTATAACTTTTTTTATATTGTGTAAAAGAACTTTTTATAAAAGTATTCTATTGAATATTCATTTTATTTTCATTATTATTACACCCAGAAAATAATAAAAATGCATTTCTAAAATGTTGAAGTTTAAAATTTCTACAATAGGTTGTTTTTGTTTGCACCAATGTACTGATATATTTTGCTGTATATGCAAGAAAAGAAATGATATTAGTCCTAATATGCATTTAAAAAACATATCTACATATAATAATTGTTTTAGATACAGAATTTTCCCACACATCTTCTTAATTTAACTGCAATTTAGACAAAAATATGTAAATAATATATTTAGAATAAGTAAGAATATAGTAAAAATAAATTTTAATTCAAAATATAACTATGTCTTATAGAATGTTTCTTCTACTATAGAAAAAGTACTGATGTTATTGAATTTCATTTATTAAATTTTAATTTAATGTATTACAAAACTGTTCAAGCCAAATTTATACAAAATTTGTATCTCCCTGATAAAGAGCTTACAAATTGTAATTATTTGCACACAGTTAGCTTTATGTCACCAAACCTAAAAATGTATAATTATATTTAAAATTCTACAGACCTTGATTCTACAGAATCAAGGTCTGTAAGTCGAGTACACCTTATGTTAGCTGCATAAATAATAGTTTAAAAATCAATATTGAACTCTGTAGTAAGCAGATATATATTGTTATACATTTTTTTTCACAAAATGTTAATCTTTTATTAAAATTATTAACTATAGATATCCATTAGATTATTATAAGTATACATGCTAATTCATTAAAAGTAAATATATGGTTAGAACATAACTTTAAATTCATCTATTAAACAGTTAAAATTTACAGTTAATGCTCTAAAATCAATTTTAATAATAATTCAGAAATACCTTTAAATGTTCATTAAATTTAAAAAAATAAAGAATTAAATAAGACCTTATTAAAAAAGCAGTTTTAAGTCAATAAATTATAACATGTTGTCATAAACTGTAAATTAATGTTAATATAAGTTCTAAGTAAAAGAAGTTTGAATATAGTTTGAGAAATGAATGTAACAAAAATTATTAATTTATAATGCATTAATTTAAATCTGCTTTGCTCTTTGATTTGTGCATTAAAATACATTTTATATGAAAAAGTTTATTACATAGTTAAAATATTAAACATAGAAAAGAAACATATAGTTAAATTCATAACTGTTAATTATAA
Source organism: Latrodectus hesperus (assembly GCA_037975125.1). Taxonomy (NCBI): domain Eukaryota; kingdom Metazoa; phylum Arthropoda; class Arachnida; order Araneae; family Theridiidae; genus Latrodectus; species Latrodectus hesperus. The sequence continues at coordinate 30,765,175 of CM075859.1, forward strand.
ATCCTCTGATTAGAATGTAGTTAATATCAACTTTTATTCAAATTTTTAATTACATAGTATATAAATAAAATACGAGATGAAGTTTTTGGAGTTATTATACAAAAGCACATTTTTATTCTTAAATATAGGTAAACGGATTCTAAAATAAATGACATAAGATGTCAAAAGGTGCTTTATTAACTTAAAATTATTTACTTATCAAAAGTTAATTTCTGTTTAATTTAAATGTTTTGTGAAGTAGTAAATTAGTATATTTATTTATAACAATATTTGAAATTATACAAGGCACACAAATAATGTTATTAGTATTTTACAGTCATGCACATCACCATTAAATATGGCATACTCATTTGAAAACCATTTAATTTATTTTCATTTGTGATGTAAATCATAATTAAATTACTTATGATGTTCATTTATTCATCTGAAATATTGATATTTTGTGTGTAAATTCCTGATTCAAGATTCAGTTTGTGCAACTTATGAATTATTTTTGTTTGCTTATTTTTGATTAGTATTATTTATATATTAATAGTTCCTAAAATGTATTTCTTGATTAACAAAACTTTTCAATATATCTTTCATGCAACATTTATTCCATATGGGACTAGTCAACCCAGTTTCTGGAAAATAATTTTTGTATATAATGAAAGAGCAATAAAATCGTCTATCAAATGCATCATTTTTTTATTTTTCTTAATATAATGCACAATGTAAAATTAAAGCAATACACTTAGCATATGAAATTCGATTAACCTATTTCTTTTTACTTTAAATTATACTAAGCCAAATTTTACATTAAAGAAAAAATATAAAATTAAACCAAAATACAGAATTACTTTTCTGTAAATATTATCTTTATTTTACTCTATTTTCCTTATAACAGTAAGTGAATATTAGTAAAAATTTTATATACAAGTATTGTGGAATGCAATCAGAAGTAAATAGAGAATGATGAAAAACAAGCTTTTGTCTTTTCACTATCACTATATTTTTATATATGATTCAAACGTGGTAATTTAAAATTAGCTTTCTTAATAAAATCCTTTATTCTAAAGGTACTGAGTAAATATTTAATATGTATAAAAATTTACGATTAAAAGTTGGTTGGATTTTAAGGCACAGTGTAAAAAAAAGGACACGCATTGCACCAATGATACATTGTTAATTATAGTTGACTTAAATTGCATTTAATATGCAGGAGCATGTATTACTAATTTAATATTTACCAAAAATGAAAAAAAACATTGCTCTTTGACTGTACCTATATAAGATATAATAATTTTCATTATTCAATGTAATGAAACCTCAAATTTAATATAATTATATTCATTTGAAAGAAAACATAAATAAAAACCAAAAAATTCATTTTCATAATTTAAATACTACTAGAAATTATTTCAATTTTGATATTGTATAATATGTTTTTATTGAAATTTTATTCAAAGATGGTAAATATTTTAATCACAGATTACATTAAACTATGGTTTTGGCTTAAATAAACACATTTTTTAACTATTTAATTTCAAAAATTTAAATAAAATGGAATGATAATGTATCATTGCTTTTTATTTAATATATAAATTTTATGAGTTTTATTGGAATTTTAATTTCAAAATCAGCAATGATGGCATATAAAATAGCATTAATGATACATGTACTTAGACAATGAAAATGAAAAACTTTACTAGCTTAAAGTATTTGTGGAAATGTCTTTTAGCAGAGATATTTTTCTGAAAAATGCGAAAAAGACAACATTACATAAAACTGAAATTTAAAATCCTCCAGAAATGGTAACAAATATAGGTTCACGGAACAAAGGTTTTTGTTTTCATCAAAATTGGATTTCATGAACAATTACTTGTGGTAAATTAATAATAGGATACTTAGTTAAATTTTCTTTATCATATCCTGAAAAAAATTACCCCTTGTATAAGTTAATATTCAGTATGATGTACCATAACAGATAACACAGATATTAGTGTTTTAGAAAGTAAAAACAGGAATATCGCACTTTGAACGAATTATGACAATGTGGAGTTATGATTTTATGAAACTAATCACTTCAAAATAAAGATTTTTTTTTACTATCTGTTTTCAAGTTATAATTAAGTTATGGCTGGGAACTTAAATTAGGAAAACAATTTTTGAATTTAAATAGCAATATTTTGGCAATAATTTTTTAAATAAAGAAACTTATACAAAATAAACATCTAACTATAAAGTCTACATGCCAGTACCATAAAACGACAACAAAATCAGTGGAGTAAATTTAAGAAAATAATTACTCTTGATTTTCTTTAAGTGAATCGTCAGCTTTTAAAATATTAGTAAATAATGCTTCTATGTTTGCAAGAACTTTTTGAAGAAAAATTCACAAATTTTTGTATATTATATATATTTTATTTTAACATATATACATAATATTACAATGCTCACTGGTTCAAATACAAGGTATACTTTAGCAGTAAAATTAAGTATCAATGCAGTTAAAATATTATTTAAAAATAAATCGCAGAAACAATTTTTAAATTGTTAAATTTTTTAAAGCATAAATATTTTCTAATTTTTTTTAAAAACAAAAACTTTTGCAAAATATAAACTAATGTGTTCAAACATATTGGTAAACACAATCTAATATCAATTCCATAACGAATATTTACAAGATGCTATATAAAATCTTGGCAAAAAAAATGATTTTGTTACAATATATAAATTAAGTTGAACCATTATTCAAACAATAATTTGTAAAACCAGTGAAAAATAGTTGCCCAAAATAAATTTTTATAAAATAAATTAACAATGTTCACAATATTAACACACACTGTAAAGTTTTAGAAAGTTTCTTCACTATTTTTATAAAGGAAAGTTTATTAAAATTTCATAGAAATTACTATACATACACTTCTTGAGTGCACATTAAAATACATTATACTCTTAAGTAAATATCTTCCATTTTAAACTACATTTTGTCCCAAAGTCAAATACCAGATTCTGCAATACCTTCATCATCTGAAATATAAAAATTATAAAAGATTAGATGACAAAGAAAAATTTTACATACAAGAAAATAGTTATTATACTGCAATTTCGTTTGTATAAAAATAATTTTTTAATCATCAAGGACTCTTGCCTTCTTACTGGTGAAACGTGTTTTCATTACTACATTTTTACATAATTATTTAATAATGAGAGAAACTCATGAACATTATATTCATAAAATTAGTGGTTTGATTTGTTTGTCACTCAACAGTCATTTTTTTCACACAAAGACTAAGACTGGGACCTTATTTACAGTGGTTTTCAAACCACTACAATACATCTAAACCCTAGGTTGTATTTGAACCCACGAACTGCTGAACCAAAGACCAGAGAGCAAACCATTTGGTTACCAGCTCAGCATACACAATTAGCTGAGTTTAACATTCACTTTAATGTAAAACTGTTTTAAGGCATACACTTTAATTCTTTTCAATAGGATGAAATTTCATTATAGATATACATTCAAATTAAATCCACCACTTTTTAGTTTTTGTACACTTCTATGCTCAAATAGCATAAACAATTATAAAGAATCAGTGGTATAGTAGTAAGGATGCACCAGACTAAGTAAAAAGTTGATTGTTATTATGGCTGAAAAGGCATGATTTGTCATTTAAGAATCCTTTTACATACAATGTCTACTTCAATGGGGATTGATAATTTCTGAATGACTATGAAGTTTTATGTTTGAAAGACAATTTGAAACAAATGAACTTCTAACCATAAAAACACTGAATATTAATCCATTAAATTCTGTGAAATAGATATTCATCCATGAAGTATTTTTTATGCTTTAATTTTTAGTTTTTATATTATTAAAATGTACATAATATTCTTTAGATTGAGATATCACACATATTTAAGTACTAAACCAGTAATAAAATTCTTTTAATAGTGAAAATTATTTAATGAGTGTACATGGTTTTGCAAATAATTTGTAATAGATTCCCGGGTTCTGATGATCAATGAGAAGAAGCCAAAGAAATTAAATTTCTAAATAAAAAATAGATGGGAAAACTAAGACCTTTCAGAAAAGTTTTCAGCTTCAAGAAATACTTACTCTTCTCTTTTATTTCATGATAATTTACTACATTCTCACTACTCAAATATTAATTAAGAAATTAACGTTTGATTCGATTTCATAATTTTGTAAGAAATTGATTGACATATGAAAATGATACCATCATTTTCAATATATGATATAGAATAAACTTTATTCTAACAAAAATTAATTTTTCATTTTACTTTAAATGTAATACGTTAAAGATAAATAAGAAAATAAAACTGAGGGGACTCAAATTATATATTTAAAACAATTTTATAGATTTATTTTATAAAATGAGAACACTAAAAAACATATTATACTTTCAAGGAAAATTGTTACTTTCTTCATGTTCGCAGGCATAGTACATTAAAAAATAAAAACGGTATTCCAGAAATCTCAGAACAATCTTTTAATTTATTTACAATTTATAAAGGTAAAAAGAAAAAAAATAAATATTGAATTTAATTTATGTTGACAAACTTTGCATTTGTCAACATAAATAAAATTTTAATCATAACTACTACACTCATCATAAGTATTATGTAAATTTTGGATAGTTTGTCAACTTTTTTAACAACAGAAATAATAAAATTGTTTCATTCATACAAATGTAAATATATTCTGATCCATCTTTAATTTCATCATTGGCATCAAACATAATGAGTAACTCTTTCACTTTTTAAAATTCATTAATTTTAACAGCACATTTCTTAGTTTTTCTAATCCTGTTGATCAAATTAAGGGCTGTGTGGCTTCCTCTTAACATCGTAATAGATTCAATCATAATATTAATTGATTCTACTATGATGTCAATATACATAATTAATAATAGATTCAAGCTTACATAAAAAAAATCCACCAATGTCTAATAATTGGCATCTTTCTAGAGTTATAACATTGTTATTTATAGGAAACCCATTCAGAAGTATCATTTTCATGTGATAAGGCATGATTTAACTAATTTTATGACAAGAAATATTTAAAATTTTAATCTTTAATTTAGAACTTTCATTTCAGTAAAAGCAAATATTTTTCTACAAAAATGTTTTAACTGTTATTTAAGTGCTTTGCAAAAATACATTTGAATCTAACCATTCACTTATAAAAAATATATCGATATATAAATATCCAATTGCTTTTTACTAGCCTGGTAGTGGTTTCAATGAAATATAAAATAAAGTAAGACGCAGAAGAAATTATATCATAAATTCGAATTTGAAAATAAGCACCAAGTCTGAATTTCGGCATATGTCATGCTTTGGTATCACTAATTTTCAAAAGTTTTTGGAATCATTAAATACAAAGGGAAAAAATAAATTTCATTTATTGAAGAAAATTGCAAAGTAAAATTGTAAGTTCATTTACTGAAGAAAATGAGCAGCTACATTTTATAGCAGTAAACAAAATTATTGCTTCTGCTTTTAAAACTTATGTGTATGTGTTAATGGTATCCAATTTTGGCTGAAAGAATATAGAGGCAGTAATTTTGTCAAACCTACATTTGCACACATGTTAGAAGAAACAGTGTGAGTTACCTCTTTTTTTACTCACTGAATTTTCATATTTTAGTGAAATAGCATTAATAAAAACTATTGCTCTTTTTTGTCCTTATGATCAGAAGAAAAGCCAATTATCTGAAAATTCCATATTTTGAGACATTTTAGTCAGGAGGTACAAATTGCACACAATAAATAAGAAAAATAAAATTAATTTTGCTCCCAAAAAATTACAGAACACAGAGTTTTTTCAGACTTCAAAAATCAAATTCCAGGAGTTTTCAAGGAGTCAAAGCAGAAATTTCTAGGAGGTAATGATATTTGTATATATAAATGTTTTTCTTATTTTTAATATTGTTCTTAACGAAAAATGAATGCAATTATGTACATGCAACATTTTTCAATTATATTTGTAAATAATAGAAATAAATAATTAAAAAAAATAATGAGAATTTTTTTAAGTTAGAAATATATTTAATGATTACTTCAAAAGCCTAAAATGAATTTGCAGCGATAGCAGAAAAAATTCATTTAAATCAATACTTTTTTACATTGCTGGAGTACACATTGCAAAAGTTAATGTGTAAATTTAGTGTTTTTAAATATTTTCAATAGATTGCTATCGATTAATTTACTGAGTAATTCAAGATGTGTATAATAATCTCCTTACAAATATAAATATATTTATTCAAAAAACAAATACAACTATTAAAGTCTCCAGGATGATCCTTTTATACACTTATCATTCAATAAAGGCAGCTCTTCTGTTGACTTTCAAACTCTTTTAAAAAATATACAATTTCACATCCATATCCAAGGATTTTCTATTTCTTTCATCATTCAATAGATTTTTACATTTCTTGGTTATTAATATATATACAAATATAGGAAATATATATATATGTATTTGTATGACTTTACCAGAGTCCACTGGTCATTTAAAAGACACTCTCCAGACTAGGAATATTAAATAATTTATTTAAGCTTTTATTTCATATAAAAACAAATTTATCCCGATTTACTGAGTTATACACAAATTTCACAAAGGAAGATCTGAAAAAGTATATTTTAACTCAAAAATTTAATATCTAGATATTAAAATTCAGTGAATTTTAATATTTAAATATTTCTTTTAATATTATTAATATTTAGATTTAATATTTTAATAAAAAGAAAACAAAAACAAATAGAAAAAGAATCATTGCTGTTTGTCTGATTGCACAACATGGCAATCTTATTGGTAATTACTTCAATTCACACCCATAAATCTAAATAGTACATCCGATCCTTACTAAACTGCATTAGCAAGAAATTATTGTAGCTGAATTGAATCTTTATTTTATTCAACAGATATGAATACAACAATTTAAAATCGATCATGCAACCATCTAGTGGATCATTGGATAATTTCATTGAAAATTAAAAAAATATTAAAACAAAAAATTATAATATTTTCTAACAAAAATAAATGCATCAAGGTAAGTAAAAATTCCAGGAGTAATTCATGTTTTTCAAGTAGTCAAGTCAAACTCTCAATATTTTCAAGAATCCTTAAAAAAATTTTTTCGTATTCCATGAGTTTCAAGGAGTTGTACAAAACCAAAAAACAGCACATAAATTCTTAAATGGTAAGCAATTTCTGTTTTTTGATCAAAGGAAAAAGCATGATGACCTATTAAGTACTTGATTTATGTAATGGGTATATTTACATACACCAGAAAGCTTTGAGCAAATTGAAAATAAGAGTGTTCTTTTCCTTCATTCAAAATTTAAATAGAAAATTATTTTCAGGAAATTCAGGTCAACTATGAAGATAGTCATTTTAATTATTAAATAGTTGGATTTATAATAATTTAACATCCCACTAATGATGCCATAAGAATATTAAATAACATTTTCTTACCTTCATAACCTTGATTTTCATGAACTTCTTGTCGCATTGGATCCATATCTTCATTTCCTTCTAAGACACACATTAAACATTGATGTATGCATATATATTGTTGCTGAAATTTATTTAAACAATTTGATTAAAAGAAGTATGTTTTGCAAATAATTATCAAAAAAATATGAATTTGTAAACACATTTTAAAACAAATTTTAATGAAACATTAAAACAAATTTTTAAAAAACCAAAATATCATATTTTACATTATAGTTCATCATTTGTTTAAGACATTCATAATTTAACTGTTATATGAATAACCTTATTCAAATAATCATGTTCAGTATTCATGATATTTTGTCATTCATAAAACATGTTCATAATGAAGATCAGTTTTATATAAAATACATAGCAATCTAACAACTTAGCAAATCTCTAGCTAAATATACATACTTCATTTTGAACCATCCATACGCGTTCCTTCCTCATTTCATAAACTATTGAAAATATGTCGACATAGTCATGTTTCTGAATTTTTTGAAGAATGTGATCCAAAGCTATAAATGTACCAGATCTTCCCACACCAGCACTATAAATTGAAATTATATTCATATTAGAAATGAAATATAATTTGTACATTAATTCTTTAATTTTAGTAAAGAACATACCTGCAGTGAACAACTATAGGCTTGTTATCAGGAGGAACTCTATCACGGAATGTACGAACAAATTTAACAAGAGTTTGAGGTGGATCAGGCACACCAAAGTCAGGCCACGTAGTGAAATGAAAATGACGCATGATACGAGATTGGTCACCCTAAACATATCCACAATAAGAATTAAATAAAGATTTTGTTTTAATGAAATATCTTTGTATTCATCATGAATATTGGTATACAAAATTAATCATTTAAAAAAAAAGAACAATGGGATCTTTCATTATAAATAAAAAATGACACATACAATAATAAAAATAAAATATAACTTAAGAAAAATTGTATGAATATATAATTAATATAAAGCTGTATTCCTAAAATTTAATCTAAAAGTCTTGTGTAGTTTTAAGCTTTTAAAACATGTATTTGCTATTACGGATATCACTATTAACTGAGCCTACACTAAGTAAAATAAAGTGATAGAAATATATGATTAAAGGTAAAAATAATAATAAAAAGTAAATTACTCGAGAAACTTTGAATTCTGATATTGTCCATTTTGAATACTGGGACTCATTAAGAATAATAACTTGTATGTCTCCATAATAAGCTGGTTGTGTATCATAAGGCCAGTAATGATCGCACTTTTCACGACCCTTTTCAACGCAACGTGTAAGCATGACAATTGATCGACAATTTTGTTCCCAAACCATCCGCCAAAAATCATCTCTTGTACTATGCAAAGGTCCTTGAGTAACTATGAATTCTCTTGGAGAGTTATAACCCTATATAAAGAAACATGATTATTAATAAATAAAATTATTTAAAAGATTTTAAATCACATAATTTATCAATTATAAGTGTTTCAGTATCTAAAAATGAAAGTTGCTAGAAACATTAGCCCTTACATACGTTGTTTTAAAACAATATATCAAAATAATTCATTTTTAAAAATTACAAAACTTAATATTTACTGAATGTGCTGCTTTTTATAATCATATTTTTCAGAGAAATTATCTACCTACTTTTCAATTTTATAGATATTTATTTCAGTACAACAAAAAAGTAAAAATTAAATTCTCAATATATTTTGATATAAATTCTCAGTAAAATAAATGGAACCAATTTTTGACTGGAATTTTACATTAAAATATATATGGAGGAAAGAAATATATCTTTTGGTTAATGTTGTGAATGTATGTTCTTGACACAAAAAGAAATTAAAATATGCTAGACTAAAGAGCAAAGTAATGTTCCCATTTCCTTACTTAGAAAATGCAAATTTTTAAACCTATTTTACAAATAAATTAGCAAGATTATTACAGGAAAGAGTACTTACAGGTATATAGTTAGCATTAATATAATCTGATCCTTCCTCATCATCTGAAGGCATGAGCTTAACTCTTGAATGATCATAAGGAAGAATGTTTGTAAATCGATTTTTAGGTCGGTTTACAGGCAGATCAGCAGCATTGCATGGTTTATCTCTCCCAACATGCTTAAGTAATTCAAACTCCTCAGAAAATCGAAAATCAGAATCAGCTGACAAGAAACGATAATGATCTGCAAAATCTTTCAACTTCACAGGTCGACTGAAAAGAGATAGTATTTTAGTTAATTGTAAAGGAAATAGTTTTCATAAACTTCTTCAGGAATAAGATAGTATTTAAATGTCTAAATGTATTATATTATGATATATGAAATATGATAAAGTTTATAAGGTTTTTTTAAATTGGGTATATTGTTCTAAAATGAAATATCTCTATTAACTTAATTATGCGGTGTTCGCAACAAAAATGTAAATTATTCTGTGATATTACTGACAATGGCATTCTTATAGCACCAGGAAAAATGTATATACATAAGCATTAGTTCTTTGTAAGTGACGTAGAAATTCACAAACAACAGAATTCCACATAAGGGTAAACCCATTTCATTTGGGGAAAAAAATTTAAACTTTCAGTAGAAATTATGAAATTTTCTTGAAGAAACTAGTTTCCTTCACTGAAAATATTTTATAAGTATTCCTCTTGAGCTTTGATAGATATATAAAAACATCTTTCCAAGTTTTTCTCATATATTAAGAATAAACTTCTCTTTTAATTATACAATCAATAGCAGTAATAAAATTTACTAAACCCATTAATAAACTTTTAGGGTGCAAAAAATACAATGAATGGAGAAGTTACTGAGGATAAAAGGAAATTTTTGCTTTTACTAAAAGCGCTTTCTGTCAAATTGTTTGGTATTAGCATTTTCTTTTTAATTCTGCCGAACCGTTATGCATGTTCCATGGAATATGCAATATTGGAACAAATTAGAGTATTCTACAAAAATTATGTATTACGAGATCAGCTAAGAAAACTTCATATAAGTAATGAATTCCCACTCCCAGGAATCTAAATTATAATATTTATTTTTCATTCGTGCAGCATCTACATTCTCAGAAATTATAGCCATAAGCAACTTTCTTCTTTCACATCAGCTAAAATTAAAACCCTGCACTTCTTTTATTTACTTGTAAAGAAAAATTATTTAAAATTTGCTGTTTTGTTTGTCACTTTTTCAAACTAAGGTTAATTAGATAGTGACCTAAATTTTAAAGTAGATTCCAAATTATTTTCAGCAACAACCACCAAGTGGGGAGTCGAACACATTAAAAAGTATTTATGATGAAACTGCATTTGTACATATTCCAAATATAGTCAATAAAATTGTTCACTAAAATTTCACACACAAATCGAAATATATTTTAGGAATTCAAAAATATTACTTTGAGCTAGGTTATATCATATTATTCCAGTGTAATGGGAAATCAAATCATATGCTAAGGCCAGTTTCTTATAAGTACTGGATTGTTTTCTCAATTCTTAGTCAATTGCATCATAAGATAGTTTTCTGTGATACCAGCAATTTACATTAAGGATCGCATGACTGAATAGATGGTTAAAAATTAAAATCTAGCTAGCCACAGGTGAGTGAGGAGAAAGATGTGCTTCTGCACACATATCTATTGGGTTGGAATCTTAGGAGTTTTCCTTCTTTGGAGCAAATGAATGTGATTCACTATCAATAATAAATGTTTTAATGAAAACCAATACGCAGAGGATGTTCTAATACCTTAAAACAAATTTCGGCTATTATGTAGTTCCAAAGAAACTCACATTTGGGCTCACCACTGTCCAGTGGTTGGATAGCGCTTTTTGGAATGGAAAGTCCCAGGTTCCACCCTAACTTCAGTTGAACAATTAAAGATAAATGTTGTGCTTCTGATTCATGTACAGACAATTGCTATGATGTGTCCTTGATAATTTGCTAGGGCTTTTCCCTTGACATACGTGAATATGATCTATTTATGGAAAGTCAAAGAAGGCGAATATACAGAGGGAGCTCAAATACAGCTTTCAATTGTAAGACACTATGTGTTAAATATTATATCAATAAAAATGTGCATTAATTGATAGAAATGTTTTAAGTACTTTTTAATTCATAATATTAAAGATTTTTTTACAAGTCTTAAGGAAACGTTTATGAAATATTACTCATTCACATGAACTGAAGAATTCTAAAAGAATATTTATATTGATTGTACTTGATCTAGATTTAGTTCTATGAAGTGGTATAATATAAGAAAAATGGAGAGGATTTTAACATAAATTGAAAATTAGCTACAGATCAGAAGATGCAGAAAGAATATCAAAAATATTTCTATGAGAAAACTATCACATTCTAAAAACAAAAATTTTAAGTAAACTTGTATAAAATTCTTAACAGCAGCAGAGATTCTTTCTATAAAAAAAGTGACTGTTAATATGCTTCAATTGAAAGTAAATTTTTCTACCTAGTAATTATTTCACTTTCAGGTATTGACATGGAATCATCTTTAATATGGCCATCCGAAACTTTCTTAGTAAATGGCCCATGTCTTCTTCTACGTCTCATAATGACAATTATGATTATAAGTATCAGAATCAAAATAAAAGGTACTGTAATTCCTGCTAGCATAGCTGTATTATCAGTATCTGTAAGAAAATTAAAGCATTTTTAATAACTTAGCAAACAATTTTTTAAATTTTAAACAAGTAAATTAAATTGTCTACAAATGGAATAGACACTCATAAATATTAAGAACAAGTGACAACAAGAAATTTTTAAAATGTATAGCAGAGAATCTCAGGAAATGTTAACTTTATAAAAATATTTAATTACTAAGTAAAACTTTTTACATATAGAAAAAATATTTATTAGTAGTAACAAATAAAATAAACATGAATTCTTTTTAACAAATTTATAATGAAAAACAAAGAATAGTCAGTCCAGTTTTTTTGATGACTAAATAATTCTGAATAAAAATCAGGAAACACAAAAAAAAGATGGAAAAATGAATAGGAAAGGCAGTTTACTAATCCTACATATTTGTTTAACATCTCAAGTTCCTTAGCACAACCAATATGTTTATTATATAAGATAAATTAATTATGTAATACATAAATTAGAGCAAAGATTGTGCTTTGTACCTGCCATTAATGTGAATTCTTGATGTAAAAACTACAATTTATTCCAGGATATTGCAAATATTTTGCTACTATCAACACACATTATGTATATATATATGAATTTAAATGAGAAAACACACAATTGCAATAGATAGTAAAAACATAAGCTTATTTATGAATTATAAATGTTAGAATTACAATTTAATGCATATAATCAAAATTTATTTATACATTAGTCCAAACTACAGTACAGAGTAATTTTAAAACATAATAAGTAACCTCTTAGAACAATACTGGGCTGCTAGAAGAAATTTAGTTTAGATTTTTCCTAGATGTAGGATAAAGAACAATATCAAATAAACCAAATAGCAATATACCATTAATAACTGAGCTCATAATACTCTCCTTAGGTATTTAAATATATTTTACCATAATTAATTACGATTTTCCAATGTATCAATGTCATTAGTAGACACCATTAATCATAAGTAAACACATTATTTCCATTTAATTTTATGAAAATTAATTTTTTTTTAAATTTTTGTAAATGGAAATCACATCAAAAGTTTTGAGAAATCTAAAAACTAATGTAAGATAAGGAATTTCCCAGAAAAATATAATGAATTCCCTTAAATTTATATAGAAATATAACATTTAATACTAACAACTCGACAAAAGTAGTGACATAATTAATCTCACATAAATTATAATTTGTAATTAACAATTACTTTGAATTTAGCAACTTATAAGTAATGATGAGATTGTCATTATTCAACCTTTTAAAAATTTCAATGTTCTAAAATTGCCAAAAGTTAATATTACTAACCTGTTTGAAAAGAATAAGAATATACAGTATCTGTAAATTTTTCAGGGGCAGTATAAGCTCGTATTTTAACTTTATAATTTGTTCCAGGTTTTAGAGGTCCATTACAATATCCTTTAACATTTGTACAATCCTCTGTACCAATAGTAAATTCTACCGATGATGTTCCATTGAAGGGATAAAATGGTTCTGATACCTAAAAATATAAAATAAAGTAAGAGTGAATAAAAATGAATAATTCTAAAAGTGTTTAAGAGCTGCGAAAATAATTTGAGATGATACCTGATAAGGTGGCCATCGAGAATACTTTTGAACATCATTCCAAGATGGCATTTTTTGCTGTTTATTATCTATGCTATCATCTTCTGCAACAATTATAGAATAGCTTGTTACTGGTCCATGGCTGTGTGAAAAAAAATTCTTTCGAAACTGAATTCTTGCTGTTGATGAAGATTTTCCAACATTTATAGGAAAAACATTACTAGCAGGAGCAGGAGGAGCTGTCAAATATAATAGCAATCCTGTATAACATTTCAGTGCAACAGAAATATATTTCAAAACAAGCAATATCATAATAAAAAATATTAATTTTTTAAGTTAATAAATAAGTCAAAAATAATAGCTTTTTGTTTACTTTACTGTTTTGAAAAGGTATAAAATGACACTTTCTTATACAGATATAGTATTATCAGTATTACAAATTAAGCTGAAATTCATGTTATCATAATGCCCAAAATGGAAATATATACATTTCATTTCAATGAATACTTATGTCAACAAATTTAATGATTATTTTTTTCAAAATGATAGAAGTCAAAACTAAGGTCTACCTCCTAAGGGAAGAGTTTTCTCTAACGTAGCTTTTCCTCCGGGTCCAACTTTTGTATGGGCTTGAATCTGAAAATTAATTGTATTTAAAAATGAAAAATGTATATAAAAAATCATTTAAAAAAATTATAGCAAAAATATAAGAAAAGCACCTACTTAGAAAAATCCTTTAAGTAAGATAGGTGAAAAAAGAAAAGAAGATATAAGTATTTGTCATCAACATCTCAAAATATTTTAAAAAATATATAATAGAGAGTATTTGTGTAGATTTAAGAAATATTACTTTAATTTCACTTTTATAGTGATTACTAAGCTAAAGACAAGGAAATACATCTGAAACAAAGACATCTGAAATAACTCAACTCCACAAATTTCTCTCATTGGTATTCTTGTGATTAATAATTGGTATTCTTGTGATTAATATCAAATATAATTTTATTTCCGTTCAAATTAGTTAAAATTTTTATATATACTCCTATTTCATATACTAATCATGACAATCCTTAATATTTTAAATATAAATTTCCATGTACTTTGAACTGTGTTTTATCCACAGATTCTGTTTATTGCAGTTAGAATTGGTTGAAAATTCTTGCAGATGCATTTATGAATTCAATTTGCTCAGAAGTTATTTAAAAAAATATGAGAGATGTACATTTTAAATAAATATAATAAAAATGATGCAGATGAATAGTCATACATATGATTGAAATTCCAGTAACACAGTTAAAGATTTTCATGATTCACTGCCTTCATTAGATATTTTGAAATGTTTCTATTAATAACAATGCTTTCCATAAAATTCAGTACAAAAATCTGTGATGCTCAAGAAATATATTTATATTTACTTTTCAAATTAAAATCAAATATAAACATACTTTAAGGTAAAGTTTATTATTATAAGTATACTTCACAACTTAAAAATAATTTAATTTTCAAATCATTATTGTAAATTACTTTTATTTTCAGGTTAATTTAAATTTCATTTGTTATACCACAAACTTTTGATTTTATAAGTATTAAATACACTGCATGTTTATTGCTATATTTCAAATCTAAATATGTACCTTTTTAAAATTATATTATCCCTGTAACATTAAGATAGACAGTTATTTCGTGTATTAGTGATCTGATCAATTCCTGAGAAAATACATAACTCTTTTAATAATACACCGCTAGCCAAACCCTAAAGAAATGCTTTCTGATATATTATTCCCCAAAACAGAATTGAAAGTCTTACCTAAATCCCCTGTCAAACTATATTTCACAGAAGACATTTAAAAAACGATATTTACAGTGTTTTGATTCTATAAGTTTAAGTACACAATTTCTGATTTGAAAAATACTGCTCTAACTAAGCAACATTTCATGGAAGCAGAAGGTGTATTCCTTATGGATAGATATTTTGATAGCATGTGAAACAAAGGCCACATTTGTTAGATTAAATGAATAACATCTTGTGGTAAGTATGCCTAAATGTACTTTTGAGACTGATAAAGTAAGATTTTTAAATTTAAGGTCACTAAATTGATAAAAATTAGATAAAATAAGCAAATATCAGATTTGAAGATATTAAAAGAAACTCTCACACACACAGGTTTCAGTAACAGAAAATTAATATTATAACAAAATAAAAAAATAAATATTTCAATTATAATTTGAATGAACATAAGAGATAATACAAATTAAAATAATTTATCCAGTAATAAAGAAGCATGTCAGTACACATTAGCGTAATAAATTTATTCACCTCAAAGACGTAAGTTTTTCCAGGCACCAGATTTTTAATAATCCCTTCTGTGACAGTAGGGCCAAATTTTTCATACTGATGAAACAGTGAGCCCTATAAAGAAACAACATTTTAAAATATATTGTGAAACAAAAAAAATTAACACTTGATACAATGTTAAGCAATAATGTCTGAGAGATATGTATACATACAACATGCAAATTTATAGGGTGTTTTTCTGAAAGCTGTGAACACATTAATTTATTTAACAACTGTACACTCATATATAGATAAAAAGTATGAAATACAACTTATTATGATTTTTAGTTTCCAAGGTTTTCTAAGGAAACAATTTTCTAAATAATTCTAAAACAGTTAAACAATATTTGCCAAATAGAGATGGAAATGATACATAATTTTATTTAATGAACAGTTGTCTAATGTTTAATAATTAGCTTCTTTTTTTCTAAACATTCATGACAAGTCTAAAAAAATTCTGAGGATTCAAAGTGATAAGATTTTTTGCAAATTATTTTGCATAAAACAAATTTTTGCAAAAAATTTATTTAAAATATAACATTTACTCATTTTTCCAATCCTGCATGAGGATGATTTTTCTTAATATAATTCATTTCACTGTCAAGATAAGTTTTAAATCAGGAAATGAAACACATTTGATAAAAATTTGCTTAAAAGAGGAAATATTTAATCAGTTTTGATAAATTAAATGATATCAATTTTATCTGTGTATCTGCTTGTTACCAAGTTTATTATTAATTTCAATAAAACATGAAAAGGATTAGTTATTTAAAGTTTAAGTTTTTCAAAAAAAAAAAAAAAAGAAACTTTGGATGGCAACATTTTGCCCAGTTATCAAAAATAATGATTTCTTAGTAAATACTTTACAAATGATTAATTTTATCTTTACACATGTTACTTTTGCATACTTCTTCACAACCTGAAGTATACTGAATATTCAGTTATTTTTTTCTATTACATAAAGGCATAAAATATTAAATTTCGTTATTCATCAATGTAATACAGCAATTTAAAAGAGTATGATTTTTTTGTGTTCTCAATTGTATTTACAAATAAACGATATATTTTATTTTTGATTACAGAAACAAAACTTCATAAGAACTAATAAATGCAAAGATTTTTGATACTTCATTTTTAAAAACTTATAATATAACTTCAATAAACAACAAGATTACTAAAGTAATACAATTCTTTATTAAACGAAAGTACCTTGACAAAATATGTTATCACAAATCCTGTTAGGATACCATTTTGTTCGCTACTTGGCAAGGACCACTGAAGTGTTATGACATTTGGCTTTACAGACACAGCTTGAAAATTATTAACCTTTCCTGGAACTGAAAATAAGGAAAATATTTACAATATAATCATAATATATGAATCATATAATTTAATCAATTTCTTTCAATGAAGTTTATTTATTTTGTAAAGTTAACTAATTATATGCCATATAAAATTAGTTGTATAATTTAAGATTTTTTAGTTAGTCATTCAGTTTAGTATTTGAAATTTAAAGTATTTTCATATTAAATATAGAATTACAAGTAAAATTAATCTATTTACAAACCAGATTCTAGTGTATGAAAAGTTCTTGAAATTGGGCGTCCTCGAATTGTAGTAGATGTATCATATCCACTTAACACTGAGACTAAGAATGTATAGTTATGATGAGGTCGTAATCCACTATAGCTTATTCTATTCAAGATTGTAACATTTTTTATTAAGTTTCCTACATGATCTTGATATTGAACTTCATAACCATCTTTATCTCCATCAGGAACATTCCATGTAAGAGTAATTTCTGTATCGGTGATTTTGGGAGCCATTATTTCACCAACAGATTCAGGATCTAAAAGAAAATATTTTATAAATAAATATAAATATTTTTTAAATAATAAAATCTGTAATATATATTCATATAAATATATAGAAGCAGTAAAATATATCTCTCCTATATATTATGAAATCTCTTTTGAAGTAGATTTAGTTTCTGGGAACTAAAAAACTTTGAATATAAATCTCTCCATTTTAAAACCGATAATAATTAGTTTCTTTTAAGTGTAATCATTAGCATATAATTATTGAGAAAAACTGTAGCTAGACAAAGTTGCAGGAATGATAGATAAAAAAAAACTAGTGTATATATATTAGGTAATATTGAATGGCCATATGTAAAGTATTGTTAAATTGAATTTATACTCTTTATATTACAAGTTTTGCATTTAAAAAAATGATTAACTCTGGCAAGAAAAATAATTTTCAAGGTATTTGTCTTCCCAGAAATAATCATTTTGTTTAAAATCTAAAAGTAGACAAATGAAAATAATTTCCATTTGCAGACCAGCAATTTAAATTTTTTCACAAAATGGAAAAATGCATTTTTTAAACAAAACATCTTGGTTTCTAATATCCCACTAGCATTCCTTTTTCTTTAATTTTTTATAATTTTTGTAATTACAAAATACAATAACTAAGACACTTGATGGAATTATGTCAAAGATAATATAGATTCAAAATAATGAGACAATGCATTATGAAATAATTAATAATAATGATAAGAAATTGAAAAGTAACTGAAAGCAACAGAGCTATAAATAATATTATCAAGTAAACAATTAAATATGTTGAAAATCAAAATTTGTCAAGTTAAACATATTAAAGAATCACATAGTTCATTAAAAAATTCATAAATATTTTCTTTCATGTTGTAATATTCATTCATTTGACTGGGAGAAGATCTGTTATAGTTGATAAATTTATATGTTGTTTAGTCTTTGAGTGTTTTATTTATCACATTGAAAATAATTTTTATATAACAATTAAAAATTTCTAACATACAATAATGACATTTGTATTATATGGCTTTTTGTTCATAGATTCAAAATATATGATCGCTTTAAATATTATAAATACATCCAATTTTTTTCAGTGAAACGACTTCCTTAATGCAAGATTGCTACATAAGGAAAAAAAACCTTCTTATTCACTTATTCATTGAAGAATCTAGTCATATCTGTTTATAGCCAAGTAGAAATATGAAAAATAATTTTCCAACCATATAAAGATATTTGCATTGTTGATTTACAAAGAAATCTTTTAAAATTTTTCTCTTCTAAAAAGAAATCTTTCTAAAAAACTTTTAAAACAGGGTATGTTCTAGTAGATATAAAGGAATATGCAATGTTACCTTAAATTACAATATACTTTCGGAAAATGATTTTAGTTAAGACATAATCCAGTAAATAATCAAATCTTATTTTCTGGATGATTTTTACTAATTAGGTTTAATGAAGATAAATGAAGTTCTGTGGTATAGGGCTTTAGTATATTTACTATCACTTTTTCCTTAAGACTTGTTAACTTTCCAAATTGAATTTAAATACCTGTTTAGTATTATTGTTTTTAATATAGATTATAAATGCTTCAACTTTATTTAAATTAGTGAGTTTAGAGATTTTTCTGCACAATTTCTAAATGTTTATTTTATTTTAAATTCAAATATAAACTTATTTTATTTATTATAACTAATTAATATTCACATTTAAATAGTTTTACAGAACATTTAATAAACTAAATAGTAATAAAAATGTTTAATAAGTTACAATTATCTAAATACCGATATACAATACTTAATCAGAAATGTGATATAAAATGATATGGCTGATGTAAAATTAAATGTTATCAACAATCTTATTAAGTTTATGTATAACAAAGAATTCAAAATGCAATAAAAATTTAAAAATATCTACACAATCACCAAAAAATTTATTGCTTTCTCAACAACCTTTAATTAATTTTAAAAGATATTTAACAATAATTTGATTTTTATAATCTACTTAGCATATCTATTTTTTTATCAGATAACTAAAAGAAAATACAGTATTTGCCGGCTTATAAGAGGCACCGTTTTTATACACAAAATTTTAAACGCAAGAACTTTATAAATGATCATTATAATGAATTTAAAGTATTTTAAATATAAATTAATACAAATACAAAATAACAATTTTTAAGAATACCCAATCCACCTGAGAATCTTCTTCATCTAAAGAAAAACACTTATCTCCAGAACTAAATGAAGTTAATCATTACAATGAATTTACATAACTTTAAGTATAAAATAACACAAATAAAACCTTCTGCAAATACCCAATCTAGGAACTTTTTAATCTTCATCAAAACCTTAATACTCATTTCTAAAGTTAAATAAAAAAGTCCTCAGCATCTGAGTCCTCACACAACAAATTGTCCTCAGTACCTTCCCCAGCATATCTTTAAAACCCCACTTAAATGATTTAACCACTGACTCTGTTTAATCAAGGAAACAAGAAAAAATTGTATAATTCCTAATAGAAGAAATTTAAAGAAATGAATGTAATAAAAAATTGAGAATTGACATATAAGACAAGGCCTATTTTTTTAAGATCTGCTTAGAAAAAACAAAATGCAACTTTATACATTAGTAAATATAGTATTAAATTTATCTTCTAATGCATAATTTTCATTATTAAAATATTTCCTTCAATAACTTCAAGAATTCCATAACATTGGAAAACAATCTAAAATTTGGAATCCTTATGAAAAGTCAAAAGAGTAATAATGTATGCTATTGGAGCAACTGAAAGAAAATGCTACTGTGACTAGCCTTACTAAAGATAAAAACAAGTACAAGTATCACAACAGCTCAACCAAATAATATCATTAGAATGTACTTGAAATAAAAAAAATATATTCTCTAAATTGGTTTTTGCATAATTTTATGCTAAATACACACAACATTTTACATGATAAATTCCTTGATTTTTCAAGGCTTGTAAAAAATCAGTTCGATACAAATTATTCACGATAAATAAATTGTTCTTTTTTAAATAACATTTTGCTATTTTGTCCTATCATACTTTCATCTTTTAACTATGAAATTAATATTGAATTTAGAAAGTTTTTAGTCTTTGGTGATGGTTTCTTATAATTTCACAACTCATCAGTTTAATTTTCCTTTTTATCTTTCTTTAAACTGTAATTAAAAAATTTCAATTTAAGCAAACTATTTTCTAAAAATATAAGGCGTTAACTCTAGAGAAATATTGGTGAATATCAAAAGGAACATGATATGAATATTATTAACACATGGAAACTTTAAAATTCTTTTATCAAATTTTCTAATTAAATAAAAGTTATTACATAAAAGAAAATAATGTACATACAATAAACTTACATAGTCTAGCTTGTCTGTCTATTGGAACACTGTAAACTCCACCACTGACAGTCCATATACTAATGTTATACAAACGTCCAGGAATCAAATCATCAAAAATTACTAATCTATTAGTGTCATTTTGAAGTTTTTCTTGAGCTGGAATGTTAGTCCCACTAAGTTGAAAACGATATCTATCAAATACTACACTTCTTATGGGAGTTGGTGTGTACTTAATTCCTAAAGTTTTTGTTTCTTGCTCATCAGTTACAATGTGAATAACAGAATCAATGACAGGTTCTGTAAAAAAAAATTGATAATTATAAAAGTGTCAAATTTTAATCTAATACTTGATCTACAAATTTTATCATGTAAAATAAATTCAAAACTTGACATTTATAAACATAAAAAAATCAGCCATATGATCCTTACTGCAATCATAAAATAGCTTTGAATTATTTTGTCATAATGACATTTTTATATTTATATCTTAGTTCATTTATAATAATGATAAAAGTGAAAATTATGATATTAATTCCCATACACAAACATTTTAATTTAAACATAAAAACATTTTTACACCAAGGAAATATTAAATGAACTAAAATTTCTTAATTATAATTTCTTTAATGTCAATTTATAAATTTGTTAAATTTGCCAATGAAAACAAAAACATATTTCAATATATATGGTGTATCAAGTATATATATGGTGGTCGAAAACAATTACATGGTTTACAAATTAAAAATGAGCTCCAGTGGCTCAGTAGCTTCACGCCGCTTCCCATAAGCTCAGCAAAGTGAAGCACCATATGCTGCGGGCAATGGTTGGGAGGGTGACCACGGTGTACTCTCTTTCATTGGGTTGCTGGAACTCCGTGGGTTGGGGACGAGTCCACGTTAATCTGACGTCCAAAGCCCTTTCGCTGGTGTGGCATGGATGTGGAGAGGAGGGTGCCAGCTCAGGTGTAGCCTCGTCACCTGACAGTGGTTCAAAATTATGAGGCACCTTAAAAAGAACAAAGTCGTACTTTCACCTTCGTGGTGTTGTGATCCAAACGAAAGACGCTCCCTACTGACTTAATTCGCACTGCCAAAGGCAAAAGTGAGCTTGGCTTGTCCATAGGAAAACAACAACAACAAATTAAAAATGAAAATTTTAAATGCTAATGCAATACAAAAAAAGAAATTTCATAAAAAAAACTATTTTAATCAAACATTTAACTTTTAGCTCACATTTTGTAGAATATTCAAACCATCTTATTTCTCTTTTCTCTAACAGAGAGAGGGAGAGATCTTAAAAAATCTTCTATAAGTATTTCATTACATTTAAATTTAATGAAGCTAAAAGACATATTTGTCAAGTCTATTTGTAAAATATTTGAAAACGTAATTTTAAATTTTATACAATAGTCAACTGCTTTTCATTTACCTTAAAATTTGGTTAATTAGGAAGGTTCTATATGAAAACAATAAAAAGTAGTGATAATCATTTTTTAAGATATTTTTTCTGAATAATATTAGAGTAAGATTCTCACTTCAAGTAACTAATTAAAAGCTTGAAAATTTCAAAATTTTTCTATTTTCTTGATTATTAACCAATTATTTTAAGCAAAATAAGGATACTTATGTCCATTTCTTTAACAATAATTACCATTTCACAATTCAATGCTCCCCTTGTTTGCAATACACTACATTTTTTTCCCATATAACCTTTAGATAATATTGTAGTGCAAATGCATCTCACAACTTTCAAAGTATCATCATAATAGACACTTATATTTTACATCCTTGATCTCTGTGTGAATCTGTCTATCGTTTTGAGCAAATTCGCTGACAAACAATTTTTTTATTATTTAAAGTTTTAAAATGGGGATGTGCATTAGATTTGATGGTGCATAACATTCGCATAAATACGGTATTGATTTTATACTGCTAAAATAAAATATTTACTTGCATGCAAATTTTAGAAAACTTACTTGTTCGTGTTTGTAATCCAATGCCCTCACTCCTTAAACTGTGACTAACAACATAAAATAAAAATGAATATAATTCTCCAGGTTTAAGATCTTCAATCATACAAGTCATTACACCATTCAACTCTGAGTCATTAGCTGGTACCTAAAAATAATAATCTTCTCAATAATGTATAAATGAAATAAAGTATAAAATTGCAATAGTCTGCAACATAGTATTTCATACAAAAATCAATTATCATAAAAGGATATTTTACTTGGTGAGAAAGTTGGGGAAATGGTGATTTCACTGGATAGTAATTAACAATATAATAATCTTTTTTTCCCGGTGGAATATTCCATTCAAAAGTAATGTTGTATGAATCAAGGATATGGCGAACATGCTTGATTGGATTTGGATCTGAAAGAAAGAAGTTCTCATTTATTACAAAAGTAAATATATTTTTGCCACTAAGTAACAGAAATAATATATCTTGATAGATAAATGGTTATTTAATCTATTTTTTGCATAAAATACATTACTGCTTGGAAGTATACTGCCCATCAATAGAAGAAAATTGATTGGTAATAACCAATTTGCCCAAGACTAATCTTATTTTCACCTCCTAATTATAAATTTATAATCCCATCATTTCATCTTCCCTAAATGCAAGTGAAATCGTTTATTGCAAAAATGTATTTGAAATGTAAAATTAACAAATAATACATATAACATGCACATGTTTGAAAAATTAAAGAACTATTTGTTCCATTATGTAAGATATTGCATCATATTGCGCATAAATGGGAAATAAGGTATTGCATAAATATGAAAAAATTTTTTTAAACAATCCATTATTATGTATAGAATACAATGTCATTGTGCCGAATTATCAGCATATTCTTGAAATAATAGATTCATGTGTTATCTAAGAAAAATAAACTTATTAGATAAAAGATCATAAAATTATTTGTGATTTTGCAATTTAATTTTTTTCTACAATTACTAAGATTCCTAGTTAAAACTATACTAGCATGTTTCATTTATATTAATCTAAATTTTTAGTAAACAAATGGCATTAATTTTTGAATCCCTGAAAATATACTTGTAAGTATTGAAAAATGCGTAACTGATAAGTGCTGCATCTGGATATTGAGGTATTTATGATAAAGTTAGTTTGTCACTCCCATTAGTTTTATTTTTAAAATAGTTAAAATACAATGCTTATCTTTGTTCTTTACAGTGATGTATTTAATTAGCATCTCAATAGAAATTAATTGTGCAACTTTAAATTATTTGTTTTTGATTTAACTTCAGTTATTTGATCTCATAAATTTATATTTTTTATTGATTTATAAAATAAAAGTTCTACAAGTTAACATAAATATGTATTGAGTCACACAGGAATTCAAAATAACAGCTCTAGAATATCTGTGTTATACTTATAAAATGATCAAAAACTTTAAAGCTGATATAATTCATATTCATTAAATAAACTTAGAATGCTATTTAAATTTTTCATTGAAAAAAAATTGCAATCAGTTAAAGCATATTAAAAAAGGTTACATTACTTATTAAGAGGAATTTGTTATAAATCTAGAAACCAACAGATTCCAGCAAGATAAATAAAGCAGGAAATAATTTTTAAGTTTTGAATTTCCAATTTAAAACTTTATAGTGGTGGTATTGTTATAATACATACACAAAATAATTTACTAAATATCTTTGAACATAAAATATTACAAGTTGAATCTTAATTAAAAAATATTACGTAAAAGTTGTAAAAAAAAAAAAATTAAAATATTTGCCTGAAAATTGGAAGTTTTTAAATGATGTTAGGAACTTGGACAAAGAGAAAAATTTATAATGAAATAACAATAAAATGTGAAATGTTCTAAGCATTTGTATATCTTTTATTTCTTATGCTCTGTAGTTTCACATGATATAAATCTTAAAAATATATTCTTAGTTGCAAATCTTCAAGTTTTAAATATAAAAATTGGCCAATGCATAAAATATCAACTGAATTGCAGAAGATGAAAATTAATACAAAAATAAGTTTCTCAATTTACTTGTGTTAGGTTTGTTATAAAAATGATTAGATGAATTGATATTTTGCAATAAATTCACATATTAAATGACAAATTATTAGAGCAGAAATAAAAAGAAAGTACATACACATTGTTTGTTCAATTATCTTTGTATCTGGGCTTTCAACTTTATTGCTCATTGATACAACCTGAACATCATATTTTTCACCAGAATCTAGTTTTTTTATTTCACAAGACGTTGCATTCACTATAACTGAAACATAAAATGAGATATCATTGTAAAAATTAATCATTAACAAAATTATTGAAGTTCTTCGTAACAAGTTTCAGTTTAACAGGCTTAAATTTAGTACCAAAATAAATCAAACAAATATTTCATTTAATAAATGAAGCATTTTAAATACATGTTAGACAGGGTTGCCAGCTTTTTGTCCAATTGAAAATCTTCTCCCAAAGTAATTTAATTTATATGATTAGGATCTTATTCAAATCACTATGCATAACAGCAGGGTTATACAATACAAAGCCAAGTACTTTGATGAACTACTAACAATGATTCTAAGCACCAGCTATTATTGTGAAAGTAGGAAACTCACTATTCTCATAAGAATATTTAGGAAAATGAATATGAATAAGGAGGGATGTAGTCATTACTTTCCAGAATGTATACCAATCGTTCATTAACAGTTCTTTTGAAAAGTTTGCATAGGCAGCTAGTCAAGGCTATCGGTTTACAATATTCTGGATCTAGTAGGTCTTTACTTGGCTTTGGTATTGGGATTATAATTGTCTCTTTCCAAATATCTGTAAAATATATGTTCTTTCTAAATGCAGTCAACATGTATAGGATATTTTTAAGGTACTTTTCAGAGAGATGTTAAAGCAGAGAGTAGGTTATTTTATCTGGACCAGGAGAGGTATGCTTGAAAATGGCTAATGCTTTACATTATTGAAGGATTGTTAGATCAGTGTTGTAAGATTGATTGATGTTGTAAGATGAATTGTAAGTTGTTTGAAATCTTAAATTCTAGCATTCAATTTGATTCTTATGTGTACAGAAAAGGTTCAGTGTAATTGTTTGCTGCGCAAATAGAGGCAAATACTTGAGCAAGAACACTTACCGTTTTAGGTTATTATGGATTTCCTAAACATTTTCTCGTAAACAAGATATTCATTTGTCAGAATATATATTACATGTTCTTCTAACAATATTCCACATATTTTTCACTAAAACAGAGGAATTTATACTGTATGCAATACTTTTAGCTCTTTGGAAAGCTATTTGATTAACCAAAGTGGGGAATCACCGAAATTATTACAAAGGGCAACAGTGCGTTGTTCATTCCACCATGGTTTCCTGTTTTTCTTAAGCTATTCCTGATTCTTATTTTCAGAAAACTTTGTCCTGATTGGGGAATACTGGCGTCTGCAGTTGTGATGATGATTTTAATGACCACGTTGACTACTTCATTAAGATTTTCTTTCTTCACCATATTGTTAGTGATTATTGCTTGTAATGTAAAATCTACCCAGTTAACTTTGTGAAACAAAAAGAGAGGTAGATGTTGAATATCGTTACAATCATCATTCAACATGTTCCAGTAAAAGTGGGAAATTGTCACTATCATGTAAGTCAACTCCAACTCTAAAATTGAAGTAAGGAGCAAGAAACAGTAAGAACAGTGCAGGCTCTAATGAGTAGAAAGTTCTACTTTGCTGATGAAAGTAGATTTCTCCCTCCGTTATTAAGCAGGCAAAGATCGCCCACATGAATGAACTCATCAATTTGATGGCCTCAAGAATTTACATTCATTGTTTCTTTTTCTAGGATCCACATAGGACAATATTTGGAATATGCAGCATGTGAACCAGAACAATTACAACATTTGAAAATTTTTGAAAAACAAACATTTGTTTCCTGACCACATTGTGCATATTTTCCACATATAGGATCAGTATTTCTACATACCTGTTGAGAATGATCAAATTTCTGACATTTGAAACATTTAAGATGGTGAGGAATGCATGAAATTTTGCAACTTATATAACCTGTTTTTATGGGTTTGGTAATACTGGTTCCTGAAAGTTTAAAAAACATGTTGGGTGGGAATAAATCTACCATCACGCCAAATGTTTAGATGATGTGCAGCACAAATGCCCCTTAATCTTACAGTTCTTCCAAAAATTCTGATTCTGTAACATGTATGAAATCGGGGTTAGAAAGAACACCATAAGACTCACTTAAAGTTTTATGAAATGATGATTCGACTAGAAATGTAACCAAATTTATTTAACTACTGCTTACCAAAGCTTGTTTCAAGTCAACTTGTACAAGAAGATTTCTTGTTGGTAATTTTTTAACATTTTGTAAGTCAACAATTAAAGATGTGAGAAGTTTTTGTACTACAAAAGGAGATAATCTATGAAAAGTGTTTGGTATGCTTATTATCATGTAGCAAGTACATGAATTGGTTTCCGTGACGAAAAAAATTAGAGCCCATAGAATATTTGTAAAGGTTCAGGCTCAACGGCATTGACCACCATGGAATCTTACAAGGGATGGCAGCCACCCGCTATGGACATTCCAGCCTCAGCATTTACCATAGTGCTAGTCGATAGTCATAAGGTGGGAGTCACTCACAGAGACAGTGACCAACCTTAGCGCCATGAATTAATTAAATATTTTATTAATTAAAATATTTCTAAAACATCAAAGGAAACTTTCACATTTTAAGAAAAGATTATATTTTCACGTATTAATTGTGGATAGTTATATACTGACTACATAAGAAAAACAAATTACAACCAATATAAGCAGCAACACAAAATTCATATAAGTGTAAAATCTGCATGAGCATAAAATAATATGTACAACAGAAACAAAAAAAAATCCTGTACTAAGCAAGGAAAATATTACACACAAAAGACAGGAAAATAAGATACATACCAACTTCTTTCCATAGTGTAGTACTATATGGTCGATAACGTACAACATAGTTATCAATGACAGATTCATTAGGTGAAAGCCAAGTTAAAATCATTGTTGAGTTGTTTGCCTTTACAATCTGAACATTCTGAGGTGGTTTGGGAGCTGCAAATGCAATAAAAGAAACAACTTTAGCATAAAATTTGACTACTTTTTAAGCGTATTCTGAATTTCTATAAAAGAGTATAGAGAATTCTAATACAATAAAAAGGTACCACTGAATGATAAAAACAATAAAAATCCTTATTACAGTTAATAACCTATCGATTTATTCAAGGAATCCCAAGTTTAAAAAGGTAAAGTACTTACCAACAGTTTGATAATAAGAATGTGGTTCACTTTCCAAACCATAGCTTATGGCATATACTTTTATTTCATAACTAGCTCCAGAATATAAATTGTCAATCAACAGCCAATTGTCTTTAGTAACATTAGTCACAATTTCCCCAGTATCATTTCTAACCCATGTGACAGTATATGAATCCTGTCTACTAGTAACATCTGACTTCCAAGATATATTCCAACCAAGTTCTACAGGCTCAAGCATTTCAATTACAGGAGATGAAGGTCCTGAAAAACCAATGAATTTTGAAAGATAAAACTATAAAAAAGTAGAATAATAAGTATTTTTTAAGTAAATGCAACAGCCTGAAAAGTTTAGATTAATAATAGTAAGTCTGCAATACAAATTTTAATCACTTATTGTATAACTTTTTTGGTTCAAATTATGTTTACTTTATAATCAAATCTTACTTAAAATATCAGTAGAGACAAAATTGTAATAATCTAATGTAGTTTAAAGATTAATGACCTAGAACATATATTCCAATAAAATTTATAATTCTTATGTCTTCTTCAAAAGGAAATGTGATATGAAATATCTTAAAAATAATTCAAACTTTTCAATATATTTGATTTTGGATTATCAGTAGATTTCATACAGATTTCCAAGAATCAAATTCTATGAATTTTCCAGGAGTCAAATCAAAAATTCCCAGGAGATATCAACATTCATGTTAAATAATTATTCTTTATTTCCAATTGTTTTTAATCAAATATACATATAGTTATGTATATGCAACATATTTCAATAATATTTGTAAATAGAAAAAAAATTAATAAATATTTTTCAATCAAGTTAGAATTACATTTAATGATTACTTCAAAAGCTTTCAATGAAGTTTCAGCTACAACAGGAAGACCTTTTTTTTAAATAATCAATATTCTTTACATTACAGTATAAAATAATGGTTAATTACATTAACATAATGGTTGATTTTAGAGTATTATAAAACATCTTTATTAGATACTTACCAATTAATTTCTTGAGTATTTCAAGAATTGTATAGAACAACCTCTTTTTATATAGAAATATACTTATTCAAAACGAATGCAATTATAAGATAAAATTTCCAGGATGATTTTTTTTCAATTATTATTAAATGAGAGCAATTCTAAATTTTCTTCTGCAAACTCTCAAACTCTTTAAAACTATACGCGATTTCACATCCATATTCTAGACTATTTTATTTCTCTCAACATTCAACAGCTTTTTGCTTACTTATATATACAAAATATTGCAGTTAGAAAATGTTAACTTTATATCTCAAAAGCTTTCACTTTCAATTTATTATATGTGTAATAACTGTTGCTTCTCTGAAGCATCACAACAACACACATATAATTTTGCAATTAATGCTAATTAACCAGTCTTTTCAGCTTCCACAGCATATTCTATTGTAGATTTTTCAAGTTTATATATGCTATCATCCAAACGTTTCCTTTTGATTTTCAGTTCATCAATTTCAAGAAGTGCTTTTCATTTTCATTCTTTTATCAGCTGCTTTTTTATGCGGTTTTAATTCACCTAAATATAATTTATACTTTTGCCTTTCACCAGCAGATTTTAAGTAATTATTATATTTTTGACACCTCTTATGTTTTGGACGTGATCATCAATGATGTGCTTAGCTACAACGGATTGTTTCATTTAATTCTCTACCATCAAAATTTTGTTCACAGACACCTCATGTTCAACAGATGCTTGACCATGAGTAGTAAAAGTAAATTAACTACTTTCAATAAGGGACAGTAATTTTGTCTAATAGAGAGTAAGTTAAAAATAAAATATCAATTGTATGTTTAATTGGAACAAATTTCTGATCAATACAACCTTGAAATTATGCAGTCGATTGTAATGATTTAAACTCTGCTGCAAAATTATGAAACTCTTTTGAAACAGAATTACATTTGAACACATTTATTTTAAACTCATTAGACAAATAAAAAAGCAGTTTTTTGCATCCTATTTAAATTACTTGATTTATTATATATCAGAGTTTGTGTGGAAATCTAAACATGAAATGTTTTGTACCACAGAATATTCTAAAAGACATTTTTCTATTAATTTTTGTGTCATTAATACTAAAAAGGATTTGTAATTAAAAAAATTACATCTTCCATTTTTCTGTCAAGGTTTTGCTTATATACAATTCTGAGGAATATTTTTTGGTAAGAAATCAAACATTTAATTAACTAGCATTTTTTTTTATCATCTTTATCTATACTAATAAGTTTAAATGAAGAAACAGACAGCAAAGACTCTTTTAAAAACTTTTGCACTAATTTACGCATTTTTCAACAATGCATCAAAATGTTTTACAATAAATGACAACATTGGTTTATCAATTTGATAAAGTGCCAAAAAAATAAAAAAATTCCACTTCCAGAGCAATAAATATAAGAAGTTGCATTTAGCAGAAAAAAAGAACATCTTTTGTACACTTCTGCATAAGATCAAAATTTTTCATACCAGGATTATAAAATTTTTCGTTTTGTAAAAGTGTGACATAGGTTTAAAGATATAATAACATTTCAAGCACTCTGCTCAAGACACATTTTCTAACCATCAAAGTTTGCAAAACTTTAAAAGAAATTTTACGCCTGTGGCCCAAGGTTACCCAAGTTATCCCTAGAAGTAGGTGAGTTCATAAATATATCAACAGCACTTGCTGTTGCCTCAACTTCTGGAAATAAGGAACATTCATGGCTGTAACGGTATGGAAGGATACCATCAAAAAAGTTAATAATTTTTACTTCTTACAAGAGAGGCTCTTTAAACATTTTATTAATAGGTTAAGATTTAAAAACATGGTATTATCAATGAATCAAAATCTGAATAATCTGAAATACTTAACATAGAGAGAAATCAGAATATATAAAATTTTTAAATGAAAGAAAATGCATAATCTTACTTGTAGCTTGATACACAACAGCAGGTTCACTAGATATTCCTTCACTCAGAGCAACAACACTAATGGAATAATTTCTTCCTGGTAACAGGTCACTTAACTGATAATTAGTCTCATGTACAACTTGAGGAATTCCATCTCCATTATAAGCTTCCAATTCATGACTACTAACCTAATTGCAAGATATGAATAAACCAATAAATTATTAATTTCCTAAAATATAATAACTGTAATAACATTTGAATGATAAAGATATCACGAATAACATAAGATAGCAATGAAATATACATTAATGTTGAAAAACATACAGCTAATTGTTCTGTAAAGGTAATAAAATGCATAGTTCATTGTTTACTAAATTTCATTTGAACTATTTCCCAAATTGAAATATCAGTTGAAAATTAAATAGGATGGCATTTTCTTCATGTATGTGAATGATATGAGAATTGAGTGAAATGGTACCTCTGGGATGGCAGGCTAAGTATTGGGAGACTTCTGCTTGGTTCCTGCTTCAAAATCATGAAGATTCCACCCAGCTGCTTCTATCTAACTGGAAGAGCCGAACTGATATACAGGGAAGCATGCTGTTGCAACAACAACTAACAGCTGAGCAAAAATATGTTACTTTGATGGCCTTAATATATCATACAACCTAATGAAGAAATGGGGGTTGTTTGAAGATAATAGTTTGCATAAAAGGTTTTCTGTAGCACAGATTGTCAGCTCAAGGACTATAGCTTTGGCTTCTTTTGATGTTATATCATAGACGGGATAGCCATTATTGGCGTGATTAACGATAAACCTGGATGTATGAATCAAGTAACACCATTTAAGAAGAATCACGGTCATATTTACAACATCCTGATGGTCACATCTGTGTTTGGTAGCATCATGAAGAGTGCCAATAATATGCATTAGACATCATACTAGCCCATTACCTAAAGGGATTGCATGGGGATCCACTGGATACACAAAACTTGGTCACTTCTTATTCCTATAGATGCCAGTTTGATTAGTATTCATTATATTTGCTATTTTACGGGAAGTGTCTATCCTTTGAGTCCTACGAAATTCTACATTTCAGTAAAATAAATGTACAACTGCATGCTAGCAATATTGTAAGAACCTTTCTTAATAAAGAAAATGTTCTTAATATAAAAAGGTGATTGCTCTGGGTACTGATTTCTCACAAATTAGACCAATTTTCTTAAAATTTTATCGCTTGTTATTTTCAGTATAATATATTTATTCAATAAATATTATTTTGCTATTTATACTTCCTAATTTTACAATTTTAATGTCAAGAGATTCATAAAATCAAAATTAATCAACTCAAATACAAAAATTATACATTTCAGGTATTT
Organism: Latrodectus hesperus; assembly: GCA_037975125.1. NCBI lineage: Eukaryota > Metazoa > Arthropoda > Arachnida > Araneae > Theridiidae > Latrodectus > Latrodectus hesperus. Next base: position 30,798,015 of record CM075859.1, read on the forward strand.
AAAGTGTCCTTTAAGAATAAAAAAACTGCTTCTTCAAATTTATCTAATCGTTATGCTAATTATATTATTTAGCAATGGAATTTCATTTTATAAATGAATATGTAGAATTTAAATAAATATACGAATGTAGAATATAATAAATTCCCTAGATACATTAAAAAGATCTAATGATAACTTTTAAACATCAATAGTAAAATTTGAAAAAAATTTATTCTAAATGAGGTAAGCATAAAATTAACTATTAAAGAATATAAACTAAAAATATAATTCATGTTTACTATTAACCATCTAAATTCTAAACAAAGCATAGTTAATGAAAAGATACATTTTAATAAAACTGTTAAGAAGGCAAATCTGAATCAATGTCCATATAAAAAAGAAATACTAAAAGGAACCAAACTTTTCTTCATTCAATTATTTTTAAGAAATCAGGCATAACAGAAATTCTAATAAAAATTACTTTCATGTGAATTATTCGTATAAATATACATTTAGTACTTAAGAATAAAAATAATATACATTTTATATAAATTATATCAATCCTAATGATATCAAGTTAAAATCAAGAATTACACAGTTCCTCACCAAGTAAGAATCTTGAAGGCTGTTATTATGAGGTTGCCACTCAATTAGTATTTCTCCAGCTTCAACTGCGGTGGAATTCAAATTAACAACAGGGAGAGGTCCTACAAAAAAAATGATGAAAATAATTAATAATCAATAGTTCTGTAAAATTCTAACTAATAACAGTAAGTCTTTAGGAATAAAATATAACTTTAGCATAAAGAAAAGTAATATATACATAATTAAGTATCTTATGATAAATGTCTAACTCATTATTAAAATTACAGATCTGAAAGTTTAAAATAAAAATTATAAATAATATTTTTAACTTGATAAGAATTTTGTGATTAATAAAGAAAAATTGAAAAAAGCATGCAACTGAAATGGAATTTAAAGAAAATATTTGTAAGCACATTTGAAAATGTAAAATGTTAATTGACAAGAAAACCAAAGTAACCAGTGTTTTCTCAGCAGCTTCAGGAACATTTATAAGAACTGTTAAAGTTTATTTGTATACAGTTTAAACAAAGATAGTTGATGACAATTTAAAACATATACGTGTAAAAACTATAAAATGAGCATAATTAAACGATCTAATTTTAAAGTTTTGTACAGACGAATCCACTGCTAAGAAATTTGTGAAATTTTCTGTAGAATACACTGACGGGATAAGGAATTTGTTTGAGGAAAAAAAAATAGTCAAATTTTGTTGCCTTGTTTAAATTTGCATTTTGTAAAATTTTTTTATAAATGTACACTTCATTTGGAACCCATTATTCATTACATCGTCGAAATTGAAATGCATTTTGTCTGTCCAGAGGATATCCCAAGGAAATTCTGATATGTTTGTTTATCATTCAAAGATAATTTTTCGTACATAAAGGTTGATTAGAGCAGGTGCTAGTTTAAAGTGGATTTCAAACCACTATAAACCAATAAGCTTGAAGAGGGAATTCAATCCAAAAACTGTTAAACCAAAAGCCAGAGTACCTAGGAAATTCTGAATCAATCACAAAGTAAGCAAGAAACTGAAATGAGAATTAATATTGAGCCTTAAATTATGCAGATGCAACATCTACAGAGTTTTAAAATTCTAAGGATATCAGAGGTTTTCTGGTCAACTGAATGGGGAATATTCTGTTCTTTTAACAAATAATGTGCACATTGAAAGATTTATCTTTTTACACCTGAAATGCAATAACCTTTATTACTTCAGGTGAAAAAGATTTTCTCCTGTAGATTAGTAGTGTGTACCAAGCATTCTGACAGGGTGAGATGAATGGAGCTGTTAAAATAATTTAGGTCCTTCTGAAGAAATAGCTCATAGTAATAAAAATAAGGTGACTAAGTTTCACAAAATAATTAAATGTCTACATCGCAAATTTAGATATCTTTGACGTCACTGAAACCATCAATGTGTATGAAGTGATTTCTCGGGGAACACAGTGAAAAAATTACTATAAATAGTTGATTTTTTTATTATTTTATTTATTTATTTTTTTCACAAAAATGAGCTATTTTGCTTGGTTGGCAGAATTTTGATAGTTTACCAGAGAAATTCCAGAAATTTTTAAGCAGGTGGCAATTCTGAAGTATTAAAAATAATTTAATGATAATTTTCATTCTTGATAAAAAATATATATTTGACAAAACTTTTTCCTTCACATAAAATTATGGTGAATTACTGTTTACACAATCAATCATAGAAAATTAATTAGGCACTATATATATTAATAATAATAAGCAAGGACAAAGAAACCCTACCTGATTGAAATTTTTTTTATGAAATATACTTTAAACATCTGTTTCTATAAAATATGAATCTTTTTTCTAAATAGTGTTAATGCCAATAAACAACAAATACATTAAAATAACATTATATAATGTATGTATGTATATATATATATATATATATATAATATACGTATACATAATATATGCATATATTTACTTAAGTTTAAAAATCTAATTTTGTGAAAATCATAAAATCCAAATTTTTTTACAGTTAATTATGTTTTCTAAAATCTTTTGAATCTATTTTACTAAACGTAACAATAAATTTGCTAACTTTGCAGTGAAAATTGATAGATATTTAAATTTAAATAATTCTTGAGTTTTTGAGTTGAAAAAATTTATCAAGAGCTTAGTTAAAAAATGAATTAAACTAGAAATCATATAAATTTTTAACTCCATTAATTACTTAAATGTAACAATGAAAAAAAATTATTAAATTCAAATCTTTAAATTATTATTTGTATAATTTTGTTATAGCATTATAAAAGAAAAATTGCAGAAAATAGGTATAAAAATAGTAACATTTAAGACAATACTGTCTAAGCTTAAACAGTGTAACGTTGGCTGCAATACCCATTTGAATATTGGACATAGTACAGAAAAATGCACTGACTAATTTTGTACATATCTTACTAGCTTGTAAGCATAATGCTACAATGACCAGCAACAAACTCAAACACATTGAAACAATAAAAGATAGGTACTTCACTTCTGATTTCTGTAATATTTGTCAAGAAGGAGGATTGGGAGTTTTTCAAGCCTCCTCCCTTGCCATTTATTAATACAACCCAATATCTATAAAAAGTTCTCAAAGAAAGACAAAAATATAGTGGTTACTTAAAGATTTAACAGCTTCCACTTGTCAGGATATCCAATATGCAATATCAAAGTCAGTTTGTTCAGTCTGTGATATTCATTGTTTCAAAACATATCTTAAAAATATTCAAAAAACAAATCAGAAAACTCCAAAAACTGAATAAAACTAGAATGCAGCTAATGTAATAACTATAATGTTTCAATAATCTGAATTTAGAATTTTTATTATTGAATTAATTTAGAATCTTTTACAGCTCGAATACTGTGAGATGTAAAACTTAACAATTCTTTAAGTAAAATTAAACTTCATTGCCAGACACAAACTATTTAAAATAATAGATAACATGTGACGTTCCTTTTATATACATACACACACACAGCAGCAGCACAACAAAAATCCCACAGAAGGAAGATCATATTGTAGAGAATGCACTGCCACTCACACTAACTCACTCTCATAACATCAATCATAACCTATTTTATTCAATAATACAGCTAAAAATGTCCTGAAAATATTAAGTGTGTTTTACCATAATTAGCAGTGAAATATTTTAACAAAATATCTTGCAAAATATCAACAAATTATGGGAAAAAAGCTAATCTTGGAAATAGATAAAAGGGATAATAGGAGATTCATCCACTAAGTCTGATAAAAAAAAACTGTTGTAATTTTAAACAATGCAACTCTATTAAACTTGTTTCATAAAAAATATTTCTTACTGACTTTTTCATTCCATAATCTCCACAAGACATTAACAGACCATCATAATTAATATCTAAAAGGTTTTTGTTATAAAACAGTTTCATCCTTTTGTATTGATCATTTGTCTGTTTAATAAACTAATGTAAATATAGATTTATACATCTAAGATAATATCATGCAACATTATTAATGTTAAAGGTGCTAATTACAAAGTTGCAAAAATATCCATTAGGCAACATAGCAAAATGGTTGGTTACATGATAGAGATTACCAAATGAATTTAAAATCTGCCATACTCGGCATGCTCTCCATAATCAAATCAGTTTCAAAGAGTGCACTCACTACAATTACTACAGTTTAAAATATTATTCCTATCTGAAATTTATTTTAGTTATTGTGAAACTACAAATATTTGATTTGAGCATCTCTTCGAATGCCTATTATTCTTTCATTTTAAACTAAACACTTCAAGATAAAAACAAAAATCTTTTAACAAATAAATGACTACTACTATCGCAGTGAACAAGACTTTTATCAAATTGATATTTCAATTTTAATAACATATAAATTTCAATTATACATAAAAAATACAATGTTAAATATGTTTTTCTTAATTTATGTAGGACCTTCAATTTTCTGGAAAAAAAGTCCCATATTACATATTTCAGTGGGCTTTTGTCAAATATTCAGATCAATATTTGTACCAACAGATGAAAAAAAGTTGTCTAAATATAAAATTCATAAAAATTCAGATTTTACATAAATTAAATTTTAATATTTAAAAATATCATAACTGAATTATTAACATGCTCAACATATTTTACCATTTGAAAATATACATATGTAATTTAAAGAAGGGAAAGATAAAATGAGAAACTTTATTTATATTTTCACATCATTTGCTCATTTTTAGTTTTAATTTCAATTTTCTTTATAAATTAGTTACGTTAGGGAACATATTGCTAATATTAACTTAAAAAATTTTCAAAATACATAAAGCATTTATAAAAAATTGTCATTGGATTTCTATTGTATTAAAAATATTAGTGCTATTAATTAATATTTCAGAAAAATATGATAATCAATTTAATAAATTAATTGCATAAACCTGCATTTGTTATATTGTCAAGGAAATAAAAATTTTCTCCTTATAAAATTGTTAGTTAAGCACATTAAAATTACTAGAAAAATTGTGTTATCTCCAAAAATACTAAAATTTGTTACTTACACAAGTTATAAAATACATGCATTATAAAATATTTTATAATGAATAATGATGTAAGAAAGAATATTTTCAAATAAAATGTGTAAAAATATGTTAAATCACTTACTAGTAGTAATATTTACTGCAGCAGGCCAGCTAGCTACATTTCCACTAACAGTTTTCACAATGACTTCGTATGTTCTTCCAGGTTCCAGATTTTCATCAAAGAGGGCAATTCGCTTTTCATTTCTGCCAATAGTTTGTCTTACACTATTACGTATTCCTAATGCTACTTGGTATCTATCAAATTCAGAAAGTGTTTTTGGAGGTGACCAAATAGCATGAAATGAATCTGATGTCAAGGTATTCTTGCTAAATGTAACATTCGTGGGTGGTAAAGGAACTGAAATTAAATAGATAAAATTCATCTTTATTTATTTATTATTATTATTATTTTTTGCAATTTAAAATAAAATTTGAAAATATTTGCAATTTTCCAAAATTAAATATTTATTTTATGACCCATATAAATGTTTCATTATGTTATAAAAGGAGAATACCAATGCATTTACGTAATTATTTATCAGTAAACAACGAAGTAAACTTCTTTTCCTGTAAAAAATAGTTTCAAAGATGATAAATTTAATTTTTGGAGAAAATTAAAGATCACCAAAGAGAATCTATAGTTCCTGATTCCTATAGGGTTATTTTCCCATATTTTGAATTAACACATTTAAAATAGCTCATTATTTATAAGAAAGGAAAATTAATTTCTTTAAATTAATAAAATTTATAAAGTACAGTTCATTAAATAATAAAATTTATGAAGACAGACCAAACACATGAAAATTGCTTTTACTATTTTACAGGAAAAATTATGCCTGGAAATCTTAAAGAATACATAGATATTTTTAAGCAATTTATTCACGTTTACAGAAAATTTCCATCAAGAAATGCATTTATAACGTTGATCGTATGCTGTTATACATAAAAATATTTTTTAGGGTTGATAGGATTCCTGTTATTGATGAATATAACAAACAAATTACTTTGCTAATTGTTCACTTAAAATTAACATAAGATAGATTTTAATATATCAGAATTACATAAATTTGAAAAATTCCTGAATTTCATTACAGCAAGAAAACCTGAGTGATGTACAGAAAATGAACTTAACATATTTTAATGTTGAATAATTATTGATGGAAATTCCTTCCCAAATTATAAGAGGTTTTACAATATAATACATTCTATATTAATAAATTAGAAACAATACACTAGAAAAAGTGAAGAAATCCTATCATTAAGAGATCTAACAATGAAGCAATTTTACCCTAAGGAAAAGTCTTTATTTTTTAAATAATATAAAATATATTTTAAGAAAAGAAAATTGTAGGAAAGTTAAAAATGATTAATACTACTAATAACATGGTAATAATATAAAAGAAACATTGAAATAAAATGTGATTAAAAGTGATTGTAACAGATGGATCACTGAAAAACAGCCTTTCAGGACTGGGAGTATGCGGCGTGTCACCAAGAACAAGTCTATCTGTAAGCCTTGGGCTTCAGATAGCTGAGATAGATACGCTACAGTCTTCCAGGCAGAGGTTTTGGCCATTATCCACCGTCTGTGACTAAATATGAGGAAGGGCTACCACAGTAAGTGGATTCTCATTTTTAGTGACAGTCAAGCCACTTTAAAAGAGCTCAGTTCTTTCGAAATCAAATCTAAAATGATTTTGGAATGTAGAAACCTTCTTACAGAACTGACAACTAGAAACAAGGTGATCCTTGTATGGGTGCCAGGGCACAAAGGTATCGAAGGTAATGAAAGGGCTGATGAACTTGCTAAACAAGGATCGTCTTTTGTTCCCATTGGTGCAGAACCTTTTTGCGGGATCAATTTGAAGACCGCAAAAACCAATGTTCTTGGATGGGAAAAACGGAAGATGTATGAAGTTTGACTCAACACTCCTGGTCAAACCCAGGCTAAAAGTATGATCTGTGGATCATGAGTGAGGATTGCCTCTGAAATTCTAAGATTCTCTAGGCAGAATATACGTTTAATCGTAGGCTTTATAACTGGGCACTACTATTTCAGAAAACATCTCCATAAAATGAGACTGTTTCAGCAAGACCCTATCTGCAGGAAATGTTATATGCAAGAGGAAACTGCCAAGCATATCATTTACGAATGCGATGCCCTTGCCCTCCTTAGATTAACTTCTTTAGGCATCATCCATACTAGAGAGTTACACCTAGACTCCATTAAAGGGTAATCGGACTTTATTAATAAAGTGGGTGACTCGAGCAACTGGAACTAGAAAACATTGGGTTTGGAGTTAATAGTACAAAATGCTGATAAAAGCAGAGGCGCACAATATAATACAAACCCAACTCTAAGAAGAGAAAGTGATTGTAAGTAAATATTTTAACTTTTAATTAAAGAATTAAAAACAATATTTGCAGAAATGAGTTTGATTATGCTGTTATGCTTATTTTAATATGGAAAAAATTGTACTAGAAAAACATTTATTTCAAATAATCATGAAAATATAATAGCCACTGTTTACCTGTTCGGTATTGAGCTTCAGTAGGTTCACTGATTTGGTTATTACTGACTGTTTGTACTGAAATATTATAAGCTCGACCAGGAATAAGACCATAAAAAGCTGCTTGTGCTGGTCCAGGGGGTTCTCCTTCTTTATCCACAAATAACACAGATTGAACAGCATCTTCAGGAGATATACTAACGCGATATTTATCAAATATTCCGGATGGATAAGGCGGCTGCCAAAGAACAAGTAACGTAGTTTCATTTCTAAACCATACAATAAAGCGGCCAGGAGTATTAGGTTCTAAAATAAATAAATAAATAAATATATATATATATATATATATATATATATATATATATATATATATATATATATATATATATATATATATATATATATATATAATGGACATCAAAAACTTTCATCTGTATAAAAACAGTGCAAATACAAGAGGGTATAATAAAATATTTATATAAAGGGTAATCAGAATTAAAATGTACAATAGAATTTATCTCCCTTGACTTTTCATAACAGTTTTTAAAAAATCTGAATTATTATGTACACACATATATATATTAAATGTCAAAAATCCCCAATAAATAAGCATTTTATTTGGTACATAATACAGATATTAAATATAATGAATATCATTAAACAAAATATGCTTCAATCATTTCATATCCAAATCAGAAATTTGATTACAATAAATGATAAAAAAATGCCATTAATAACTTTTTCACCATCACTACCACATAATTTCATTTTAAACTTAGTTACATGAATATTGCTATTAATTGCTTGAAGTCTGGAATAATTGAATTTGAACCAGAAATAAATAAATTTGAAATCCATGATAATTGAAGTTAGAATTAAACTAACTTAAAATGTTTTAACCAATACCAAATTAAATAAAACAAATTTTTGAAAGGAATATTACTTTATACAATTATCTTAAACAAAACCTTTAGAACAAAATTTGATTTCCATTCCAAAGGAATTTTAAATTTTCATTGATACATACCTATAAAAGTTTTGTTAAAATTTCACAACAAATAACATTGAAAACTTTGTTATTTATAATTCACTTTTTAAGAGTGAATAAAATTTAATTTTGACTTTTAACAGTTCAATTTAAATAAGAAAAAGTTTTACAACTGACCTTCCAACTTCTCTTCTTGATTTTAAATTTTGAATAAAACTTAGATTTTACTTTTGAGTTTTTTACTAAGCACCAGTCACTCTGGCAATTATTAACTTTATAAAAATGAATAAATTCTGAGCAGATAAGTTAAGCCAACAGTTCAAAAGAGTATCATTTAAAAATCAAAAAACTTACTTGTAGTGAAGTTTGATGATATGAAAACTGATGATTCTTTTTCCTGGTATAAAGTTGATAATTGCACTTCATATGAAGCTCCAGGCGTTAAATCTTGAAGAGTGAATGATAATGAATCCTCAGATAAATCGAAAGACCTGGGGCTTAAGTCCTCTTGAGAAGACAGAATAGCTAATTTGTACCCAGAATATCCACCAGTAATTGGAGGTTCCCAAACAAGATCTACAATCTTTCCAGTTAAAACATCCACTGATAAGTTACTTGGAGGGTCTGGTTCTAAATAAAAAAATGTGAATAAACAATTTAAAACAAGTTTTTAAAGTACATTGTTGACAAACAACAAATTCTTTCACATTCAGATATTCATATTTACAAAAATTTGTCATTTAACTGATTTGAGTTCCAAATATTTTTCTAATTTAATGCTGGTAATTGTTGAATTGTATTACAATTAATTTATTGTAATTCAAAACCAATTTTAATTGATTTAATATTTATTCATTATTTAATCATCCATAATTAATAAAATTTTGCTTTTTTTTAATTCACAAAATTTATATGGAAATAAAACATTTAATTAAAACTTTAGAGGTATAAGGAATACATAAGATTATACACCTTGAGTGATTCAGCGCTATAGTAGATTAAAATTTATGAATTGATTATTTAAGATTACTTTTTATTAAATTTGGTTTGATTTATGTTCAAGAAATATTTGAATCTAAACATGGAAGATAAAATAACTATTAATGTACAAAATATATTCCAAAAGCTATTTAATACAAGAAAATTTGCAGAAAATCAACGCCTAAATTAATTTTAAAATTTAACAATTCTTAAATAATTTTAAAAGTGCATAATTCATAAGCATCTAATACTATAAATCAAAATTTTCACTTTTTTTCTTTTCACTTTAATATTAAAAACATACACGACTTGGGAGTTTAACAAACTAATTGATGATAGTGACCTTCAGATCAAATCAGAAGTAAAAAATAGAAGTAATATTTAATTCAGTATTTCAAAATTTGCTTATAGTTTTTCTGTTAAAGTAACTCAGTCTATTTATTAATTTTTCTTCAATTTGTGGAATTGCTTTTAAAAATTTAAACAAATTTACTTGATTTTGGCAGTATAGTATATTTTTATAAAAAGTTGAAATAAAATTTTTAATTAAGTGATTTAAAAATGATTTTTATAAATAATTTTAAAAATTAGAGCTTTAATAGTAGCAAAACTTTTTTTAATTATCATCATAAAAAGTAGAACTTATTTTAATGAATGTTGCTTCTAATAGATTTAATTTAAATATATTTTGACAGGCAAAATTATTCTATATTTAACATTGTTAAATACAAATTAATTTTTTTCCTATCCAATAAGTATTTAAATAGGATTTAAAACAATCAAATCAAAACTAATTACCTGTAGCAATAACAGTAGTCCATGTTAACACTTCTAACATAGATCGATTAGAATAATACAGCTGAAATGCGTATTCTGTACCAGGTATGACATCATCAACAATGATGCCATCTTTAACATCTAATGGATGAAATGTTATATTGGGATGAGGAATACCTACTGGTGGATGATAGTCTAAGCGTAATTCTCCTTCTTTTGAAACAGCAACTTCTGGCGGCAAAGGCAGATCGACTTCCACGCAGTAAATCTGAAAAATGCGAGAATCTTTTGTTTTAGAATGTAAGTACTTTTAATCAACACAGTAAACAATATATCATACAATAAGCAAAGTTTTAGATGTTTAATAGTATAACAAAAAATTATCAGAGAATAATTTTACATCTAATAGAAAAATAATGAAACATTCAACATTATCTATTAATATACTGAAATTTACAGTTGGTTATCAAAATAATGGAAGCATCTTACAATTATAAAGAATCCTTTATTAGTACAATGTAAGATCATCTTTGGCACGAAATATTACAATTATTTATGAAGACATTGTGAAAGTTCTGGCAGAGATGCTGGTGGAAGATATCGATTTCACATATTGTACTCTCTAGAATTGACTATACAGTTCAGTTATATGGTGGTCGTACAACAGTATGGACTAAGCTAAGTTGCTTAACTTCATCTTTATGTTCATGAGACCATGATTAGACAACTTCTGCTGCATAGATCGATGCAAGATCATCTTAAAGGAAGAAAGTTCCATCTTCTACAAGAAACAAAGTTTGTTTCATAGGATGGACTTCGGTCAGCTAAAATATCTCTACACTCTTCATTATTGAGCCTTCCTTTCAAGGTTATGATTGGTCCAACAGAAAATCACGACACAGATGGCCATATCATTAACAAATCTACCCAGGCTTGACAGTTAAAAGGAAACAATCACGAGCACGGGTTTGTATAATTGTCCGGCAAATGTGTACTCGTTTTGTTATAGTGAAAATGGTGAAAGACGATACGTCAGACAATATTACTTCCAATTATTAACCAACCAGGTTTTATGAGTGTAGCACAACTGTAGACTACTTTGGCATAAGCATTTTCCTCATGCATTCAGTGAAAAGTGACTTGGGAACTGTTGCTCAGCCGTTAATGCTCTGTTTATGAAGTGTCTTCTAACTGTAATCATTGACACTGGAGAATCCAGATGCTGATTGAGGTCTGCAGTCACATGTTGCGATTGTTTACTTTTTAAGCATTACAATCTGCTTCAATACTTGCCAGTCTCTTTCCATACACCGCCGAATTGGCAGTCAAATGTTAGCGCTCTTGCCTTCTTCGATCCAACAGTTTTTGAGTTCCGAATCCACTTTAAACGGTAGTTCCCAGTCTAATTAGCCCTTGTGTGGAAAAATGACAGTTGAGAGACAAACAAACTTTCCATACCTATTTTGCTTTGCCGCATTGTGTGTATGTTATCATGACTTTAAGACACCATACTTCTAGAAACGTCTGAAAGTCGAGATGTTTCGGTCCACTAGTTCAAGTTAGACAGGCGCCTACTATTTTACCTCAGAAAATCTGAGAGGTCTGACATTTTATTCATATGAAAAAAATCTAAGGCTTAACTTTAATAAAGCTACCATACTATACCAGAATACATATATTTATATTTATAAAAAAGTGTTAACTATTATTATACTTATTGTTTATGAAGAACATTCAAAAATATCTTTTATTCAAGTGTTTCCATTATTTTTATAACCAACTGCATATTAAATACTTTAATGTGTATAAATATTCTTCAGTGCATTATGCAACACATTTACATGAGTTAAAGACAAAATACAATTTTAATTATAAAAATAAACATTTAAAATATTTACATAAAAGCAATGTGATATTTGCAGACTTTATTCAATATAAACATATATGTACTAAAAATTTCTGTTCTGCAAATAAAATGTGAGTAACCCAGATAACATGCTAACATTTTGCTTTAATTTGTATGAATCAAACTCAAATGAAAGGATGGTTTTAAAATTAAGAGTAAATTAAGAACTAATTATAACTATAAGAACAATCCACTTCAGTAGCTCAAAAAATAAAATTAATAGTTTTAACATAAAATATAAGGCGTCAATAATGACGAGTTTTGAATCTTTTCAGAAAAATGCGGATAATATTGATAATTTTCCATGAATAATTCAGTATTTTCTATTTTTAGTGAAATTTGTTTGAATTTTCTGTCATACATATATATAATGAGACATCACTTAAGTGAGTAAGAATTCAGTGAGACAAGATGTGGCAAAATTAAAACAACTAATTCATATTTATTATTATGAATAACTGATTTTAAAATTACTTCTTAAAACAACTTATTCAAAATGAACATAGGAAATCCATCTAATATTGAAAAAACCTATGAAAATTTATGAATTTTTTTTTTTCAATATGAAATGAATTTCCATTTCATATTTAAACAAAAAAGTTTTCAATGCATTTAATATTTAAAAATAAATACGTTACTGTATCCTGCATGAAACAAAAAATAAATAATAAAAATAACAGCAATAATAATGTAACGAGTAGTAAAAATATCTAAAAAAAAAAACGATTTTAATAACAAAAACTATAGTTTTGTTCATTTAAATATCGCAATACTTCTCTTAAATGTAATTAAAAGAAAATGCGTAATTACTAGAAAAATTTTTTCTTTTAGGGAAAATATTGCCTTATCTAATTAATTCGTTAAATATTAATTTGATAAAGTAATATTCTATTAAAAGTCAACTGAAAAAATAATTGAAAAATAAATTCTTAACAAAAAGGCAATACAAATATAAATGTACATTGCTTGCGCCTTGGTATAGTTAGGTTAGTTTACGATAAATTTTCATTTGCCCATTACTGCCGATTACAGTCGCAGTCACTTTATAATTAGGAATTGCTTATACATATTTTTTAAATAAAAAAAAGTTAAGCGATAAACAAAAATAAATCCGATTTTTAGAAGGTACTAAATATATCGTATAAAAAAACTCCATAGAAATTTCGGGCGATCAAAAGATAATAGAAGAATTTCTGCCATAAATTCCTTTTATTTGCTGTCTCCTCTTGAATCTTACGACAGCCCACGATTTCTCCACTAATTTTGTGCGGGATTGTTTACAATCTTGGGAAAAAGGTCAAGCTTCATTGCAAAGACCTGAAGTTAACATACCAGAACAGGAATGCTTGGTAAGGCATTGACTTACGGAAACGAAACGGTAAAAAAAGAAAGTAAGTCGAGTTGCCTGAAATTGAAATGCACGCCTTTAGGGCATCAAAAGAAGATTCGCCTCAATGCTTATTCTATGCATTTCTATCACTATAACAATTCAGTGTCGCGTTGAGGCGGATTAAGACCCCGAGAATCCGCAATCGTAATCAATTAATCGGTGGTAGGTGGCAAAATGAAATAGGCAAGAACGCTTTGGCAGTCATATTAATGCCATTGTTGCTATGTTGAGCATATGGTGGAAAGCATTCCATAATTTATCAACCTCTGAATATTAGAATCGTATCGTGATTCTGATTTTATATATAATATCAGTGTTTCCTAACTATTTTATTTAATTTTAAAATTTTACTCCCAGAAACTTCACAGCAAGAAATTTTCACACACACACGCATGGACGCACACACACAATGTCAATATATTTATCTACATTTCTCTCCAGTCTTAAATATATATATTTTTTTTGTATTTTACACACAGCATAACAATACACATATTTTATTATTATATATACTTATCCATTATTTTATAATTTTACGTTATATAACACAGCATATAAGAGTTTGGAATTCATGCCTCATAACTGTTAGGGATACAATAAGAACGAAAATACTTCATAACAATTTTAGTCTATATATTAGTTAACATTCAACCGAAATTCAGCATATTTTAAGTTAACACATATTTAATAGAAAGGATCTTAATAAACGATATTCGATAATTAGGATTATGATATAGTATACTGCTACGGAAAAAACAGCTTAGTTTTTCAGATGAAGCTACTTTTCGAAATACGCATGAGCTAGCAATAGTATGTGAACCATAGGTTGGATTGGGTTAGGTTTGCAACTTCATAGTCATAATTTTGAACACGTCAGTTAATCTGTGAGCTTCGAACCACAACAAATAACTAGGCAAGAGTTGGAAAAAGAACACGTTAAACATTCAAGCGAAGGTTAAGAGTTCTAACAATTCAGTTATTTACTCGGCAGATAGTTTTGAAAAATATAAACCACAGGTCATTCATTGGTTGGTCACACAAAGGCCACACTTTGCACATGAGGATTGATTTGACGCACAACGGTCCATTTTTTGTACACGAAGTCTAAGACCGGGAATTACAATTTAAAGTGGATTGAGAATTACGAACATCCATGCACGAAGTGGGAATCGAACCTATAAATTATTGAACATCATAGAACAGAGCGTTAACCCTTCTGCTGCCAGTTCAGACCCCACAAGTCATTAAGAAATAAATTTTTACAATATTCTTCAATGCAATGAAAGCTTCAAAGACTTCCATAACAGCGAAGATATGCATGTTTAATATGCACATATTCATATATATATATATATATATATATATATATATATATATATATATATATATATATATATATACTTTTTTGAACTCGAAATAATACGTTATTTAACAAGAAATAATTACTAATAAAGTTTTTTCAATTAGATATTTAGATTAAAATATGTTCTACTTTCAATTTATTTCACTGTTGATAGTTTGGATGATTCTTCCTTCAAATCACGAAGAAAGGATTATTTTTTAACTATCATAATAATAAATTAGCAATGAATAAAAGTTAATGGAGCATGAAGTTTCCATCTCCAGAGTTGCTTTGGGAATTATGAATGAAATATTTTGAAAGCATTTAAATAAAATTACCAGCTTAACAGCTGTATTTAATCTTTCGATATTTAGATTAAAGTATCCAAAATCAATTCAGCATTTCAATTACAAAAGGAATGGAAGAATATAAATTCGATATTTGGATTTCATAATTAAATTTTTTCAATAATGTTTACATTTCCAATTTATTCAACCGAAATATAAAAACTGAATACAAACAAAATCAAAATTTTCAATTTGTACAGTGTAATCCTTTGATGCCAAGCATTTTAAGGTTAACATTGTTATTTCGAGACAGTAATACAATATAAAAATTATTTTTATAAAGATGTCAAAATTGTATTTAAAAATATTTTTAATATTCATACTTTTCTTAATTAGCTGCATGACAAGATTTTAGCATAAAATCATGAGGGGAAAATACTATAATTTTCATTAAAATGTTGAATATTTTAAAAAATCTTTGACAATATTGGATTTAATAAAATTCCTTTACGCTAGGATGATTTTTAAATCAAATGATTTTAAAACAGAAACAGAATCCGAAATTCTGATACCATACATAAAATTTCCCTTTTATTTTACTCCAAAATAATTCGCGTTCATCAAAATTCCCTTCAGAAACAAATTTTGTCAAAATTTCAACAACTAATTCGAACTCACTGAGTTTTTATCAACCCAATATTTTTATTAATCTTTAATTTACGAATTTACAATAATTCACCATAAAATACGAATTAGATACAACCGAACTATTTTATACCCATTAAATAAAGTTGATTATACATTGCTAAGCAATATACGTAAATATTCATCAAAATATTTAACGAAGTAATATATAACGCAATATTCCGAGTAAGTTCTAAATAGAGAAACACTATATAGTGTCTACTTGATAAAAATAAATATAGAATACATACAAAACAAACATAATTAGTGAAAGTAAAATATATACGAAAAAATGATATTAAAGGGGGAAAACTAGATGTAATTTCCAAGCTTTTATCAAAAAAATGCAGAAAAGATGTGTAAAATTGCTTAGAATAAAGTATAAGTTATGCATGGTTTCACTTGAATACATAAAATTAAATCAATGATAATAATTGAAATTCGTTTGCCACCAGCGCGCTTTCAATTAAATATGCTACACACACAAAACTTATAATTATCACGAAATTTTTTCTTAAAATGCATTATCAAATAAAAGGATAGTGATACGACATTTTAAATCATAATCTGCAAACTTTTAACAAACGATAAAAAAAAACACTTTCACAAAAATATTTTTAAACAATGCTAGTTTCTTAATAGAGGAATTTATACTCAACTTCGAAAAATGAGAAAAACAAAAGAATAAACTAAATTGGAAAATGCTGCAAGTATCTAAATAAAAAAATAAGCAAAAAAACGACAAATAATTTAAATACTTAAAATTTTAAAAAGCGCTTTTAACTCATAGAATTGTGACTGCGGATGATTATTTTTTAACAAAAATTTTAAGAAAACTTATAAAAACAGATAAATGTGAAACAAATTCACATACGAAAAGCACTCTATACTGTAATTGAAAAGTACGTCGAAAAAAAAATCTATTAGCAGAATCTTTAACTTGACCCATTGGTAAATTTTCAATCAATTTTTATTTAATCTTTCGAGGAATTAAAATGTAAAAGTAAGAAGGCAAAAAAAAAAGGATCATTTTTTGAGAATTATTTTAAGCACTAGAGCCAATTTAACACAACACTTAAGAATTAACCCTAGTGTATATAGGCATTTTAAAAATAAATAAGTCTCATACCATGAACCATTTAAAAAAAAGGATATTTCAGTGAAACACATCCAATAAGATTTTTCTACTGGAGTGCATTCTGTAAACAAAGCTTAGAATATAATTTCGACTTAAGATAATTTTTTCTACGAATGACAGTTTAAAAAACAATGCCACTTAATTTCCAAGAAATAACATGTTTATTTGCATAGAAACAATTCATCTCGAACCAAAGACGATGACCCGTAAAATAACATCAGTCTTTAATGAAATGAATGGTCCTTCTGCGAAACAGAAATTTTGTTGCTTCCTTCGTTATGGTAAGATGGCCAAGTACTATAACTTTAATTTTTTTTACTCTAATTTAGCGCATCATTTATATTTTAAAACCAGTGAATCGCAAATGTTTCCTGTCCCGCAACTGGTTTAAAGATATCCCTCCCTAAGGCAAAAATGAAGCTTTTCCTTTCAAATAATGGCAGTGCTGCTTGGTACCGTATCTCAGTCAAAGGAATGAGTTAAAGGAAGAAATAATACTTTTAGCGATCGTTCTTCAGCGACAGGTCCTAAATTACAACCGAACTTTCCAATATAATCTTGTTTCTTATCTTATGAAGACTAGTAATCGACTTTCATTTTCACATGGTTTCGAAAATCACTAGGTTTTCACCGCGTGATTTAATATAGAAGTTGTCGAGTAAAGGATTACGAAACAGGATATCACGATTATTTCCGGATGATATCATTTTTCACATGAATAACACGATTCATAAGCAAAGTTCGAAATCAATTTAGAGTAATGTACTTAACACATATTATTCATATATCAAATATTATATATTTGATATTATTCATGTTGCGCGAACAGTGATAAGCAAAAAGCATCAAGTTATCTGTCACATAGGTTTAAAATTACAATAATAGGCGAGGAAATGATACTATATTAAATTTGCTACTGAAAAACGGAAAGAAAAAGGAAAATTATTAAATAAATCTGAATTTAAATGTTCTGCGAGGAAAATTATGTTCTAAAACAATATTTTTCTATTGCTATTTATTACATGCCAATATTTTAGCCCCCTCCCTCCCTAAAACAGACGTAAAAGGTTTTAAGATGGTTGAATACCATTTACATCTGTATTATATCGATTTATTTATTAGGCATTATTTTCTAAAATAAATTTAGAAATGGATAAGCAATATATAAACTACTATATTAGATATCAAAACAAAAATCTAAACTGAATATACAGACTTATTTGTAAACAAAAGATTACTTAAATGTGTCCCGATTCGTCAACCATAGAACAAACTTAGATTAATACATTTATATATTGTTTTAAGTTATAAATATCGACTGCGATCCAATCTCTCTCCCATAAGAGAATGCATATTTTTAACTGTATCATTTTCCCTTTTAACTGTATCATTTTCCAGCACTCTCTTTTGGAAACTGACTCACTGAGTAAAAGAAAGTTGACCAGCACGCAATAGTGGTGTAAATCCAAAAATTTGCAGAAGCAAGTAATAGGTTCTAAAGTTATTATAGGTTAACAGAAGATCTAAGAAATTCGGCAAAAATATCTCAAAAACAGTAGTACGATAAGGCAGATGTTGAAAAAAAAATTGCAATTATCAGTCACATTCTACGACAAAGAAATATATAATTAGTTATTGCAAATTTAAGTCATGTTATTCAAAAATTCATTATAATGAAAATCCCAGAATGATTTATTTCTTACAATAAGTTTCCAGTGAGCAATTTTGAATTAGATTGTTATTTGGAGGGTTAGATAAAATACAATATGGATACATTCCTCTTCAAGGATATTTTGGAATTAATGACGTGAAAACATCATCAAAAACAATTACAGTAACATGGTGAAATCGCCAATATATTATTCTCAATAAAATGTACAAAGGAAACAAGATTTTCACAAGTTTTTTTTTCAAAGAGTTTAATCTGGTCAGTGTTTAAAAACTTAACCTAAAAAGCCACCGTAACGTAAACTGTGATTAACCCACTTTCAATGATTTTTTAAAATCTTTTGTCCGCAACCAGCTACAGAATTAACACCGCGGGAATATGTTGGGAGAAAAACAATGTGAAATTAACTCAAAATAACTATTTAGGAAACCAATATAAAAAAAGCGAATTGATTAATTGGAGAAGATTAAACCAACCAGGTAACTGGTCTTTCTTAATGAAGAAGACGACAAGGTTATCTTTAGTGTAATAAGTCATGCATCTCAAGGATGCGGTTTTGGATGAATGTTTCTTTCCGTTTCTATAATTAAAAACTTCATAAAATTAAGCAATTTTTGAATAAAATGTTATTTTTCATTAGTTTTAGAAATAATTGCTATTTCCGTTATATTCGTTTGTTAATCAGTACTTTTTTAAAAGTATATACTTTAAACTTTACGGATTTTCCTATCTTTCCTACGCCGAGCTGACAGCCGAATAGTTAGCGCTCTTGCCTTCGGTTCAACAGTTCGTGGGTTCGAATCCCACCTTGGGCATGGATGTTTGTAGTGGTTCGGAATTAACTTTAAACCGTAAGTCCCGGTCTAATTAGCCCTCGTGTGCAAAAAAAGACCGTTGAGTGACAAACAAACAAACCTATCTTTCCTACCTATAAAAATATTTTTTAACTAACGAAAAGAGTATAAATGCAATATTGTGTCGAACAGAAACTGGCATAAGTTCAGCCAGCTCACAACAAATTGTTTCGTATTGTTCCTTTAAGTTTCATATAGTTCGTATTTAACGAGGATTAAAAAAATTTTTAATGTTGAAATTTTTGTTGAGGAATATAGGATTTAAAAAACTCAAATTTTATTTGAAAAAATACCTAAACATAAAGGTATTTTAAAATTCCTTATTTAAATGAAAAAAAGCTATTTAAATGAAAATCTAAAAATAATAACATATTGTATAGTAGAAAGGTCCTAAATGTATAATTTTGTTGTGGAAAATTAAAGAAATAATTATTTAAATTGAACAGTTCTTTAAAGAAACAAATTGTTCAAGAAACCTGAAACGCACAACTGCATATTTGGTAGTTTTTTTTATTGTAAGCGAAAAATCGTGTTACTTTGATAATTGATTTGATAATTTAATTTTACATCCAAAATATTATAGGTAAGTAAACAACTGTTAAATTTACCTTTTTTGCGTGAATTCAAATTTTGAAACCTTTAAAAATGTGCCGCGACAAAAAAGGTTGAGAATCACTGCACTAGGCCATGGTAAACCTTTGAGAGTCGAATAATATGAATTATCGGAAAAGGATGGATTTATCTGCTTTAGGCAGTTATAACTTTTCGTGGCATAAACATATACCCAAATTTGCAAGATTTTTCAAAAGTAGTGAGCGGGCACTACATAAAGCAAGGTAAATCTCTATAACTACGACAATATATTTAACAAACCGGGGAAAAATACTAATTAAAAAGAAATGTTTCAATCCAAATAAAGCATTTGATAATCATTTTGCTAGCTAAATGTTGCAACACAAATACCACAAATAAATAGGAAATATTAGTGCAGACGTTCGCAAATAACTGACATTGTAAATTTTTCAAGTTATCAAAAGAAAAAAAAAGAAAAAAAAGAGAAGCATTCATCAGAAATATTTTTCCATGAAATAATACCAAATATAGCTAACTAATTTTATCGAAAAAAAAATTCTAATGATTTATTGAAAAACATCCAGTTGAAATATCTCTCCCAAGCAATCAAATAATTCAAGAAATCACGAGGTTTGGTTAATAAAGAAGTAATTTATTTGTAGTTCTATGTTCCTATTTTGCTCAAACACTATTTTTAGAGTCAAAAAGCAACATATTTTGGTATCTCAAGTCCAAGTTATTACAGGATAAATTAGTTCTGGAATATTTTTCTTATTTCCCTTAACATTCGTCAAATTAATTTGAGAACAAAATAATACTTATAAGTAAAAAAAAAAAAAAAAAAGAATTTTGACAGAAATTGTCTTAGAAATTAGGTTGCAGTAGCAGAAGCATTATCATTTATTCAATGCTTAGTTACAAAAATCCTTTATAAGAATATAAATGACACATTTCTGTCCACGAAAAAATTTCAGAGACACAAACACTATTTTCAAAGTTAACTTAAGAAAAAAATAAAAAATTTTAAATTTTTTACAGGGATTAAAAAATTATTTACCATTTAATTTGAAAGGAAACTCGTTCAAATAGGTTGCTATACATATATATATATATATATATATATATATATATATATATATATATATATATATATATATATATATATATATATATATATATATATAAGTAGAATTTAAAAATAAAGATATTTAGGGAGTAATAGAATGTAGAAAACGGTCATGTTATATAGTTTTACGTTAATAAATATTATCGTTAATAAATATTGCCAATAAATATTACGTTACAATATAATTCAATATTTAATGGCTAATACCATTAAATACTTTTTTCAATTGAAATTATATAGAAGAGCGAGAAGTTTCTCAATTAACCGTAAGCATTCACATTAGTTTGTTTTATTTTATTGTTAATTTTAATGCAGCATTTAAATGATACCTTTAAAAAAACTGATTTTTTTAAAAATATTTTTGAAAGTATTCAAAAAATGTTGATAACTCTTCTATTCTACTGTTTAAATTCCAGTAACGAAGCAAATAAAGATTTCAGTTACTGATGGCATGAGAATGCCGTGGATTTCAACAAATTAGAAATTTAAGTAGATAAACAAATGCAACAATTAAAACATTTTTTACGTGTTTTACACTTGTGATAGTTAATATTGCGCAAACACACACACAATAAACTACCACTTTTTTAAAATGTGATGTACAAAAATCTTTTTTAAATGAATTTGTAGCTGGATGGCAGAAATAAATCTTATTCAAACACGTGCGCATTATAAGATATTATAGTGGTTTGATATTATTATAACTTCTCATTTAAAAAAAAAAAATATATATATATATATATATATATATATATATATATAAAAACTTTTCCCAAATAAATTTGATTTTCACACTTAAAAAAATTGAGATTATATATATATATTTCAAACTTAATATTCTAAATATTTTAATTTTGTGACTATTCACTTATCAAATGAAAGGATACTTAAAAATTTAGCGACAACCGATTCTTTTAACTAATTAGGCAAAAAAATTTATTTGTACGAATCAATGGTTATTAGCTTATATTCTAATTTCAAAATGTACATATGTTCGGTAGAAATTATAGAAATGAAGAAAAAAAATATTAATTTAACAATTTCAGCAAACAAATATACATTAGTTATTTTATGGAAATTTGATTGATTTCTCACGTATTTAAAAACTATGCTATCACTTCAAATATTGAGGTTAATTGTTAATATTCATAATAAATAAATCTTCGCATGAAAAGTCACATGATTGAAATTTGTCAAGAGAGTAACTTATTAGGTTTAAAAACTGCCCTGCTGTAACAAGCGTTCTGTACAAACATTTCTAGTAATACTGGTAATTTAAACTATATTTTATAAAAATTATTTTAATATATTTATTCCACAGCTGATTATCTTTCGGTCTCCTTTTACATTTTAATTCAGTTTTCAATTCATTTATTCATTTTAATGATTTGAAACGAGTTCTATCTGGGTGGGTCAAACAACAATGATTAAATTTTGAGATTAAGGGTTTGCTGCAAAATCTCATTAAAAATGCACTCCAACTCCTATGTTTGATGTTAAATTCGGTTTACTGTTATCGGATGATAGAAATGGATACTAAAAACTGAACTGCTTTACTGATTGGTTAAATTTAAAAAGTATAAAAAATTAAAGTTAAATCTGCATTTTAAGTAAAATATTTTTATACAAAATACCACAACTTCAAATATTTTCTGATCCAACCAAGGTCATTTTACAAAAAGTTAAGCAAGAATAGAATGCAAATCAATTTAAGTTTATTCAATTTTTTAGTTCGAGGAGATTTTCCAACAAGTTCCTTTAAACAACTATCCGATTAAAAAAATGTACTTATTTTTCTTATAATTCCAGGAATTAGCATTTTTTCCTTCTAACCTTATTGGATAATACGGCACTTATTTTATTCATGGACAAAATAATTCGCTGTAAAACCTAAGCCAAAATTGCTATAATTTTATCTTTCCTTAAGAAACATGTTGACTGGAAAATTTGGAAGGAAAATATGTTTTCACAGAAAGTCTCAATTTAATAGTCATATTTATATATTTTTGTAAAATTAGATCTTGTAGAAATTAACAAAAATTTAGTACTTTGATTTTATCCAAAAATATACGCCTTTTGTTTAAATCTTAATAACTGTATAATGCAATACAAGTAATAGTAGTTAACATTTTAATGAATCAATAGAATAAGTTGTTAATTATAAATGTTAACTCCAACCAATTAAAAATGTGATCCATGCAGGTAATTAATAAAAATAATAATAACGTTATCCAGCATAAGTTATTGTTTTATAAATAAAAAAATATGCTGGCTCTTAAAACAATAAAATTTAGCGAAATTTTTTTGGGAGGAGGGAACATCAAAAATGCACTTCTTATCATAATCGTATTTCACACGAATAAAAAAACATAACATATCAGTAATTCGGCTTCATTAACACAGTTACGGACATTTCTTATACTTCTACAAACGCGTCTGAATTTGACGCATAAAATATACATATTATTTAAAGAAAAAACAACCATTTAGAAAGCAGTATAATTTAACACTCCTAGTAAAAAAAATTATATATTTTTACAGAAAATTTATTATAATCAATAATTTTTAGTACAACACTCCAATATTCTACATTCCTGGCATCTTTTACAAAAATACTCACGCCCACTCGACTCTGGCTGTAATCCGCGCATTCTATGCTTCGTTCCTTTTCACTCTATTGTTTATAGGGCATATTTCATTTGAGATCACGACACTAACAATCCCGTATTCCTATTCATTACTA
Organism: Latrodectus hesperus; assembly: GCA_037975125.1. Taxonomy (NCBI): domain Eukaryota; kingdom Metazoa; phylum Arthropoda; class Arachnida; order Araneae; family Theridiidae; genus Latrodectus; species Latrodectus hesperus. The sequence continues at coordinate 30,822,109 of CM075859.1, forward strand.
TAATTTTTGCATGGGTAAAACTAATTTACTAAAAATCTCATTACGATTGTTTCCAATGGACGCTTATCGTAGACAGATATACTTACTACATAGAGAACTTCAATATTTTGAAACTTTTTTCCGATCGGTTTTTGTAATTTTCTTAAAAATATTTAAAGGGCGTCAAAATGACGCGTCCCGTAAATTTAGAGACAAAATGAGTTTTTGCTTCAACTCGCGACATTACTGAAAGAAATGGTAAGATGGGGAAAAATGACAATGCTCTGAAAGTTTAATTCCGTTATTTCAGAATCTGGCAGATTTCTAGAGAATAATCCCTAGTAAGGCGAACTTTGCAAGACGAACTGCTGGCCATTGTGCAGGAACTTTCCGAAAGTGATTTTAATGCTCAAAAGAAATGCACGTGAAGCACTTTTTGATCATGTCCCTCAAAAGGCACTTGTCTTCTTTCGGTGATGAAGCTCATTTCCATTTGAATGGATATGTCAATAAGCAAAATATGCGCTATTGGGATGTCGACAATTCCAATTCCATCAGAGGGCTTTGCATTCACCACGTGTCATTACGTATCATCAGTTGGAATTGTGGGCTTATGGTTTTATAAGAAAATGAACAGGCTGTCAGTTACTTCAAACCGTTATCTGAACATGCTGGAAAACTTTTTTTTTAGTCACAACTTGATGAAATGCATTTAGGAGAAGTATGGTTTCAAGAGCACGGAGTAACAGCCCATACTTCAATAGCATCGATGGCTGTGCTGTGAAGTCACTCATCCGGGGTTCTCATTTTAATGAGAGGCGATTTGCAGTGGCCGGCGCATTCTCCCGATTTAGCCCAACGTGATTTCTTTTTGTGGGGGTATTTTAAGTCACGAGCCTGAACAGATCGCAAACAAAATTTGGAAGATCTGAAAAGAAACAGTCAAAGAGAAACATACCTACTTTTATTTTTCATAAGATTAACTTATTGCACATATTATTATTAAATTACATAGCATAAGTTAATGATTTCCTTATTGAAATGAAAAGTTGGAATGTTAAGGAAGGTAAATTTAAGTTGTACATTTACAGATCGCAAATCTGTTCTAATGGACATTTAACACATGAAACATGAGTCAAGCATGGTATTTGAAGAGTTCTTAAAAAAGATCATTTTGAAACATGAGTCAAGCATGGTATTTGAAGAGTTCTTAAAAAAGATCATTTTATGAGTGCTCAGTATATAGGCTGTCAAACACTAGTTTCGATATTCTCATCACCCAGATCAGTATTGTCACGAATCAGCTGACGGGGCTTTTATTCCAGGGTGTGTTGATTCGGAGCCACTTTAGATATCCATTCCTGAGGTGGTAATCCATGCTGCTAAAATGAAGACCTTTTCCTCTGCCATCATCAGAACTGCTAAAATTCCATTAATTACTTAAGTCAGCATAACAATGAATAAGCTTCGAATTCAATTCTCATAATTTTATCATTCCTTTTGCAGAATAAAGGAAAATATTTTACTAATTAATTTTTGACTGGGCAGTGGACAACCTAACATTGTAGGGCATTTTAAATATCTACCGTGGAAATCACCTTCACTTTTTATAGGCAGTGGTCCGTATTCATGTGTTGCAAGGGAGGAAACCAGAAAAATCCCAAGCACCCAACCCCACAAATGTGAATGCAAAAGGCAGAGGCGAAACATCCATGCCTGGAACCACTAGGACACGGTGAATTCCCAATCGGTTTCTCCAAATTTTCTTAAAAACAACATTTTTTTAATATCTTTAGTGAATACATTTAACAAGATCACAAATAATGTATATACTATGCTTGTAGTATACATATGGTATGATCTCAAAAACATATATATACTTTTCCTGCTACGTTCTTTGCTGAACTGACAGCCGAACAGTTAGCATTCTGGCCTTCGGCTTAACAGTTTGTGCCTTCGAATCCCACCTTGCGCTTCGATGTTGTTAATGGTTCAGAATCCACTTAAAACCGTATATCTCCGTCTAATTAAACCTCGCGTGCAAAAAATATCAATAGAGCGATAAACTGCCATGTTCTTCAATTAGTATTTTAACTTCACCATTGAATTTCCTAACTCATGAAAATTTTTAAACGTCCTTTGAATGATTTAAAAAAAATATCAGCAATATGCAACAAATAAATATGCAATTGACAAATAAAATGCGAGTACTTAAAAGACATTCACGTGAATTAATCATCAAATTATGGGTCACTCAACACTCTAAAATCTTGTCACCTATAGGAAATAATCAAGTCTTTCTTATGAATTAATCCCAGTCAAATTATGGGTCACTAAGTACCTAAAATCCATGATTCACGCAAGCGTGAAGAGAAGTATGTTAATCTGCCATTTCTAATATTAAGTAGGAGTGTTGATTTATTACCCGACAAAATTACGTAAGCAGAGAAAGAAAATAATCTTGAAATTTTTTTTTCGAAACAGTCCGCCAAATTAAAATCAACTCACACGACTGAATAAGGATTTCAATGTCGATTCTTTTCATAATAGTTACATTTATAAGTAAATGTAATTTAATATTCATTAAAGGATTGTTACAATTCGTTGTAAGAAAAAATGGGGTATTCATCTTCTGTCACAGTCGAGACACACAAGCAGCATTCAGTTTGAAAATTTTTAACAATGTATACTGAGATGGAAGTATACACACTTTTCGAACCAAAACACTTTTACAGTCTCAGATCGTCAATTTGAATGCCACATCTGTTTCTTTCCTCAGATTACATGTAATAAATGTGCGGATTTTAAAATCAAAATATTGCCTACACTCTGTAAAATGCAGCCTCTTTTTAGCTTTGTGATGATTTGGTTTGTACATCTCTCTAGGGCCACTTTTTGCATGTGAGAACTGATACGACCAGGGTTTAAAAGGAAGCATCCATCCCAGAAGTGAGATTCGAATCCAAAATCATCTCACTGCTAAGATGGTAAATATTTACTCAAAATCGCGTTGTCAGACATTTTTTCGCAAGCATTGGAAAACATATTTTCATAAACCATAAAACGTAGTTCAAGAAAAATAGAATTTTGCAGGATTTTTTTTTATTTATTGAAGTGATGAAATACCTCCGAAATTCCTTGTTTTTACTTCGTAAATTTTGCAAATTTATTACATAATTAAATAAAGGTGACTAAACATACTAAAACACCATTATATGAAATCAAAACACAAAAAATTAGTTCATGAAACAATTTCAAAGAAGTAATTACACAGTTTTTTTAACACAAGCAAATAAAATTAAAAGGATATTTTCATTACACACACAGCACATGAAGTTAGGTTTAAGTTTAAAATAACCACACAATTTAAAAATATCAATAAAAATTTAAACATTAACGATTGACCTCAAACGTTATTTCCGTACAGAGGTATTCTTTGACAAACAGTCAATCATTTTAGTCATGTCCGTTTCATTTTTCTTTCAATTTTTAAGAAACATCAAACAAGTAAAAAAGGGAATTAAATGTCAAGCTTTACTGCGCGCAGTGGTAAAGCGATCACTTTATGAGTTATGAAACGGATGACTAATTCCAAAAGACAAGGAAATAATACACAGGAGCATACCACTGAAAATAAGACTTCGGAATGAAAAATTATTTTCATACTTATTTAGATTGTCTCGCTCTACGGTCACTTTTTTCTCACGAAGGATAATTCGACAGAAAGCTTCAGTTAAAAGTAGATTTCGAGTCACTAAAAGTATCCCGACGTAAGAGTCGAACCCATGAAATGTTAAATTGTAGACTACACAGAGTCAACAATTCAAATGTCAGCAAAACAACACGTAAGAGCTTGAATCACTCTTAATTGTTTCTTTATATGGAGAAAAAACGAAAATAACGAAAAACATTTAGTCAAATCATACATCAATTATTTTAAGATATTTTCCTATCCAATAAACGTGGCAACTAAGCTTTGTTTGTAAAAGAAAAATTGCTTGCTAAAATTCTTTAAAATGTGCCCCATTTTTATAGTTTTCCATTTATTAAGAAAATTATGATTATGGTGTAATTTATTTGTATATTTAGCAAAGAACCTTTTTTAATGCACTTTTGAAATTAAAGCAATAACTAAAGGCTTATGTTATGGTTCTTAAAGACACATTTCACTTTCTACTATATATGCAATTTTGCACTCTTACTTTACATTATAAAAATAGAATATTGATTATTGCTTTTATTTATTCAAAAAATAAAAACGCCATAATTATATATATATATATATATATATATATATATATATATATATATATATATATATATATATGTATATACAATTTTAGAGAATCGCGATTTATTACTGAACTTTATAAGAAATTAATTTCGCATTTTAAAATAATCAAAGGCAAAATTTCCTTTATTAGTTTGATTTTGTTCATCGCAATATGGTCACCTAATGCAAATGAAAGCTCACTTGACTAGAATAGATTTATATGGGTTCCGAACCATTACAAACATTCAAGTATAAGGTGGGAATCAAACCTATGAACCATTCAATTGGAGCCCAAAGGGCCAACAATTCAGCTGCCAGATTGGTTTTAATTTTCTAAGAGAGAAATTAAGTTACAGTACATGAATATAAGCAATAAAGATTTATATAATCTAACGATGATAGATTCAATGGAAATTAAATTCTAATTGGATTGAAAAATTAAAAACAAGATAATTTTACCTTTAAATCATTTGATAAAATTATTTGAAAGGAATAAAAAATATTCATCATCAGATAATGATCACAAATATCCAAGGTTAAAACATAATATTACCATTCAACAGTAATCACGGCTTTATTACGCAAATTACAGACTAAACAATAGAAACGAGGAATGAAATAAAAAATTGTTTCTTGAAAGGAAAACTTGTAAAACGAAAGAAAAATTTTTTATTGAACATTTTACTGTGATATCACACTCACAAATGATCAATTTTTAATATGATATTAACACTAAACATAAAATTACAAAATTTCGAAAATATGAACAAAAAATCCAAATACATTTCGAAACAAATTAATAAATAACAACAATTACTGTGATTAAAAGAATCATCAGTGAACATTTTCAATTTTGTGATATTAAAAACTAATTTTAAAACGTATCCAAAAATAAAAGTTCAAGTTATTAGTGAATATCAAAGGTTAATGTCATCGAGTAATGGTAAGTGTTAATTAAATCATTAATTATTTGAAATAAACAGGAAAATCATATGAACGAATAAATAATTAAACTATTTCCGATAAAAATTAAAATGAAGCAATGATTAAATATTTAAACAATTTAAAAAATGAAATGTAATACTAAACAACAAGCACTACATCACAGTACAATATAATGACTATAAAATTATTAAACAATATGCAATATTAAAGAGATTAATGGATTGTAAAGGAATGAAATTTTAAAAACTAGAGCTCTTTTTGGAATCATAAAAAAAAGATGAAATTGTTTATACTGTAATTAAAAAGAAACCATTCAGCAATGGGATAAAAAATATTTGAGCAAGCGGTTGAAAATTGAGTATTAGTATAAAAAAGTAGGTTTTACTGAGTGAGATAGAGAGAAAAGGCAACAATATATTGAGTAAACTACTGCACACAAGGATTGTAAGTAGAATTGCAATGTGATATGATTAGAATAAAATTTGAGCAGTCAACTCAGTAGCGTAGAGGGGATGCCAGAATAAATGTATTGAATAGTGGATGGAAGAGAGAAAACGGTGGTGTCATTGCATCTATTATGGCTGGAATTCGGAATCTTTCGGTGGCAATGAACGCTCATGAAGCGGAACATCTTCATCGAATTTGAACCATGACGAGTCTTCCTGGCGAACTTTTTAAGACCGCAACCAACACGCCTCTATGTTCGATCGGAACAGAAGTCCCTCTGTGTTTCACAAATTGAGCCATGTTCTACAAGGCTGTGTCAATAAGCAATAAAACCTAGACATCTTGAACTAAGCATGGATAAAACAAGACACTTGTGGTCAATGAGGCAGTTCCTAAATTAGGGTTTTCACATTTCCATCACGCAATCGACGACCACTGATGTAGGAAGGTGATTTCTGGGAACAAATATACCTGCTGAATATGACGTGCTTTGGCCCAGAATTCTGAATTCTTTAGTTGGGTTTCCTGCAGACGTTAAACCAATGGTATTAGAGTTGCAGACAGTAATCTCTTCAACTGCCTATGCGGAGGACTTATGCACCATGTACACATACATTCAACTATCATTTTATTGCTGATTGATAGAATGAAGCCTAAATACTTCATAGTAAATCGAATAGATTTTCGCGAATAAATGCGAATGGAAAAGCAATGTCTGACATAAAAATTTACAAAGTAAAAACAAATTATTCAAAGATCAATTATAGGTTAAGTAAGAGTAGATACTAAAATTACAGATGGTTTGAAGTCTAAAAATTAAGCAACAGGCTCTTCCGGAAATTATGACATTTTTTAATTAAAGGTTTGTTTGTTTTTATCCTGTATACATAAGACTTATTTCCGGCACTTATTTGTCAATTCTTTTACAATATTTTGCAATTTTTATTCAATGATTTAATCATATGTTTAAATAATTTACTTCATTTTAAAAGTTAAGCAATTTTAATTAGTCTATGATCTGAACTTTTTTTTAAGTTATGTAAAACGAAAAAATAAGTATGAGTTGTAAAAATATTAAATTACAGTCTTTAAAAACACGTAATAAAATTGTGTAACAGAAATGTCAGAACTTTCTACGAAGTGTCTAATTTGGTATAAGAAAATACACATTAAATATCCTAAAAACGTAAAAAACAGCAAACTTTCAAAACGTTTGTTTGCTGTTTCTTTTTAATGAATTTGAAATCATATATAACATAAAATAAATATGCAGATAAAATGGCAAAGTGTGTATTCACTTATTAGCAATAAAATAAAAACGCAAAAATAAAATAAAAACGCCATTTTATTTTACAAAGAAAAGAAAATATTGGAGACTAAAATATACAATGCAATCGTTCATACTCGAAAAGCTATAAAACTAGTATTTAAAAAAAAACAGTTAAAATTTATAAGCAAATAGTTTCTAATGATGTACAATTTATTCTCTTTAGTAAAATATATACGTTAATAATTTTTTTTAAACTGTACTCTGCCACAAAAACACAGGAAACAGGATATTACAAAACTAAACAATTTTTCAAAAAAAAAAACATCGCTATCCGTATAAAAACAAGTTGTATAACTAAATGGAATCCACTCTCTCCCCCCACCAACAGGAATTAGTTCAACCATCAAAAAAGTAGCAAAACAGAAAACTTTCGGCACTTCTCAGGTCATTTTCGGGGACAAAATAATACAGCTTATATTCACTTCCTAAAATGCAAATTTACTCATTTTTTTCTCGTAATCAACGTGGAACTGCTGCAAAACCAGGTGAAACTGGTTGTAGTTATGGGACACTTTCGGATAGCCGCAGGTTCCAACAAAACGCGAAAGCTTGTTTTATATTCTGCTGGGATAGTCGGACACATCTTGAACAGTAATTAATCAGGTTAAAGGTCATCAGCGTTTAAAAGGTTCCACGCGACCTCCTTCTTTTGACAAATCTTCCTTGATCTGTTGTAAGAGCATTTCAAACGAAAGTGTTAAGAAGATTTATATAAAAAATAATAATAATAAAGTGGTTGAAAATTAAGAAGCTGTTTTTCGAAGATAACAATTGAAGTAGATTTTGAAAAGGAATAAATTCATTTCTTAATTTAAAATACATATTTCATTTAACTCAATATATCCTTTAAACCTGAAGAATTCATAAAGAAATATTAACAATAATAATAAAAATGAATCATAATATATAATAAGCAAAAAGTAAAGTAAACAAAAAGCTAAAATGTTTACAATAAATGGAGCTTTATAAGATGTAAAATTTGGTTTGTTGTTTAACGGTCAATTTTTGCACACGAGTGTTAATTGGACCGCAGCCTACACTTTAAAGAGGATTCCACTACAAACACCCACGAGCTGTTGAGCTGAAGGGCCTTGACCATTCAGTTGCTAGCCTAGTTGAGGTGTAGTAAGATAGAATAGGAACTTAGAACTTGTGCACTTTGAATTTGAAATATATCATTTAGAAATCAAAAAGGGCAATCAATTTATTTCAGAAATAATTAAGCAACTTTTACTTTCATGTAACGTAGTGAACAGTCTAGTGACATTAAACTGTTTTCAAGACTTTTGGGCGTTCTAAAAATGCCTTTTAGGAATACTTTTGAAGGATAGTAGGCTGTATCTACGTGCAGTAACAAGATGTATAAAAAATCTTCTAAGCACTTACCAATAAAAATATGCCTGTATAAAGTTACATAAGTGCAGAACTCTATTAAAAACATTACGATTTAAAAAAAAATTTGATACTATGGGGTTTTTTCTTTAGATTTTAAACTAAAATACTTGGAAATAATGTAGACTATTAGTATCACATTTCATAACAAGAAGTAAGAAAAATTCAGAATATTGAGAAAATAAATTTATCTAATTGATAGCATGATAGAGCTGCAAAATCGTAATAGTATGTGTGGGAAAAATAAAATTAAAAGACACTACAGGAATTCTAATTAATAGGCTTCATCCATAAATTGAACTCTCTAATGAAAAAAATGCAGACTCTAAAGCAGCTTCAGTGTGGTACAAAAATAAATAAACGGTTTTTGTTCTTAACACAGTTAATCAATTCATTAAGAATTTAAAGTCATCATAGTTAGCACTTTTTATGAAAATATGTTTCATTTTATCCTTTTAGGATCACAATCTGCACACGAAAGTTAGATCGACTAACAAAACATTTAAGATAGTAAGCATTCATACCCAAAATGGAAGTTTAACCCAGGTACACTATTGACCTCAAAATCAAAGTGCTTTGAAATATTTCCAAATTTGAGGGGTCTAAATTGAATTTGTTTATATATTCATACAATATGTCAGCATACTAAAGAATATATTTTACAATATTTTTAAGGAATGTTAGCGTGTTTAAACCCCATTTAATTATTTTTTTAAAATTTGGAAAATGGAAAAAATTACACGGCTCAAACAGCAAATAGCATCACAAAAGACGAAAGAAAAAAAAGAGCAGCATAATATAACACACTTCGCTGCCCGGAGTGTTATTTTAAAGAGGTCAGGCTACATTCATTCAGAAGTTTAATCAATTCATTCAGCCCACCATGCTTTGAATTAATGTGTATATAACCTAAGCAAACACGATTTTCTCCTTTTCAGCAATTAAGAACCTGGAAGAAGCAGCAGAGTTATAGATTATTTTTTATAGATATAAGCTTAGGATTAATGAAAGATACTAGCGATTACCAACAACGAAAGATCAAATTATTTTCAGAGAAATATCATGCGATTTTTATTTCTTTTTTAAAGATTTTATAAAATATGCTCCAGACAACTCACCTTTCACCAAGACACATTTTTCACCCATAAAAAGGTGAAATTGTTTTGTAGGCCCATAGTAAATTTGCAGACGGTCATTACCGTCAAATTTTTGTAGTCGCCAGCAAACCTTTTCGAAGATGATAGTGGGGCAAACGATTTAGGGACTCCGAAGCACGATTCCGCATGATCTTGGGGATGGGGTGATACATTTATATATATTATGATAATTCACCCACAAGGGTGAAAAAATACTTATTTTAAAACCGGTATTTCTCCATTTTATCAATTTAGTTTCTTTAAAAATAAAAGATTCCATGTTCTTCTTTGCGAATGCTGCTTTAAAGTTGCCGACATGTGGGAGCAAATGGGCACGACAAGGATTTCGGAAATCCACGAACTTCATGTCTAGAAGAAATCAGTCTGTGAACCAGTGTTCACTTTATTATTTTAGTTCTTCCAACATGAAAAAGGTAAAAATAATTTTTAAAAAATCGTTATGGCGCAATTCAAAAAGAAAATAGAGAACACATGAAAAAAAAATGGAATCTTACACAACCATCATAAAATACAGTTCAAAAGATACATTACAGATTAAGTAAAATCACATTTAGAATAAAAATAATATAAAAACAATACTATCCTTTTGCAGCAGCTTATCAAATCTAGTTATGATTATGTATACATATATATATATATATATATATATATATATATATATATATATATATATATATATATATATATATATATATAAAATATATATATATATATATATATATATATATACATATATATATATATATATATATAATATATATATATATATATATATACATGTATATATATACACACACACATATATATATGTTATATATATTTACAAAAATCTTAAATTAACTTTCAACACGTAAACAATTTTGGGAGAAAATGAGTTGCCATTTTTAAATGCGAGTTTAATATTCTACAAGTTGTGCATAACATTTGAATTTTATAATTATTTCTTTCAACTTTTTACTATCTTTTTAAGTTATTTTTTTTTTGCACATCATATGAGTTATTAAATTTCATTATTATTGTAGCATTTTTTTGAAATATCATATGCACACACTCATTAAATACAACATGATTGAGTAAATAATAGGATTTAAGCAAGCATTTTTTTCCAAGTTAATTTTTTTGTGAAAATCTTTTTTATTTCCTTTATTAAAATATTCTTTCGTTACAGAAATCTTCGTTCACTAATCTTTAAGATATAAATATTTTCCCTGAATATGAACGAGTTTCTTTCAAGCAATCCCATTTTACTAAATCAATAATTTTTGCGATTCCCCCTTTTTTGGCAATAATTGGTAATAGATAAACGCAGTTTACTCTTTTTGTTAGATTAAACTTATGACATATTACTGTTGAAAATCGTTGCAAAACTTTAGAATAGAAAATTAAGCTATTTTATGGCACATTAATGACATAGAAGTGAATAACTGAACACCGCAAAAATGAGATAGTTTTAAGGATATTCACAGGAATTTAACGTATAAGTTTACATGGATTACATACATTTTTTATAAAATAAATTAGCTTTCAAATTACATTCAACATGAATAAAATTTATTCTTTCATTAACTTTACTTATATACGTATAATATAAGAATAAATATTTAGTATTTAATACTAAAACTTTTTAACAGATTTATCAAGTAAAAACAATATAAAATATGAGGCAAATTTGAGAATGCTGTTTTCCCGCGCTATCGTGATTTTAAATGAAGAGTAGCAATTCTGAGACATACACTCAATAAATCTCTAGAAATAACTAGACGAAATACGCTATTCTGCTTTTACAACCGTCCGTAACTGCGAAAGTATTACAAGTGCTAAACTGTGAGCATGGACTAATCTTTAGATGATGCCCAATATGCATTCGGGGAAATGTATATACTACTTAGCTGGCCAAAATATTTTCCCAAGTATTCTGCAAATCGATCATGAGCGATGTTAGCCATCTGACGTGGTAAAAAGTGCCATCCTAGAAAATTTAATTTATATTTGGGTACTTGTATTTCTATGAATACCTGAAAATGGTTTACAAGTATCAAGGTACGAACATTTCAAGTCGATGATTTATTCAATTGGACTAGAAGATCCAGTCCATGCCACGTAATAACAGACCGCACTATTAGTTACAATTAGTGTGAAACATAACTATTATAAGCTGACTATAGTGCCCAATGCTATAACAAGAGCCTTGTAAACAATTTTTGTCCATGCTTCATAGGTCTGCACTACAATCGCGCTGGTAACAGTACACAAGCAATTTTGACTCATTTGATCAAGCAATACATTCACTAATCCAACAAAGGCACGTCAACCTATGATGTGTTTATCAAAGGCACTTGAGTCGGTCTTCAGTTATCATACCCCATTAGCACTAAATTTCATTGTATTGTTCCTATTACGTTCCACACTCTAATTGTTATTGTTTTACGACGAAATGTCACTTCTCATGTTAACAGTGACTACTTCAAGCAGACGTTGTATATCTCGATAGTCGGTAGTTAAAAGGCGTACTTGTGACCACAGCGCTGTGTACACCATGGGTGGTAAACTTGAATATGTACAATCTTAACATTAGGTATCAAAGAATATTGAATTCTTCGTCAATTTCAGAAATGAAATGCTTTTACGTTCAATTACAACTAGGGTTCTATTTTAAAAACTCAATTCCTGTCACAAGATCATAACATCAGAAATCTTTTTAAGTGAACTACTAAATAAAAGACCTGGCATAGATGATACATTTCTTACGTGATGCTGCTGTAATCTGGATAATTGACACCGCGAAGTTGCTAGATCAACAACCAAAACCAATTTGCAAGTATGATTTTTTAACATTCAAAACGTATACTTTCTGGGCATATTTTTCAAGAGGGGGCGACATTCATGTGTTACAAAGTGAGAAAACCAAGAAAACTAAAAAGCCCGCATGGATAAATGTGTATGCAAGAAACCGAAATGAAAACTCCATTTCCCGTTGCTCAATAGTAGGTGGAGCGAACACTAGCATATCCTTAATGAAGAGGACATTGTTACCACTAAGCCGCCAGGATATCTGATGCCTGATTTCAGATTTAGTTTGGTTTTGTTAGTTTATCGCTCAACGGATATTTTTTTACCACGTGAGCTAGCAAGAACGGGGTCTATTGACTAAAGCGGATTCTGAACCACCATAAGCATTAAAAATAATATTAATCAATATAAATTCTTGATAGTTAAAAATATATAGTCTTGAGAAACATTAAACATTACTAAAACCTCAATAATATCCCAAGCTTTAATACCTCAGACTTCGAAAATTTATATATCACATTACCCCTTAATGATATTAACGAAAAATTATAAATATTTATAATTTCATTTTCAGCCACTTAAATGATAAAAGTAAATGGACACTCTTGATCAATCTTTCTAATATTTATATATTAAGTTTAAAAATCAAATATACAAGCAAATTAATGGTATATCACAATGGGAACTAATTTTAGTTCTTTATATATATATATATATATATATATATATATATATATATATATATATATATATATATATACATACATAGGTAGGTAGATAAAGTTAAATTTATAAATTTAACCCAAATATCTTATTTTGTAATTTATAACATATATCGATGTCCTTTTAACTGTTAATTTTGACCAACAATTTTCAATGACTGAAATTTACTGTGCACACGCGCGCGGAACTATCTAAAATTAACAAAACTAATTCTAACAAGTCTAATGTTGACTATTTAGATATCAACATAGGAATTGGAAACAATATTAACTTTATAATTTATGACAAAAGGAAAAGCTTTCATTTCAAAATAACTAAATATTTTTTATTGGAACTCTAATACCTCTCTGATAGAATTTTTGCTAACATCATTTGTCAAACTATCAGATTTTATCAACTTAATTAATTCCGACTTCAGTACAAATTTAAAAACTCAATCTTTTAAGTTAGATTTATTTAGTCAACCATTTAATTCCAATGAATTTTATAAAAATTTATTTCAAAAAATGTGTCATGGACGGTTCATTTTGGATGTTACACCTCTTTTATATTACACCTAATAATTAAGAGTCTAATATTATTCTGTGGTTTTTCAAAAATTGTCTTTGCTTTTTTCTTTATGTAGGGGGATGGCTTAGTTATTCATTAACTATTCTTATTTTAATTTTCCCACTAATGCTAAGGAATTTTTAGAAAATTTTAATTCCGGCAATAAAATTTTCATGTTATAGCTCATTTTATTCTTTAATATCTTTACAATTAAAAAAAACTTCAGTTTTTTAACAATAACTTCACGGATAAAATGCTTTTTACTTCAATCTTTTGGCAATAGCATTTTAACTTGTATATTTATTCCGTTCGTTGACCTCAACGAACAAATAACTTTGCCTATCACCTAAAAAAACTAGTCAATCTTTTAAGTCAAATTGAAATTGAAAATTAACTTACTACCAGTAAGTTAGCCATTCCTAGTAAATTAATATTCAATTTCGGTTCTATTTCCAATTCCTCTTTTTTAGTCACTTCTAATTCTTAAACATACTGCGTGTCTTAAATTTTTAATACACAAATGTATTAGAAGCACCTTTCCCTTGTTCTCTAGATGAGGAGGAACAGGTTTTATTTCTTTCGTTTCTCAAATTTTTGTTTCCTTTCTCCTCAGCTCTTCTAGTTTTAATTTCCATTTTTACTCATTCCATTATTTCTCCTATTATTTTCTTTCGTTTTCTTTATGTTGAACTAGTCCTGATTAGAAACGTTTATCCTAATTTTTTTAAAATATTTTCTGTAATTCAAATTACTTTTTTTTAATTAATGTAAAAATTTCTTAAACATTTTTGTTTAAAGAATTGAGTTTCTAGTTTGTTTTTTTGCTTTTAACCAATATATATCCAATATATTTGAAATATTTTTTATTCAACGCTGCTATTAGGTCAAATTGTTGGGAGAGAAGAGTTAATAGTAGTGCTTTTGTGCAATAATATATATTTCAATATTTATTATCTTAAAAGATTCCTTCATATTAATCTCATAATTAAATTAGAATTTTATAACATACTAGAATAATTATAGTAAATGAAGTTTGGATTCAAATTTAACATTAAAATCAGCTATGTAACATGCAAATACGTCACTAAAAATATAGACTTCACGATCCCATCGATAAACAAATAGGTCAGGTGATTCGTTTATCTGTTTACTGTGAATTTTTGCAACATAAAAGGTGAATTTGATCGGGGTCTACAGGTTGATTTCAAACCTTTACAAACAATCACATCCGAAGCATGAATCGTACCTGCGAACTGTTGAACTTAAAGCCAGTACGCGTAGTTTCAACAACCAAATTAACAAGGCTCACGCAGCGTCAAAATGAAATCAGTCGTTTGCTCTTATTAATGGATGGTATAATATTTACTGAACATTTCGCTCATATATTAAAAGATACGATTACTGAACTTTGTTGCAGAGGTGATACTTCAACAGTTTAGCACTGTAGGAAAAATTTAGAAAAAGAAATGTGACTATATATATATATATATATATATATATATATATATATATATATATATATATATATATATATATATATATATACTATATAACTTCAACATATAACTTCAACAGTAAGGGATACAATCTTAGTTGATTTGATTTGGTTTGTTAGTTACTCAAAGGTCATTTCTTGTACACGTCGAATAAGACCGGAACCTACGTTTAAATTATATTCCAATCCGCGACAATATTAAAATAACCGAAGGGGGATTCGAACTCAAAATCGGTTTTTAAAAAAGGTGAGAGTACTAACCATTCAGCTGCCAGCCAGACAATAAGATGTAATATTCGAAAAGCAAATGGAAAGTAAAACATGTTAAACAACAAAAAATAACACTATATAAAAAGAGATAATCAAACCGATCTAAAATACTTAAAACCTAAGCTCATAAAAACAAATACGGAAATTATTATATAAAGAGATATGTAGATACGCGATAACCGATTATATACCAAGAATACACAAGCATTCAATAAGCTTCTAAATTCAGGAAATTTCAATGAGCAATTGAAAGACAGGAATTTTCCCGCTACACAAAAAATGTAGAACTACGCAAACTATCTCTGAAACTTTAAAGTTTAACCTTTTGTATTCATCGGAAATATTAGTAAGCTCTAAATGCAACCAGGAATGCTTTCTGATATGAAATTAATTCGAATGAGACGGAAATTATGGCCACCCACTAAGCCGGAAAGAAATGCAACGCTCCACGGATCAAGTAAGTGTCCATAATGGTTACTTTAACAAGTGGGTGATGAATAGTGATCCAGATGCATTCGAAATTATACAGAAATTTTTCTTTCATGAGTGAAATAACTGGGATATATTAGAGAAATAATATTCAAAATAATGTTCATAACTTATTTGAAGGAAAATAAAATCTATTTTTAATCCTCGAAACTTCTATTTTTTTTTTTTACTTTTCTATGCTTGTTGGGATTTTTGTCAAAAAGATAGTTCTTAAGATTAATTAATAAAGATAAGATCTAAAATCCATATAATAAAATTAGACACAAGAACAGTTGTCATTATTTTTTTAAGTTCTGATTTTATTTGCAATATAAGAAAGTGATATAAGGATTCTATAATGAAAAGAGATAACTTCAAATATACTTTTTCATTATTGTTTATTCTAAACTTTCAACAACAAATAGAGCCTCCCAACTTATCTAGTGGTCAACGTGTCTGACTGTGGATAGGGAGATCCTGGGTTCGAATCCCGGTTCGGGCATGGATATACTTTCTCTATCTATCCTGTCTTTGTCCTTTCATTGTATGAATGAATTGTGAATGGCTCTGTCTACCCTATAAACGGGTTCCTATGGCATGTGTGTACTGAAGAAGTCGGACTCCACACCAAAATATGATTCAGTTGGAAAAGTGGAGCAGCGCACCCCATATTGCCAGCCTAGCTGGCACACGACAACAACAACAAAATAGAAAAAACTGAAATAACATACAATATAAAAGTGATTTTCCTTGAAATATTTCTAATAACTCAAATAAAATGAACTTTCCTCTGCAGATAACTTATTAAGAAAATTATTATTTAATATAAATCAAATGAGATCAAATGAGACCTATTATTTTGATTAAACAAATTATTACAATATCAATATTTTAAAATTTAATCCTATTTCGCATAGTTTGTAAGAAAACTGGCCACATTCCACACAAATCTGTATGAAACATTCTGCTTCAGTTGTTGACGACAAATTTCAGAAGCATTAGAAAATCGTCTAACAGCAAAGAGAATCTTTGTTTATTTAAATAAGAGTATCTCCTTTTTTAAAGTAATGCTATTTCATTAATGGAACTGCATTTGAGTGTTTATAAATTTACTCTAAAATGGAGGAAAAAAATGCAACAAAAATATTTACAATTAAACGGTTTATTGAGTAGAATAATTGAGTCACTGGCTCGAATCCACTTAACGAATCGTATGAAATCTCTTCAAAGAATTGCCTAATCCGCTTCAACCTTGGCCTTAAGCCCTTGTGGAGGGTGGTAAACTGCTATGGCACTCTCTTCGCTCTACCATCTCCCTCTCTCATCATTATATCCTAGCAGTAACAAGCTTCGGTGTCTTTTGTACAAAGCAAAGTGGCTTCTTTTTCATTCCGTTCAGGAAACGGGGTCACGTGACCCTGTGCCCTCCCCCTTATTCTGTATTGTGAGAACTCGGCTGGCTTAGCAGAAAATCACGATTTGAATTCTCTGGAAATGGTACCCCATGGAGCAAATTTTTCCTTTTTTTTTCATTTTATTTTATTCTTATTTTGAACAGGCTAAGCAAGTTTGATAAACGCATTGAAATTTTTTAAATGATTTAGATGGAAGCACATTTATCTGAAAGTTTTTACACTTCAGATTGCAAAAATCTGGAAAAATAAAAAATCTATGCATTTCGGTTCGTTATAAGGCGAAAATATTTATTCCGTTAATCCTGATAGTAAGATATGTAACGATAAAATCAACGTGTACAAAACAACCTTAAGAAATCCAATTAACATATCAAACAAACGTCTTTTTATATTTTAATTGCAATGTTGTCTTAATCTTTCCATGATTCTGAAAGTCATCCTATTGATAAACAGGTTGATATTAATAGGATAACTTTTTGTCATCATCCTACTGATAAGCAAGATGATACGCCACGAATGTCTTCCCAGAACATGTTATAGAAACTCATAAAGACACTATTGGTGGAATGTCATAAGTAAATTTCCTTCCCTTACTAACATACCGAATCTAATGATTTGACATATAATTAAGCTAAGGAAAATAAAGACATTTTACGTTTAATGAAATGTCTATTTCTACAAGTAATGAGAACTAATTGGATTATTTAAACTAAAAAGTACATTATGGTAAGCTCTGAAAAATATGTGTATCGAATCTTGTTAAAAATCGGGGAAAGGATAATACGCATTTCGTTTAAAATGTACAATCAGAAGACAGAATATAGGATATCTTTCACAGACTTCCTAAAATGAATATAGGCTTAACAATGGCAAATAATGTTTCATAAAACGCTTCATGATTTATTCGCTATTTCCACACAATTTTGGCGAAAACAATTGACTGATCGAAATTCACCAGTCACAGAAAAACGAGGCTCTTCTATTTGTAAGTCAGATGAAGAATGGAAAAAAATATTTCAGGGTAACAAAAAAAAAATGCAAATTCTACAACAAATTTATTTGAGATTTAAAAATACAAATCTAGGATTTACATTTTTTTTACGAAGAGTGGTTATTATATCTTTACACTTTACTCAAAATATAATCAATTTGAATTAGCTCATATATATACCAACATATATAAAATCTTGAGTATTTCAAGTTAGCTCAGTTTCGACGTAAATGAATTTAATAGGAACAGGTGCAGAATTTAAGTGTAAAAGAGTAACTAGCCTAGACATGTAAACACATTCCTGGGTTTATTTATTTCATAAAAATAAATCATATAATGCACTTCAATATGTTTAAAATATATTTGGGAAAAATTATACCAAGAGTTAAAACACACATATTGAAAGAATTATATTTAATAAATATAGGAGGAATTATTTAACTGTATATATATATATATATATATATATATATATATATATATATATATATATATATATATATATATATATATATATATATATATATATATATATAAAATTCCCGAACTTTTCTTTCTGTTCAACAGTTCGTGGGTTCGAATCCCACCTTGGGCATGGATGTTTGTAGTGGTTCTGAAACCACTTTACGTAAACCGTAGATCACGGTCTAATTAGCCCTCGTGTGCAAAAAATGACCGTTGAGCGACAAACAAACCAAACCAACACGAACTATTTCCCGTCTAATTTTGTTAATGCTCTTTTCAAAAATATTTAGCAGGAATAAATGCTTTAACTAAACTTATTATAAAAAGCATCAGTAAGAAAGGAAATTATTTAACATCGATCACCAAACTGATGTCACAATTGGAGCACACAAGGAAAACATGCATGGAAAGTCATTCCGTCTTCGAGTACAAAAAGCAACAAAAGTTTTAATAAATAGAAATGTCACCTTGATTTCCAGGAAAATTCGTTCTACCCGAATAATGATGTAAGCATTAAGAATAGTGTAACCAGACAAAAGATTTAGATTCAAATAGCTAGACATAATATTGGCCATTGAGCTTACTCCGATTATATCTAATTTATCTAGAACTCACTCGAAATTGTATGCCCTTATAGCAGCTGATAGATTTGGATAAAGGACAAAAAAATAAGAAACCATTACTGTTCTCGATATTTACAATTAAAATTGTAAGACGCTTAAAACTCACCTCTGCTATATATCTTAAAAAACAAAAACAAATATATAAAAAGAAACTTAATTATTCATAAAGTAGAAAAGAGACTTATTTTCAAAGAACAAAAACTTAAGCAGTCTAAAATTTTAATTTTTAATACATAAGTTACAAGATTAGTCTAAAAAAATTTAAATACTATACATAATAAGATACAGATTCCTTAAACACATAAAAGTTCATTAAGTCTTAATGATAATAGAAGTGATTTTGACTGGATGGCTTTTGGATTGGTGTGGCTCACTTTACGGCCATTTTCTTATCCCAAGGAAGGACATCATCACGAACTACATTTAAGGGATTCCAAGCTGTGGGTGTGTGCGTCAACTCCAAACATTAAAAGGGTAACCACACACAAATCCCGAAATATTAAACTGAAGTAAGATTTCTGGGTTAAATCCTGACAAACGAGGTCCATATTACATGGAATAATAATGCTTTAATGGCTTATAGAAATGTATGTTAGATTAAATTAATATACAAAGCAAAATTAATCAGGAGACAGAAGAGGAACAGAAAGAAAGGATAAATAATGCAAGATACATTAAATAAAAGTGCAGTAGAGTTAGAATTAAGTTGGTTAAAAAAGATCTGAGGAATGTGGTATTTAATGGTTTTTCTGCAAAATTTAGGTAATTAAAAATTTCGCAAATCTTAGTCACACTTATTAAATTTGCTTACCTATATAAGTTGTTTGTTGTTACTAATGGCACTTGGACAAGCCAAGCTCGTATGCCTTGGCTATGCGAATTTAAGTCAATTGGGAGCGTCTTTCGTTTAAATCAAAGCACCATGAGGTGAAACTACGTCTTTGCTCTACACACATGTCATAGGTACCCGTTTATAGGGTAGGCGTCCATTCACACCTCATTCATAGATAAAGTATATCCATGCCCGAACCGGGATTCGAAACCAGAACCTCCTTATCCGCAGTCAGGCACGCTGACCACTAGACAAGTTGGGTCTATATAAGAAAAAGGTAGTATATTCCAAATTTATTTAATTTTGATTAAGTATTGACCCTAATAATAAGTGTCTAAATAATTTTTAATTTAATGTCGTTACAGAAGTCTACCGTAATATTTCATACACAGTTGGTATGTATATATATTTAGATATCAATTTTTATAAGTGTAAATTTACATGAAAATAATAAACACATTATCCCACAGTAATAAAAAAGTAGGTTATTAAATATAAATTTGGAAATATTTACGTAAGAAGCAATATGCAAAATGAATATATATAAAGGAAAGAAAGTAGGAAACATCTTTGATTATGTAAATGTAAAATAATTCTGTTTATTTTAACACATTTTTGTCAAAGACAACATCGTAAAAATTAAACAAAACATTGATACTTCAACAAATTCGTATTCTCAATGAAAAAGAACAATTTAGTAACGGTTAAAAAAATGACTAATAAGTAAGTGTTCCCACACTAACTGTCACTTTAAATGTGTCCACAAACAAAATAACTGAATGTCTTTGTTTTACTAATAGAAATTTTTCAAGTCTTTCGAAAATGAGAGCAAAGCAATCCTCCTGTGCTGCAACAGTTCCAGATTTTTCCATTGTTTACGCCTACAAGGTCGTTGGAGAGAATTCCTGTGAGTGACTGACCTCTAAAGGCTGTTGAGGATGGAAGACTGGAATTGCTGAGCGATTGTGTGATGGAAATGGTTGGACTAACGCGCACACTTGCTTAATTTCCTATTGGTGAGGATTTGTTTCTGTTTTCACCTCATCATCATGCCGTTTGTTTTGTTTTCTTCCGTTCAACGAAAACTCGATCTGTGGAAAAACTCAAACGGGAAATTCCGTTTTAAAAAATAGCATGAATGTGTTCTTATTAAAACCTTGATCAACTTGCATTTGTCTAATTTCGAGAGATGCTTCGCTCTAAGAAGTATAATTTAACATATCACGCTGTACGCTTATACGGTATAAATTTACGATGCGTGAAATCTTTTTCATTAGTCTCATGGATCTATAACTTCAAACGCATCTACGCGTTTCTTATCTTTTCCACAAAGCGTGGAATTCTTATATTAGATACTAATTTATGCGCTTTCTCTCCTTGTAACTATTTTAAAGCAATATTACTATATAATTTTAAAGCAATCGATACAATATATTATTTATTCAACAAACTTCCGTTATACAGTGGTATGTAAAAATAATATAGGTCATCCTGTTAGTAGAAAATGAAATTATGACAGTTATCTTTTTAGAAACCTAATGGTAAGATTCCCATGATATTTTGAAATCATTCTGACAGTTCCATTTTTAATTAAATCTATTCCAATGTATGTTCTTCATGAGCACCACTAAATCCAGAAGTAGTGATAAGCAATACAATTTTGCAACCCTTATGATATATATATATATATATCAAAAAATTCAAAACAGATTCAGTTCACACTCATGCGCTTAAAATATTTGGTAGAATATACTTTACATGTTTATACCGATGAAAAAAAGTCAGGAATCTAATTGGATTCCTAACTTTTTGATTCCAAATTGGGTTCCTGATTGGATTATTCATAATTGGGTTCCTGATTGAATCTAATTGGATTCCTGACATGAACCACCGAACGTCCATGAACCCGGTTTGGAATCCACTATTCTAATCGAATATCCTCAACAGATGTCACAGCTGTAATTTGAACTAAACTGTTACAACAAGGCGAGAAGAATTCAACGTTTACTAATGATTTTCTTATTAGGGCGAGAAAATAGTGCCTATGAAAGTGAAAAAGAAATACGAACTTTTGATTCAGAGACATTTTTCAATAGACTTTAAATCGTATAATTAAATTTTACATCTTGTGTGATGTCTTTTTACACATTACTATAAATGAGTCACTGCTATTGACACCTTAAAATAATGCTAACATCTAGAAAAAAAACATTGTATTGAAATTTCATCGTTTAGAAATAAATTACGTTTAAACATACAGTTTACAATTCTATAAAAAACTATTACATAAATCAAAACAAATCAAATTATGGTTCTCATCTAAGGTATTTAGTTACATATTTGCATGTCTATAAATAAAAACTTCAAAAAGAACAAAAAATGTAACTTACCAGAACCAGCCAGTTACAAGCTAATAAAACAACAAGTCGTAGAATCCGAAACAGGTTAACATATTGGCCCATCTGGTTCGTGAAATATGTTAAACTCTTGTATAAAAGTAATTTAAAAAATTCCTACGATGTATCCTTCAAAATATTCATGAATTCTCGTATAAGTTCATCTAGCAGGCAGAGGAATGTCATCTTGGTGTAAAAATCATTTCATAAAAACAGAATCTGGAACGTAAAAAAAAGGCCATAATTATTTACTGAGATATTGTGTTTGTTTATTTTATGAAATAAAAATGAATTCTTAACGCGTGCGAACTGAAATGAAAAAATCAATTTTTTTCCCCTCATTAGTAAAGAGAGAATACCTGACCTAGATTCCCATTCTTTGCCATCAATAGATCTTCAGAGATAACGCAGCTTCATACTTCAGTAGCACTTTTATATTCATAAAATTAGCAATGAACTTTCCGAGAAGAGTTTATTTGATGGTGAGCCGAATTTTATAGCTTTTATTCGATAGCGAATTCGGCACACAAGCTTATTGTTAAAGGTAAGAATCGAAATGGTAATGTCGAGGTTGTATAGTTGGCGCTGCATTACTCCAATAAAAGAAATAAACATATTTTTTCGTAAACCATACTTCGTCTTCACGCTCTGCCAGGTGGAAAATCGGATTTTCGTGATATTTGAATTCAACCATTGCTAAAAACACTTATACATCTATCTAATCATTAAAATTATTCGATATAAGACTTGCATTATGGCAATTAGTAGTAATAAACATGAGATTTTCTAGCTTTTATAGACAATTGTGAAATTCTTTCAGCACTTTTTTATATTGCAGGAGCGTTTCAAATCAAAACGGAAATATTTTCGAATCTCATATTGGTTTTTCTTGACAAAATGTCATTTGTTATCACAAAAAATTCGTAAAACAGACACGTGCACATGTATATATCAGATATTTATGTTTTAGTAGCAGCACATAATAGAAAATTCTAGGATTCATTTAGTTAATTGTCGATAAAAGGTATTTTTTTTGCATACGATAAAAAATTCTAAGATAAGGAAAAAATGGATTATATTCAGAAGCATTTTAAATTGTTGAACTTTCCAGCGCTATTTTTAAAGTATAGTTAATGTAATATTTTACGAATATCTAAGCCTAGGAGCCAGTTTTCGCGCAATCCAGTATAAAACGTACACATGTTTTTCGGAGGAAACTGGCGACTTGGATAAATAACGACATTTCCTATGAGTTATATAGCTTAGTTCATAGCCAGTTTTCCTCTACAAAACGAGGGGTCTCAGGTAAAAACAAGTCGAATGAGATATGGAACATCAGAGAATTCCCTTTATTTAGAACTTCTTTCACCTTGTTCCAATGTATTTCCTATTGGAAGAATTGAAAGATGAATGAAACTGTACTTTCTCAAAACTACAAAAAATAGGAGATAAAAAAATAAAAACAGTCCTTTTTCCTGTCCTTTAAAAATATTTTTTTATATAATATCAGCTTTTACGCAAAATGAATTTTAAAAAAACAAAGAAAAGGAGGAAGAAAAAAAGAAAGAGAGAAAAAGACATACACTCCTCCGTTCTTGAACCGAGCAGAGCTCCGGAATGGTGCGCATGGCGGTATTAACAACTATACAATAGGTTCAAATCAACGTTAATAAAGTTTTAAATTAATTACAAATACTGTAATCAAAATTTTGAAATAAAACCCAGCCTAAGATTTAAATTAGACAGAGCCCAAAACCCACAAATGCATTTCATTCCATTGCATGCTGTTCGTTGTCACTTCAATTTCGGACAGAAAAAATTATATATATATATATTATGTATACGCGCCTACATAGTCATATTAATTATTTTGTTAGTTATTAAATGCTAAAATAAAATTTAAAAAGATTGGATAAACAATATCGGTATCAATGTTATAGTTAAAGCAGTCTTAGCTTAATGTAGCTTCGAAATAACTTATTATTACACATTAAAATAATCAGAATTTCACATACACCCACAACAAATAATAATCAAAATTAAAGTATACAAATTTGAAATTCATCAATTAAAAGGTTAAAATCTTACTGCATCAAAACTAAAATGTGTGTGTGTGGAAATTTCCTTTTAAAAATTCACTGTTAAGTGTATGACATTCCAAGAAAAGTCCTACACAAAAACGACACTTCTACATTCATGAAACTGCACAAAAATTTGTAGGAAAAGACACATTCTACCAAAGTCTTCAGTAACATCTTGTCTCTTTCTCTCACCATAAATCAAGATATTCAAAGGTCACACAGAATACTGCCTCTTTTTTATCTACACGAGATATTTTTTCACTGAGTTAAGAAATTCTTGATATAATTTGAAAGTAATTTAGAAGAAATAAATTGTAAGAGAGTATTATTACTACTATGAATTCCTGTGTTAATCAAACTATATTTATCTCAAACCAGATTTTATTCATGTTATTTAATAAAAACTAAAATATTTGCTCACATACCAGCGGATGAGAGGAACTAAAATTAATTTCTCGCTAACCATTTCTTTTTCATATTCACAAAATAAAAATATACTCATAAGACTTTATGATTAAGACATCTATAATGGCTATACCTTCTTGAGAAAGTTGTATATATAAATTGACATAATGAAAAACTAAATTATCAAGAATTTCGTGTATGTGTGTGTATATATTTATAAATACGAAATTTTCTTAATCGATAATGTGTGTGTGTGAGTGAGATAGAGTTGTGTTAATAATTTCATATACAGAAAAATAATAGTAATAACAATGAATAATAACTCAATATTTTAAGTTACAAAGTTCATGGAACAAAATTTATTAGAATACTGACTTTCCGGTTGTAATCAAATTTCTGATTATGAACAGTTTGTTAATGGTTTATTTTATAGGGCCTTTAAAAGAAACTCTATACAGGGAATTTTATTAATTCAGATTTTGTTGTAATGGCACTTGATTCTATAAAGTTGTTCCAGTCAACAGTTTGTTTTCTGAATATCTCACGAAAAATGATGTAGTTATAAAACACTACCGGGAAATACAGCAACGAAATTTATGAAATTAAGTAATTAACAAAGAGAATGTTATATTAAATCAGTCATAAATAATTTAATCGCGAAATCATAGGTGTATAATTTATGTTAACAAAATTAATTTGCTTAAATACCTTTGAAGATACTTTTATGTGCATTAAAAAGCACAGATTTCATAAATCACAACAAACGTTAACAAATATTCCTCAAAAAAAAATATTCATTTAATTAAAAAACTGATCGCACGAAAACAAGCCCATTACTAGAGCCATGAACCATTCCACTTGTTAGTCTTAAGCATACAGGTTATGCAACGACCTTCATTTTATGCGGCCACATAGTAGTTCAACACCTACTCAAATAAGAGATAAGCATCTTCAGTCGGGTCTTATTTTATGAAAGAATCCAGTTCCACGCAAGGGAAGGGGTTTTAGCGTGGGTGGCATTTAGGTTTTTGAACTTCACTCTCCCACAGTCATTAAAGGGCGGCGGGAGTATCAAATCACCATTTGAAGATAGGCCATTGGAAGCGACATGGGTTTACAAATTAGTAGCCGCGCATAAGCTTGAGTTTTTTTTTTAATGAATGAGATACGAGCACATAAAACCTAAAAGCAAAGAACCACCTTAACAGATACCAAGTGGGAAAAAAAAACGGTAATAAAAAATTGCATCAGGAGACTTACCGTGTTTCGATATTTTTCTTTACTAGAAAATTTCAATACAGCTTCAATTTCTTTATGAATCGAGAATGCTGCCTCACAGAATTTTTAGAAATCAAAAATTTCACATACCTACATTTTAATATTTTTTATCGATTACATTTCTTATAATACTATCATTTATCGTTTTTTATTTTTTATTTATTTTGATTATATTATCGAGTTAGCACCAAATGCCACATAGAAGAGGCCAGTCCCAAACATCTTTTACACTGCGCGGTTCTACTTCGTGAGGATCTCCTCAAGTTAGCCCAATTTTGCTATGTTGAAATTAAAAGCGGATGACCTCAGGGATCTGATCTGATTTCAGATCAGAGGGATTAGTAAGAAGATTTATCTTTTTTTATCGCATAGTGAGCAATTTAAAGTTATTCGAAAGTGTTATTTAAGTGCTACAAATCCAAAAAATCCCAAACGATTGGGTCTGAAAAAAGTAAAATTATTGTTTCATTGTTCCACCAAAAATTTAGAAGTTCCATGGGTTTGAATTTCTAGCTCTGAAGCTAGTCACCACAGCCCTCTGTTAGTGATTCCTTCAACAGATTTGGTTTGTTTGTCGCTCAACGGTCATTTTTTGCACACGAGGGCTAATTAGACCGGGACCTACGGCTTAAAAAATATTCCAAACCACTACAAACATCCATGCCCAAGGTGGGATTCGAACCCACGAACTGTTGAACCGAAGGCAAGAGCGCTAACCATTCGGCTACCAGCTCGGCGATTCTCGGTCATTTTTTGCACACGAGGGCTAATTAGACCGGGACCTACGGCTTAAAGTGGATTCCGAACCACTACAAACATCCATGCCCAAGGTGGGATTCGAATCCACAAATTGTTGAACCGAAGGCAAGAGCGCTAACCATTCGGCTGCCAGCTCGGCGATTTCTCCAACAGAGAGGGTGTAGTAACAAACATACAAAATATAAGACGGCCCCTCGCGATAAGCCTCTTTTTGTAAGTTACGCATTTATATTACATAATGCATCATTTACAAAAACTGTATACTGTATGCAACTGATAAAGGGTACAATCATAAAAGGAATTTGGTACCACAACCTCTTACTGTTACAATACTTTCAAGTGATGAGATCGCCATCTCAAATGACATTCTACTTACAAAAGATATGCAACATAAAACTAAGCTTACACGACATAAACAAATTAGTGCGTAATGAGTCAAGAGAAGTATATGGCTTAGACACCAGATCCCATATGAAGATCAAAACGAAGCATAATCGATCAGATGAATCATAAGAACTTGGTTTGCATGAATCCTTTTCAATACACTCATTGTTTAGAAGGGCAAAAACATGATTGGTAGCGGATATAAAATTTAGATCTTACTCAAAGAGTAACAACACAGAGTGAAAAGACCTATACCTATTATACCTATATTCTTCCACTGGTGAAATGTTTAAGTTTTAGGTGAAGAAAAACTAATTTAGATTTGAGCTCGTCACTTTTATGTTATGTTCCAATCAAGAGAGAGAAAAATGAGGCTGCCCAGACCAATTAATAATTAGAAAAATAAAATCTTTTTTGGACCGTTAATAATATACGTTTTCTGAAAGTATTCAAGTGTTATATTTTCTTTCCTTAATCCCCAATTATTTATCAAATAAGAACTGGGTGGTTTATAAGACAAAAGATTATGCAAAGAAATTTTTTAAAAAATTTCCGGTTTTTAATATTCCCGAAACCATTTTAAAAAACTTCTCAAATTACGATAATTCGTTTGTATCATAAAGAACACGACAATCCCAGTAGTCAACAAAGAAATTGTGCGCGAAAAAGTACGTAATAATTGACTGTTCCAAAGCAGAAAATTGGGCTCTCCGATTACAAAGCAAGAAAATGACGCCACAAAACATAAATCAGTTAGAATAAAGCAAAATAATTTCTTTTTTTGAAACAATGAAAGGTAGTTGTTGAGTTGAAACAGCGAACCGACTAATAACAATTGTTCCCACCAGAATGTTCAGCTCATTTATGTGCAAGTTTGCGATCCATATTCCACGCTTGAATTCATTCTCTAAGCGAAAATTATTAGTCCTGCCACTTTACTCAGGCCATGTGACGCGATGTAAATATAAATTTTCGAAAAACAAATTAAAAATTGATATACTCTACAAACTACATAAGTTTTTAAACAGCAGTGTTTTCCATGCAACAAATATGCACATTAACTACAATAAACAATTGACATCCGATTTAAGTTCAATGGATCAATCCACTTCTGAACTATTAATTCTGACGGTGAAAGAAAGCTCATTAACCTCTTTTTTCCCTTAATAAATATTTTAATATTCAAATCGATTCAACCAATTTTTTATTAAAAACATAAATGGAAAAATAAATGAAAATCTCGAACACATAAGTTATATAAGCCACAGCAAATAAAATTCATCTTTTTACTGACTCATCATTTCAGTAAGATAATAATCACACTAAAAACGATTTCAAAACTTAAGTCTAAAAAGAATATGTAAAAATACTTTAACAAATTAAGGGTTAAAAAAGACAATGTTTTGAAATAAAATAAAAACCAAATCGCCAAGAAGAAGAAACTTACATTTTCTAAGAATCATTTATATAAAATCAAGGGATTACATACATGACAAAAACGCAATCAAAAGAAAAAAATAAACAAAAAAAAGAACCATAATTTAACTCAATTGAATATTGTCAACAAAATCAATTTTAAAATCAAATCATTATTCATAAAAAAGAAAAGGAATTTAAGAGGCATTCACTCCTCAAGTAATGTAACAAAAAGAAAATTGAGAAAAAAATGTTAGATTTCCATTTTCTTCCAAATCTATCATTTACATTTGTTGACTTTTTCTATTTCTGAGAAGAAAGTTCAATGGAAACTAGTAGAACGAAATGATTTAACATAATTTATTTACAAGTGATGAGAAAATACAGAAATAAAGTGTATTAAATCAATCGAACTGTGAGGTCGACATCTTTCCGTCTTGGGAGTTCTAATCGTCCTGAGTGTTTTATTGAACGAGCGTGTTTTCCAATTTTAATGAGAATGGAAAACTCTTATAATAAAAACAGACATGGTTTGAACTCACAACCTCACCTGAGGAGCAAGTTTTTTTTTTTCATCTTATTTTTTCTCATGGAGATTAAGAAGTAAATCTCCAGACAAAGAATAATTTTAACTTACAAACCGCTTTCAACAATTTTAGTGAAAATATAATTTTTGTATTCGCAAGGCTTGTAAATAATATTTTGTTTTTCTTTATAGATTTATATATATATATATATATATATATATATATATATATATAATATAATATATAATATAATATATATATATATATATATATATATATATATATATATATATATATATATATAATATATATATATATATAATATATATATATATATAATATAATATATATATATATATATACATAAAATACGATTTTTTGAAATTTTATTTTTTTGTTATAAGTTCTTAATTTTGATTTCAGATTAAATTGTACTCGAAATGTTTGCAGCTTCAAATAGTTTACAAATTCTCTCTCTTTCATATATATATATATATATATATATATATATATATATATATATATATATATATATATATATATATATAATATAATATATATATATATATATATATATATATATATATAATATATATATATATATATATATATATATATATATATATATATATATATATATATATATATATATATATATATATATATATACATAAAATACGATTTTTTGAAATTTTATTTTTTTGTTATAAGTTCTTAATTTTGATTTCAGATTAAATTGTACTCGAAATGTTTGCAGCTTCAAATAGTTTACAAATTCTCTCTCTTTCATATATATATATATATATATATATATATATATATATATATATTATATCAAACTGAGAGTATAACAAAAGCCTTCCAATAAATTTGTCCTATTAAGCTTCCTTCCACTTAAAGACACCCCATTTAAGATAATAAATATTAAAATAACAAATCTGAAAATAAATGGAAACGTTTACATTTGTTTTAAATTCTATTAGAAATATTTTCATTATATTATCAAATGTAAGCATAAAAGTTTCAGTTATTTATTCATATCCGAAATGCCCTGTCAAGGTGGAAAGAATAATTACTGAATTTATTAGGATTTAGTGATGCCTTCAACATGTTAAATCCTTTAAAATTAATGCGTTTTTTAAGGAAAGAATAGTTGGAAACTACAGCTGCTCTAAAAAGTGAAAGTATTCGATTCTGTATTTCTTGCTATAATCATCCGCGAAACCATCTTTCCAAACTTTTGAAACTGGCGCAGTTTTGATATCCATTATCAGATAGCGAGCGAATTTCCTATAACGTAAATATAATGACCTAAATTTAAATAATGAATACCTGAAATTAAACTTAATCGAAAATACTTTTAACACAAGTTGACTATTCTATTTTTTAATTTTATATTTAACTGTACACATGTTTATGCGGTTTGAGATATTACACAAATTTTGAAAATTATTACCATCCTACATTAAAACAAATTAAACTCCGTCTCAAAACTAACTTAATAAATTAATACAACTCGTACGTTGTATCGAAATTTCCTTATGGTAGAATTTGATTATTAACAATGATACGGAAATTTGCAGGCTGGAACTTTCAATAGTGTACTAAAATTTTTCGTTGTATAGGGATTCGCTATACTAAAATTAAAAGTTAAAATTAAATTTTATAAGCTACAGAAATATAAAAAATATATAATTTAATCTATAAATACTGTAAAATTTCTTATACGGAACAAAGATATTTGTTTTGGATTCATATTTCAGCTTTTATTGATAATGTACCTCAAACTTGACCACACACAAAATTTTCTTCCACATCGTTTCTGACCATATACTGTCATAAAAAGGGTTCGGGAATTTTTACGCTAGAAAATGAGGAAATTATACATCGGAGATAAGTTTATCTAATACCTCTGGTTCCCATTCCCGAAACTGCTAATCCTTCCCAGGGTCCTTAATCTAATCAAAAAGGAAATTCGGGCACACAATTTTAGCTCTGATTTCTTTAAGAAGCTATGTGAGAACAGTTCCATCATATAAATAATTAAAATAAAATTAATCAAATAGAAAGTTTATAGATAGAGAAAAGCTGAGACATTAACATAAAAAATTAAAATTAGAAAAAAAAAATAACACACAAGAAAGAAATAATTCGAATAAATTCGACTAAGATCTTATTTCTTTTCTATGAAGAAGAATAAACACAATACTTTACTTCAAGTTCATTTAAAGAATTAAGGTCACTTTTTTTATCATTTAAGTCTTATTCAAAAGAGCGTCAACTGACCGTTCAGCTTGTTCCCCATTTACACCTACGGGAAGAGTTCGCGTGCTATTTTAAAAGGAGGAACATATTACGTGTCTTGTGGGTATAAATTTAATATCCATTTTTCAGTTGTTTGACCAAAAATAATTTGTGAAGTTTTCCCTGTTAAATTATAATCTTATCTGAAGGAAAACTTGTAACATCGAGGAATCCCGTTTTAGAATTCAAACTAAATTAATATCACCAGAATATAGTTTTACAATTATATTTACTTTAAATAAAAAGCATGATATGTATCTAAAATAATAATGCAGCATGGCAGTATCATCTAGCTCAAAATAGCAGATTTGTTCTTTTAAAACTTTTGAAAATGTATCCTTCAACTGGCCTAATTGAAGCACATTAAATCTAGGTTAAAATTTCTTTCAAGATATATAATACTGTTTAAAATATTATAAATGTTTAATATTTAAAATGAAAAAAAATTAATATTCTTTCTGCAATCTTTAATATTTTTTTAAAGGAAAAATCTACAATTTATAAATTAGTTCTTTTAGTTATACTCAGCAAAATAATTAATTGAAAATGATAACAAAATAACTGATGGTAACATGTTTTTCATTGTTAATAAAATTAGAATATTTTAGAAAATTCCTTAAATTTGATTGACATTAAAATGACATTTGAGAACAAATAAATAAATTTAATCATTAATTTTTTTCATGTAAAAGTAACAGGCAAAATAGCCCTGATATTCTAACAGCAGAAAGGAACAATCAAGTAATTTAACAGAATTGAAATACCTATCACAAGAACAAGCAAATTTGCCATCACTTCAATAAGAAAAATCTTTAATATTGCTATTTGCTTTTGTATATGTATGCACAACTAAATCAAGCAAGTAAAAATATAAATAATTTATGTGCTAATATTCTTTTTACAGAAAAACAGTAACTTTTGTTTAGTGATCAACTTATTTATTAGAAAATGTCTTTTCCTGAATTTCAAAAACAATCTTAGATAATGCAACATTTGAAACTTTTTCTTCAATGTATGAGTTTTTTATTTTACCAGTTGTATTTTTTGTTATGGAAAGTAAAGTAGAAATTAAGAATAAGGTGAATAAATTGAATCCTTTCTTTTTAACTAATTTCACTTTACAATGTAGTAAAAGGAAAAAAATAAATATATAAAACAGAATCAGTAATAAAAATCAGAGTCAGATTACATTGCAACTAAAATAAATTTTACCAAAATTAGACTACTTTTGAGTAGATTTATTCTTAGAGGGATGGAATTTAAGGTTTCCTTTAGAATAATAACAGATTAAACTATTGGAATATTATTTATATCGAAATTGGGCTTTCTCGTTTTACAACTTACTTTTGCCTACATTTAGTAAACACCATATATCCTCAAGTTGATAAATTTGAGTTGATATCCTCAAGTTGGTTGGTTGGTCAATCTAGTCATTGTTTGCAAGAGCTAATTCAGGTGAGAACTACAGTTTAAAGTGGATTTTGAAGCAAACATTCACATAACAAATGGAAATTGAACTGACAATGTGTCAAACTAAAGGCTGAATAGCCTTCAGTTTGACAGTAGATTTCTATGATTAACTGCCAAGTTTACCAACTTGGCAGTTAATCATAGAAAACTACAGCTAAACTTTCATAGACAGCTAACTGATTTTATATAAAAAGTATCCATTACACTAAGAAAAAAATATTGCTAAATTAATAACAAGTGACCAACTGATAATAAAGTGTCTAAAATTTTCCAATACTATTAGTGATGAATATTTTCCAAGTATGTGAATTCTTATAAAGTGGAAATTTTAATTTCATTATTTACACAAATATTTACTTTCTAAACATAAAATTCACTCTTAAATTCTACATAATTACAACAATTTTACAGAGGGGAAAGAATACAATACATTGTATTTATTGATATTGTAAATAAATGTAGAAGATTATTACACTGATCACTATGATTTATAATAAAATTAATGCAATAGTTGCAAAAGTTATAGATAAAATTATAATCACACTTTAATGGATATAGCATTCAAACTCAACTGAGGTATATGAGATAATGAGTAAATTAAGATAATACTTGGTGAAGTGAAGAAATGCCAATGAAATCTATATAATAAAAAGTTTTTTAACCAAAAATATATGTTTGATTTTAATAATTTAATCTATCTCACTTTTGTTCAACAGGATGAATAATGAATTGCGTTTCAAAAGAGATTTCTTACGTTAAAGAAAGAATTATGCTTGATTGCAACATAATTTTATACAAAAGAAACTAGAAAACAATATATTATCTTATCATATTACCATTCATAGTAATGGTTATATGATTAATGTTAATACAGTAGTTGAAAAAAATCACTGTTACATAATTCTAACATTACTTCAGCTAAAAATTCTCATAAGAAATCTGTTTTAGATGGTCAATAAATTTGAATAACTTTAATCAAATTATGATGCTCAATCAGTGAGCAGCTAACTAAAATGCACAATCAGCATTTACTTTTTTAATGTGCTTATTTCATTAAAGTATGTTTACCAAGAAAGTAAATGTATACACTGAATACAAGGCAGGTTTTTTTACCAAAAATTCCAGCAATTCAATGCGATTAAATTAGTTATTCAAATACTGAAATTGTTTCCTTAGAATAGATACGAATTTAATTTTTACAAATCATAATGAATTTAATCGTGAGAATCTTATGACGCTCGTTTCATACATACAAGGCATAATTGCATAAATTTTGTAAATAAACAAATGTTAAAATTTAAAAATGCTTCATTAACCTAAAGTTAATTTAAATTAATTAGTTTAAATAAACTTTTTATAAAATCAATCATCAATACAGAAATCTTAATATAATCAGAAATTGAGGATTTATTGAAAAATTGAAAAGGAGAGAGGAATGCTCAAATATAGATTTAATTATTCCTTCATTTTGAGAATGGCTCTTGTGCCAAAATTTGTAATCAAACTGGTTATACAATGATAATTACAGAATAAAAATGAAATTTATGAATGTACATTAGATTTAATAACAGATATAATTTTATTTAAAAAAAAAACAAATTGAATATTTATTTTATAAATAAATGAAATATAATATATTCACACACACATACATAAATTACAATATTTTAGAAAAATGGGAATTCAAGATAAAATATTTTAAGACAATTAGAAGAAGAAAGTGTTCCTAACATTGTCATATTTCTTTTAAATAATTTAATGTGTGAGTTAAATAGGTAAATTTAGAAAAACAAAATTTATAGATTCATTGCATAATATTTTTATCTAATAAACATTTTACCTAATAATAAATATATTACAACGTTTTTATTATCAAATTGAAAATTGTCATTTGATTACCAAATACTGCATAAATAAAATTTAAATAAGTTTTAAGCTAGAATATAGCCAATGATTCTTAAGAAGAGAAATTAAGAGTTCTTAATTTTTAAAGTTATATATATATATATATATATATATATATATATATATATATATATATATATACATATATAACACAGAATCAAAAATTAATAAAAATGAGTTAAAAAGATTTTCTAGTTTACATTTAAACTGACATTAAGGATCATTTAATTTTTATGGAATAAAATAAAATGAATTTATTTTAGAATATTAGAAGAAAATGTAAAACTAGTTTCCTTAATAAATAATAAAACGTGCAAACAAACTTAAAATTAATTTTGGTATATTCGGTTTCAGGTGGATCTCTATATATAAAACATTTCCATTCAGTTATAAAATTGCATCACTTATTTAAATGCTCGATATTTTCGCGCTTTAAAGCGACTAAAGACAAATAAACAAACTTTAGGATCGTTAGTTACGTGGAGTCAAAACTAAACGTACCAAACAGATAATATTTTACTACGTTAGATAACATTTTACTCTACACAACTGATAAGGATAGTTCATTCAATAACTTACCAAATACACAGGAAAAATAAAACCACGCGTTTGTTGATCCCTTCGTAAAACGAACTATCAACAAAAGTTTTGTCAACTGTCGAAAGGTGTAAAAAAATGCAATAATCCTTTAGCAGGAAAGATCTTGCCCAATAATTAACACTACAAATTTATTTTTATCGTTTTACTAGCTGGTTTCTGCATAAAAAACAGTTAAGAAACGTTTTCTCCTCAAATCTACACAGAGTGCAACGTGAAAGAACACAGTCGTGAACCCGTTTTGATTCCGGGT
This sequence comes from Latrodectus hesperus, assembly GCA_037975125.1. Lineage (NCBI taxonomy): Eukaryota > Metazoa > Arthropoda > Arachnida > Araneae > Theridiidae > Latrodectus > Latrodectus hesperus. The sequence continues at coordinate 30,858,028 of CM075859.1, forward strand.
GATCGTCGGCAAAAGCCTCAGGCGAATCCTGTTGTTTTGTGTAGGATTTATTTAAAAGATCGTTTCGCCATCTAGTGAATAGATGTCAAACTATTTACATTCAGATTAATAAAACACAAATTTATGAATAGAAATTAGAGAAATAAATTTTTTTTAACCCAACAAATTCTTTCAATATTTAGATGGGAATAATTAAAATCGTCAGCTGTAATACATAATAAATAGGCCTTCATATTTTTTTATTGATTTTATTCTATATAAGTAGTTTCTTAAAATTAATATTAGGGAATGTTAGGTAATAAACTTATGATACAATATCAGTTTAATAGAAATGTCAGTTCTTCCAAATGCTCTGACTTCTTCACATCTTACAATATTTTTATTTTATATTAATTTAATATTTTTTCTTTTTTATTTCAATTATGTTTAATTTCTTTTTTTTTTCTTTTTTGCATTTCTTTGAAACAATAAAATTTTTAAACATTATATGTATATCGAATATTTTGATATATATATATATATATATATATATATATATATATATATATATATATATATATATATATATATATATATATATGGAATTAATTTTTATATTTGTGTTGTAATAGTCATTTGATATATTTGTTTATTATATTTGGTGGTTTTTTTTGGGGAGTAGGGGCATCATTGGTTGGGCCGTAATTTTACCGTTGGGCCGTGGTCAACCATATTCATACTTAATATCAGTTTTATTTACATTATTCTCCCTTTGTTAAACTTCAATTTCAATTTAATGTCCTCTTTTGTCTTTAATTCTGTGTATTACAGTGTGTATACTTTAAGCTTGAGAATTTTTCTCATCTTGTATATTTTTAATAATTCTTCTTTTTGCTGCCTTTTGAGCAGAGTGAAACTTTTCCTATATTTGTGTTTTCATTATTCATCCGTGTAATTTGGTAATATTTCTTATTTTATTTTGCTATATATAATATTGAGGAAAAAGTTATTCTGTATTTAAATATATATAGATATTTTAGTATTATTAACATGTATTTGTGTAATGTATTAGAAGAATTTTTGCTCATTCGGAGAACTAAAACATTTATTAAAAAATTTTTCGAGTCAAAAATGAACTTTCGAGCCAGCCAGGATTCGAACCTGGAATCTCCTGATCCGTAGTCAGGCGCGTTATCCGTTGCGCCACTGGCCCGCATGTGACATAGTTTAGCGTACACATTATAAATAGAATTATTATGTAATTTAACTGCATAATTTAAATTTGCATGTATTACTTCTTTTATTTTTATGAGCAATATAAAAGCAAATATATATATTAAACATTTTATTAATCTTGAATGCAATTTTTTAACCAATTATATAATATTCTACTTTCTTTTTTTCTCATCAACTTTGTTTATTTATGCTTAATTGAGAATTTTCCTGTACAAAATTTTTTTAACTTATTTACGTTTGATTCTGTATTACATACATAAGGAATATGGGGAGCGTTCACATCTTTAATAAAAACACGAATAAATATTTTCAATTTAATTTTTTACAATTTAAATATTATCTAACTGATCTTATTAAATTATGCATTATTTTATATTCTGCATCACTTTTAATGAAATAGTTGGTGACTCATAAATTAATTACGAATTATATAAAAAATTTATCTGTTTTATATACACAGGGATCTGAATTACTGATTTAAAGAGTACATTAGCAATTCTTAAAAATATCACTCTGCAAGTTATTAGCATTTTTTGCTGAGAAAAAATAAAGGATTATATATTCTATTTTTTAACCAATGTCACAATTAAATATGGAGTTCATTGTATACCTACTAAAAACTATAAATTTAAATATTTTCTGCCATATTACAAAATTTTAATTTACCTATGCTAACATATCACAATATTAATTATAAATTTCCATTGGATTCTAACCCAAAATTCATTTGGTTAAATTTGGCTCGATTAAGTAAAATTTTCTTTTGCAATCTTAAACAAAAATGTATACATTTCAATTAAAAGTTTATATCATGCCTTTCTAAAAGAAATTTTATGTTTCAAAACTTTTGTTTTTGAAATTTAAAGTTTTTGTATTCACAAGTGAAATATATTTGATCATTGTTAAATCAGAGGCAGATACAATCGATAAACTGTTAAACATGACTTTAACATTCAATTTTATAAGATATTAAGGGTTTATTAAAAAGTGTGCACAAGATTTTTTTTAGAAATTTATGATCCCTAACATTCAAATTTTCAACACAAAAAGTGTCATAACTATTTACAATTACCTTTCTTGTCTAATTTTTGTTTATCCAACTTCTTTAAATCAGTAGGAAAGAACTTGTTTATTTTAATTTAAAACGAAAATTATCCATTCAACATTTTTTAATATATTCTCTGAATTTTTTTCAGTGACTATGATAGATTGGGTTTTGGAATTTATTACTCAAATTTTCAGTCTACAGCTCCAGACTCCAGAGAAAGCTCAAGACAATGATCTCCGATTTCAAGAACTAAGTAAACAAAATAAAAATATATTCGAAAATTTCTAGAAACCCTGTATTTCTAAGTGGGAATTTTTAATCGCTTTTTTTTTCTACACGATTTAAATTAGCGGTGGTGTGTTCGAACACAATTTTTTTTCCACAATGAGAACTAAAAAATTTATTTCCTGTCGTTGAAAAAATAATGATGAGCAAAAAAAAAGTTATTTGTTTTTATATAAACCTTGACCTCTCTCTCTGAGTCATTATATGGGAATTCATTGCAGTACTCTGTAATTAGAATTGCATTACTGTAATAGAACTGCAATTCTTTCTTTTGGTATTTCACCGTAGTGTTTTACAAAAATAAATGCATACATTCTTAATTGAAAAACAGTATTATTCCACAAAAAAATCAGGAAAAGTGCCTGCTTATTTTGTTTTCATATATATTTAAAAAATACTTGAATTTTCTCTAAGGTTTATTGAAACGAATTCATTCATTTTTCTTCTTATTCGAATCTGATCATGCGTGTTAATAGCAGTAAAAATACCCAAAAATTCCTCTCTCTTTTTTTCAAATATTTTCTTTTATTCTAGCATATTGCCAATTTCCTTTGAGCTCTGGACTTCTATGACATTAAATTTTTAATATGTTGTATATAATTTTAATTTTGAAGATTGAAAAAAGTTTAGTTTTATGTATTTATTCTAGCAGAATTGCCTGAATGGAAGTGACTATACTGAGTCTCATATATGAAAGGCTATATTTATAGCGAATGTATCTGTACTAAAATAATATTTCATTATTTTGCTTATAGGTGTGTGTGCTGTTTTTTCATACGGTTTCTCAGTTTTAATCAAATAGAAAGCCCTTATCTTTAAGATTTTTGCCTTGTCATTTATAAGATAATCAATTTTATTTTGAAATTGCTTAATAATATTAATTTTTTCTATCCTAAAAACGTGGATCTGAAAATGGCACTTGAACTGGTTTTGTGCATTACCATTGCGAATTTAATTTAAAAAAATAATTTTGCATAAATTTCACTTTCATAATTTTCTTTTAGTTAATTATTATTAGATTTTAATGAAATTTACTTAGTATTTTTCTAATTTTTTAAGTTAATTACGTGTATCTTAAATACCTAGGAATACACTCGAGTATCCAGCGCTCACTGTCTGATTATTCAAATAAATAATATATTCGACGTGTGCTCTATTAATTTCAAAAATGTGCCTAAAGCGCATTATAGAGTATTCAATGACTGCTTACAAAAACTTATAAGAGATTTCAGCATTATAGTACGCGTTATACTGACTTTTAACAGGTGAAGTCCTCATTTCTCCTCCATCAACAAGGTCTTTTAGGAATCCCCACAAGTACAAATCATAGGTTTTTAAGTCAGGTGAAGAGGAGAGATCTAGCATTCAGAAAAGATTTAGTTGTTATACGATTCTCTCGTCAAAGTTAGCTCGAAACAGTACTCTGATTGAATTTGTAATACTTACATTTTTTTTAAATTTAATGTCACTTAAATGAAAGTTGTTAACTAAACGCTTGCAATTTTGCATGTTTTATATTTTTTAAACAATAAAATGAGATTTTATTTTTATTTTATATTTTAATTTACTTTTGTTTTCATTTCCGCGGATTGTTTTCGATTGCTTAAAATAAAACTTAAATGACGATACGAACAATGAAAACCTATTCCGTGTTGAATTCGTTCTACCACACGGAACATATTAAAAATCTAATAATTTGTAATATGTAACAATATGAATTGGAAATGCTTTGTATTGACTATATTTATATTTTATACGATGAAAAGCTGTTGCGGCTCAACGTCATTGTTTAATTTGCTTTTTTTACAATAATATACATTCATTTTTTGAATGTGGCAACCAAAAGTCGCCATTCAAAATTATATTCCTAACTTAAACATATTTTCATCACTTTAAGGGCATATGTATTTTGTTATTATTTTTCATTTTTTTGTGTGTTTAATAGTATTATTTCTTTGCATTTTTGCATGTGGTCTGACAACTAAGTCTTATGGTCGCTGAACCTTCTCAAGTGGCTGTCATTTTTGAAAAACTTTATTACGATTACTAAACTTCATGGCACGACAGCCCATGTGGGCCAAGGCATACAGTGGCTATAACTGTTTTCATGACCGAAGTCTCTGGGGTGCAAAGCATATGTCCCAGTTAGGTGGTCAACCTAACGTATATCTCCCAGTATTTAGTTCCCAAGCATGCTTGGTACTCAGTTAATCGACCCACTGAAGGGATGAAAGGCTGAATCAACCTTGCCCAGCCCGAGGATCGAACCTCGGACCTGTGTCATGGGAGCGTAAAACGCTGCCACTAAGCCACCGGGCTTCATTACGATTACTACATGCAAATTTATATTCAATCTTTTTATTTTAGATTTAGTTTAGTTTTTGAAATAAACCTCAACCAGATACCTATAAGCAGGTTTTAATATACCATTTTAGCCCAAAAAGGGCCATGTGAGAATCAGTACTCTGTTATCCGCCACCACTGAATCTTGCATTGAAGGCAGTGACGTCACGAAGAGGGGAATGGGGTGCTATCATGCCCAGGTCGCGGCTCGCAGAGGGGCGTCAAAGCATTTCAAAGGTAAACAAAATTTTCCAGAAAATTTGAATTTTAGTTTGATTACATTATCAATTTTATTCGGTGAAATATATTTCGAATTTTTTAATTATTGTATCATGTCCAGGAAAAAAAGTTCCAGATAAGAATCAGACTTCGAAGAGAGAAGAGATTGTTGATGAAAAATGACGAGGTAAGAACTACTGGAGCTGGCCATAAGCGAAACTCGTATATTTCTTTATTAATAATAATTTTGCATAGCTTGGTTCCTTTTAAAAATTGTGTTCTTTTTAACCATGCTTTTGATTTTCGTTTCTTAATCAGTTCGATTATCATTTTCATTCTTTTTAATCTTTTCTTTTTTTAAGTTTCGTACTTTGCTCTAGATTAGTGATAATATTGTTTTCTGCTACAAATCTTGTAAATGTGTAAATAGCGAAAATACCTTAATTTTTTTGTATAAAATTTCTGGAATATTAGGCTGTGTGGTCAGTTCCATTTTTATGAATGTAGAGTTTTTATTTTAGTATAAAGCTATATTTACCGAATTATTTGTGTTAATGTTATGTGGTAATTTTGGCATCTATTAACTCAGGGAGATTACAGAAGAGTAAGCTCATGGAATACAACTTATTTAATATCGTGAATACACCAAAATTCACAGTGCCCTTTATAAGTCCTAATTGTTATACAGGTTGTCTAAGTCAAGTTATATGCTAATGAAAGTGGTAACAATAATATTAACAAAACAAATAAGTTCGTTCTACTCGAAATAAAAAACGTTCATTTAGTAATATTTCCACTAGACCCCATTGGATGTGATAATTATTCAAAAATTCAAAGCGTAAAAAATCTTTCTCGAAATTTGAATGTTCTGAAATATTATTTGACGTGCTATTTAATTTCTCATAAGAGATTAAATCCCTTTATTTAACAAGCAATATTTCGCTAATACTTTTGATTTCCTTTTATAATAAAAAATCTGGAAATTTAATCTTATTTTGACAACAATAACATAATAAAAAATTACTCGCAAAAAAGAAAATTTCATAAAACTGAAATATTATTAATGAAAACTTGTAAGAATTTAAATGTGCTAAAAGCATCAGAAAAATTAGATTTTACTAAAGTTATAGAGCAGCGATATAGGAAGATCAGTTTCAGTTGTTATTGAGACTTAGTGAAATTATTTGTCCCAAAATAAAAAAGACCCTTGTATTTTTATCTCAGGCTTTATTGCAGCCTTTTAGTGTAGTGTTATGTTATACTGTGAGAAAATTCCTGCTGAAACGTGTTTTCTATTAGCGGTCCCCTTTGCCCAAAATAATTCGTCCGGACCAGATTGACCTTCAACAAAATAGGGGAAAGTTTTCTAAAAATAGCATTACAGTATGCCGCGTAGGAGGAAAAAGTGTTCATTGTATCGAAATTGTGGGGATCGAGAATCAATACCTCCAAATTCTGGGAAAATACCCGAACTTTCTTTCCTTTTTATGGTTCACATGGTTAGTATTTCATTTCTTCCCAAACATCGCTTCGCCAGAAACGAAAATTACAGCTTTTGAAAATCTGGAATTTCGGCATTAAAAATATTATTGCAGTATATTTTTTGCCTATGATGTATCCTTTCGATTTGAATATTTAATACATTTTTTTGTCACTATAAATAACTACTAACATGCTTGTAGAGTTTTGAAAATTAAATATCAAATTACTCTTAAAACTATTCATTTAAAATTAATTTGTTTAATGTTTAAATGTTTTTATTCTGGGAAATATAATTTTTATTTGACTTATAATTTTGCTGGCTTTACATTATTATCTTATATTGAAATATTCTTTTTTCATATAGCAAAAGTTGAAAATCTTTAAATGTTTTCTTTTTCCCTTTTGTAAGCATAAGTATACAGGATATAATTTTTTTTATTTTTTAATTAATTAAATTAATTTAAATAAAAAAATATTTTAACTTGAAAAAATTCTTCAAGAAAATATGAAGAAATCGGGCATTTTTCTCATTCTGTATTGTAAATTTTAAAAAAAATTCAAATCGTCTTTAAATTATATAAATTTATTGTGAAAGAAAAAAAATTTATGCCGTTGCATGAACAGTAGTTCTAAAATAATTCATAACAGAAATAAATTTTAATAAAAATTAGCTCTTATTTTAATAATAAAATATATGTCGATATCTTAAGAAAATATTTTTAATAAATCTATTAAAAATAAGAAGAAAATTTTCACTAAATTAACCGATTGAAAAAATTTCTCTAAATAAAATTATACGATATAAAAGTTAAAATATATATTTTATCTTAGTACCAATAATTCCTCATAATAATTTAAATCAATGTAAAACTTGCAAAAAGAACCCAGAGTGTATCAGTTTTGGGAAAAAATATTTTTAATATTATATATATATATAATTTCTGATTTAATCAAACATATATAATTAGATAAATTTATTTGAATTTATGTGCTTTCAAAGAAATTTATTTTAATTTTTGCTTTAAGAAATTTGCAGAATGGTTTTTTGTCTATATTAGCGTTTTGTTGCTTATCTGCATTTTTCATTGATAATGCAATGGCTAGCTTAGTTATCTAAAATGAAATTAGATGAAGACTTGTTAACAGAGGTCTTCTTGTTTTGGAAACAGAAAAATTGGTTTTATGGTACAAAAATCAAATGTTCATAAATTATCAATATAAGATTTTGTGAGTTAAATTTTTTACAATAAAAATCACTGAAATTTTTCTGAGACAGAAAAAAAAAATGAAATAAAATGTTCCGTTTAATCTGCAGTAAAAATGATAAATGTTAAAGATCTCGTTGGGTGAAAAATCAGGTGAATTGGTCCAAAATTAGAGGTGTAAAGACTTATTCAACTAATTTTTTCGAATAAATGGCTAAAGTTTGTGAATTGAGTAAAATTTGTTAAAATAAGATGTAGCATACGTTCAACGCCTAATAATCAATAATTTGTAGTATCTTGCATAAATAAGATAATGGACAATTAATTGGGAATAAATATTTTATTATATAATAAAGATTTTATTAAGAATAAAAATTACGAGTCCAACTAGAAAAAATACATTTCAAAATTTTTAAAGACATTGTTATGAGAAAATGTTAATTCATTAAAATCAATTTTCTTAAAAATTAAAAAAATCATAGATAAATAAATATTATGACTTTAAAATTAATATTAATATAAAATATTTTTTTAGAAACATGTTCTCAAAAAAAATGTCTGGAGCACAAAATAGAAAAAGGAAATTGCAACGAGAAGAAACTATTCAAAAACTGGCGGAATCTGTAAATAAATATTTCACAAACACAATAGGATTACACGGACTCTCAAAACGAAGATTTTTGACTTTGAATTAAGCGATTCAACTACCTAGCCTGATAAGATTTATATAAAAATTAGAGATTATTTAGTCAAAAATGGCTCACAATTTACTTAAAAGTATTTTATCATTTTTATTTTTTAAAATTTATGAAATAATAAAAACCAATAAGGCAAACGTGTTTTAATAATATAATTTTGAAGCTTTTGTTTCAAGTTTTGAATATTATAAAAGATAGTTTCACATATAATTTGCAGCACTTTATAAGAGTGCAACAGAATCCCATAATGTGGAACGTCAAATTTTAATTTGAAAAAGGACGCCTAATACCAACGCGGCAGACCTGATCTTTATAATGATAAATCATGTATAACTGTTTATTTTATATGACAATTATGTTTTTACATTTTATAAATAAACATATTTTTCGTATAAAAAATAATTCTAATGAGATTTACATGTTATATTTTATGTATTTTGTTTTTCGATAAAAACTTCGTATCTATTTATTATAGTCGTGTGAAATCCTTGATACTTCAAAGCATTTATAGGTTTCGATGCAAAGTTGAATTTGATTGAATCTACATTAAAAAAGGATATTTCACCTTCCTGCCTTTGACAGTGGAATCGATTCGCCATACACTGGAGCAACTAACTTGGCCACATACAAATTAAAAAATAATATTGTATTACTCAGTTTTACACAAGCTGCAGTTCAGTTAGCTCATTATTCCTGGGTCCCAATGATAAGACATGGGACCCAGGAATGATGAGCTAACTGAATTCCGTGGCCTAATGATAAGACAGCTCTTTTCGAATGTCCCGAGTTCGGTCCCAGTGAATGTTAACAACGGGGGATGGATGTTGCGCTTCTGCTTGCTGTCGGTTCGGGTGCTTGAGAGTTTTCCGTGTTTCCTCCCTTGTGGCATGTGAAGACGGATTACTATCTATTAATGTCTTGCCAGAAGACAAATTACTCATTAACCAGATTAAATATATTTCGGAGTGAAAAATCATTACAGAATAATGAAAATGAACATAAATTTGCATTAATATTTATTTTTTGACAGTTGAAATATTAATTCTAACACTCATAAAACAATTTACATTATTTTTCCACATATTTTATTTACTATCATCTCTCGATGTAATAACTTGAAGAGTTTTCATGTATAATTTGTCATAATGATATTTTTCCCTATCTAGTTCGTAGTATATTCATCCATACATAATTTTATTTAGAGAATGAATAATTATAAGGGAGAGAGAGAGAGAGATTGGTTTGTTTGTCGCTCAACGGTCATTTTTTGCACACGGTTAATTAGACTATATATATATATATATATATATATATATATATATATATATATATATATATATATATATATATATATATATATATATATATATATATATATAAAAGCAGAAAAATTTTAAATATTTTTTATTATTAGTTATTTAGCAAGTAGTTTTTCTTGAAAACAAATTATTACAAAAGATATAAAACACAAACATATTTGTTTTTATGTTATATTATGTATATAAAATAAATATTTGCTTTTATAATTCATAATTTTACACAAAGTTTATTAGTTGAATTTTTTTTAAATAATTTGTTATAAAAGTATTTACTGATGCAAGTGAAAAAACTTATTCACATTAACAGCAGCTTAAATATCGCAACTTGCGTGTTATTAGGACCCTCTCAAAAATTAATAAACTTTTTTTAGACGTAAAAAATTTCAATGCCATTTTAATCAAATTAAAAAAATTAATTGAAAATATATTCTTATCTTTTTCAACTTGAACGAATGAAATCAGTATTAGCACTCTTGCGATTTTGAGTTTCTAAATTTTTGTGAAAGTTTAGTTATAAAACTAGATGGTAAAATAATTTGATCTTGATCTTATATATATGCGCATATCCCCGCATAGGTGTCGTAGAATGCCTTTTTGTATTCAACTTCGCTTTGAAAGTCCCTTTGATTTGCGCGAAAGTCCGCAAAACTATACGCAGAATGTTTGTTAATGATTAATGCCTAGAGATGGCGCTATTGTTCTTCTATTTTTTTCCTCATATATATTTGTTTTTTGGAGATAATTTTTTAAATCAAAAAAAAAAAAAAAAAAGAGCGAAAATTGAAGTTTTTCTATATGTAGTGTGTTTCCCCCTATTAACTATATATACTTCCCTCCCCTTGTTTTGTCTAGTGTTAGGAGCGACATGGGGTGTGCGAAATTAGAAATAATTTTTTAATTGCGATTGATGTGTTTTGAGTCTTTTGTTTGGAGATGTGTCAGCTTTTGAAGTGTGAGCAGTATTTTGACTTTGATTTTTAGAGTAATAGTTTGCTAGTAAAATGGGTAAAATTTTGATGTCATAGTTTTTTCATATTTTTTTAATTTTTATTATGAGGCGTGTTTAATTACTAGAGTGATATGCAGGTAAATAGTTTTAATTTCTAACCAGTGAATTAATTTTAACTAATTGTGTTCCTCATTTTTGTGGTAAATTTTAATTGATATTTTTAACATAATCTTTGTGCTTTTATTATGTTTTTGTGATATTAAGCTTGTTTTTACAATGAGTAAGATAAGGCTTTAAGAAAAGTTGATTTAATAATGTAGCAGAAGAATTAAAATATTAAGTGCTCAGAGTGGTGTTAAATTAATTGAATTCAAAGCATTAATCGAAAATACTGATATTTATGACTAAATTTGTAATTAATGTAATTTTGAAATATTATTGAATATAAAAGACTCAATAGAGTGAGCGAAAAAGATCAAAGTGAAATTGAATTAGAATTCGAAAAAATAAAAAATTGTCGCTGCTTCAAGCGCAATTAGAATCGACTAATATCAAAAAAAGGCATGTCTTGAAGTGAAAATTCTGACATAGACTTTTCAAATTTAAACATTGAACATTTAATAAAAAGTGTAAAAACCGAAATACCAACGAAATCTGAGTCATTTAATTTTCTTTTTCCAATTCATTGAGAGAAAGCATTCAGAACAAAAAGGTTCTTTAAGATTTAAAGGCTGAATTTTTTGTTAAATATTTTAGGAGAAAATGTTGCTAATTACAAGTGTACTTAAAAGATCTTATTATTTACGACATAAACTTGAACCTACTCTCTTACGAGAGTTTAAACCTACACTTCGAGATGTGGATTATTTTCGATCGATTCAGAAATTGTTTTTTTAATATTTTGTACAATTTGCGTCTTAAGTGCAAATATTGGATATTATTGTTATTTCAGAAACGTGAATAATTTCAAATCATTATGGAACTTCTTGTATCAGACAAAATTTTTAGTGAACTTGATCATGAACTAAAGATCCATAACAGGGCGAGTCTTGGTTCGAACCTCAGAAATTAGGGTGAGAATGCGTATATATTTGACTGCTAAGTGAAAGCAATAATAGGAATTGTCATTTGTGTGTGTGTAAAACATTTTTATGCTTTAAAAAGAGAGGGTAAATATGAAAATAGATAGGAAATATTCAAAAGGTTTTTCGAACATTTATCGGGTGAAAAAAAATCGTTTTGTGTAAGTTTGAGGAGAATTACGCTTTACGATTTTGTCTAAATAACAAAAGAACTATCAATGCTCGAGTAACAGTTATAATGCAAAATAATCTGTTAAATGTTTTGCTAAAAATTACCATGGTTTTCCATTTGTTCAAAACCGCATAATCATATTATTCGTTTTAAGAGAGAAAACGTAGTTCCCATAACGAAAAAAAGCAATTTCGAATTCAAAAGAGTTAAGGGATTACAAAAAATAAATGGGTAGCTATTGTGTGGAGCGAGATATAGTAAGTGATTAATTAAAAAATGGGATTATTGAAGAATGTGAGAGGAATCAACCCACCTACGAGAGGAACAACCACACAGAGCTGCTGTTAGAGAAGATAAGGAAAGAATAAAAGTTCTATTGATGTTTAACTATATATAGCTCAAAATCTAAAAATAATTCATATTTGAACGAATATCTCGCGAAACTGATCCAAATATTTTCAAATTTGTGAAAACATTAAATGCGGATAGGAAGAAAGCCTTTTTAATGATAAAAATTTGAGAGGGATGAAAATTTTTTAATTTCTTTGGTATTTAGATGATTCTAATAAAGATTATAGAATGAAAAGGTTATACCTTTTGGTAGCACAACTTATTTTGAGTGCCATTATAAAGTATTACACTAAAAACTGAGCTAAGCAAACCTAAAACATTTGCAATATTTGATCAACATTATAGGTTGAAGATCTGTATTTTGGTGGCAATAATGTAAATCCGAGTTGTCATCAGATACTGTCTCAATTTTAAATAGTGGTGGATTTAATTTGAAGAATTTATATCTAACTGCAGAGAGTTGAAATTGTGTGTAGAAAATGGATTTAGTTTTGGAAAGAAAGAGTGTGTTCAACAATTAAAAGTTTTGGGATTGGTGTCCAGAGAAAGATGAAATGTCGTTGGAAATTAAAAGATTATTAGAATCCTGGGAAAGGTTTGCGAAATATTAAACAGCGTGTTTTACACAAAAAGAACACCTAATAGTTTTTTTTCCAATTGGTTTGATTTAACTACTTGTTGTCTTGTATTTACAGAAAATTTGGGAATCAGGCTGTGACTGGGATGAAAAGTTACCAGATGATATGCGAGAAAAATTGATTAAGTGGTGTAAGAGAGCTGAGAAGCTATACAACGTAACTGTTCCGGGATTTTGTTACTTGGATTTTAAAAATGAGCAGGTAGAAGTTCCTGTGTTTATGTGACGCAGCATTCAATACACATGGAGCCGTAATTTACTTTAGGTATTGTAATAATAACGGGAATCGATCATTTATTATGTCCAAGAGTAGAGTAGCGCCTTAAAGAAATTGAGTTTGCCGCGTCAAGAATTAATGAGTCTTGTAATAGATGAAACAGTTGGAAACTATGTTGAAGGGTAAATTTGAAAGAGTAGTCTTGTGGAGCGATTCGATTATCGCGTTGTATTGGATTAAAAGGTGACCAAGAGATGGAAACAGTTTGTTGCTAATAAAGTTGTAGAAATTCTGAAGAAATCGAAATTTACGGCCGTATTCACTTTTAACTTCGGTCTCTCTGTAAGAGCGAAACCCCGGGTCAAAACTGAAATGGTATTCATCACCAAGGCCAAAATCTACCATTAAGTTTAATAATCGAATCTTCCCTTACAAGAAAGGTAAACCAGACTGCGCATGTACAATTCATATATATATATATATATTACTGATCATGTGCACATCTTTTCAACTCTTAAATACTTTATTGTGTTTACTGTTTTTCAAAATAAATAAGAAATGTATTTTGTGCAAGATTTACAATGTCTTATTCATTAAATGATATGCAGCGCTTAAGAGTTTCTAGGGAAACTAGAATGGAGGAAACTGAAATTAGGCATAGAAAAAAACCTCTAGAAGATTAGGAAATGAAGATCAACAAGCGATATAACTGAACAAAAGTTACTTTCCAGAACTATTGTGTAAAATTGAAGAGAATTTAGAACCAAATAGCTATCTATAAATAACGCTCTAAATTCTACTAAACAATTGTTAATCGCGTAGAGAATTTTCGCAGTGGGATCTCACCAGTTTGCAATTGGTGATTGGACAGAAGTAAGCCAACCCGCTATTTCAAAGTGGTCTCCAAAGTAAACAAAAAGCCATTACTTCTTTTCAACCACAATAGATTAGAATGCCGCAGACAGAAGAAGGTTTATAGGCTCCATTGTTTTCTGTTGTTAAAATGCTCGGTAAAAAATGGGCTTAATTTGCAAACAAATTCAGGATCATTTTGAATATATGTAATTCTAAAAAAGACATGTAATAGATAAAAAGAGTAAATTAAGAGTAAGAACATGGTTTTAAATACCTAGTTAATTTATACAGAATAGCATGTGAAAATGTTTAATTCTATTTTAAACTTTATTTGTTACTTTTGCATTATCTCGTCAACCATTTTCGTAAAAAAATTGTCAACAAGTTTTATAACTTCATTTTATAGTTTTCATTTTTAATGACTGAAAACTTAAAATTTATTAAAACTTTTGAGATTTAATTTAAAATAAATTTTTTAATTATTTACTCAATGAAGTTATAAATTAACTTTATTTTTCTCTCGAATGTTGAAAAAAATGATTGTAACTGGTAATTATATTTGACAGCATATTTTTCCCAAATATAATAGGATAATATGTTAATAAAATATTAATTCATAATTTAGTTCCTCAAAACTTATTATTGAAATTAAATAAACTTTTATAATAGCATTTTTTTAAAGATTAAACTATTATATTTCCTTACAGTTCAATGAGAAATACTCTCTCTCTCTACACACACACACATATATATATATATTGCCAAATTTCCAAGTATATAATTAGAAGTATTCATTGATACATATCTATACTTTCTCTAGGGGGAATTAATGCAGAAAGAATTTGTAACAGAAAAGGTGTATGCTCAATTAATGTGCAAACAATTGCATCAGCAGACTTATTAGCCATACAAAATGTTGTCAAGTGGACCAGAGACTATTCATGACAGTACTGTTCTAAATAATAGTATGATTTCTGAAATGATGCAATGTACTATATACAGCAAGTGCCTTCTTTTGGGTGACAATGATTATCCCTGCTAATCGCATATACTTCTATAAATCGACCAAAAATGCAAGAGGTAAAGCGAGTTTTACATTCACATATTTTCAACAATTAATTTCTAAAGGTTTCTCAGTAGTCTTAATAAAATACTACTTTCCTGGAAGCAAGACAAACAGTAAAAACAGAACACTAAAATTTGGCTTTTCCTATTCTTCTACTTTACAAAAAGATGCAGAAATAAACAATAATGTAGTAAAGAAGAATACTTTACCAATATCTTCTCTACTTTCAACTTTGTCATCTAAATCACCTTACCATCAACTTCTAACGGAGCAAAGAAATCTACTTCAGTTATCAATAAATCTAAGGCTTTGATGATACAAAATTTAAAAAACAAAAATTTCGAGAAAAAGTAATAACAAGAACAATTAATATATCCTCTTCTAAAACAGATGTGAAAATGGACTCCTCCATTTCTCAGACCGTTTCAAAGTGTAGAAAAGACAAGCACAAAAAGCAATAAAATAAAGCCTGCTCTGGATGACATTAATTTCATGAAACCGTCATGGTTCTCGGAAAACGTTTTTTAATAAAATTTATCTGTCTTATTTTTCTGGCTTTCATGAATTTGTTTTAGTGCCTTTATTCTTCCGAGTCATTCATCTCAACATTCTTAAAAAGTTCTTAACCAATGATTTACTCAAGCACTTAACTTTATCAAACATTACTTTGTTTTCGGTGCAGCTTATCTCACATCTGAGGATCTTTCAACAGTAGTATCAAATCTTAGATTTGTGGTAGCTATGGGATTTCTATTAATTCATCGAGTTTCGCTACTTTTGCCTTCTCATAGAGCTCACCTTCTTTAAATGGGTACAAGTGTCCCAATTCTGAGGTACCCAAAGATCTTTATTATCTCTCTGTTTTTACCCCTTCTTCTCCTTCTAATCTTTTCCTTACCTTTTCCATCCTTCGACGGCAATTGAGGGACCTCTCCATGAGTAGCTGTAGCCACTCTATTCTCATGGACAGTCAAAATCTCCATGTGTTTGCCGTTCATTGCAACCCTTTAGACGGATGGTATACTGTGCTCCCCAGTTTATCAATTGACCGGTACCTAGCTACACTCGTGGCTAGTTTGCTAGGGAAGAGGTCACATCCTTGGGTTTGGCGTTAAGGGTGGCCACTGCCTCCAGGGTTGTCTCCGGGTATGAGTGTAAGGCTAGCATCATGGTAAGCGACAAGGCTGGAAATATCCAGAGCCGCTGGCTGTCATCCCTTGTAGAGCTCCGTGGTGGGTGCCATTGAGCCTGAACCTTTATAAATATCCTATGGGTTTTAATTTTTCGTCGTTGAAGCATTATTATTCATGTACTTATTACATGCTGATAAAAACTACAAACACATTTCATGCAGGATTTGCCGTTGTAGTTCAAAAACATTTTGCACCTTCTATTGGTAACATACAGAATGTTAAAAAATTACGATCTGGGGATCTTATTCAAGCTGACTCAAAGCAATCTTTAGTAATCATTAATTAAAAAAAGGGCTAATTTCCTATGTCGAAACATAAAACTTTAAATGTGGTGTTCTTTGTAACCCCGATTTCATACATGTTACATAACCAGAATTTTTAGAACTTCGTGATCAAACAGTTTGTGCTGCACGTCGTTTAAATATTCAACTTGATGATGTACTTATACCCACCCCGTATGTTTTTTATACCTTTTGAAACATTAGTGTTACCAAAATCCATAAAAGTAGGTTATGGAAGTTACAAACTTCGTCCATACTTTCCTAACCCTCTTAGGTGTTTTAAATGTTAGAGAAATAGTCATTCTCAGCAAACATGTCAGAGTACAGACGTATATGTGGAAAATGTACACAATCTAGTCATGAGACTAATGATTGTACTCCAGAAATTATCAAATGCCATTGTTCTGATTCACGTGCTGCATTTTCCAAACATTGCCTTATGTGGATCTTAGAGAAATAAGTATAAACAGTATATAACTTTTATCTTGTGACAACTTGGATATAATTTTACCATCTCTTACATTTTATCAATGATTTTATATTAAAGTTAATGTATACTGAAACTAACGTTTGATGTAGTTTGTTAAAAATAACACCTTGTGCCATTAAACCCCACAAATCTAATCTAGAGAAAGAAGTTATTGCAACCAAGATAAAAAACAAAATATTACCTTCCTAGAAGCAAGACAAATAGTAACAAAAATCAGAATATCAAAACATGGCACATTTTCTATTCTTCCACTTTACAAACTGAAGCTGAAATAAACAATTCAGGAAAAAAGAGTAGTTTACCAATATCTGCTCCACTTTCAACTTTGTCTTCTTAATCCACTTTACCAGCAACTTCTAATAGCACAAAGAAATCTATCTCAGTTACCAATAAATCTAAGACTTATGATACAAAAATTAAAAAACCAAAATCTCAAGAAAATTTTTTTTAAAGAACAAGTGATATGCCTTCTTCTGAAACAGATATGGAAATGGACTCCTCCTCTACATCTTAGAGAGTTTCACATTGTAGAAAAGACAAGCACAAAAAACGCTAAACCTGCTCTGGATATTAATTTCATGAAACTGTTGTGGTTCTCTGAAAACATTGGAGTTTTTTTATAACATTTATCTATCTCATCTTTCTGGCTTTCATGTGAATTTGTTTTAATGCCTTTATTCTTCTGAGTAATTCATCTCAATATTCTCAATTAGTTTTCATCCAATGATCTACTCAAAATCTTAGTTTTATCAAACTTAACTTATATACCATCTAAGGATCTTGTGCTATTAAAATCAAATTAAATTAAATCAAATTAAGTCACTATTGCTGCTTCATAGCTGCTTAATAATTAACCAAGATTTTTATATTATAATATTTTCAAAAATTTCTAATATACCATGGTAGTATTTGCATGTTAACTCAGCGACCATTTCTGAAAGAAATATCTTCAAATTTTACACTGTCGTGATCACATTCATAATTTTTAATTACACTACTGGCCATTAAAATTGCTACAGCAGGAAAGCGGCACACTACACACGTGAAATTTGCATGACAGGTAGAACTTGCTGTGATATGCAAATGATTAGATTTTCAGCGCATTCATACAAAGCAAGCGACAGTAGCGACATCTACAATGTGTATAAAACCACAGATTTTACAACAGTTTTCTCATACTCAATTTCCGTTTCAACGTTGTTTTCGGCAAAGAAAGTTGTTGTAATGCCTCGTGTAAGAAGAAGAAATGCCTATCAGCACGTGTCTGACTTTGATCGAGGAAGGATTATAGCCTACCGGGATTGCGGTTTATCGTACCACAATATTACTGCTCGCGTCGGTCGCGACCCCATGAATGTTAGCAGAATATGGAATCGATGGGTTCAGGACAATCATACGGAACGTCATGCAGGATCTCAGCGACCCCCTCCATCACTAACTGCAGAGAAGGCAGACATCTTATCCGCATGATCACAAGGGATCGTACTGCCACGTCACGAATCATGAGTTGAGAAATGGAGTCATTTGCAAGGCAACAAGTTTCTGCTCGAACAGTTCGACGACGTTTGCAGCAGTATGGATTGTCTGCACGACGACCATGGCTTCGGCTACCATTGACGCTGCGTCACAGACAGAAGCGCCTTCAATGGCGTGATCAGCGACGAACCTAAACGCGGGAATGGCATCGCGTCATCTTTACAGATGAATCTCGGTTCTGTATACAGGACCATGATGGCCGCATCCGTGTTTGGAGGCATCGTGGAGAACGCGCATCGCCAGCTTGCATTGGACATCGCCATACTGGCCCATCTGCTGGAGTGATGGTATGTGGTGCCATTGGATACACGTCTGGATCACCTCTTGTTCGCATTACCGGCACTTTAAACAGCAACCGTTACATTTTCGATGTGTTAAGGCCCTTGGTTCTGCCCTATCTTCGAGGCCTCCCTAGTGTTTTTGTTTCAACAGGATAATGCACGACCGCATGTTGCCCGTACTGTTCTGAACTTCCTTGATACAGAACAGGTTCGACTGTTACCCTGGCCAGCACGTTCTCCTGATCTGTCACCAATTGAGAACGTGTGGCCAATGGTTGCCGAGCGATTGGCAGGTCATCACTCATCATCCACTACTGTCGATGAACTGTGGCATAGTGTTGAAGCTGCATGGACTGAG
Source organism: Latrodectus hesperus (assembly GCA_037975125.1). Taxonomy (NCBI): domain Eukaryota; kingdom Metazoa; phylum Arthropoda; class Arachnida; order Araneae; family Theridiidae; genus Latrodectus; species Latrodectus hesperus. The sequence goes on from CM075859.1 coordinate 30,877,310, forward strand.
ATCCCCGTACATGCCATACAATCTCTGTTAGACTCCATGCCTAGGCGGATAAATGCTAGTGAAGAATGACACTCAAATCATTATTAAATTTTTAAAGCAACTAACTTTATTAACTTCTTTACATTCAATTATATCTTTTTATACTAGTTGCATAATTCAGTCCCGTAATTCAAAAAAGCTCTTCTTCTCATATTAGTGAAACTAATTGCATGCGGAATTACCAGAAATATACAAAACTATAAAATACACTGCTGGTCACCGTAAATGCAACACACTGTAGGAAGCATGCAAATAATATGAAATTTACAACATGCATTAGCGAAGGTGAATATGCATATGATTAGAATTTCAGCGCAGACGAACATTATGCACCACTTCAAAGCGCTATTTAAGTCTTGGAGATTTCGACGATTTCATGGTCGGACATTGTGTTTTTTTTTTTTTTTTTTTTTAACGCTTAATTATGTAGAAAACAGCTATCATTTTTCGATCTAGTATTCGAGTTTGACAGAGGAAGGATAGTGGCCTACCGAGGTTGTGGATTATCATTCAGGGAAATCGATAGTTGTGTTGGACGAAACTAAACAACTGGATTCAGGAGGGTACGACAGACCGACGTGCTCGATCGCATCCACCTCAGTACACCACTTCACGTGATGACAGACAAATTGTGCGCATATCAGTGACGGATCGCTCAGTCACATCACGAACCATAGCAGAGCACATTCAGTCTGTAACGCATCATCCATTGTCTGCGCGTACCATTCGACGACGTTTACAGCAAAGTGATCTGTCCGCAAGACATCCATTGCTTCGTCTACCCTTGACGCAGAGTCATAGAGGTCTCCGCCGCCAGTGGTGCGATGAAAGAAGGATGTGGAAGGCAGAAAGGAAAGAAATTGTCTTTACTGACAAATGACGCTTCTGTCTCTAACACCAACATGGTCGCAAACGAGTCTGGAGACACCGTGGAGAGAGGATGCTATAAATTTAATCATTTGATATTTGGTCAATATGTTATCTACAAAATACATTTTGTTGTGATGTCTCTTGTCTTTCTTGGTATTGCAATTTGGGTGGCCAGCAGTGAATATACACACAAAAGTATAACTCATGCATTATATTCAATTCTACAGTTTAATGTTGCCATTATATTGTATAACAACTTATATACACTACTGGCCATTAAAATTCATCAGCAGCAGCAGCAGGAAATCAAAAAGTGTCTTTCATTAGGAGGAACAAGTTCTCACACATTTGTATCAATTTTATTAATTCTTTTATAATCCATCGTCAAATATATTTAAATGAAGTATATATCTAAAATTAACTTCAATACACTCTATAAACATAAAATCTAATGATTTATTTATCTGACTAAATCAGTAACAGTATATTGTGAACTTAAAAATAATGCACTTTTATTATATTTTTGTTGTAATAATAATTGCTGGAACTCAAAAATACACTACTTGCCATTAAAGTTGCTACACCAGGAAAGCGGCACACCACATACGTGAAATTTGCATGACAGGTAGAACTTGCTGTGATATGCAAATGATTAGATTTTCAGCGCATTCATACAAAACAGGCGACAGTAGCGACATCTACAATGTGTATAAAACCAGAGATTTGAAAGCAGTTTTCTCATACTCAATTTCCGTTTCAACGTTGTTTTCGGCAAAGAAAGTTGTTGTAATGCCTCGTGTTAGAAGAAGAAACGCCTATCAGCACGTGTCTGACTTTGATCGAGGAAGGATTATAGCCTACCGGGATTGCGGTTTATCGTACCGCAATATTGCTGCTCGCATCGGTCGAGACCCCATGACTGTTAGCAGAATATGGAATCGATGGGTTCAGGACAATCATACGGAACGTCATGCAGGATCTCAGCGACCCCCATCACTAACAGCAGAGAAGACAGACATCTTATCCGCATGATCACAAGGGATCGTACAGCCACGTCACGAACCCTGAGTCGTAAAATGGAGTCTATTGCAAGGCAACAAGTTTCTGCTCGAACAGTTCGACGACGTTTGCCGCAGCATGGATTGTCTGCACGGTGACCATGGCTTCGGCTACCATGGACGCTGCGTCACAGACAGGAGTGCCTTCAATGGTGTGATCAGCGACGAACCTGGACGCGGGAATGGCATCACGTCATCTTTACAAATGAATCTCGGTTCTGTATACAGGACCATGATGGCCGCATCCGTGTTTGGAGTCATCGTTGAGAACGCGCATTGCCAGCTTGCATTGGACATCGCTATACTGGCCCATCTGCTGGAGTGATGGTATGGGGTGCCATTGGATACACGTCTCGATCACCTCTTATTCCTATTACCGGAACTTTGAACAGCAACCATTACATTTCCGATATGTTAAGGCCCGTGGCTCTGCCCTATCTTCGAGGCCCCCTAATGCTTTGTTTCAACAGGATAATGCACGACCACACGTTGCCCGTACTGTTCTGAACTTCTTTGATACAGAACAGGTTCGACTGTTACCCTGGCCAGCACGTTCTCCTGATCCGCCACCAATTGAGAACGTTTGGTCAACGGTTGCCGAGCGATTGGCACGCCATCACTCACCATCCACTACTGTCGATGAACTGTGGCATAGTGTTGAAGCTGTAAGGACTGAGATCCCCGTACATGACATACAGTCTCTGTTTGACTCCATGCCTAGGCGGATAAATGCTGTTATTGCAGCCAGAGGTGGCTGCTCTGGGTACTGATTTCTCAAGATCTATACATCCTAATTTCCTGTAAATTTAATCACTTGTTCTTTCCACTATAATGTATGTGTCCAATAAATATCGTTCTATTATTTGCATTCCTTCTTGGTGTAGCAATATTAATGGCCAGTAGTGTATAAATTAAAAAAAAGTATATTCTTAATCTAAGAAAAGGCTAGTGCTATTAATGGTGTTAAAAATAAAATATTTATTCAATGAATATGAATTACATTTGAGAGGTTATACAATAGTAAATTTTACTATATTGATATATTTTCAATATTTACTTAATTCTAAAAAAATAATGGCTTACCAATGAAGCTCCGATCGTTTATTTACAACAGTAAAAAAGAAACGAAAAACTGCTTTTATTACAAAACGTAGCTCGAAAGTCCACCATTTTCTAGAAATTAAACAGAAACTTGAAACCACGTGAATATTTTAGCCAATCAGATCAATTTTCATTTGCTACTAGCCATAATCATAAAATAAAGAGTGGAATAGCATCCACCTTTTAGTATTTAGTGAATGGGGGTAGCGAAAGGATTAATTTTAGATTAGTTTTGTGCAATAAGATTAATTTCAGGTTTTTTAGGAGTGCAAACAATCTGTGTCTCTAATCGAGAGGTGAAAAGCCACTCAATTTTATTTAAGGGTGTAAAAATAATCACGTATAATATATTTTTAACTGTAGAATTGTTTATAAAATAATAATATAGTCAAATACGCTTTTATATTAGCATATAAATTAATAGAAATTTTTTTTTTATACATTCATTAAATTAAAATAATTACGCCTGTTAAAAAACTAAAATATAAAGTTTTAGGGAAAATATTTAGTAAAGGATATATATATATATATATATATATATATATATATATATATATATATATATATATATATATATATATATATATATATATATATATATATATATATATATATATATATATATATATATATATATATATATATATATATATATATATATATATATATTTACATATATATATATATATATTTATATATATATGTATATATATATATATATATATATATATATATATATATATATATATATATATATATATATATATATTTACATATATATATATATATATTTATATATATATGTATATATATATATATTTATATATATATATATATATATATATATATATATTTATATATATATATATATATATATATATATTTATATATATATATATATATATATTTATATATATATATATATATATATATATATATATATATATATATATATATATATATATATATATATATATATATATATATATATATATATATATATATGTATCTCAAAATCGCGATGAATAATAAATATTGAATTATAACCACTGGAAGCATCAGGCGCTAAGGTATTTTTTGAAGAAGGATGAAGAACAACTGTATTAAAGGAATGCGAATCTCGAATTTAGAGAAATTTGAAGGATCCAAATAAAACTAATCTGTAAACAAGGCTTACGATAGTGGAAAGGTCATGTTCAACTCCTTTTTTCGCTTTTGTCCTCCGTTCGCTCTCTCTCTGCACAGATCATTATTAGATCTATCATTTATGATTACTATATTTTAGGCACAGATGAAGATGTCACAAAACAGCTCCTGGAATCTTCTTTTTTAATGTGCGAACTCCATAATTATTATTCCCGAAGTCATTTTTTTGTCGGTTGAAGACGATTTCATCCGCAAAGAGAAGTGCCAATTCAAATAAAAAATGCGCGGAATGATAAATGTACGGGAAGGGAAAAAATTTATACAAAAATCACAAGCAAGTAACATAAATCAGTCTCTTGCGTAAAAAAATTATATATATACATACATGAAAGCAAAAAATGAACATAGCAAATAGAGTTAATACCAACATGGTCGGTTTTACAAGGAGGTGTTGACCATTGGGTCAGCTTTATAAGAATGTGTTGAACACATTGTCATGAAAGCATGCCTTTTCTGTGATGGTAAGGAAATAATAATCAAATTTATGTCATTTTAGTGTACACCCTAAAAGCATACAAAATCACCAAATATTAAATTGAAATCAAAATCTCCAAGCTTTGACGAAATATAGATATAGAAACGATTTATAAGAACGAAGAATATATACGAAGAAATATATACAGATACGATTTAACAATAGATCATCTGCTGAAAAGATGCTGTTGTAATATTAAGATGTAAACAAACATAATTATACATACGTATTTAATCACATATTTTTTCGCAAAAGGTTTTTAGCTGTATTGTTATATACATAACAATGTAATTAAATAAAAGGTTGTGTGTGTATGTGTGTGTGGCTTCAATGGAGCTGTTTAGTGGATTCAGAATTCACACCAGCGGTGTGAATTAAACCTATGAACGCGGTAAAATTGAAGTTTGGAACGCATTTAAGTACACTCATTTACAAAGCGATGAAGTTTAAAGATTGTAAAGAGGAAAATAATAATAAAAATTATAAAAAAAGAATGAATGATAAAAAGGATGAATTATTTTCTTTCATTATATAACTGAATTCCTTATTACCAAAAAATCCATAATAACTATGTCGATACACAATAGCAATATAAACATGCAATCTACCTATAAGCGCATAAATCTATCTGTATTTGTTGACGAGAAAATATGTCAACTATTTGAGAGAACAGGTTTATAAATAAGAATTCAATATATCTCATATTTATTAAAACGCAATTTGAATATTTTAAATTATATATGTGATGGATAAAATATCGGATTTATGCAATTGCGAAAAGTATATTTACATATCAAACAATGTATCTTAATTTTTGTTCTTAGCGAGTTCCTTTGCATTTAAAGTAACAGATCAGTAAAAGCTTTAGATTATTGACTACAAAATATTCATTCTTAGGGAACTAAACTATGTCGTAAACGGAGAAATGAAAAAAATGACCTAAAACTCTATTGTATGTAAAGAAAGACACGTTACTTGGATTTTATCGTGGTGATTTTGAAATCCCTGTACCAGTTCCTATCCCAGGTTATTTACACATCCAAAAGGTGTTTTGCTTTCGCGCATCACAGACTCGAATGGAACCATTCAGTTTATTTTGTGCACGTCCCATAAAGAACTTGGGATCTTAGAATGAAAAAACATACTTAAAATATTTTAGAATTCTATTAAAGAACACTTTTTCCGCCAAGAAAGGAGTTAATATTTAGGTAGATCAGATTATTTAAAAATACAAATAATTTTTATCTCTGCTACTAAAAATATAAGTATATATTGGGAAAGATTTGTTAGAAAATATAGAAAACATTCCATCTTCTAATAAATTCAATAGATAGCAAAGACAGGATAATCGAATCCGTGACTCGCAAATCCAGGAATTGAATGAAGTTCAGACGAGTTCGGATTTGAATATCGTGTCTTAGTTATTTTTTCTTGAACTTTTCATAAATAAAATAATTCTTTTTAACTGCTGTGAATAATTTTCAATGAGAAAATACTTTTAGACAGACCAAAATATTTGTGAGTGAAAATAACTATGACTATGACACAATATTTTTCATTATATCGTAAATTATTGCAATCTCTCTCTTTCTCTCTCTCTCACACACACATACACATATTCACGCATGCGCATATTGTAAGATCAAAAGTACTTTGAATTCACATACGGCCTTTTCTCATGTTAATTTAAGCGAACACTCTACCCCTTTTTAGCAAGTAGTCACTAAAAAGAAAGGAGGATAGAATTGAATATGCAGAAATCTAAGAGAGATAGCCGATTATATGCAGAAAGGACATCTCTCTATAATTATATTTAGGCCTTTAACGCCATGTTTTAAATAATTATTACGTTGTGAGAGATACTTGTCCCATCATGAATAGTTATTAATTATTAAGGCTCTTCTAAAGCCATCTTTTTAATAAATATTGTGATATTGGAAATGTCAATCTCAAAATCAAGGATTAAATAAATATTTAAGCTTCTTATGCAGTCTTTTGAATAAGTATTATGATATAGAAAACGTCAGTCTTAAAATTAGTGATTAATTAATTGTTTGGGCCTCTTCAGATAGATTTGAAATTAAATCGTTAGAGACGCTATTTTCTTAAAAATATGTATCAACTTCTGAAGCCATATTTAATTCCAAATATATGTTTTGCTTTGTGATTCTTAAAAATTAAAATTTGTATCTTAATAATAATTTGAAATTATTACTCTAAAATCCAAAGCAAATTATTGTTCATGTGGATTACCATTTCGAAAGAAAGTGGAAATTTAATCATATATATATAATTTGCCTGTAATTTTAAAACTACATCTTTGCTAGATTTCAATGAGCAACCATATTTATTCCTCGACTTCAAATATATTAAGAGAGCCTTAAAGGTAGACTGTCAAATATAACCACATGGAAACAATAAAAAATTCATTTCCAATAGAACAAACAGAAAATGCGCAATGTTCTTCTGTAATTTAATTTTTGAAGTTTTTCTGTAATAGAGAGCATTTCTTAAAATACTAGGCCATGGGGAATAATCTTTATACTTGGTTAAGTATGAATATATTTTGTATTTAACTATTATTTTGTTCAGTTAGCAATATGACAGAAAATTCTAGCTCTTCAAATGACCACTAAAGTTATTTTCTAATTTAGGGGAACAATTAAAAATTATCACAGTAAAATATACTGTTAATTATGTATAATTATTGGAGGAAGTATTTATATAATTATATATGAATTTTCATTTCATTGTTTAAAGAAATAGAGAGTACAAATGGTATTAATTTAATTCGTTATGAAAAGCCAAAGCAAATTAGTTATTAACCAGTTTTATTTACTCATTAATAATGTGACGTCTAGTCATCAATATCGATAGCAGTGACGATTAGTCACTGATATTAATTCAGTGCATGTTCCACCATTCTTTTAGCTACTATTGCTTTTATTTTATCAAAGTGTTACAGAAGATCGCAAATAACCCCTTAGACGCTAACATTCCACTTAGCCAATTTTTATAATAACATAACAGGCACGCTATATCGGTCATTATTGTCATCTGTTAATAATTATTTTGATTCTTTCACGCAGTGAGGGTGCTGATAGTTGGCGAGACGAATGCTACAAAATAAATAATATAGCAATTATACTTCACAGTCTCAAAGGCAATACTTTCGTCTCTGGGTCTCCAAAGAAAGGGTACATTAGCATAAAACAGAGATAGAAAACTCTTATAAATTGCCCGGAGACGCTTTTTTTCTTTTCTGCTATCCTCAATTTAATTACATTTCCACGGACGCAGCCTAGACTTTGTCACCACCAGTGTTAAGATTTACATTCTAGCTGAATTAAAATCAAATGGAATTACAGGTGTGAAGGCCATCTTTTTGAATTTATACTTCATCAGAAGATGCATGCATTGTAATTATGGTATCTGAACGGGAGAGCTATCTTAAATTAAAAGGCAACGAGCATACCCAGAGGTGTTGGAACATCCTTTTTTTGCGTCAATTCTAACACGTAGAAGTGATGAAATTGTGACCCACTATTATTATGGGTGTCAAAGGCAGGGGGGTTCTAGTATTTGGACAAAGCATCAGACGGCTTGTGATTCGATTGCGATTAATCATCTAAATTGATGGCTCTGGGGAACATTGAATTTCAGGTTTGAAGTGATCGAGTCCCCCTCTCCGATTTCTGTGTTTATTTAGCATTTGAAAAGTGGCATTCCTCAGAAGGTCTTCCATTGAAAAAACTTAATCAATTCATGTCTCGATGCACGAGACAGAATTTTATTACATATGTCTAAGAGAGTATGGAATAAATGAATAGAGAGATGTCATTGGAGAGCTTTTCTTGTTTTTCCTTCTGTTCTTTGAGTTCCAGCCGCAGCGTGCGTCAACTAAACTTATCCCCAAATCACACATATTTAAATATATAAGTTAAATATTTTTATGGGTTTAAATATGTTTTAAAATGTATCCGTATTGACACTCGTCGAAGTTTAAAATAAGAATAGTTGAAGCTAATATTATTATTTGTGTATAAGATATATTAAAATAATTTACGAAACACAAGCTGCTCAGATTTTGAATTACTTCTGATATCTTAATGACTTTGCGACGCATTTTCATTAAAATTTGAGGCCTTTTTGGTTTTGATATGTTTTTTGAGACACTATGGTTTCGATTGACTTCGTTTATAATAATCAAATATTTTTGAAAATAAATATGCATACCTTGCTAATATTCTATCAAGAATTTTTGAATGGATATTAATTGAAAAATACTTAAATCGTACTAGATATATCTAAATAGAAAAAAATAGGGGATACAAAAATTATACACAACATTGGAAACTTTTACTCCACAACAATCATTAAATTTTTTTGCTGGTTCTGAAATCGTTGAATTGTATTAGTTTAATACATTTTCGGAGAAAAGGTTTAGTTAAATATTTGTTTGTGAGTGAATAAAAAAGTTTCATATAAATAATATTTTCTAGTTACCTTCTTCATAATTTTCTGAACTCTTCATTTACGTAGCTCTGGTAGCATGATTCGTAGTCGCAATCTTCGATACTTATGAAATAAGTTGTAATTTCAGTCACACACACACACATAAAATACTTGCTAAGCAGATGACAATAAAATTTCAGTTTCAAGATTCTCACATAATTACTCATAATTTACTGGTTTACAGATGGATTTTTAAAAACAGCAAGGGCTAAAAATGATACCGCACTTTAAAAAGAACCTATCGAAATTACAGGCAACTGGTGCGAATTTTTTTCTTGTAAATTTTTACACAGTAATACAGTAATTTTTTGCAGGGAAAAACTGTAAATTTTGTGTAAATAATAGTTTTCTTGTTATTTTATACAAGTAAAAACGGTAGTTTCCAGAGCTTTTTCTTATATAAATTTTAGAATTTTTACCGGAAAGAATTGTTATTTTAATATATATGCAGATAAACTTTATAATTTTTACAGTTAAAATTGCTGTATTATCTGATAATTACTGTTCTTATCACAGTAAAAATATGATAAGTTTTAAAAATTGTATCTATCAAAAGTTTATTAATTTTAACAAATTTAAACTGCCAGTATATAGTTTATTTTACCGCGAAAAAGAAATTTCTGACATGTTCAAACACAGAATCATATATTTGTTAAATAAGGCAACAATAAATGATAACATTTACTATATTTTAATAAGCTAAAATCTATTATTTTTTATGAAAATTAAAACAATTTAATACTTTTTTTAAATATTAAATAATTATTTCTGTATATTTTAATCCATACACACACATAAAATTAAAAGCATTTATTAATTTAAAAGTCACTTTAAAATTTATTAATTAAAAAATCCTTCGGTATCAGAAATGATTATCGTTACATATTATTCTAGTTATGAAAGGAAGACTCGAAGAAATAAATATTAAAAATAGCAATGAAAATAACTATATCATTTTAAAACTTGAAATAGCATTTAATCAAATGAAATTCACTTGACGAGAAAATGTCTTTTGTTACTGTAATATATAATTATGGTTTAATTTTCTGTTAAACCAAGATAAAATAAAGCCATAGAACATATTTATTAAAATATAAAACATAAAATAGAGTACAAATTAATAATTGAAATCAAGCATTTAAATTCTATTCAAAATTTCAACAATTTTATTGACAAGTTTAAGAACTTTGCCATTTATTTCTTTGAACTTTCTCCTAGTTGGATTTCATGCCTTTATTTATATTTATTTTCCAAGGAAACATCTGTAAAGAAAAACTTGCATATCTGTAAAGGATATTATTTCAGTAAATGAATTTTTAAACCACAAATATACTTAATTATTTTTTTGTGTCATTTATTCCAAGGAAACATCTCTGTAAACGAAATTATTATTTCAAGAACTGAATGGATTTTTAAACTTAAAATTCTCTTTATTTATATCTCAAATATTAATCCTAGAAAAGAAATTGAAGATTCTAAGTCTCATCTTTTTAAATGCTCTTTAGATTCCATTATCTTTATGGAATTACATGTAAATACTTCTAAATGTAAAAGTAGAGGACATTAAATACAGAGTACATTAAATGCAGAGAGATAAAAATAATATAAAAGTATAGAGTTAAATCAATGGATGATGGATGAGAAATGAAAATGTTTTATGAAGACATCGTATTTTTGTGAGGTAGTTGATATTTAAACTTTTAAATCATAATCTAAATTTTATACATTTTTCTAAAAATTATATATAAGTTATGCAATAAATAAAGCTACCTATTATAGTCACACAGCTATTAAATTATTTCTAATTTTTCTGAAATATATAATACCACTGAATAATACTGCTGTTTATATACCAATGATTCGTTTGTTACGTATGTGAAATAATAAAAACCTAAGAGAATAGTGGTATTTAATCATTTTGAACAAAACTTCGCTTACTATTTCGCATTCCTTATTTTTGATTTTTCTTACATTTAAGAAAAACCTGCATATCTGTTACGAAGAGCCAGAAAAGTGTACTTCCTGATTCGACAAATAATTAGACATTAGGAATGATTTTCTTCTAAACTAAGTTGCAAAACGTCTAATAATTGGCATCTAGACTATTTTCCTTGTATGATAGTATCGTTAAAGCAACATTTCTTTGGCATAAATAGCGAATGATTAACATGGACACAGCAGCAAAGATTCACAGGTTGGCCGACCCAACCTTAAAAATGGAAAAAAGGTGGGGTGCATGGAATCACATTTTCATTTGAATATTTTTGATACAAGTTAAGTGAAAGATGAATTTAAATACCTTTGTCATTAAACAATCAGAAACAAATGGATGAAATTGAATGAGGGAAGTTTTAAATAAAAATAAATGATCTTGGGTTGATATTTGTCATCGACATTAGTACAAGACATCACAAGGGGCAAAGATTAGCTTTTCATGGGTAAGTGTCAGTCATGTGGTGATAATATTAATCGCATTACATTTTGCCACGGGACATTTTTTTATATAATTCAACCATTATATATATATATATATATATATATATATATATATATATATATATATATATATATATAAATATATAGATAGATAGATAGATAGATAGATATTTTTTTTATTTGTGGCTCAGTGGTCTAGGGGTATGATTCTCACTTTGGGTTATATATATTTTTTATGCATCGTTAGGCATTTTGCGCCTGACCTTTTATATATTTTATATGTAATGGTTTTATGACTATAAAACCATTTGATTTTTTCCCATTCATATATTTTATTCCCTATTTTCTAGGGAAATAAATACACATTATATTATTTTAGATTTTTTTATTTGATATTTTCTGTAATAAGGAGTAGGTAAATGCTAAAACAATGTTTTAATATTTAACCTTTTAATCTCAAAGAAATCATAATCAGTACTTTTAAATTATAACTTATTTTTACATTTTCAATTTAATGTCGCACATACTTTATATTTTTTGTATAATAGTAATACATAGGGACTTAAGTTATAAAAAAAAACTAATAGTTCTCAAACTGGAAATAAAATACGATATGCTATAAAATGGTATCGAATAATATTCTAATTTAAGTTTCTAGAATCATAGAACCCTTGACAACAGTAAATTTCGTAAATGATTCAAAATTTTTGAATTCCATAACATTTTTTCAAATTCAAATCTTTAGTTAAAAAAAGGAAAATTAACCATAAAAAATATTGTTTTACTTACATCACATCGAATGATTTATTTAAAATATACATTTTTAATTAGAGTATTTTTGCTGAAGTATATATTTAAACTAATCTTTTACATTCTCTCATTATTCATCTCTTCATTTACCTTTTTATATCTTTAGTCCACAGAAAAGTTTCTTGAAACGGTATAAGAAATTACAGAGTGTCCATGGCTTTCAAACATTTACAAGAATGTTCTGATTTTTACAAAACGAGCTTTAACAGTTTTATTACTCTAACTGAAGTAAATTAATTTCATCTAGGAGAAACTTTTTTTATACAGGATTTAAATTTGCATCTCTCGAATATTTTTGCAAATTATTGAGAATCGCAGTTTTCATTTCTCAGTTTTCACAAGCACTCATTTAATTAAAAATACTTCAATATGTGAAATGAACGATACTCTATTTTTAATTCCAACTTCATTTTTATGTGAAATATTCTAATGAGTCGTAGAATCCAATAATTAATAAGAACTTTAATTTGGAGACGGAATTAAAATTCTACCTATTCGACCTAATTTAATCCTAATAATAATGGTTATTATTATTATTTGTAAACGAAAGTCAATTGAAGTGAAGTGAATTTTTGTCAACGCATTTGAACTGATATGTATTAAATTTTTGTTCTATTAATATAAAAATTGATTGTGACAGATAGTAAGATAGCAGGAGTTTTTTTTTATCAGTTGTTTAATAAAGAGTTTATTAAATGTTATATTTGGAGTTTGTGGCTCTTCAATATTGAATGGTAAGAAATACCTGTTTGAGTTTAACAGGTATTTCTTACCATTCAATATTGAATATCTGTACAACTAATATCTGGAGTATATATAAAATATTTCCTTGGAATTCAAGCAAACATATACTTTGGCGACAAATATCAAAATTTGATGCATGGGACATTATTACTTAGATGATTTTCATTCGTATAGTAAAATATATAATTTTAAAACTTTTTAAGAGTAATATTTTCTTAGCCGCAATTTATCAAGTACAAAACCTTATACTAGACGGGTTAATAGGGTTTTAGATATTTGGTATGAAATCCAAATAATTTTTATTCTTGGTTAAAATGAATTTTGTCTATCGATTAACAACACAATTTCGGATATCGACATTTTAATAAAATTATCCCTTACTATTTCAAACAGAGAAAATTTCTTTCACATCATGCGTTTATAAATAAGCAGGTTAAGTTTCCGCTTGCAAGTAAGGACGACTAATAACGTGTTGCTGGAAACACAAGCTAATGAGACAGACACCCATCAAATTATTCTATAAAATGGCAACCCCTCCCCAAGTGTGGAAACAGATGCACTTAAAAAGATTTCTGCTGAAGGTAACATTGGTTCTTTCGTTCGTCAAAAATTACACATTTGAGCACTAATCATTCCAATAAATCAGTGAAAAAGGTATCATTAATGGTAGCAGTGAACTATAATAGTAAGAAAAATGGCGAAATCGAATAACTTCTGGATCCCCTTTGGAGAGGCAATAAAATCTTATACAATGTTATAAAAGTTGCAACTTAAATCCATTTCTAGGTTTGTTTGATTAATCAGTATTCAAATTGATGCCAAACCCTGGTGATAAAAATGAATTTTGATCCATTCGTAATTACATCGTATGAAGCTTAAGCATATTTTCAAAAATCGCAAGATGGTTATTTTTCAAATAATGTATTGGCACAAGCAACGTGTGGTAGATGTGGTTATTATTATTTTTTTTTTTTTAAAAAAGCGTTATATTTGTGATGTTTTATAATGTGAATACCCATGGATTACCTTTAAATATCTCTACAAGGCATATTCTTCTTATAGTTTTTAATTTAAAATTCTTTAAATTTTTTATAAAAAATTAAAAAATACCAATATTTATTACAATCAATTACTATACTGCACTATAGGCTACATATTTATTAAGTTTTACGTCTCAAGAAAACATTTCGAGGTTTTTAATTTTTACACTTATTTTTAATAAGAATTAAACTATTTTATTAAAGTATTAATGCTATATATTTTTTATTTTGGTATCCATTAACTCAAACTTAAATGAATGCCACATGAAAAATTAATAATATTTTACGAAGCAGAATAAAAAATTTTTTTAAGTTTTAATTTAAGTAGTATTATTATTTTATAGGTACATTAAATTTCCTAAATATTATGAAAGAGTTTTCTTACTTTATTGTTTTAATACTTATGAATCAAGTAAATTATCTCTTATTTATGGAAACAAGCTATAATTTTTTTATTTTTCTGTTAATTTTTTTGTTATTAGTGCACTTCTAATGATAATAAATGATATTTAAATTTATATACTCAGGACGATGATATGAATCTATTATTATAATTTATATAAATTGGAGTTAAAATATTTGAATGAAAAGTCTTAAAGTTATTATTTTTTATTTTTAAATTGAAGAGCAAAAAAATATCACAAATAGTATCCATCCTCCAATAAGAAAATTACTATGAAAAAATTTGCCGATATAAGTAAGCATACCATTATTTTAGATCATATCCCGTATGCATTAAATAATAAATTTAATTAATGCAGTAGTAAATTAATCCTATTTTGGTTAGAAATTGATGTTTTCTTATTTAAAATTATTATCATAGCTACTTAAATATCAATTGTTTATGAGATACTAAAATAAAAATAATATATAAAATATCGAAACAAAAATTTATCGGAAAACTAATAATATATACTATTTTATGTGATACTTTAAAAATATTACATTTTCCACAAGAAAATCTTACTGTAGAACTAAAATAAGAACATCAATCTCTGCATGAAATAATTATATGAACGCCAATAAGTAAAAGAATATCGTTTGAATGCATGCAAAAATATTGGTTTTATAAAATGTAAAGATAATATATATATATATATATATATATATATATATATATATATATATATATATATATATTTAAATATGGTTGTAAAAAAAAGTCCTAAGAAAATTGCAAATTTTAAATGTTGAAGAAAAAAAGCCTAAAAAATAAAGAGTAACATCGTTGATAGTGCCATCTGTTGAAGAGCACGCAAACTAACTCGTTGTTTTGACAATTTTACATACTGCTTTCCAACAAAGTTTTTTGGTTACATAAATATATTAAGCACAGAACCCAAATTCTCTATCAGTGATAAACTGAAAATTCATAGAATAGAAAAATTCAAATGAGTTTTAGTATCATATACATTACTTTTTCTAAAGTACTTCTAAAAACCTAACTGATGAATTATTGTTTTAACTGCGTTCATTTCAAGTATATCAAGTATATTAGGATCACTTTTTAAAATCATTACTTCATAGAATTTGTATAAACATGTTTTAAATAAATATAAGAAAATAAAAAGCAAAAAATGTTGCTGTACAATTAATTAACAGTTAAAGAGCAGAATTTACATTTTTAATTACATAAACATACATAAAAAACATAAACATAAAAAACAATGTATTTTCGTATTATTCTAATAAATTTTTATAACTCCCCGCTACTAGGACTTTTTACTTTTATCAGTAATACAAGGAAGGAAGTGATTTCATCCTCTATTATGGGGCATCCAGTGAGTGTTATTGCGGCCTTGAAAGTGGGTGGATCTTCAAAATTTATAAGAAGAGATTAGCTGAAAGTCCACTAGCTTTGGGATTACTACCCCACAGGTAGCATATTACATGGAGGATATTGCAACTTCAACTTATTTAATGTGCCTCAACCCCCCTTAGGGAACACAATGAATCGTTGATCGGGTCGGGGTTCGAACTCACTACCTTCCGTTTACGAACGCCTTGACCAACCATGCCACCGCTGACGCTAATAAAAAGTAATTGATGTCTAAATATTTCTCAACTATCAAAAACATTTCGCTCGAAAAATTGACATTTAACAAAGAAGTGTATTGAATTTTTTTTGTCTGCAAAATCTTGAATAACGATCGAAGCTAGTGTTATATTGGCAATTTTTACTGCTTTCTCTCTAGAGTAATACCATTTGTTATTTTCTTTACATTGCACCTCAATGTTTCCATTTTTATTGCTTTCCAAAAGTGTTTCTTTTAGGTTCTCGTTTTAAACTTTCCCATACATCTTTCGTGAAATGTATATTTTGGGGCCTGAAACTGATTGTCTTCACTTTTCCAGAAAACACTTTTATAAGCTTGGGAGCAAACGAGCGTGATGATCGGATACACGATGCTGTCTAGGCAACCAAATGATAGCAGTTCTGATATTGCTATACGATGTGATTCTGACGTAGATAATACGTGTTATCTGACGTCATAGATATTTTAAACCAATGAGAGTTTGCTTGTATTTTTGGTTACATTTCCGATCGACTCGCAAATCTTATTTACATTATTTTTCCTTGCTTACAAATATTTGAATTTATCTGTACAACTCATATTATTTAAGCAATTGCATCACCATCTTCAACAATATAAACATAAACAAAGATCAATTTTCTTCAATTAATGGAATTTATATTATATTAATAGTAAATAGAATACATAATATTTCAACTATTTATAATATATATTTGCTATTGAGCAATTAAAATTGTTAATAATTTCAATGCAGCAGCAATATGTATTTAAAGCAAATATTTAATTATATGGGAATTAGGCTTCATTTATAAGTCAATATAAATTGTAATTATCTGTAACATAGTCTTTCAAAGTTTCACCAAACATAAGTAATAAAATTTCTTTAATTATTTGATTTCTTTTGTACTTATCGGAATAAGAACTGTCTTTAGAGTCTAAAAGGCATTGGTGGTCTATATAAATTAAATAAAATTAGTAAACAACTGAAAAGCGCAAACATTTAAATTACAAATAACTATGTTTTTAAAAAATTAAAATCACCTCAATAAAGACTTATAATAAATTCTTCCTCTTCAGTTGAAAATTAGTAATTTGTTTCCATTTCAAATTTTTAGCACGAGGTATAAGGCCTACTTGCTCGGAAACTCCTACTAAAGCTGTCGCGTGCAACATTGTCAAATATTTTAAACCTGCTTGAAATCCAAAATCATCGTGCGCTCCAGTCATTTTCTAACGTAATCACGACATAAATGGCATCATTCCGTCGGATGTGTTTAACGCGCAAATGCGCCGATACTCGCGCACGACATATCGCGAGCGAGAATCGGCGCATTTGCTCCCAGCCTAAAGCACGTGTTATGGATTCTGATATTTTCTGCGATATCCCACTAACAGTTTACGGATCAGCGGTGCAATTGTTAAGAGATCGTTTCTTGACACGACAACATAGTTTTATTTCACTTTAACGTAATAGCAGTATTTTAATCAATTAAAATCATATAATCTCCGTAAATATTTAAAAACATTAAACTGAAACTTAAATGATTCTAAATGAACTCACTTCGTATTTAATATTAACCCAAATAAAAGGGCAATTTTTTTCAATAAATGTCGCATTAAAATACTTTTGAGATTGAGAGATTTATTTATAAAAATAAACTTTCCTTTTCAGCTTATTAACTAAAGTAAATTTTATTTTTAAAGTGCATTTTTTTTTTGTGGGAAGTATATTTCTTACTGCCTACTGGGAACTGTTTCAATGTAGGGCATCTTACATTTTGCATTTCTTTTAATTTCGTATTATATAATATTTATAAAATATAATTTGCAAATACTAAAACCTACAAGAGGAATTTTAAATTAGGTAAACTGCATATTCAAAATATATTCTTTACTAAAAATTAAGGAAGTTAGTTAGAAATATACTTACTACGACCATTAAAGTGGGTTTTTAGTATTTTCCTAATAAGTCTATTATTGCTAATCATATTTATCAAATAACCTTAATTATAACAAAATCAAATTTTAAATAAACTTACCTTCAGCTGTTTTTTAATTTAACAAGACATAAACAGAACAAGACATGAAACAAAAAATATCTACATCGCTCAGTGTAGAATCTTATTCTGATGTAAGCACATATATTCGTATAGTACGCCCTCTATAGACTTAAAATAGGAAAATCCCCCCCGATGAACTTCAAAAAGTTCATGAAGAGTAGAGTCTAAATTATTACTAAGTTAATGCACACATTTTCAAAACAATAAGACTAATACTTAATAAAAAATACAATAATGCAATTATAGTAATAGTAATGTATACCTTTGTAATAACATAATAATGTAAATATTATTATATATATACATTACCTTTAAAGATTAATTTCTAATAGTAATTTCAACATCATAAAAAATCAAACTCTCTTAAATAAATTTATACATAAATATACTTCTTACAATAGCTATAAAATTACTCATTATTTCAGCAGTAATTGTACGACAATTCTATAAAAAATACAAAGTTAAATAATGTTACTAAATGTATGATAAAGTTCAATCTTCATAAGGTTCGATTGGATACAACAACTAGATTGGATGTTTCAAATGTGTTCCAAACGGAATTCTCACTGTACAGGATCGTGTTTTTCCATCTCTGCCTACATGAACGTCTGTGATGATACCACATTTCCACATATAAGCTTTTGCACTTTATCCTCATGAATTAGAATAATAAAGACCTTCTTAATTAAGATGATATTATTTTTTCTCAAGGTAGATTGATGAGCAGACCTTTATTCCAAAAGATATGATTTCCTCCATATGTTCCATAAAGTAGTCACTATTTTTTGTTGATGCTTATATTTTCTAGTGAGGACCTTTTTCGTTGAAAATATTAGTATGGATTGTCCAAGAAGAGATAATATTAGTCTACCTATCAGGAAGTGAGCAATTATGAGAATCACTGTTTAATTTTCTTCACCAGCATAAGCTAATGGTCTAGAGTTCAAAATAGCTTCAACTTCTACGACCGTAGTTTGAAGTTCCAAATAACTAAGAGTAGTTTTCCTTAAAATTTTCTTGAGGGAAGTCTTCACAGAGTGACAAGTCTCTCTCAAAATCCTCTTCAAGCTGCCTTTTCAACGATGTGATTGTTTGTTCATTAAAATAATTTTGGCATTCTTCTTTACTTAAAGTTTAATATAAAAGATTAAAATCTCTTTTCACTTTAATGAAAGTTCTTTGGTGACTCTTTGGTTCTGAATTTCTTACATAAATTAAACCTTAATTTTAAGGATTTTACTCTTTTTCTGCCTTTAGGGATGAAAAACCTTTCTCTCAAATCTGATAGTGTTTCTGATAGCCAAATGTGTTCAGTTCTTTCATGAAATTTGCGAATAATCAACTCAGCGAACCCGTCCTGACCAGGTAGCAACAAAGAATGTTTTTGCTCGTAACTCAAGTCTGAAAATTGTAATCGTTAGCCTATTCCGATCAGTCCTTTATTATCGAGAAATAGTTTGTACACAGCTATTGTACACAGCTATAGTTTGTAGAAAAGATTTTCTCTTGCGTCATTTTAGTCCATTAAACTTCGTAATCATTCAACTCTTCAGCTGTCAGTGTGGTCCTTCTTTTTCTCATTCCCTTTATTTCTCAAGTTAAATCTTTAGATCCATAAGGTAACTCTAAGTAATTTTGTAAAATTATAAATTTTACGTATCTCCAATATGTTTTTAGTCTTTGACTCCATACAACTAGCTTGTAAAATTAGGCATTTCTTACTATTCTTCTTTTCCTCTTCAGCTATCTTCATTTCTTGGTCTGAATACGCAGCAGGCCAATGGTTGCGATCCGCAGAAAGCCAATAAGGTCCGTTGAACAACGCTCGATATTCTTTCAGCTTTAAAGAATTTTCACCTCTCGTTAATATATCAGCAGAATTTTCTTCCCCTGGACAGTAGTTCCATGATGAGGGATGAGTGATCCTTTGACTTTCAATTATTTTGTTGCTAACAAATGGTTTCCATCTTTTAACATCTCCTTTCACCCAGTGAAGTACGGTCGTAGAGTCAGTCCAATAAAAACAGTTATTTATTTCCATATTAATTTTATGCAAGATATATTTCGTTAACTTACAAATTATTACAATACCCATTAACTCTAAACGTGAAAAAGTCATCTTTTTCAAAGGAATAACTCTAAATTTTGATTATACAAATGCAGTTTTAATTTTTCTCTTATCAATAAACCTAATATAAACTTCTGGATCATAAGCTTTAATATTATTAACATAAAACATTGCAGTTTAATATCAAATATCCCCTTAAAACTGTTACTTTTAAAGTAATGTCTTTCGATTACAAATTTTCTCCTTTAAATTTAAACCATCACACCACCTTTTAAATCTTTTTTGTGAATGTAATGGTTTATCCCAATGATAACCAGAAATCCAGCATTCCAGCATAAGGATTTTACACGTAACAGTAAATAGGTTAATAAATCCTATGGGATCACATAAAGTTTACAAATTACTTTTAATACAAATCTCTTTATAATTTCTTCATCCAGATTCAATATGGCACACAATATCTAGTACTGGAATCTTTAATATACCTTTATCTATCAAATATCGAAATTTCTTATTCTAGTATTTCCTACAATATTTACAGTTGCGGTTTGCAAAAAATATTATTAATTCTGTCCTTTTCTGAAACAAAAGTGGCAGCAATTTATTAATATTTTCATGTAATAAACTATTGTGTTTCCCCTTACAACTATCATACTGGATTTTCGAAAAACAGTTATACGCAATGTGGTTTCTTTTAAAACATAAAAAACATTTCCCCTTCCGTTTTAAGCCTTTTTTTTATCTCGTGAATAGACGTAACGCATTCTTTACTACGATGTTTATTCGGGGAGCTACTTGAACTCTCACAGAACTCGCATTGCCCCTCCCTTTCCACTGTTCCGACATTTAACGCCAGCACAGTCGGATTTTGTTTGTGTTTTTGGGTGGGGTGAAAGGAATTATGACCTTTCGCTGCGTATCCCCTTTGAGTGCGACTCGCCTTTCAGTTCATTTGTGTCGCGAAATAAAATAGATTTTCCTCTGTTTTCTATTTCATTTCTTATAAATTGTAAAAGTTTAAGCAGTCCCAATCATCATTTTTATTAGATTATCTATTGTATTCTAAAAATTATATTTTCTGGCAATAACTTTAATAAGATAGGAAATAACAATTATTTCGTAGTTATTTAATTGTATTCCAGCGGCTTGAAGTGGACGAACTTGAACATAATTTGTGTCGCATAACTGGTACAATTCTTTTAACTGGCCGTATGATTTTACAGGGTGCATATTTAATAATACATTTAAATGAGCTCTAACAATTTTTTTTTTGCCAATTTCTTTCCTTTAGTAACTACAGCAGTATGATAATTATTTTCTGTTAGAGTCAAAACCTGAATTGAAACCAAAATTTCAACTTTTAAAAATGATTTGAAGAAGCCAAATTTACCCGTAATTGATAATTTCTTATTTTCATGTATCCATCCTTCAAATTGACTCCAAAATTCGTTCCAATTTTTTTATTTACCATAAAATGGTTCTATAGTTAGTTTTAGTAGTCTTAAGCATTATTACTAATTTACATAAACGTTATTATTAATTTCGTTTCTGATGTTACGGGTACATTAACTACTTCTAATAATTTTGCTTCCGACTTCAAATATGTATTTTTGATTTAGCAGCAATTATTTTTTCTCTGATTTCCTGACTCGAAATTATTTCTGCTTCTAGCTTGATCTAAATCATTGATATAATTTTGAATTTCCATATTTAGTTCATAAATTAGCTCTGATTTTTCGCATAACTGTTGTAAAAGTTCGTTCAGAGTCGTTTTATCAATAATTTCTAATTCGAATTGCTTATTAACCATATTTAATATTTTTATTTATAAATCTCTAAATGTTGAGCACTTTCTTATAAATTTATCAAGTTTCAAAGCAACCGCACTTTTGTTTGCTTCTACTGACATTTTTTATTTTAAATATATTGTGCAAAAAGTAAAATAAATATTCGCATACAAACGAAAACCAAATAATAAAATCAAATATTGCTGTATTCTTATCATATAGTTACATTAAATTTATTTAATGTAACTAAGTAGATCAAACTAAATCCTAATAACTGGTTACGCTCATTTCGGCATTATTTAACATTTTCCTAATAACTCTATTATTGCTAATCATGCTTATCAAATCATTTTAATTTTAATAAAATCAAATTCTAAATAAGCTTATCTTGAGCAGGTTTTTAATTTCTTTATTAAACACAGGACATATATAAAACAGGACAAGACATGAAAAAAAACATCTACATCGCTCGGCGCAGAATCTAATTCTA
Organism: Latrodectus hesperus; assembly: GCA_037975125.1. Classification (NCBI taxonomy): domain Eukaryota; kingdom Metazoa; phylum Arthropoda; class Arachnida; order Araneae; family Theridiidae; genus Latrodectus; species Latrodectus hesperus. Next base: position 30,900,045 of record CM075859.1, read on the forward strand.
ATGTAAACACATATATTCGTATGGTGCGCCATAGATAGACTTACAATTACATCAGGGTTAACTTACAAATACATGCAGTTTTTTTTGGAAGAATAAATGTCTAAACTTGCATTGCGCATATTGTAACATGCAATTTAACTTGTAACACCCACTCTGACAAACGTGCACTCAAAAGGCAGGACCACAACATCCATCTCTCATTATTCAACAGTGAAACTTGGGGGATCATTCCCTCTGAAAAAGCGATCACGAGATGTTATTCTCCCAAGTACCGACCACGCCCGATGAAGCTCAACTTTGGTGAAAAGAAGCTTATGGTTAAGTATGGTGCCATACGAGCAAACGGCTTGCCGTGATGCGGATACCAGCTCGATCTCATCATGTCCAACACCTTAGATCACCATCACCCATTTTACCACTTAAAAACTTATTTTCCAATTGTTAAACTTTTGATATAGTTTTAGATTAACACCTAATAGTCACATTTAAATCCATGTTTTGCGCAGAAGATATGTGTAGTAGCACGGGTGCTCCAGTCTACAAATGACATCCCGCCGTCCATTAACTTTGGTGATCACATGAAAAAATCGCATAATATGGCTGTTGACTCATATGGGTGCTGGAGAATTTTCTTTATCTCTTCTTTTACTACACGGGAATAGGACGCATTATCAGAGAGAATTCCTCTGGTTGAGATGTTTGATTGTTTACAAAGGCATTCGGCTTTGTAGTGTCAAAATATTGTTTCAGATTGAGATGTGTGAAATTGGGAACACACATGTAATCGATATGAAGATGAAAATGTATTCAAATGTAAACAAAGTTAAATTTTTTGTTGTCACTTATTTTGACGAATAAAAACACTGTAAAAACGAAATATGTAGTGATGGTAGCATTTCCAAAGAAAAATTTTTGCTCGTGCATTTTCTTGGAAATTTTGTGTTGAAACTCACTAGAGGACTTATGGCAGTCGTGAATCATTAAATAATAGATTACTCACTGGTTAATTAAAAATTTGGAATTTTATTCTTTTTTTTTTTAATGGCGGGCACTGGTTGACTAACTCTTCGTCACAACAAAGCCTGCTACACATTTATCATTACCCAGTGGACACCTGTGAACCAAGAGGCGAGTAGCATTACACACGTCACTCCATCACAAATCTCTTTACAGTATGGGCCACATTCATTCATCAACTCAGAAAGGAAGAACGAGGATACAGATGAAGAGAGAAAGGAACATCCATTCCCCGAAACGGGATTCGAACCCAAGACCAACACCTTAGGAGTAATGAACGACTTACAATTCCATGATAAGCCAAATGGAATTTTATTCTATATATCTATCTATCTATCTATCTATATATATATATATATATATATATATATATATATATATATATATATATATATATATATATATATATAACATTTAATTATTTTTATTTGGGTATTTATCATTAAATGATTTACATTTGCTTTTCAATATTCTATTTTGTGTGTTAATGAAATGCATATATATTCCTAATAAAGAAAAAAGTATGAAACATTCCTAATAATGGAACCTCCTCAATAACGGAAAATATATAGTCTAATGATTCAAAGAAGACAAAACTAATTAAGGCCTTATCAATTTTTTGAAATATTTTCATATAAAAAGGTGAAGGAGTCTTCTTCTTCCTAATCCCTCTGATCTGAAATCAGATCAGATCCATGAGGTCGTCCGCTTTTAATCTGAAGATATAAGCGAATTCTTCATAGCCAAGGGGGAAATAAGCTGCTTCGTTTAGTACCTGGAGCACCATAGGGTTGATGTCTGACTTCTTCGCTCTTACGCCTGCGGAGTAACGAATAAAATAAAAAAATTGGGCTTTCCATTGGAATTTCTCTTATTTGTACTTAATATATAGAGCGATTTTTAAATTTCTTTCTTTTTTTTGCATTTTAATTCACTGCTTGCTAATTATATTTACGTTGAGAATCTTTTACTCTAAATGAATGATATATTTTATTGTAATGATTCTTATGTGCAAAATTCAAATCTTTTACATTACCTTATTTAAAAGATATATTTTATTCTTATGCAAAATATTCGAAAGATCCGCAAAAGATTCGAATCTTTTACCCTAAATGAATGATATATTTTATTCTAATGATTGTCAATCAAAATGTTCGAAAGAATAGAAAAAATTCGAATCTTTTACACTAAATGAATGATATTCATTCATTGTCGTGTGCCAGCTAGGCTGGCAACATGGGGTGCGCTGCTCCACTTTTCCAACTGAACCCTATTTTGGTGTGGAGTCCGACTTCCTCAGTACACACATGCCATAGGGACCCGTTTATAGGGTAGGCAACCATTCACACTTCATTCATATAAGGAAAGGACAAAGACAGGATAGATAGAGAGAAAGTACATCCATGCCCGAACCGGGATTCGAACCCAGGACCTCCTTATCCGTAGGCAGGCACGCTGACCACTAGACAAAGTGGTCGGCAATGTACTTTCTCTCTCTATCTATCCTGTCTTTGTCCTTTCCTTGTATGAATGAGGTGTGAATGGTTGCCTACCCTATAAACGGGTACCTATGGCATGCGTGTAGAGCAAAGTCGTATTTTCACCTTCATGGTGCTCTGATTAAAACGAAAGACGCTCCCAATCGACTTAAATTCACATAGCCAAGGCATAGCGAGCTTGGCTTGTCCAAGTGTCATTAGTAACAACAACTTACCATCACCTCCGTTAATACAATAATCAGTGAGTAAAAGATTTCTTCAGACACAGTGGGAGAAGTCTTGGAAAGGTTGCTGATAAATTTTCCGGAGTTCCATTTCAGTGCTGGTATAATGATATAAAATAGTTTTCTCCGAGAAAGACAGGATCCATAAAGTAAAAATAAAGTATCAAGCGATTTGACTTCGAAGTGTGAAAATGTTGATAACTCGTCACACGCATCTCCAGATATCGTCGAAAGAAGCTCTGTACTGAAAGTGCAGTATTACTCAAGAACATATCTTGATTAATAAAAACCCTTTTTTTAGTTTCTCTTCTAGAAGGTGAGAACTGCTCTTTGATACAAAGATAAGAATATTTTCTTTTGATAATAAGTATTACTAGCATTGACACTTTCTTCCACTATGTTAATTTTCTGGCTACTATAACGACTAGCATAAAACTTTCAGAAAATTTTATGAGTTAATTATATTTTCATCACTTACTAAAATTTCAAATTTTCTTTAAAAATCATGTATGCAAAATTTTTTCTATGAATCAATAAAATGTGTCTTACCCAAAATTTTAATTTAAATGTATGCATCGTTATATTCTCTAAATAAGAAGAGTGGGGTCTTATCTGAAATAAACTGTATTCATGAAATACGAGTTTTAAAATCTCCCCAGTTTTACAAGGATATTAGAAGTTTAATTAAAGAAAAAATGTTTTATCTTTAATAAGATTTTTAGTAAATTAGGGTCGACGCCACGTTGTCTTAAAAAGATTAATTTTTTAAAATAATTTTATATGATAGTAAAACAAAATAAATTTTATTGAAAGAGTGTTATCAATATTGGTTTTGAAATATTTTAAACTATCTTTTTTGAAGTTCTTACCTTTTTGAATAATGACTGGATTTACAAGTGCTCGGTTAGAAAACATTCTTTTCATTGAAAACAACAGGAAAGTATAGATAGAATAAAATTTTTTGAGAAATAGAATAATATAAGTCAAACAATTAAAAGTTAAAAATAATTATTGCATTCTTTTCACGTTTGTTAAACCTTGTGTAACCTCAGCGATTTCACTGAATTTTTTCGAGTTTTAATGACTTTTAAATAATTACAGTATTTATATTGTGTTTCATTGTTGTTAAGTTTAATTTTTTTTAATTTAAATTAAATTTTAATATGATTTATTGAGAAATTTTTTCTATTGAGTATTTTTTTCCATTCCACAATCTTTCCCATTTTCATTAGATTCCTCCCTCTTTTTCTCTTCCTTATTCTCATTTTCTTCTAGAGTAAAATTCCTAAGGGATCTCTAGATTCTTTTTCCAGTTCTCTATTCTCGAATAACCACCGTCTTTTTTTATTTAAAAAAATGCTTTCGTTTTCATTACTGGGATGGAGTAATAGGAAGACATTCTTTAAGTTCAGATTACTTATCAAAGATTTTATAGCTGTTGAATTCTTATTTGAAAAATTGAAGTTTTGATGCTACCATTTTCTCTGGATTTTTTTTCTTCCATTTTTTTATGAAATTAGAGTAAATAAGAGTGAACTTTTCTATTTAAATAGCAATATTTTAATACATAAAACAATTTTCCTACCTTAATTTCGTACATAAAATAAGAAATTTAACATGACTTTTAAAGTGAAAATTCTATTTCAAGAAAGAGCTGAAATTTGTGGGGAAGAAGACTAAACACTATATGTTAACCTTTATTTGATACGCTGTGTGGGAGAATTAGTTAGAATACTTAAAATAATTCTTACTTTTTGAGGACGCAAAGTTTAAGTTTTTCATTAATATAGTTTGAAAGAATATGGGATAGACTACACAAGGAAATATTGCAACACAATTTAAATCATGTAATTAACGTGATAGCTGTAAAAATGACTATCTTCTACCTTTTCTTAATACGCCTTCTATATTTAATTACTTCTTAAGAAATTGCCTCAGAATTTTAAATTTTTCCATGACTTTTGATAATACTTCTACTTAAATATCAAACAGTTTTCATATCATTTCATTACCTGAAATATAAAAAGAGCTTTTTTTTAGGAAAAATTAATGGAGTTTGAACGTATTACATAAAATTCAGAATTAAATGAAATAAAGGAAATGATGAATGAATTAGCATGTTAATTTCCGTAAAAAAATTTAAATATGTTATTAAGAAACATTTTTTAAACTAATGTCAATCTGTGCAATTATTAAAAGTATACATATAAAGAAATTAAAAAATTATTATTAATATTTCTCTGTTAAATTATACTTGTTTCTAAGTTGGGAATATATGAGAATATTCAAAAAAATTTGGAATAAATGTAGTGTCATTTCTAGAAGAGTGTAAGCAAATTTAAGCAAAGGACTTGTTATTAAAAAATGCCTTATATTCAAGCGCATCTCTCTCAAAAAAATAAACTAATACTATTTGGTTAATTATAATTCTATATTATCTTTTTATATAATATAAACATTTATAAATACAAATATATTGATTTAACGCGAAAAGTTTCTTTTATCAAATTAGAAATATTTAATTTTATTTAAATATTTCCTTATTTTATTAGACATGATTGATTTCCATCGAAAATATTTTTATTTCATTACTGATATACAAAAAACAACTAAAAAAAGATTCCATTTGATTTCTTTGGAAGAGAATATTAGATAATTTCGAACCAAAAATTACAGTTTATATTTTACAATTAGCATGAAAAAAATGTATCCAAATGGAAATTCGGTATTATATCTGAAACAGAGTAAGTGGACACAAGCAGGCGATCGTTGTCCTTGAAGCCGAAAAAGACAGTGTAAATAAAAACTGTTCGACCTGCCCAAACCATTAGAAACGAATCAATAAAAGTCAAAATCAGCACCTCCCCTCTCGTTGGATGGTACTAGAAGCCATCGCTTTAGGCTTCCACTTCGATTTAAAGCTTCTTATTTTAGTGACAAGGACACTAAGGTTTTCGATTATCAATGCAGATGCTTTCTGTAAATGTCATCCAGGTCATTTTCTTCTATTTTCGCCGAGAAACATGATTTGTAACTGTTAAAAATCAAGAGGAATTACACCGACACTGCTCCGCACAGTGGGATCTGCCCGCAAATTAGAGCAAATGTGGGTATCATATATTATGTTATTTTTGAACTGTCATGTAAGGCTTCTATTTGTATTTAATGTTCTAATAAATCGTAGTTGCATTTATTTGTCAAACTCCATGGAGCAACCAACGCAACATGTAAATAGCGTGGCATGGATGCATTGATATTAAAATCTTTCGGCTGGGCCTTTAATATCATTTAGGGTGGTTCTAGCCGGGTAAATTCCGTTTTATTCAGAATGTGGAAGTTTAAATAGATATTAATTGAATGCAATAGTTATTCTTCTTAAGTTTCACTCTACAACAAAATGCTTTCAAAGAGAAACAAATTTAGTAAAATTTTCTTCAGCTAGGGAGTTGGGAGGTATTGGTTGAAATTTCAATCAAAGCTTATAGATAAATTTAGGGATAGAACTCTCAGAGGAGTTCGCATTGATTTTTAAAAAATTATTATTTTTTACATTTATAAAATCTAAGTTCTGTTTAGCAATCAAAATACTGTATTTAATTAAATGGATTTCGTAGAATGAACTTTGTATTTTTTTAATAGTTATTTGTATTAGGAATTTTATCATAACATCTATAGCAATTATTTAAAAGTCTCTGTTCTTAGGTAACAAAATGCGATGCTATCTGTTCTACTACTTGTGAGTTTGAGATACGTCAAATATATTTTCGAATATTTTTATATAAAATTTATTCAAATATATCAGACAAAATTTCGTATTCGCGGGGAAAAAACTTAGGTATTCATCAATTTATTATGGCCGTACATAACATTCAAAACATATTTTTTTATATTTTTAAAATTTTTTTCCAGTTTTCAAAACTAAATATGGATTTATACTCCTTTGAAAATAAATGCGTATGTCCTCTCAAAGCTCGATCAATTGTTTTTAAAGAAATTTATTTTTCGGACTTCTAGGTTGACGACTGTTTTCTGTGAGCATAGTTAGCATTTTAATTAAACATTTGAAAATTCACAGAAAATATAATGATAAAATATTTTAGTACAAATAAGTTTTTAACAGATTTTTTATTCATTAAAATCTTCGAAATTAATTTAAGCAATTTATATTTAGTTTTTCAGTAGAATTAGCAGTGAAAGAAAACATTATTCAATTGTTTTTATAAATACATGCATATGATAAAAAAAAACCCATCTTTTACTAGATGTTTAAATAGATTGGAATTAATTACCATAAAATTAGCAAATAATTCTATTTTTGATGAAGATTAATAAAATATTTAAAATATAGTTATGGAATTAAAAGCGATACACAAAAATGATTTATTTGACGTATTTTCCCGGTCTCTTTTAAGGCCTAATGATTGGACTGTATTCTTCAAAGTTAAAGGTTCCTGGTTCGAATCCAACCTTTGTTGATCAACGGGAGATGGATGTAGTGTTCCTGCAATCTGCAAGTGCACCAATCGGAATTATTGCTTAGAAAATTTCCGAATCTGTTTGGTATCTTCCTGAATCTTTCCTGGTAACAGGTTGTTTTAATTCTCAAAGACCACATTTTTGCATTCAAGGATGCATTCAGCCGTAAATTATAGTTGAAGGCATTTTTCCAAACCACACTACAAATATTTCCTCTCGAAGTGAGATTTTAACCGTTTTACTGTAGAACTAAAGAACAAAGCGTATTCAGCTATCAAGTTTATTCGGTGAGTATTCAGAGATAAAGAAGGGGACGCGAGACTCGACTCCCACATTTTCAACCTTATTAAATTTACATATTATATTTTATATTCGCGCCTAAAATCTCCCTCCCCCGTGATTTCCACAAAAAAGAATCGTTCTTATTGAAAATGACTCACAATTTGAATTCTGTTTTGTATTTATACTTTGCTTTATAAGGGCCACGCTGACCTCTTTGGTTAGGGCGTCGTTCTCATTATCGGAAGGTAGTGAGTTCGAATTCCGGCTTAACTGAAGATTCGTCGTTTCGTTAAAGGCGACTGAGGCAAGTTAAAACTGGGAGTGGTCGCAATGTCTTCCAAATGAAATGATACCTCTGGGGGTGGCAGGCCAGGTATTGGGGGTCTTCTGCTTGCTCCCGGCTTCAAAATCACGAAGACTTCTCCTGGCTGCTTCTATCTACGGGGTAGAGCCCAGCCCTGAGCTAGGTACAGGGAAGCATGCTGGTGCAACAACAACTTTGCTTTACAAAAATTACTGATAGTTAAAATTTTGCAAAATCTTAAAATAAGTTAATAAATTTATAATTTTTGTGAAACACACGTAATTGTGGATATAAAACATAAGTTCGTTGCTCCTCAGATGAAATTATTGTGGCATACGTAAGTATGAGCTATTATTGCGATTATTTTATTCTGTTTTATATTAACAACCATTGTGTGACAACTGTCAGTAAAGCCCAATGAGTCAAAAATAATTTGACAACTAGGATACACACAATTAAGAAGAGTATGCATGAAAATGAGAAGTATTTTAATTCTCGTTCTTTCGTTCTATGCGGTATTAGTAGCTATAAACATTGTGCAATATTGATGTATGATTCTCTATTATTTTTCAGACTATATACTTGCTATATACATTAATATATACTTTGCGGGCTCATTGTGGCCTAATGGCAGAATACCGTTCTGCAGATCGAAAGGTTCAGCGTTCAATCCCAGCTGCTATTGAATAACGGGTCATGGATGTTGCTTTTCTGTATGTAGTTTGTCAGGATGGGTGTTTGACAGTTTTTCGGGTTTCCTCCCTTGGGACATGTAAATGCCGCCCACTAGCTATGGAGTCTTACCAGAAGGCAATGACACGGTTCACATTAAAACGCCTTTGGCCAGCGTTGGACAGACCCCGAGCTGATGTCAAATATATATTTTGCAGAATAATTTGAATTTTAAAGTGTATATTTTATGAATCTTAATATATACATTACGAAAGTAACTGATATAAATTCAAAGAAGCAAACAACATCTTACAAGATATTAGATTTCATTGCTTATAAATTTACTGACGTTCAGACTCTCAATACACAGATTATATAAAAATTACTTATATATATATATTATATTTCAGAAAATACCAATCATAAAATATAAAAACATGACTACTATGTTGACACTTAATATGAAACATATTTTAGTAGCAAGAAGTATCTTCTTTCCGCAAATGCTACACAGGCATTTTATTCAATTTTAGTATTATAGATTCATGGATAAAATGATGAAAAAATAGTGCAGTAAAATGATTTTTTATATAAATTTTCGTCCTTGTGAAGAAGCCACAAAATTATTTGAGAGGAACAACTGAAAATTGAGTACTTTTTCATTTAAGCCCATTCATGCATCATCTAGCAGATTTGATGAAAGCATTATTTTGCTTCTCATTATTTTTTCAAAGTTTTATTAATTATTATAATTTAAAAGTAATTAAAAAATTTTAAATTTATATAACATTTATTTTTAATATTTATTATCATTATTAAGACATATTTATTTTTATACAATAGTTTTTAAGAGACAACTGCTTAAAATTTTCACTATATTCTAAAAACTTAAAACTTTCACTGAACTTTTTAATAATATAGAGCCACATTATTAAGGATTTAAGTATACTTCTAAACATAAAAATAATTTTTAATTATATTATACAAGTGTTTATATTATAATACTTTTTATTAATTTACATGTTAATCACAAGTTACTTCAATAAATTAGTTTTTGTTATTTTTCTGTGGAATTTTTAATGAATGGATATTATATATTTTAGGTTAAATATTCTCAATAATTAACTTATACATATTTTCAATACATTTCCTTTGAAAGTACAAATGCAATAACTTCCCAAAGAAGTAGCGAGGAAACATTTTGTGGCTTTATCTAATGGAAATAAAATCGTTTCTAGAAATATTGCATTCGTCGGTTCCTAAGGCTATTGCCTATGGTTTGTTCGAGTTCTTTTTCATTTAGTCGCTCTTGTAATAATATG